>CM055868.1:37472337-38114212 GCA_029582165.1 Portulaca oleracea
GGAAATGGGAAAAAAATAACAAAACTCAGCAGAAAAAACAAAACAGTGCGTCGTCGCAGAAGGATGGCTCGGGCGAGTCAGTCGTCTGTCCGCCATGGCCTGTCGCTGGCAAGGAGGGGTCGCGGGCGCGACAGAATGCTGGCTCGAGCGAGTCACCACCTGGCTCGGGCGAGTCAGTCTTCTAGGCAGCTTTTCCCTGCCGACTTCAAACACACATAACTTCTTCATCCAGACTCCATTTTAGGCCCATAAGATATCGATGGAAAGCTCTCGGTGTGTACTTTAAGCTCACAAAATTTGAGACCTATCCGAGTAATATTGAAGGAGTTGTGATCAAAAGCATGAAGGAACATCATTTGAACGTCTTCGAATTCATTCACCCCCATGTGTTTATTCTTGCCGATGGTTCCGAAGCCCTTTAGAAGGCTCGGGATTGGTCCTATTGAGACCTTTGATGACATCCTATGGCCCGGGGTCTTTGTAGAATGAAACATCGCTCTCTTAGTGGCCATAATGGCCCTCAAAGGACCCGTATCCACCATGAAATGGATGTTGAAACCGGGTTAGTTTCGAGGAAAGGAGAGGGTGACTTGTAGCAAACCGGGAACCGTAGGCGAAACAAAAAGCGAACCGATCACACACGGTTCATTCTCCCCTTCTTTGAAAAGAGTTGTTCTCAACTCTTGGGGGTTCAAAATTACCGGGTACCCATGTAGACCCAAGAACATGTACTCCAACAGCTGAAGTAGAGTGACGCTCATCAACCCGTCCTTCTAAAAAATGTAGCAATTTCGGCAGAAAGGAGGGGCCAAGTCGACATCACGAAGGACCCGAACACGGCTAGCACCCATCAACTTGTTGAAAGCAACAAGGAATTCGTCACATAAGAGCTCAGGGTCAAGGCCAATTGAAATAACCTTTTCCTCGTTCAATCTCGATGTGGAAGTAATGGAACTCCGGTGAGTAGTCATGGACGTAGACTCATGCAGCTCAACTCCATGGCGAGGCTCGGGAGCGATTGAGCATGGCTCAACACTTGGAGACTCTAAGCGGAGCTCGGTAGGAGTTGTGGGCAAGGGTGAGGGACAAGGGAGGATGGCTGGAAATTTTTGTGGAGCTAAGGATTGCTCAACCTCACTAAGGTCGCTTTTTCGCAAAAGTAAAGCCCGATGTGGCTCTCCTTTGCTCGAAGCACTCTCATCGCGTGTCTCACTCTTTTGGAGGTTTCTCTTCACACTTCCTAACCCGGCTTGTGGTATATCGGCTTCAAAAGGGGGTAAAGGAATGAGTTTGATTTTCTTTTCTCCCATTGAGAAGGTGTAGGTGTTCTTCCGACCGTCGTGGATAGCATGCCGATCAAATTGCCAAGGTCTACCAAGTAGTAAATGTCAAGCATCCATGGGGACAACATCACAAAGAACTCTATCCTCATAAGACCAAGCGGAGAAATAAACCAAGACTTGTTGGGTTACCTTGGAGTCGCCGCCATCTTTTAGCCCTTGCAAGCTATACGGTTGAGGATGAACCGAGACCGACGATTAGAGTTTCTCAACCATGTAGGTAGAGGCCAAGTTGGTGCAACTCCCACCGTCGATGATGACCTTAGCTGCCTTCTCGCTGATGGTGAACTGAATTCGGAAGATATTCTCCTGTTGAGAGTTATCCCGGGAATCCTTGGTCAAGATAAAGGATCGCCTAGGAGTTGAACTCTCCCCTTCTTGCGCGCGAACCTCAACACTAGTCTTTGGAGCCTCCGGTGTGGCAACCTCACTTGCTTTGGAACTCTCAACCATCTTCGTGGGGCATTGGGCTCGGTAGTGACCATAAACCCGACATGTGAAGCATTTTCTACCATTGAGCTTCCGAAGATATTCCACACTTTCCTTATGAGCTCGGGAAGATGGTTTGGGTAGCTTGGAAGTTCGACTTCCCTTGGATGAAGCCGTTATCCAAGAGTGAGCACTACCCTTCCTAGAAGCCCATGAAGTAACCTTCTCCTCCATTCTTCTTCCTCGAGAACCACCATATCGATAATCATCAAAATACCTCGAATAGCCACTATGGTGAGTTCTAGGAGCCCGAGTTGAAATGCCACGATCCCATTTCGAGGACTCTAGTTGCGTCGGTGTCGTAGCGCAGAGTATGTCACTCATTCGACGATACACTTCTAGAACCTTCTCATTGATGCGTTGAAGATTCTCCTCGAAGGTTGGTTTGGGTTTGGGTTCAGGGGAAAAAGGGACATCATATTTGCCCGAAGCATAGAGCATAGAGGCCATTTGTGGAGCTTGGTTTTCTTGTGGGGTGTATAATTTGAGCGGATGGAGGTTTGGGTTCTTTGTAGCTAGAAAATTTTGAGGTTTTTTTGTGAGGCTAATTTTGTGGAGGAAAGTGGGGGTGAAACTGGCAAGGGGAATGCACCATAAAGAACAAACCCGGATGGGCACACAACCACCACCAATAATATCCACCAACAAAACAACCACCAACACAACAAATCCAACACATAAATTTCAACACAACCCAATACTATTTCCAACCATTCAATCAACAATCAAGAACAACAATAACACCCAACAATAATGGATGAAGTGACAGATTGTGTTTGGGTTGTTTTCTAGGAGTTTGGGGGTTTTCTTGTAGTTGGCTAGTGTTTGGTTAAGGGTTCTTTGTGTTTTTCTCACATTGACATTTCATCGAACACCTTCCATGCACTATTTTCCAACTTCTCCTCAAAGCTCCAAACGACTTCAAAAACACCAATTACAAACACAATACAATGTATTCCAATACTCTTGGATGCACAGGGAATGGGGGACACCAATATTTCAACAATCCACAAAACCAAGAACACCAAAAATCATCACCAAACAACAAGAACAATTCCGGGCACAAACATGAAATCTCCAACAAAACTATGAGTTTCATGCCTAGCTCTGATACCAAATGGAGAGAATCGAGGAAGCCTAGGGTCTAAACAAACATGTAGATGATGGAAATACACCCATAGAACTCATAAGAGCACCAAACTAAATTTTTTGGGTTTTGGATTAATGGATAAAATCATGGAATTAAAAGATATGAACAATTCTAAAGAGAGAAATCACACCAAATTGAACTAAGATGTTCAATCTCTAGCACAAGGATCTCCCACAAGCAAAGAGTCTTGAATCACCCAAGAAATCTCACAAAGAGTAGAGGATAACCACCTACTCACAAAGAAGAGAATTCACCAAGCCATTTCCACCAAAAGGATTAGCTTCATTGATTAGGGTTTGAAAACCCACAATTACAACACTCTCCAATTGAGAGGATTTTTCTTGAGCCTAGCTCCTAAACATTAATCATCCAAATCTCTGTTAGAAGTAAGCTAAGGGAGTATATATAGGAAATGGGAAAAAAAATAACAAAACTCAGCAGAAAAAACGAAACAGCGCGTCGTCGCAGAGGGATGGCTCGGGCACGCCGAAATTGACTCGGGCGAGTCAGCCGTCTGTCCGCCATGGCCTGTCGCTGGCCAGGAGGGGTCGCGGGTGCGACGTCAGATGTCGCGGGCGCGACAAAAAGCTGGGTCGGCCGAGTCAGTCTTCTGGGTAGCTTTTCCCTGCCGACTTCAAACACACATAACTTCTTCATCCCGACTTTGTTTTAGGCCCGTAAGATATCGATGGAAAGCTCTCGGTGTTTACTTTAAGCTCCAAAAATTTGAGACCCATCTAAGTTATATTGAAGGAGTTATGATCAAAGCATGAAGGAACGTCATTTGAACGTCTTCGAATTCATTCACCGCCATATGCTTATTCTTGCCGATGGTTCCGAAGCCCCTTAGAAGGCTCGTGAATGGTCCTATTGAGACCTTAGATGACATCCTATGGCCCGGGGTCTTTGTAGAAAGAAACACCGCTCTCTTAGTGGCCATAATGGCCCTCAAAGGACCCGTATCCACCATGAAATGGATGTTGAAACCGGGTTAGTTTCGAGGAAAGGAGAGGGTGACTTGTAGCAAACCGGGAACCATAGACGAAACAAATGGAGAGAATCGTGGAAGCCTAGGGTCTAAACAAGCATGTGGATGATGGAAATCCACCCATAGAACTCATAAGAACACCAAACTAATTTTTAGGGGTTTTGGATTAATGGAAAAAAAACATGAAATTGAAAGAAATGAACAATTCTAGAGAGAGAAATCTCACCAAATTGAACTAATTTTTAGGGGTTCAATCTCTAGCACAAGGATCACCTACAAGCAAGAGTCTTGAATCACCCAAGAAATCTCACTAAGAGTGGAGGTAGAACATCCACTCACAAGGAAGAGAAATCACCAAGCAATTTCCACCCAAAAGATTAGCTTCATTGATTAGGATTTGAAAACCCACAATTACAGCACTCTCCAATTTAGAGGATTTTTCTTGAGCCTAGCTCCTAAACATTAATCATCCAAATCTATGTTGGAAATAAGCTAAGGGGGTATATATAGGAAATGGAAAAAAATAACAAAACTCAGCAAAAAAAACGAAACAGCGCGTCGTCGCAGAAGGATGGCTCGGGCGTGCTGAAACTGACTCGGGCGAGTCAGTCGTCTGTCCGCCTTGGCCTGTCGCTGGCCAGGAGGGGTTGCGGGCATGACCTAGGACACCGCGGACGCGACAGAAAACTTGCTCGGGCGAGTCACCAGCTGGCTCGGGCGAGTTAGTCTTCTGGGCAGCTTTTCCCTGCCGACTTCAAACGGACATAACTTCTTCATTCGGACTCTGCTTTAGGCCCGTAAGATATTGATGGAAAGATCTCGGTGTTTTCTTTAAGAACCCAAAATTTGAGACCCATCGGAGTTATATTGAAGGAGTTATGATCAAAAGCGTGAAGGAACGTCATTCGAACGTCTTCGAATTCATTCACCGCCATGTGTTTATTCTTGCCGATGGTTCCGAAGCCCCTTAGAAGGCTCGTGAATGGTCTATTGAGACCTTAGATGACATCCTATGGCCCGGGGTCTTTGTAGAACGAAACGCCGCTCTCTTAGTAGCCATAATGGCCCTCAAAGGACCCGTATCCACCATGAAATGGAATTTGAAACCGGGTTAGTTTCGAGGAAATGAGAGGGTGACTTGTAGCAAACCGGGAATCGTAGGCAAAACAAAAAGTGAACCGATCCCACACAGTTCAGTAGCTTAGCCAATTCCTTAGGTTTTGTTTGTTTTTATGTTTGTATGGCTTATAGACAAAGAAAATGGAGAAAAATTCAAGTGAAAATCCTTAAAAGTTTTCATTTTTCTTCTTTTAGGAGTTGCTTATGCTTTCTTCTATGCCTTAACTGATTTGATAGATGAGTTAGTTAGGTGAAAACAGTCATTATGTGCGTGCAAAACCTAGTTCTTAGGTGTGTTTTTGTTTATCGATAACCCGATCCACATTTGGAAAGCGGTAACCTCACATCGTTTCACCTCGAAGTCTGTTTTTGGAATGTTCTCGATTTAGATAGCTTTAGCTTTGGTTTTCAGATTTTCACACTTTAATTGAACCAGCAAAACCTATAAGGATTGGTGCGAGTGGATGACACTCACACCCCTTCTGTACTATGTTTACGAATGGAGCAATCCGAGTTAGGAGGGTAGCCTCCAGAAACCCGATGAATAAAAAGATAAAAACAAAATAAAAAAAGAAAAATGAGAAAAAAGCTTGTTTGTTGGTTCATCAACGTGGTTTGCGGTCCCTCGCCCCTTAAGTACCTTGTATATGTATGGAGAGAACCAAACTGGGAGAGTAAACCATTCACGGGACGCGTTCTAACTCAAAATATGCCATCTAAAAAAATGAAGAGAATAAGCAGTCAAACCTCCTTCTATGTAACCTGCGACCCTCACCAAATAGGTTGGGGGTGACAGTTAAGCAGATTAATAACTGGGATTCGAGTTTGAATGCGTGTTTAATCGAGGTTTGTCTATTTTTGTCGAGTTATGACCGAGAATATATTAGAGAACATTAGCTTTGTGCACGAGGGAATCGTTATGCAAAGTCAAGTTGGGAAATTTAAAAGCTTAGCCCCGCCCGAGTCTAGTGTCTTGGCATGTACTTACTAACAGTTTTCGCTTGATTAATAATGTTGTTTTATTAGCTTTAGTATAAAGGTGATCATGAAATTCTTCTTACCTTTTGTAAAAGTTTTGATTTTCACTTTCCTTTTTCCTTTCTCTTTTTCTTTTTCTCCCTTCAGCTTTTGTGAGTATAGCTTCTACGAACCCTCACGAGACCTACCTCGTCCACCTGGTTAAAAGGGCTTGATGCATATGCTAAATGCATCCGCGGCTCTTGCGAAAGTAAGTTAGGTGTTTTCCTGCTTTCTAAGGTTAGTTTTGTTTTGTTTTACTCGGGACGAGCAAAAGTCTAAGTGTAGGGGCTATTTAGGCTCGGTTTTGAGACTAACTACGTTCCTTTTACCGTAGGTTTTGACTCGGTTTCGTATGTGTTTTTAGTATTTTCACTTTATTTTCCTCTTTTTGTAGATTTTGTAGTCCTTAGATGATTACGGAGCAAAAGCGCGTAAAACGAGGCCAATTCATGCCTAAATGCATATGAGTCGGGCTATCCCGAGAAAACCCGGCCTTGGAGAAGAAGAACCAAACCTCAATCCCGAGAATAGAGAAGAAAACAAGAAGGAAACTCCCATCAGAGGAGTCGACCTTAGCATTTCCTTAGGTGCCAAAAATAGTCGAAAAGAGGTAGAAGACAAAAAAAAGGTCACGACCATGACCAGCATTCTCATGGTCATGACACCCCAAGATATGGGTTTCAGAAGGCACCACCTCACGACCGTGACCCTAAAGAGGTGGTCCAAACAGCAAGGCCCTCACGGCCATGACCCTCACTTGTCACGCCTGTGAGGGTTGAAGACGTTTTCCACCGAGATCAAGCCTCTAGTGTCACGACCGTGACCTGCCAAAGATGCTCCCCTCCAAGAAGTGCCTCACAGCCGTGACTACTTCTGGTCACGCCCGTGAGTTTTGCAGGATTCGATAAACAAATCCAGACTTCAACAGGGGTCACTGCCGTGACGACCTATGTTACGGCTGTGACCCCCTGATATGCGGAGTTAAAGTCGGTCAAAACGACGATGTTTCGGCCATCTTTGACACAAGTATATATTGTAATTTTCTCTAGAAAAAACAGAACTTCTACTTCTTAGGTTTTATGTTAGAGTTCTCAGCCTCTTAGTACTCTCTTAATTAGTGATTAGTGTTGATTACTTTTGAAGATCTTTGAAGTTTGAATGCAATTTCCATCTTTGATTCTCAAGTTCGCAATTGATTTCTAAATTCTTCTGCATTGTTTCTCTTTCTCTCAACCCTATGTTTTATTTTCCTTTCTCAAGTTCTTCCCGTTTTATTTACTATCATTAGTGGTTTCATTAGCGATTTAATTGCTTTGATCATAGTTTATGCTAGTTCTTGATTGTCGTATTGAATTCATGAAATGTTAGGTTTAAATATCGAGTCTTTGGTTATTGTTAATATGAGTGGCTAGGTTTCTTTAGGGATAGGGGGTGATTAGGGCCGCTGATGGGGGATTAGGCATAGATTAACGGGATTACGGTGATTAGCGAGGTAATTAGTGTTCCACCCTATATTCCCATTCGATTATTGAAGGATACCGGGTGCCGGGAGGTTATAGATCCTTTCAAACGATGAATTATAACTCTAGGGTGGTTTAATCGATTCTAAATCCTAACTCTGGAGAGAGGGAATTGGAATTGATTAATTAGGATTGCGTTCCCACACTATCAAGTTCTGTCATGCACGGGGTTGATGACAGGACTTGGCAAGCATGCGTCAATCTATCACTCTAACGAGGGAGATTGGCGCTAGCCTTTATGCGATCCTCACACTTAATTACTGAGCATCGATCTCCTCTAAAACCACAATTTTTGTGCTTAGTCTTTCGTTGGGTTGGCCCGGTATTAATTACCTCGGAGCCCTTGTTTTCCTTAATTGAGTAGAAATTCGTAGTGAAACCTTTCCTAAATCGAACCTTTAGAACCTCTCGAGATTTGAAAGACCGAACTAGAACAATAAGACCCCAATTCCGCGACATATACGACCATTATCCTATACCCGTAAGAAATTGTTAAATAAAGAGAAGGAGAGATAGGGGCCGAGAGTGAGGATAAAGTTGAATGAGGGAGTGTGTATGATATACTTATTATAATATGTGCCACTTACTTCTATCCCTCTATTATTATATGTGCATGCAAAAATTCAGCATTATAATGTAAGGAATAAGACCAACATTCCTTCCCCATCCATTAGAATAGTGTTGGTGAATGATGGGTCTTGTCATGCCCCCCGTAACTTTTGATGATATCAAGTGGGAGAGAGAGGTGATGAGGGTTGAGGGTTCAATTCTCTCAAGCCCCTATTTTCGGCTTCCCACTCTATACATGTATGAGGTGGGTCATTATCTTGGTTGTACTTGGTTTTTGTTAGTTATTTGGTCTTAAAATTATTCACCAGATAGTGGGTATTTGAAGTGTATAATTAGGTCTAATTAAAATAACGGGTTGTTACGATTACACTGACACCTCAATCGTCATACGTTCACAACAAGAGAACATTCCAAAGTGACACGCATATTGTAGGGCGATCATAATATGACAATATTTCCTTTGAGATTTCACAGTCAGACACAGGACACATGCATCCAAGCGTCGACTAGGATCAAAGCCAACTATGACGGCCATATCCAACCAAATCAGGACTACATTGATCATCATCTTGCTCAAACTCGATCAAAGTGGGGGCTCTCTATTTATATCGAATTTTGTCCCAGGTTTAGAAATAGGAGTTATTGACCATAAAGGATGATCCAAAATTCAATTGACCTTAAGGGTCCGCTTGGGAAAGGAGTTAGAAAGGAGGATAGGAGTTCATAAGAGTAAAGGAAGGTGAGAGTATGAGAGTTTTTGTGAGGGTAAACTATTTACCCTTGCTTAGGAACTCAGTTAAAAGAGTTCATCAGAGTTAATATTTAATTGACAAATTTGCCATTTAATATTATATGTAATAGAATAATAAGGTACTACAGTCATACATTATCTCTATACCTATTCTCTCTCTACCCCTTCCCCCTCTCTCTTTACCTACAATCTCTCTACCTCCTCTCTCTCTCTCTCTCTCTCTCTCTCTCTCACTTTCTATACTCTTAGAACAACACTTTTCTCTCTCTCTCTATACTCTCTTTACCCTCTTTCTCTCTCTCCACCCTTTTAGTGTAGTCTCTCTCTCTCTCTCTCTCGATCGATCGATCGAGATAGAGAGAGAGAGAGAGAGAGAGAGAGAGAGAGAGAGAGAGAGAGAGAGAGAGAGAGAGATGTGTGTGTGTGTGTGTGTTAATGATGTATAATCGCGATTATACATCAGTTATGATAAGGTTACGGGTAATATGGTCATTTTGTATTTTATGTATGCTATGATTTACATAAACTCTTCCTTACACCCCAGTTGGGGTGTATGAAAAATAAAAGTTAAAAAGGGTAGGAGGTAAATCTCACTCCCCTTTACTCTCCTTTACCCTCTTTTACTCCCTTGCCAAGCAGGGGAAAGGAGGAGTAAGCACCCTCCTTAACACTCCTAACCCCCGGGTCCGCTTGGGAAGGAAGTTAGAAAGGAGGGTAGGAGTTCATAAGAGTAAAGGAGGGCGAAGGTATGAGAGTGTTTGTAAGGGTAAACTATTTACCCTTGCTTGGGAACTCAATTAAAAGAGTTCATAAGAGTAAGTATTTAATTGACATATTTGCCCTTTAATATTCTATGTAATAGAATGACAAGGTATTACACTCATACATTATCTCTTTACCCCTTCCCCCTCTCTCTACCTTCTCTCTCTCTCTCTCTCTCTCTCTCTCTAACTTCTCTCTTTCTATACTCTTTGAAGAACACTTTTCTCTCTCTCTATACTCTTTATACCCTCTTCTTTTTCACCACCCTACCAGTCCTCTATAGAGAGAGATAGAGAGAGAGAGAGAGAGAGAGAGAGAGAGGATGTGTGTGTGTTATGATTCAATTAGGGTTAAGGGTAACATGGTCATTTTCTATCTTATGTATGTTATGATTTAGTTTAACTCTTCTTTACACCCCTAATTGGGGTGCAAGAAAAATAAGAGTTGAAAGGGTCAAAGGGGGGTAAATCTCACTCCCCTTTACTCTCCCTTACCCTCTGTCACTTCCTTCCCAAGCAGAGGTACTAAAGAGGAGTAAGCACACTCCTTAGCCCTCCCTTCCCCCTCCCCCCCCCCCCCCCTCCAACTCCCTTTTACCCTCCTCCCAAGTAGAGCATTAGGGTAAAGGAAAATCTACCACCCAAGAACTGCAACCCTCCAAGAATCTTCTAAAGGCTACGCTACCACAAATTTCATAAAGGGAAGACTTGCACTAGCACCACGAAGCAAATGAATAAAGTAAGCAAGATTCGAGAGAGGGAGAAGACCAAAGCTTTTCAATTTTAATTCTTGAATATTTCAATGCCCTCTTTCTTCTAAATACACAACATTTATGGAGACATTGAGGGGGAAAAAGAGCTAGGAATGTGTAATTACAAATAATATCCTTAAAGTGTGATTTTTACATCAATAAGAGTTGGGGGAAAAAAGGGAAAACAACTCAAAAAATAATGGAAGAAGTTGCTGGTACATTTTGTTGCTGGCACGATCGTGCGCCATCTCTAGTGCCAGAAATGAAGCCAATTGCTGTCGAAATCCACACGAGTGTACGCTGGCTTCCAATGCCGGCCTCCACCAAAAATTGCTGGGGTTGCACGATCGTGCCATCCTCTCGGAAGTACTTGCACGATCTTGGCACCTGGTTCCTCGACGGTGGGCCTTGGACTAACACCTACAAGGCTCTTTCATTTAGTGCACGAATGTGTTGTGGCATTGCATGATGATGTACTGACCTTTCTCCTTCTTTTCTAACCTCCGTGCTTCCGAGGCGAACTACCGACCCAACCCATGCATCAGATGACTGCCCATCATGCCCTTAGTGATCATTAGGATCCAAAATAACTTCAAGTCGAATCTAGGCCGATCCACTTTGGCGAAGAAATACCCAAAATATCCTTGTGATTAGAGTTTGACCGTTTGGAGCCCAAAAGGAAGTCATGTCCGGCTTCGTCGGCTAATTTGTGCTGAAGGAGCCCCAGAAGCCTTAGGAGGCTCGGTAATGGGCCCATTAAGGACCACAAACAATATCCCTTGGTTTAAAATCCTCTATGAAGTGCCTTACAACCCCCATTTTCAATGGAAAAGACCCGTTTATGCCTTCGGGCTCTTAGGAGGGTGAGTCACTCGTGATTTCGATTTAGCGGGTCTCATCTTGGGATACTTCAAAGTATGAATCCTAAACACTTTAGTGAGACACAGGTTGAGAAATTCGTAGGTAAGTGGAGGAGGATTCGAACCTCGGGTTTAGGCAAATTCATGTGGATTGTTAAAATCGACCCATATAACTCACAAACATCAACAACTACTATTTTTAGGGTTTGGGGTTTTTGAGGATAAACAACAATTGCAACATGAATTGAAATGGTATGGGCATTTTTAAAGAATATAAACTCACCAAATTTAACAACTTGCACAAGGATCTCCCATAAGCAAAGCACCATGAAACACCTAAGAAATCTCACAAAGAGAAGAGGAAACAACTCACACTCACATGGAACAAAAACCAACAAGTAAATTTAACCTAAAGGATTGCTTTCATTGAATTAGGGTTTGAAAACCCTCTATTACAACTTCCTAGGTGGAGTGACAATTTGTTGCTAAAACCTAGAAATATGATCATGAATTATCTCTCAAATGGGGGTTTACATGTATATAAAGGAAAGGGGAAGAAAGGGGGAAGAAATTACAAACGAAAAAGGAAGAGAAACGCACGAGTGCCACGGAAATTAGATGAGACACATGTTGTGCCTTTTCCAGTCAGTTTGGAGATAAAGGAAAATTGGGAGGTGCGGCTAGCACCCCCTTTTGGCCCTTCTTTCCTTTCCTTGGCACTTTCCATTTCTTCTCATTCACACAGTCTTCCATCTCAACCCTCGGGCAAGTCAAATGTGTTGCTGGTTCGTCTTTCGTGTCAATGATCCTGAAGCCCCTTAGAAGGTTAGGGAAAGCTCTAATAAATGACCCAATGTAATTTTATGACACGATGTCTTCTTAGGTTTGTACTCGCTCCTTTTGATATATTCGAGAAAACAAGGAATGAGGTTTGATGCTAGACATGACCATGGATGAACCTAAAAGTGAACCGATCCCACAGGGTCCATACTCTCCTTCTTTAGAAAAAGTTTCCCTCAACTCTAGGGAGGGGAGGGGGGGTCAAAGTTATCTACATCTCTATACAGACCTAAAGTACGTACTCCATCAGCAGGAGTAAAGTGACGGTCAGTGACTAGCCCTCCTTAAAGAAGTAGCAATTTCGGCGAGAAGAATGGGCCATGACGCCATCACGAAGGATCCAAGCACGTACAAGGAATTCATTACATGAGAGCATGGGGTCAAGGCTAGTGGAAGCAACCTTTTCCTCATACAACCTCCTTATGAAAGTAATGGAGCTCGGGTGAGTGATCATGGACATTCTATCAAGCAACTCAACTCCATGGCAAGGCTAGGGAGTGATCAAGCTGATCGACTCTTGGTTTCTTGCACAATGTAGAGCCCTTTAGGAGTTGTTGGTGATGGTGAATGACAAGGGAGGGCGGTTAGAAATTTATGTGGAGTTAAGGATCTCTCAACCTCACTAGTTTCGCTTCTTCGCAAAAGTAAAGCCTGATATGGCTTCCCTTCGCTTAAAGCACTCTTATCCCGTGTTTCACTCTCACGGGGACTTCTTTTCTCACATTCCACCCCGTTTGTTTGTTATTTGTTTCAGACGAGGGCAAAGGAGTGTGTTTGATCTTCTCTTTCCACACAATGAAATAATAGGTATTCTTCCAACTATCGTGGATGGCACGTCGATCAAATTTCCAAGGTATACCAAGTTGTAGATGGAAGCATACATGGGAACAACATTAGGACACTATCCTCATAAGGGCCAACGGAGAAAAAGACCGAGACTTGTTGAGTGACCACAAGGTTGCAACCATTATTTAGCCCTTGCAAGCTATATAGGTGGGAGTGAGCCAAGACCAATAATTAGAGCTTCTCAACCATATAGGTAGAAGCCAAGTTGGTGCAACTCCCACCATTAATGACGACTTTGAACACTTTCCCGTTCGTTGATGGTGAACCAGGTTCGGAAGATGGACTCTCGTTGAGAGTCATCCCGGGAATCCTTGGTCATTGAAAATGATCTTCTAGGGTTGGAACTCTGCCCTTCTTGAGCAAAACCCTCAACACTAGCCTTTGGAACCTCCAGTGTGGCTACTTCACTTGTTTTGGGTTTTTCAACCACCTTGATATTGCATTGAGCTTGGCTTCCGAAGATATTTCGCTTCCATTTCACCTCGGGGAGGGTGGGTTTCGGTAGCTTAGGAGTTCGACTTCCCTTGATTGAAGTTTCTCCAAGAGTGATTGCTCCCCTTTCTAGAAGAGCATGAAAGAGCCCCATTTTTTCGTTCTCCTACCTAGAGAACCACCATGTCGATAATCATCATAAGACCTCGAATAACTACTATAGTGAGTTCGAGGACCTCGAGTTGAAACACCATGATCCCTTCTCAAGGATTCAAGTTGCGAAGGGGTCACGATGCAGAGTAAGTTACCCATTTGTCATTGTACCTCTCGTTCTTTCTCTTCTAGACGTTAAACGTACATCTCAAAGGTTAGTTTGGTTTAATTTGGGGAATAAGAAAAGGAGGGAAATCAAGTTTGCCCAAGCGAGATAACCTGGATTATTTATCGAGCTTTGGTTTCTTGTTGGGTGTATGATTTGATCGAATGGAGGTTTGGGTTCTTTGTGGGTATAGAGATTTAAGGAGTTTGGCGAGGCTTAATTTGGGAATGAAGATGTAGTGAAACCGACAAGGGAATGCACAATGAAAAACAAATTTGTATAGGCTTACAACAACCACCAACAACTACCAACACAACCACTAAACACAACAAAATCCAACAATTCAACTTCAACACAATCAAACACTACTTGCAACTAGTAAACAACAATCAAGAACAACAAACCCAACAACAACAAGAACATCAACAAATAATCACCAAAATAACAAATTGTAATCCAGGCCCAACATGAAGCCTCCAAAAAAACAATGAGTTCTATTTCTATGTCTACTACCAAATAGAGGAGATCCAGACCGACAATTTAGGCAAATTCATATGGATGATGGAAATCCACCCTTAGAACTCACAAACATCAACAAGTACTATTTTTAGGGTTTGGGGTCTTTTATGATAAACAACAATTGCAATAAGAATTGAAGTGATATTGTTCGGTCTCGTTCCGAGCCGAATTTTATATCTTTTATAGGGAGTTTTGCTTGTTTTAGGCCCGGTTGTATATATTATATATGATGATTTCGTGTTTTGTAAGAAAATAATGAGTTAGAAGAAACTGGGCATAATTGAGGCTTTTTAGAGAATCCCGAATGATTTCCCGAGCCGACCCAAGTCAACCCGAGCCGTCCCGAGTCAAACCGGGCTGAGAATCGGGGCGAGACCGTACCGGGAACCCCTTGTTAAGTTTGGTGCAAAATAGGGGCGTAACACCCGTTATATGGCTTGTAGCGGGTGTTACCGCCCAAGACGTGAAGCAAAGGAAGGGGACCAGACGGCTATCATGCCCGCGAGCAGCTCCTGGGGTGTCTAGACAGCGAGCCAAGACAAGAAACAGAAGAAGCTCACGCCCGCTACAGACTCTGTCGCGCCTGCGACAGACTCAAGCCGCGCCCGCGAGGAACAAGCTTGCGCCCGCGACGGACATTGAGAGGCCGACGATGGAAGCTGGCAGGGACGATTCGCGCCCGCGACCATGTTTGTCACGCCCGCGACATTCGAAAATCTGCAGTTAATGACGTGCGTACTATGCAATTTCTTCTAGGGTTTGGGTTGTATTTTTCCTTCCTTCTATAAATACCCATTGTAATTCAGACCTAAAAATCATCTTATGAAGTAGTCTAGTTAGTTTAGGAGTAGGATTAGAGTAGATTTAGCTTTAATTGTTTTCCTTTAATCTTGCTTAAATCTTTCTTCAAGTTTTTAATTGTTCTTCAAGCTTTCTTTGATTTCTTGCATTTATATTCAAACTTTCTTCAAGCTTTCTCCATTCAAGCATTCTCCATTGCAGTTTTACAAGCTTTCTCTCTCTTTCTCTCTCTCTCTCTCTCTCTCTCTCTCTCTCTTTGGTTGCCATTGTTGACTTGTTTTCCAAGATTTCTAGTGATAGCCACAACCAATCCACTTTTAGTGGGGAGGAGGGTTAAGGGTTACCAATTCTACTTCCTAGTGAGAATTTGGGGATCCTTGGTAATCCAATCCACAATTTCTTGTTTGTTCGGGGGAAATTACAAGTGTAGATTGAAGATTAGAAGATTTCGGTCATCAAAGGTATAATTTCTTGTCCCTAATTTCATTGTTCATTCTAGTTCTTCATTCATGCTTTTAATTGCTTTCTTAATTTCATGCTTTATTTGATTTGATGCTTTCATTGTTTTCTTGGTTATGCATGTTTAGATAGCTTAATAACTTTATTTACATAATTTATTGCTTTTCGCATTGAAAAACCCCAAACGCAAACCGATTACCTCATCAAGCCTAACACCCATCCCCGTGGACCGACAACCATACTAAAAAACCACAAAATTACAACCGACCAATGGCGCCGTTGCCGGGGATGGCGTTATTTGGTAGATTAGGTTATTGGTTTGTGTGTATAAAGTTTATTGCTTTCTTGATTTTTGCTAGAAAAAAATGTAGTCAAACAAATTGAATATCAAAAAAAAAAAGAAAAAAAACGAGAAAAAAAAAGAGAGAGTTATGGCTAGTCTCCAATTCCCCCAATATGAGTATGAAATATTTTGGAGGTATTTTGCTAGATTATATGATTATCGTGCTCAATGTGAATTGTATGGTATCTTTTATGGTGCATTCGATCTTTTGGGAATTGTGAATGAGGGTGTGAATTATGAGACCCGAAACATTTTAGATTATTACGGGTTTTCTAGTTTAGGAGAAAAAAAAAACATGGGAATTACTTGAATGGTTGTCTAGGGATTCTTATGAATTT
This sequence comes from Portulaca oleracea, assembly GCA_029582165.1. Lineage (NCBI taxonomy): Eukaryota > Viridiplantae > Streptophyta > Magnoliopsida > Caryophyllales > Portulacaceae > Portulaca > Portulaca oleracea. Next base: position 37,488,555 of record CM055868.1, read on the forward strand.
GAGCAGCAAAGTGTTAGTTCTAGCTTCCAATTGCCTTATGCACCACCCTTCGAGACTTTAGCCATACCATATCAAGAATACCCCCAAAATCTTTATGATCAATCTAGTGGTGGGGAGTATATGGAACATTTTTGTGAGATCTGCCTGAACAATCATGTGACTATCCCATGTGTTTTAATGATCAATCTTATGGTAGGGATTATATAGAGAACTCTTATGATCCTCCCCAATGTGATGATGTTGAGTCTCATCCTTTGTACTTATTTTGTGGTTCGCCGTGTCATAGTTCTGCTTCTTATTTGCAAGATAAGATACATGTGCAGTTTAATAAATGCTCGGATAAATTTGAACACATGTTTAAAACTTGGGCAAAAGTTTTTCTTCACAAATGGTTGATTCGAATGCTAAAGTAGATCATTCGTCATCTATGAGTCCTGAAATGCGTGCTAATTCTTCTTTATGTGATTGTGATGAGGATGATGACTACTATAACAGACCATGCATGCTTAGCGATTCTTTAGCTTTAGCTGCACCTAGTGAGCATGAGGAACATGATGATCTTGTGTGTGATGATGCAGAACTTGATGAAAACTTGTTTGATGATGAACCATTGTCCTCACCATTACCCATGCTTTTGTGTAAAGAAAAACTTGAGTCTATTGAATGTCGTGATGCTTGTGATGCAATTGAACATGATCTTGTTGAGAGTGAATTTGAATCTGTTGTGATTGAATGTGTGCTTGATACCGATTTGTTCACTTTCATTGAGGGCCATTGTATTAATGAGGCATTAGCTACCCTTGCATGTGAATCCATTGAGAAATATTGTGATGATGAGCTTGAATCTATAGGGATTGATCCTAATTGTTCAAACTTGGTTGTTGACAATGATGTTTTTGATGATGACATGCTTTATGAGTCATTCACGATGGGTTATGACCCAGAGCCTTCCTTTTTCACTTTTAATGTTGATGCTGATGTTGATTTGGATAATGCACCTTTGTCTTCCTATACTGACAGTTCTTCTTATGAGTCTGATATTGATGAAGATGAAGATGTGCTTGTTTGTGATGTTGGGAGTGTTATGATGTTGTCTATCCCTGCTTTTCCCTTATCACCTATTGTTGATTATGATGATTATTTGGATGAAAAGTTGTGATTTGGAATCTGTGTTTGATGAAAATTGCATGGATATTGAGTTTGAATTATTGTTTGCATCCAAGTATTCGCATGAGCATGTTCAAGAATGTGTTGTATTGTCCCCTCCCGTTGATTTTTATACCCAATCTCCATTTACGAGTCAATGGGAGGATCCATTTGTCATGTCTCACTTCATCATGCCTAGGAAAGTCTTGTACATTCCTGTAGTTCGTCCTTTCTATGACTTTTCTAAGGCATTTGATAATTTGTTAAGAGCACTAATGTTTGTTGATGTGCCATTGAGAGTGTGCTCTTACCTACACCATTCTGAGATGCATGAGACAATGCATGACGTGTTATTCCGAGCGTTGAATGGTTCTGACATAGTGCCCAATATCTTGTTGTGAGAAGGAGTGCTGCTATTGATAAGAAGCCTTCTAGGAAATATCCTTCCTCACCTTTCTTGTACAGTTAGTGAGTATTCTTGCTTTTCTTCTTTTATTTTCTTTTGATGTGTTTTTATGTTTCTTTCCTTTTGGGGTGCTTGTTTACCTTATTTTTGTTTCCATTGAGGATATGGCAACCTCTTTGTGTGAGAGTGGGGGGTAGTATGCATTCCGGCTTTGGATTCTAAGAAAAGAAAAAAAAAGTGAGATTCTTATTGTAAATAGTTTGTTTTTAGTTTTGTTCTTAGCTAGTGTCGTGTATAGTTGTTTTTCTTTTTGATCTTGCATGCAAAAATTCACACATAGTATGATTTTCTTGTTTATTACTAACCTATTGTGTGATGTTCTTTGGATCGTGGATTGGTTATGCTTTTAATTGAAGATCTTGAGGTAACCTCCTTCCATCCTCTCTTTATGTGCATATATCTTGATCCATGATGCATGCTTGATTTTTCCTTTTGGGTGGCGAACCCCTTGAGTGTGAATGCTGGGATTATCTTGTTATTGGAGCCGTGTGGGCTCGGGTCGCCACCGCTTTTTATGTGATAGGTGTTTTGTATATATGCTTTTCTTAGGTTCTCTACCCTTCTTGTGACACCCTTCTTCTCACAATGGGGACATTGTGATGTTTTGTGTGGAAGTGGGGGTGATATTTTCCATGTTCATGGGTAGATAACTTAGTTTTTTTGTTTTTGTTTTCATAGTTTTTGTCTAAAATTTGAAAAACTTTGTTTGAAAGAGGAGAAAAAACGGGAGTGAAAAATCTTTTTCGATTTTCGTTCTTTTTCTTTTGTTTTTGCTTTGTCTTTAGGGTAGTGTAATTAATGCATAGAAAACTTTCTTAATCTTCTTGAAAGCAACCCGTATGAGCATTATCGTACTTAGTTTAAATATTGTCATGACTCATCTATGTAGATTCCCTTTGTTGAATGCTTAATAAGGTCCTTGATTCTTTCACGTTCTCTTTGAAATTCTGAGACTCTAGTTGGCCACATCCGAGCTTGTTGAAAAAGTGAAAGCAAATTAAATAAATTAAATCGGAAACTATAGTGTTAAGTTAGTTTACCTACATGGGTTTGTATTAGCGGCGCGGCGCTATTACCCCTTATGCACTTCATTTTCATAATGATGAGGCGTATGGAATAGCCCATGTTGGAAGGGTAAACCCGTTATGGGTCGTTCAACTCCCGAAAAAACTAACACCAATCTTGTTGAGCTTTCTCAAGCCAACGCTAATTAATGAATCGTTAATAATTGTATCACCTTGCGTTTCTTGCGGCCCTCACCAAGCCAAGGGCGACATAAACAAGGGAAAGACATCGCTTAATTAATCCTTTTCGCTTTGATTCGAGCTTGGATGTGAGTTTTTCTTGTGAATCGATAAGAATCGAATTAGAATAACACTTGCACTTGAGCACATAGGATCTAATTTGGTATGAAATGTTTGGGAATCGAAAACCTTAAAGATTTGCAATATCTTGAGTTAGGTGTTATGAGGTGCTCATAATGGTTCGTTGTGGTTGATTAATATAGTTTTCTTAGTGGCGATTGCATGATTCCTTGAGCAAGCAGCTTTGTTTTTCTTTCTTATCAGACTTGTTTTGTTTTCACTTTCCCTCTCTCCTTTTCTTTGGCTTTTGTGGTTATACCTTCTACAAACCCTCACGAGACCTTCTTCGTCCACTTGGGCTGCCAAGGGGTTTAAAGGGTTTGATGCATGTGCTAAATGTATCCGCGATTCCTACGAAAGTAAGTTAGGGTTTTTAGTTTTTTTTTCTCTGTTTTTATCTTTGTTTTTAGTTTGCTCAGGGCGAGCAAACCCTTCTAAGGGAGTGTTGTTCGGTCTCGTTCCGAGCCGAATGTTATATCTTTTATAGGGAGTCTTGCTTGTTTTAGCCCCGATTTTATATATTATATATGATGATTTCGTGTTTTGTAGGAAAATAATGAGTTAGAAGGAAATTGGGCTTAATTGAGGGTTTTTAGGGAATCCCGAGTGATTTCCCGAGCCAACCCGAGTGATTTCTCGAGCCAACCCGAGTAATTTCCCGAGTCGACCCAAGTCAACCTGAGCCGACCTGAGTCAAACCGGGCTGAGAATCGGGGCGAGACCGAACCAGGAACCCCTTGTTAAGTTTGGTGCAAAACAGGGGCATAACACCCATTACATGGCTTGTAGCGGGCGTTACCGCCCAAGGAGTGAAGAAAAGGAAGGGGAGCAGACGGATGTCACGCCCGTGACACAAGATGTCACGCCCGTGAGCAACTCCTGGGGTCTCTAGACAACGAGCCAAGACAGAAAACAGAAGAAGCTCACGCCCGCTACAGACTGTGTCGCACCCGCGATAAACTCAAGTCGCTCCCGCGACGAACAAGCTTGCGCCCGTAACGGACATTGAGAGGTCGACGATGGAAGTTAGCAGGGACGGTTCGCGCCCGCGACCCTATTTGTCACGCCCGTGACATTCGAAAATCAGCAGTTAATGGCGCGCGTGCTGTGAGATTTCTTCTAGAGTTTTTGGTTGTATTTTTCCTTCCTTCTATAAATACCCATTGTAATTCAGACCTAAAAATCATCTTATGAAGTAGTCTAGTTAGTTTAGGAGTAGGATTAGAGTAGATTTAGCTTTAATTAAATTCCTTTAATCTTGCTTAAATCTTTCTTCAAGTTTTTAATTGTTCTTCAAGCTTTCTTTGATTTCTTGCATTTGTATTCAAACTTTCTTGAAGCTTTCTCAATTCAAGCATTCTCCATTGCAGTTTTACAAGCTTTCTCTCTCTCTCTCTCTCTCTCTCTCTCTCTCTCTCTCTCTCTCTCTCTCTCTCTCTATCAAGGACAAGCATGAACAATCAAAGAAAGCGACTAAAACTTCTAATCTGACACTAGTAAAAGCAATTAAGAGAGAAAGAATTGCGATTAAACACTTACTAAGATCGAAGAGCGAGAAGGAATGCAGAAAGAATCCGGAAATAAATCACAAAGCTTGAAATCGAAGAAGAACTTGTATAAATCTTCAATGTCCTTCACAATAATCACTAGATTAAGAAAAATATTATGAGGCTACACCTAAAGCAAGAATAAAAGCTGAGATAAAATCTTAACTAAAGACTAACTAGAGATAGATAAAAGATGTCCCTTAATCCTGAAAATAAAGGTTTATATACTTGTATTTCAAACCGGCCCAAAACACGTCGTTTATGCCCACTAATTAGCGTATATTATGGGGGTCACGGGTATGTACTCAGACATCATGACCGTGACCCTGGAGAAATCCGGAATTCTGTTGCCGTTTCCCGTAAACCTCACAAGCATGACCAAGGGTTTGTCACGGCTGTGAGGTACCTCTTGGAAGACTCGTCTCGTGGGAGGTCATGGCCGTGCAAAGGCTGGTCAATGCCGTGCGAAGGCTGGTCGGGGTCGTGAGGTCTTCTGTGGTAAATTCTGGGACTTAGGGTGTCACGGCCGTGAGATAGCTGCTCACGGCCGTGACCCCTTTTCTGTCTCCTACCTCTTCTTCGTCCACTTTTGGCCACCAAATTTCACTGGGGTCATGGTCGTGACCTTGCTTCTGAAGGGTTATTCCTTGGTTTTCTTCCTCTATTACCGAGATCAAGACATGGCTCTTCTTCCCAAGGTTAGGTTTCTTCGGAAAGACACGACTCCTTTGCTTTTAGGCCCAACTTGGCCTCCTTTCACGAACTTTTGCTCCACAAGTGTCTAAAGCTCCTAAAATCTGCAAAAGAACGAAAAAGAAGTAAAAACACTAGTAAACAACTAAGGGATTGAGTAAAAACCTAAGGTATAAGGAATATATTTAGTCTCAAAACCGAGCCTAAAAAATCATGCCAGTGTTGAACACAATAGCAACAATTAGCTTTTTCCTCTTATTTTTCGGATGTTTTCTCCTTTTTGTCCTCACCCTTAAGTTGATGTAATCTTCAATATAAAGGTATATAATAGTGAAGAACATGGGTCTTTTTGTAATTTCCCCAAGTACTCTTCCACTCCAATATATGCATGCATTTACATTGTTGAGGAAGAGCATTGAATGCTTATGAATACAATTGAGTTTTCTCCCGAACATTCTCATCCTAGAGTCTTGCTTACTTTAGCCTCAATCTAGTTATGTTGGTGTTCAAGCGAAATCCTTTATAGAGTTGTGGTGGTCTAGCCTTTAGCAATTCTTTGAGGATTTGTTAATTCTTAGGTGGTGGTTGTCCTTTATTCCAAGTCCATATCTTGTTTGGGTTGACAATTTATTCTAGGGTTTGGTTGTGATAATCATCATCATCATCATCATCAAGTTCACCAACTCAAGTATTTAATCCCACCACGATACGCTCCAAGGGGGGTCGGTGCTGGTGATTCTCGGTAGTGACAATTCTAGGGTTTGGTTGTGATAATAATCATCATCATCATCAAGTTCATCAACTCAAGTATTTAATCCCACCACGATACGCTCCAAGGGGGGTCGGTGCTGGTGATTCTCGGTGGAGGTGGTGGTGGTGTGGTGGAGCTCGAGGTGGTAGAGGGAGGTGAGGGAAAGGGTTGAGAGGTTGATGGTTGACAGAGAATACAGCGTCGGAACTGGGGTGGTTTTGGCGAGGATAGAGATAAGAAACAGGGGGCGCTATGGGAATTAAAAAAAAAAAGATTTAATTATGGGTCCAATTCCCTAGCTAGCGTTACATTATAAATGAGTATTTATACCCTCAAATTTATTTTTTCAAAAAAAAAAAACCCCAAATGATAAAGCTCAACTGAAAATGAAAGATTGAATAGTTTTAGTAACTTTTAAAATTTCAAATTCTCAGAATAATTACCACTTAAGCTAATAAAATACCCTTGAAAAGTTACAAGGAGGATACTAATTTATCCCAAAAAAATATACCAAAATGCCATTTAGCCCATGCAAAAACCTTATGCACAAAAATATTATTTTACCTATCTTAGTCACTCAACGATCTTACGAACACAAGTGTTAACAACATAGTTTCACAAATTAAACATAATTAGCACAAAATGTAATGGTAAACACATTCAAATTTTCGGGGTTTTACATCCTTCCCACTTAAAAAAGTTTTGTTACCGAAACTTAAATTTTGACTTGATGGTTCAACTTATTAAACCAATGGCGCACTAGAATTGGGGTTTTACAGCATTCCCCTCTTGTGCCCGGAACTCGGTGTACCTTGTGTGTTCAACATGTGAGGGTACTTCAATCACATTTCCTCATCGATATCATAGGTGGCCTTATTCATGGCTTAGTTTGGCCATAGCAATTACCAAAGGAATTATCTTTCTTCACATATCAGACGCTTTACCCTGCAATCCAAAATTTGGAGTGGTTGCTCCTTGTAGGTAACATTTTCTCTTAGCTACAATGGTTCTAGTTTGATCATATGAATAAGATCTAGAACGTAGTTCCTCAATTGTGATACGTGGAACACATTGTCCATTTTGGATAGGTCCCCTTATAGTTGTAATTTGTTGGCCACTTCCCTATACGCTCCAAAATAAGGTACGACTCGATGTACCTTGGCGTCAGCTTCCCTAATCGCCCAAACCTCATAAGTCCCTTTGTTGATCAAATCCGTAGAATCACGTACTCTCCTATTTCAAACTACAAAAATCTTCACCTTACAACGACATAGCCCTTTGGGTGACTTCTGCGCTGCCTTCATTCTGTCCTGGATGACTCGGACCTTCTAACATATAGCTTGGATCAGGTCAGGTCATATTGTGAGAGTTTAATTAATGTCGTTCCAACACAAAGGAGTTCTACATCTTTTTCCGTACAATTTCTCGAATGGTGACATTTCAATGTTGGCGTTGAAATTGTTGTTGTATGAGAACTTAATCATGGTCAGCTCGTCACTCCATGAGTCCTTGAAATCTAGCGCACATGCCGTTAGCATGCCTTTGAGAGTTTGGATGGTCCTCTCAGTCTTACCATCTGTAGTTGGGTCAAAAAATGTGCCAAAGTTGAGCTTGGTGCCAAAAGCTTCTTGCAACTTTATATAGAATCCTTATTGTAATTTGGCATCCATGTCCATGACTATAGAACAAAGGACTCCTTGTAGCCATACTATCTCACTCACATAGGCTTTTGCTAATTTGTCCAATGCCCAAGTGTTGGCTGTGACGAGAAAATGAGTGGACACGGTCAGCAAATCCACAATCACCCAAATGGCATTATTCTTTCTCTTAGTCAAGATGATCCCAACACAAAGTCTATTGAGATAGAATAGCACTTCCAATACGAAACCTCTAGTGGTTACAGTAACCTTACGAGTCATTGGTGTTCAGCCTTGACTCGCTGACATATGAGCCATTTTGCCATATACGCGGCCACTTCCCTACTTCATGTTTCTCCTCCAAAATGTTTGCTTGAGATCCTTGTAGAGCTTATTCCTACCCAGATGCAGCAAATATGGCACGTTGTGTCCCTCATTTAGGACTTTATTCTTTAATTCCTCCATACTAGGCACACACACATTATTGTGGAACCTTAGTGTCCCATCTTCATGAAAAATAAATCCAGGTGCTTTCCCTTGTGCAATCTTGTTCGATCACAACGTAGTGCGAGTGTATTGTTGTATCTATAAGGAGTTGGGGCTTCCAAACCTAAGAATCTAACGAGCTCTCACCTCTAGGCTTAATGTTCGGGGTTTTCGGTGTTGATGGACACATGGACTAAAAGACAAAAGAAAGGAACACAATTAAAAGGGAGAAGAGCTCGAGGGAATTATCGGGCCTTCTAGCGAGAGAAAACAGGTTGGTGAAGAGGTTTAGGAATGATTCATAGGCAAGTTATTCAACACACGAATTAGGCGAATAAATTAGCATCAAATCCCCCTCGCCCTCGCCGGAGTTAGGATTCGATGCTTACTTTCTAAATTCCACCACTATTCCCATAGGGATGGTTTCTAGATAGCTTGATGGGATAATTCCCCTAATCGGGCACTAACAACACGCCAATGTATATTAGTGTCCGATTAATCCATCCATACCCCTCCACTTCGATGCTGAGAGATACTTTGTAACCTCCCGGCACTAAGAGTATCGACATCTAATGAAATGGTATGATAAGACGTGTTAAACTATCTACCGAATCATCCGAGACCACTCAACCTAACCTAAGCATGAATTTTGAAGTTTTAGCGGTGATCGGTATTCAGTTATCATGTCACTACAACAAATATGGTTTTTTGTGGCAATTTTTTTGTGGCAAAATAAAAATTGCTACAAAACACTAAAAACAATGAAATAATTGTGGCAACATAAAAAATGCTACAAAAGGATTGGCCTATTGTAGCATTTATCCAAAATTGCTACAATTGATATTAATTTGGTGGAAATATTTAAATTTTTTAGATTTCTTCTCAAAATCCCAAATTCCTCCCACCAAATTTTCTACCAACGCAATTATTTACATTTTCATATTCACTCTCAAATTCCATTAAAATTTTCACTCAAAATTCAAAGAGCAAAAACTTTATATTAAATTAGATCTGATGGCAAGATTAAAAAAAACTGAATTGGAAAGATAGCAAGTCATAGTCTCGAGCTATAGAATCAGAGGAATATGTTTTTTTGGGGTTTAGATATTTTGCAAGACCTGCCGACGCTACTGGACCAAAGAAGGAGCCCTTCAAAACGTCCCCATCGGCGGCGGCCGTAGGAAAACCAAGAAAATGAAACCGTCTTCCACCTACTCTCCAACCTCGACCACACCGGGCTATGGCCCGACCATGGAGTTTCATTTGGGCGGGCTCTCTCTCCTGCGGCTCCATGCGGCCACCTCGGGGTCCCTTTCTCGCATGAGCCTACCCGGAAGTAGCAGTTCATGGCCATCGGTGTCATGGAATGAAGGAATTGGATTTCCATCCTCCTCCTCTCTCCTCCGCCGGCCCCATCACCGACAGCCTTTATCACTGGCTCGCCACCTTCCTCGGCCCCCTGGTATCTTTTCCTCCTTCTTCTTCAGAATCATATGTTTCAAATTGCATATCAACCCCAAATTACCCTAATTAATTGAAATTTGCTTTAGTATTCGCCATTCTGCAATTCGGTTTCAAAGTGTATCCACTGTGCAGTGAACTGTGTGTTATAATCATTTTTAGATAACGTTTGGATTAGGTTTAAATATTGATTTCTTAGTGCAACATATTCATAGGAAAAATTTGAGCTTAATGGGTTGTTTTTATGCTTGTTCTCAGGGACACCATATGAAGGAGGTATATTCTTCCTTGACATTTTGTTCCCTAGTGATTACCTTTTTAAACCTCCTAAGGTACGCTTCATCAAACATTCCTTCTTTTTGTTTCTTTATGTCTTCATTCTCCATCCAAAGATTGGTCTCTTTTACTGACAATTATCGGCTTATATGGTTGTTGTCTGCCATTTGACACATGGTAATCTAGAATTGTGTCTGTGGGTGTAAGCAGGCAAGCCACTGGTTTCGGCCTGGACTTGCTGGGCGGCTTGAACTACCCGCCTTCGAATTCCTCCAGGTAGGCTCATGCGACGTCCTCTATGGGGCATGAGCACTCGATTTCTCTCTCCTTAATCGAGTCTTTGAGCTCCATCAACCAGCAGATGCACTGAAAGTTACAGCAGCAACGCCTCGCCATGATTTACAGAAATGCAGCGTCCGCAGCAGACAACAGTGATGATCAACAAGATGGTGGTTGTGATCATGATCATGATCATCACACTCAAAAGCAGATGAAAGAGAAGCCTTCAACCGCCAGGAATTTGTTTTAAAGCTTTGACATAAACAGCAACAACCACCAGAACTCAACATCTAAGGTAACTGATCATCATCATCATAATCATCATGTGTCGATGGCTAACAATCATGATAAACAACAGAATATCGTAGTCTCTTCATGTACTTCTCCCTCTCATCCCTGCTCTCTGAATCACCTTGTAATCCCGAAGGTCATGGAGGCTTCATGGTCTCCATTGTTCTTATTGTGTAGGTTCAAACCATCCTACCTCTTGCCTTTTAAATGTGGCTCACTTTGTGAGCTTAATTGTTGATTCAATCTAAATAATTGTTGATTTGGTTAGCCTAATGAATTTTTGTAGCCGATGAGACCATGTTTTATCGTCGATTCAAGCTAAGTCTCTCTCTCTCTCTCTCTTAGTTGTTGTTAACTCAATCATTGGAAAGTTTGATTCTTCTCTCTCAATTGTTAAGTCCATCTAAATAGTTTTCCAATTATGTTAAAATCTAGTTGAATTTTATAGTTGTTTTGGTTCCGTCGTCATGACTGTTGATGTGGATTGTTGTTTTGGTTTATACAGTGCTCATGCCGATTCTACTGCTTATGGTTGTTCTCTTTCCTTATTAATCTTCCTTGATGGCCAACAACCAAGTAGCTCCTGTCCTAGAATCTTTCTATCGTGCTGTGATTTGGTTTAATTCTACAAAAAGTAAACTTTAACTTGTAGTCATGGTTGGATGATATAAATACTTCATAGGTTTCATTAACCCAAGAGAGGTGAATTTGGGTTTACCTTTGGCCAAATTTGTATATTCTTAGTCCTTTATATCAACATAATGAACATATAAGGGGTTGGGTTAAATTAATGTGGACTTTGCTTAGTATAAATCTTGGATGATTTGTTTTACTTGTTGCATTCTTAGTGGATGCTTTGAAATCATATAATTTGAGCTTTAAATCTCTTGAGTTTAAGTTTTCTAGCTTCCACATTCACGTTCTGATTTCAAATTCATATTTTTAGATTTAATTTGTTTTTATTGTTTTTTTGATTTTTTTTAGTTATGAGTTTAATTTTGTGAATTTTTTATCAGTTCTCATATGTGAATTGTTCTTTTGGATTTGTTTGCAGTTTTTAATCACTTGGGTTTTTTCCAATGATGGGTCGAATTGGGGTGAGTTGATTTTTCTCTATCTTCTTTTGCTCTTTGCAAGTTCATTTTGCTTGTATTTGGATGCTGAAACTTTGGTCTGGTACGATACCCTGAGTCTAGATTTTTCCAGCCCATGTTTTCCAGGAGTTCTGTTTCTCCTTAACTGAAAAATGGGAACAACACCTCACTCTACCTAGTCTTAGTGCAATATATTACAATATGTAGTGAATAAGCAAAGGCATGTAAACTAGCACTAGCAATATTATGCATATATCGCAAAAATATGACTGCAACATCAGAAAAGTAGTTGAAGAAAACAACACATAAGAAAATGATAGACAAGAAAGTGGAAATATAAAGTAGGAAGACTTATTTATAACCTCAGCAACAATTATTAGTATTCAGTAAGTATATTTAATATTGATTTACTTGTGTCAATAATCCCTCTATGGCCTGGTGAGAATGTTTGTAGCTTTTACACCCGCTATGGAATTTGCAAGTATGGACCTACATGTAAATATGACCATCCGGTAAATTATGTTCATCCACCTCCACTGGCTCTGGCTGCAGTTAATTAGAGCCCTGTTTTAGGCAACCCTATGGCGAATGAGCGAGCTATAGTAGCTACTAGCTGAATCGGAGGCAAAGGAGAGAGAGAGTATACAAGGGCCTTGTGTGATCTGTGATTCAGTTCCAGTTTCTTTTTGTGAGTGGAGTTTGTTGAATCCAAGACCACAAGGGTTCTCAAAGAAGTGTTTGGTCGTTGAAAGTTAATCTGTAAATTTTAGTTTCAGAACATAATATAGTATGTAAATTATTACGCTCAAATTGCGTGCAACTAAATGTTCACCTGGTTACGGCATTACAAAAAAATCACTAGTGATAATGTTGAAAGAAGAAGCCCTTGACCAAGTTCAAAAATTATGATATACGTATTTTCTTCTTTCCTGCCATAGACTAGAAATAGGTGATAAATATAACTAACTAAGAAGATATCTAGACATTTTAATCATAGAAACATAGATAGGTTGATAGGTTCCATTTTAGAAACCTTCATATAAACATTAAACATAAAGATAGGTTCCATTCCATATGTGCCAAACAGTCATGGAATTAACTGCAGGGAAGGTAGGTATACATTAGCTAGAATTAATCCTCCCTAAACTTTGAATAGAAAATTAGTGACTTGTATAACAAGTGTCATGATTTTGGTCCTTAATTTAGGCAATGGGAATCAAAACTACCTTTATCACTAATTGAGTTTTAAAATATGCAAATCATCACAACTTAGTGGATGTTCTCGACATCTCCATCCTATTTCAATTTATGAGAGTTCTATGGACAATACTAAAGGTACATTGACTATTTTGTGTTGTACAGATTTATGTCTCTGTATAATATCTAATTGGAACTGAGCATGTAGCTCTTGTTGTGCTTTGGTGTGCGCCCTTTGAGTTTATCACTATGGTGTTCAGGACTATTCTAAATATGTAAGGCCTTTGCCTCCGAAGTAATCAATTTTTAGGGGATATGTTGCCGAAATTTATCCAATTTTCTTTTTAAGAATATTATCAATAGTAATTTTTTTTCCTTTTTTGCAGTCACAAATTCAGCTGAGAATTCTTACACAATTTGCAGTGCATACAATGACGTTTGAGATGGAGAATTCGTTGAGTTCGTTTGAGATATAGAATTCGTTGAGACTCACAAGCATGAAGATGTTAGTTTAGACTAAGTGTGATGTTATTTTTATTTTTCTAAATTCATTAGTTCAGAATAATATGGGATGCGGGTGAACAATGCGAGGATTTTTTTTTAGTTTTCTTTTCAAGAATACTTTTATGTTTATTTGTACATTTTGGTAGATAGAAATCATGATTGGTGAATAAAGTATTCTTTTAGTGTTTCCAGCACATTGTCTTCTATGCATGTATACACACCATTTAAATCTAGTATTTTCATTTTAACTTTCGTTCATCATTATATACATGTGTACGAGCCGGTGCTTGTGTGTGAGACTACAATCATCATTTTTACTCTTAAAAAGAACATTATAAATCATATAACAATTATTGAATAATTAAAAATAATATATTGTCGCAAATATAGAATGCCACGGATGTGTTTTTATAATCAAAATATTATTTGTAGCAAATCATAAATGCCACAAATACTATAGATTTGTAGCAAAATTAATATTGTGGTAAACTAAAATTGCTACAAATCATAAGATATTGTAGCATTTTCATATTTGTGGCAATTCTAAATTTGCTACAATAGCTTCACATTTTGTGGCAAATTTTAATTTGCCACCAAAAGCTGTAACAAGGCATTTGTGGCATCTTTGTGGCATTTTGCAAAATGCCACAAAAGGCTATTGTAGCATATTTTTCGTATATTGTGGCAAACTTTGATGCTACAAATAATCGTATTTCTTGTAGTGTGTGTGAGGATTGCACTATAGCTAGGCTAGCATCGATTTCCCTCTCTCGAATGGTAAACCGATGCATACTTTTCAAAGCCCATCATCACTCTCGCATATGATGGACCTTGAAAGTATTCGAACGCAAACCTGACTAATAGGTTCCAAAATCCCTCTCTCGAGTGGATTAGGAACTAATTATTCCTACATCTATCTCCAACTCGATGTTTGAGGGAGGATTTATAACCTTTCAGCACAAAAATCCTCCAACATCGAGTGCAAATAGAGGGAGGAAAACTTAATTACCTAATTAATCATCCTAATCTTACTAATCTAAGCCTAATCCCCTATTAGGGGCCCTAATTTCCCCCTAACCCTAGAGGAACTAGCAACACATAATTACGAATACCACTTCTTCAGTAATCAATCCAATGCTCAACATGATTCTAGCAAAACAATGGAGAATTTGCATAATAACACTAATCAAACTAATTAAAAGCATAAACAAGATAATCAAACAATTAATTAACTAATTGAAAATTGAAATTAAAAGGGAAGAAGAAGAACTTACTAAAGTTTGGTACTAATTGATGCTTCAAAGATAGAGAGAACAATAATGAAAAATTCAATTCCAAACATAAACCCTAATTCAATTGCAAAGAATAAAACCTAATTAAATCCTAACTAAACTTGCATTCAAACAAGGGTTAGACGATAGTCCTTCAGTTGGATTACTGCTTAAAAATTTGCATTCAAAGTGAAAAATGAGTGATACTATCACGTAAGTGACTTAGGGAGAAAAAAAAAGATTAGATAAGTTTAATTGTTTTTACAAAGGGAAATTGAATTCTAATAATATGAACTTTTTGTCATATAAGACTTAATAATACGAACTTTTGATTTGGTGATTAATAATACGAACATTGACCCCCTAGTTGCTCCCAATTGTACACCACCGAGTTAAGTTGAACTTAACTCGGTGGCGGTCTGACGTGGATGAGGTACACGCCTTGTTGTTTTCATTTTGCCACACCATCCACGTTGACTTAAAAAATAATACGAACTTTTGCCTATGTTGCTCTGAATAATATGAACATTTTTCTCTCTCTAAAAATCTCAGATCCCATTTTTACTTTTTCATCTTCTTCAATCCTCCCCCTCCTCATTCCCAGAAAACCAAAAAAACCCAGAACCCCCCCCCCCCTCTCTCTCTCTCTTCATTCCTCTTCTTCAATCCTATAGTGTTTGGAGAATGCCCACCAGGTGAAAATGCATTATTCAGAGCAAGAAGATGAAGAAATAAAAATGGGGATTATCATGAAATCGAAGGATTGCTCGCTTCAGAAACAATGGATGCTCCTGGATTAGCTTTGCTCTTCATCTTCATATTTTCACCCTCCTCAGTGGAGAGGAGGGAAGGTTTGATAAGTTCCCATAAAATTGAAAACAGAAACCCCTTTTTTCCACTGCACTGCTCTCCTTAAAGAGATCTGGGAAAAAAAGGGTGATGGAAGTTGAGAAAAAGAAAGAGAGCAGTGAAGTAGAAAAAAGGCTGGCTGGGGAAGTTGAGAACGCATTCCGCCATTATTGACGAGTTTAAGCATCAAGTTGTGTCCCATGATGAAGAGATGAAGAGAGGGAGGATTCAAGAAGATGAAGATGCAAAAGGGAAATGTGAGATTTTTAGTGAGAGAAAAAAGAGGTGGGGATCGATGATGAAGAGGAAGGAAGAGAGAGAGAGAGAGAGAGAGAGAGAGAGAGGTTTCCTGGGTTTTCTGGTTTTCTGAGGTTTTCTAAGAATGGGGAGGGGAAGGATTGAAGAAGATGAAGAAGTAAAAATGGGACCTTACATTTTGAGAGAGAGAAAAAAAGTTTGTATTATTCAGAGCAATATAGGTAAAAGTTCGTATTATTTTTAAGTCAATGTGGATGACGTGGCAAAGTTAAAACAACCAGGCGCATACCTCCGCCGCCACGTCAGACCGCTACCGAGTAAAGTTCAACTTAACTCAGTGGCATACTGTTGGGTTCAACAGGGGGTCAAAGTTCTCATTATTAATGACCAAATCAAAAGTTTGTATTATTAAGTCTTATATGGCCAAAAGTTCGTGTTATTAGAATCCAATTTCTCTTTTTCAAAAGTGAAATAATTAAATATAAATGACTACATTTTTGGTAATGATAATGTTGTTCCTAGCTATAATAGAAGTTAAAAAAAGAGTGAAATAGGCAAAGTACAAATTATACACCACTAAACCCTTCTCCCTTTACATGTACTGTCTTGGCTTTTGTTTCTAACTGAACCTACATGGTGGATTGATGCACCACTCAATTTGGGCTGTTTATTGTTTTGGTCGTGGCCTTTTCAGGCTTCTATTATGAAAAATAATATTCTTATAATAAGCAGTTAACACTCATGGCTCATCATAATCATAATCATAGTCATAAATTCATAATACTATAATGATAGAAAAATTTAGACATGTCTTTTTTGTCATTTTTACATTGGACAGATAATTTTTTGATTGTTTTATAGAACACATTTATAAAAACATTTATTTAAAAAGCTATTAGCTATCGTGGTAAACTGGTAACAATTATTCGCTATACCAATTACTATGTGTTATCCCGACAAATATCTAATATTGAATCCGATTGCTCGACATGTCCATATTGTGCAAGACACTATGTAATGATTTTCCTATCTTAGTCGATCTCTCTCTCTCTTTTTCTTTTTTTATTTATTGTTCTTCTATATATTATGTTCTTTTTTTATACATGGTTTTTTTACATTGTTTCCATTTTAGCCAAAATAGTTTTAAATTCTTTAGCAAGATTCGAATAAAGTTTATCTTAATTTGTTTAATAATACGTACGTAATGTGGGTCCAGTCTAAAGAGTGATAGTTAATTGTATATAATCTACACGTAATTCTAGAGTTGTCTACCTGGAACTAAATTGGTTTGATCAAAAAAAAAAAAAAAAGAATTGGTTTGTTGCCATGCATGGAAGAAACGACGGCCTTTTGGTTCCTTGAGGAAAATCCATGTCTTTCACTTTGTTGGATGACACCCAAGCACAGAGAAAGAGTAGCATAATTACAAGTGAGAAGGACAAATTAAATGCATAGACTGTGGTGAGAGAGAGAGAGAGAGAGAGAGAGAGGGATGTTATAATTTTGTACTACTTTGAACAAGTTTGTAAGTATGTGAATTTGGGCAGCACAAAAAGTGTGCCATGTTTGGGTAACAACAGAGGGGGCTCTTCCTCTGACCTGCTTCCACTGACAAAATCATCCCATTCTCTTTCAGGAAACTCCATCATCATATTTCAAAACACCTCCATCATATTTTTTTTTCTTTTTTTTTCTTCTTATACTGTTGTGAACTTGTAAATTATAATTACCATCAGATTTTGGGAACTCCATCTCTCAAAACAAGGGTAAAATAATAGTATGACACTTTTGAATGACAGTGAATTTGCAAGAACCAATTTAAAATAGGGTTTTTGGCTCAAAATAGTCCTAAGTTGGAAATCATTGGTTGAAAATAATTCAAACTCACTTTTTGGCTGAAAATAATCCAAATTTCTAACTTATTTACTCGTACTAAACCGAAATTGATTTCCGGCTTCGGAATGCTGACTGGGATCTACAGAAAATAATGAAGAAGGAGAGAGAAAACATAGAGGAATTAGAAAAAAGACAAACAGTTAGAATTGGGTCAAAATTTAAATTTTTGGGGTTCGAAGATTAAATTTATTATGTTAAAGTGTTTTTATTTTTAATCCATTGTCATGTCATTATAAGTATAAGTGAGTTGGGGTCTACATAAGTTAAAAAAAATATTTCAAAACCAAAATCAATTAAAGAAACACATGTTCAGGCTATATAGTCAGGATTCCGACGCCGGAAAATCAACTTCGGTTTAGTCTGAGTAACTAGGTTAAAAGTTTGGATTATTTTCAGCCAGAAAGTGAGTTTGGATTATTTTCAGCCAATGACCTCCGATTTTGGACAATTTTGCTAAATACCCTTTAAGAGTAATATGTATATTACTGACTATTTTTTCCAACAATTTAAAATGGTTAGAAAAATCAACCATTTTAACAATCATTTCATATTCTAACTATTTTTTTCTAAAATTTTATGTACGAAAAAGGGTTGGATATTCCAACCAATTTTGCTAAATGGTTAAAAAAATTTCTTACCATCATTTTTCCTACTATTTGAAAATGGTTGAAAAAATGGTTTGATCATTTTTCAACCATTTTCAACTAGTAGGAAAAATTTTATTTGAAAATGGTTGGATGACAGTGAATTTGCAAGAGCCGTGATTGTAGGTTTACTGTTAAAATCTCTACAATTTATCCGAAAATATGAACATGCTGGGTAAAGATATTTCCTAATTATATTGAAATGTAATTATGTCATTTTAAAAGTTATATTATAAGTATTTAAGTGGCTAAAAATTTATGCTTTATTAGTTTGAAGATTACAACCATTTATGAATAATATTAATTATTTGTTATTGATATTTTTTGTTCATAATCTCGATTGTTGAAAAGATTAACTTTTCACATTAATAGATTGTAAGACACTAAAGTAAAAATAATTTTCTAATTTGCTTCTTCTCTATGTAGTAACAAGCTGTGAATAATTTGAACTAGTTTCTCTAAATTAAAAAATTTAAGGGTAAGAGTACTGCTACATCTGACCCTTCGTGCCTAACCTTGCAGGGCTTTCAGAGTATATGTTTTGGTTCCCTTTTTATTGATAATTTTAATAAGGGAAATTGGATTCTAATAATACGAACTTTAAGCTATATAAAACTAAATAATACGAACTTTCGATTTAATGATGAATAATACGAACTTTAACCCATTGTTGCTCCGAACAGTACGCCACCGAGTTATGTTGAACTTAACTTGATGGCGATCTGAGCTGGTGGCGGAGGCATATGTTGACTTGCCATGTCATCAAGTTGACTCCTCCGATCTTCCTCCTCCTTCTTCTTCTTCTTCTTCTTCAACAATCTCACTGCACCTTCTCCCTCCCTCTCTCTCCCCCTCTCTTTCTCTCTCTCTCTCTCTCTCCTCTTATTCTTCGTCCACCTTCATTCATTTCATTATCCTCCCTTTACTAAATCCCACAAACCCAGAAAATCAAAATCAAAATCCTCCTCCACTCACTGAACCCCACAAACCCAGAAAAATTGAGCAGAGATTGTTGGTGTAAGACGGTGGCAACGCATTGAAATGGGTGAGTGAGTGAGTGACAGTGTTAGGGTTTTGTTTTGGTCATTTGTTATTTGATTATTTCATTTGTATGTCTCTCTCTCCGCATAGCTTTCCAAAGCTACCCAATATTTTACTTTTGGGCCTTAATTTTAATGAAATGGGCCCATTTTTTTTGCACAAGGCCAAAGTAGACAAAACACTTAAAATTAAAGTGTCTGACCCCACCCAACCCGACCCGACCCGTTTTTTACAAGGTTTCTTGGGTTGGGTCATTTTCGGGTCCCGGGTCGGAATTTTGTGTTCAAAACTCATTTTTGCGGGTCGGTTTGGGTCGGGTTTCCGGGTCGGGTCGAGAATTGTCAGGTCTAATTGCTCATTCATATGCACTAGATACTCTTGATCGTTCCTGCAATAAAGTATGAATCTTATGCTAGTTTTTGTTCCCTTTTAGAATTGAAATGTGAAAATAAGCATGTAGTGCAAATTAATCAAAACAAGTGAAAAAGAGCCTAGTCTTGAAGCATAACGAACTAAGCTGGGGGGCCAGGACCTAGACCTAGGAGGAAACTGAGGCTCCCCGAGAAAAGACGGAGGTGGAATCCAACCCCAAGGCAAAGAAAAGGTCCCAAGTGAAGACATTAAGGGACTCACGGGGGTGATGCTGTAGGTCACGACCGCGACTCCCCCATGAGGAATAAAGATAAAAGGGATGTTGGAAGTCATGCCCGTGATAGACGAGTCACGATCGTGACCCCTAAACAAAGGATTCCCACCTACAGTAGCGTCACGGGTGCGACGGCCAATGTCACGCCCGTAACACCCAAAGCGAGAAATCTTGGAAGTGTGCAACATCACGGATGCGACAATGGAGTCACGCCTGTAGCTCTTGAAAATTTATGAGTCACTGCTAGGAGCACTTTTATCACAGCCGCAACTTTAGAAGTTGCCCAGATCAGTCACGCCTGTGACACCTCTGTCGCTCCGTGATTGGTCTGCAAAGGAGTTCTCAAGAATCTCCCAAAAAGAAATCACATCTGAGATGACCTATGTCGCTCCCATGACTAAACTACTAAGATGTCCTGTTGAAGAAGAACAAATGTGTTTCGTTTAGTGAAGGCCATATGTATATAAACTTTGTTGTTTCATTTCATTGGGGGAGTTGGACATTATCATAGGGTATCTTAGGACAACTTTTTATTATCTCTCATCACTTGATTAAATTATTTTGAGCACTAGGTTTTAGGTTTTTTTTTGTCTCTCGATCTCAAACAGTTTATTGTACTTAATACAAGATCAATCTTCCATGAAGTTTTGGGTAATATTTTGGATTCTTCTTCATTCCACCAACCTTATTTCTATCCCTTTTTGGTAATACTCTCTCTCTCTCTATCTCTCTCTCTCTCTCTCTTATTTATTGCTTATTTGTTCATTTATTGATTGCTTAATATCTAACTTAAGTGTTAATCATGGTGATTAGTATAGATCATCGTATTTTTTTCTAACATCATAATTAGATCTAGGAATATGTGAGTTGATAACAATTTTGTAATGATATTGGCTAGACCACTTTGTGTTATGGAGTGATTAGGTCCCTAATGGGATATGAATTAGAAGATTTAAGTGATTAGTAGGGAGATTAGTTTGGCAATCTTGGTTCTCACCCACATCTTCCAATTGTGAGTGGTGGTTTGGTTTTCGGAAGCTTACCAACTCATTATACACATGATTGGAAGTGAGGGAGGGGATGGTCAATATCATGTTCATGGAAGGGGGATGAGATTAACTAGCTAGGACTAATTACTCTTTTCACTTCCAAGGCTTCATGGCAGTGTTTATGCAAGTGAAATAGATCACTCTTGAAAGAGAGGATCTATATGGTTCTATCCTAGCAATAAATCCACTTAGCAAGTTAGACTATTCCCACT
This sequence comes from Portulaca oleracea, assembly GCA_029582165.1. NCBI lineage: Eukaryota > Viridiplantae > Streptophyta > Magnoliopsida > Caryophyllales > Portulacaceae > Portulaca > Portulaca oleracea. The sequence goes on from CM055868.1 coordinate 37,509,613, forward strand.
AGCTAGTTGTTATTACCCCGAGATTGGGAACTCATTAGGTGGCCTATGAACCCTCGAACCCATTCCATTCAATTTTTATGACCAAACATAGTTTGCTTGTCTTGTTTCTGTAGCTTTATTCAAATTTCTTCTCATACCCTCTTTTCGTGACTCAGACTGGACTTGGAACGTGAACACTTGAGAAAAAAGGCCCTTTAGTTCCCTGAGAAAGAATGAAATAAAACCGAGCATGCTTCCCACTTTACATAAAATGATGACGTTGCCGGGCATCTAACACCCCTAGTTCCCTTGCGTTTAATTCTAAGTCAAGATTAACTCATTTCTTTACTTTGCTTGTGAGTCGTGTCCAGTGTCCTAGGGCAATTTTACGATGTTTGTTGGTTGTGTGTATGCCTAGACAAACTCAGCGAAATCCCGAACCACTCTTATCACTTGATCTTTAGATTGAAGCCACCACACGCTATAAGAACACTTCCACCCGTCGATGTCGTAGACCACGACAACAAGCTCAATAACCACAACCTTGCATGGCTAAACCACACCCTATATCCTCATTTCCTACGCAGCATCTACACTCTGTACGGAAGGATTTGCGATAGTCCATCCCGCTCTTCCCCAGAATGCTGTGTTTGACTTTAAATCCATACTTTTTCTCACTCATTGAACAAGAACAGTACCAACGAAGGAAATTTGAATGTCCTATTCAATCTGTCAATCAGTTCCTTCAAAGAGTTGGCTTTTGCAAATGCATGAAGTATCTCTCGAGTATCCACGCCTTAAAAAGATAATACATTAAAAACATACACTATATTAACCCGATGTTTATAGAAGGATATGTTTGTCGGTAAAAATTATCTGAATTCTCGCCGACACTTGGGAATTGTTCTCAAAGCCCATAAGAAGGTCCATAGGACTGTTGAAAGCAATCTCGATGGGTCCGGGTTGAAAGCGAATTGCACTTCCAAGTTGTTGTGGGAGGCAACTCGATTAGCTTACGTAAACATGTTGGAAAATGGACCCTGAGCCTCTTCAGGTCATTAGGGTTTTAACTAAATAAAGTGATATATTATTTTGGCAAATATTCTCTGGTGGCTAAAATTAGCACCATTACAATTCTAGTTGCCTTACGTGCAATATTTGATCTTGTTATGCATAAAATGGATGTTAAGACAACCTTTTTTAATGGTGATCTAGAAGAAGAAACTTTTCACACTCAACTTGAGGGTCATGAGATTCCAGGTCAAGAAGATAAAGTATGTAGATTGAGAAAATCTCATTATGGCTAAAGAAAGCACTTAAACAATGGCGTGAAAAGTTTGAATGTTCTCTTGTGAAAAATGGCTTTACAGCAAATTGGTCTAATTCCTGTGTTTACTCAAAAATGATTGGATGATATTGTTTGCTTATATGTTTATATGTTGATGCCATGCTTATCTTCGGTACAAATTTTCCTATAGTCACTGAGACTAAAAAGTTCGTCTTCATTGTGTAAAATGAATGATATGGATGAAGTCAATGTAATCTTAGGGATTAAAAATCAGAAAATCATCATTGGTTATGCATTGTACATATTAGTCATATTATATTGAAAAAGTGTTAGATAAATTTAACCTTTTGGATGTGATGTTTGTTAGAACTCCCTATGATCCTCGACATTTCTATAAAGAAGAACAATGGTTATAGTGTGTCTCAATTTGAGTATGCGAAAATTCTAGAAAGTTAGTTCTACTCATAACCCTAATTTGAAACATTGGAATGCACTTCATCGTTTGCTTGAGTATCTTAGAGGTACAATTGATTAGACTTTGCGTTTTAACAAGTTTCATGCTGTTTTAGAAGGGTATCGTGTAGCAAACTAGGTTTCTGCTAATGATGAAGTTAGTTCTATTAATGGTTATGTGTTTACTTTAGGTGGAAGGGATATTTCATGGAACTCTGCAAAACATACGTGCGTAGCCTGCTCTACCATATTTGAATTTACTACTCTTAAGTTGGTAGATCAAGAAGCAAAGTGGCTTAAAGGTCTATTAGCAAACATGCCACTATCAGAAAGCTGGAGACATAGATCTCTATACAGTGTGACTCGCAAGAAGCAATTGGGGTGGCACATAACTGTGTCAACAAAGGAAAGAGGAGATATATCCATGTTAGACATAGCGTAGTGAGAGAGTTGTTGAAACATTGTGTCATATCCTTACAATACGTGAGATCTGAAAAGGATTTAGCGAATCCTCTCACTAAAGGATTGACCAGGCAAGTTGTTCTTGAGGTGTCGATCGAGGGAGACAGGGCCTAAACTTATGCTTGAATAGATATAGTGGATACTCATTTGTGGTTAAACAAAACCATACCATTCTTTGAGAGGCACTACATTCCTATCCTATGATGCTAGATAGGTGCATTAAGTTTGAGGTTATACTCTTAATGAATACACGCCCATTGTGGAGGGTGCTTGTGAGATGCACTGATAGATTTACTGATTATAGGTTGTGAGGTAGGTGGAGCTATTTTACTCTTAATAATTCCAAAGTCACATCTATGGTGGTCTTTGTTGAGATAATCTTGATGGAATAACCTACGCAATTGTGAAGGTCTAGTCACCTTTTATGAGAGAATAAGGCTATCTCTCTAGAGTATTTATGAGTCTCGTAAGGTTGATATGTTTTCGAGGGGCTCTCAATCAAGATCTTTCAACTTCAAGGCTTAGTCCACTTGTTCGCACATCACTAATATGTCCGCTCAAATCGAAATATATTGACGCCTAAGTATATGACTCGTTTTTATGCCCATTTTTCTTTTCTTTTCTTTTCTATTTTCCTTGTAAGCCATTAAAGGAGGATTGTTGGATGTGAAGGTATGAGGGTATCAACTAACCTTTTTCCCTCTATTTTTATGTTCACATTATTGCACATTGGCAGAGAAGTGTGCTTTCTTGTCGATTTTTATGTCCCATTACTCTTGATGGTGTTGTATTAGCTGGAAGGTGTCTTATAGTGGAGGGTTCGGTTTGATCTTCAACACGCGTACACGCGCAACCACCATATATCTAGTCCTTGCCGGCCGCGGAGTGTTTGCCTTTCCTTATCTTTTTAGACGGATTTTGTTTGTTGACTTTGCAAATTCTTTGTCGCAAGTAGTTGTTATCTTGATTGAGTCAATTATTTTTAATAATTATAGTTGACTCATTTAGTCCCTTGACTGTTCCTACCGATCTTTTACCTTCCCATTTATTTTTCGTTCGATTCTTGCCAATCATTATTCTCCTTGTCTCTTCAATTTTCTATGCCAACAATCTTACTTTCCTCTATACACAACAATCATTTATTATCCTTTTGTATACACAAGCACAAATAATGTTCTCCTCTCCTTTCCTCTTGTATGTTTTTTTTAAAAAAACTAAAATTCGGGCAATCAGAATTATATATACTCTATAATTCTTGGCCATGAGTGCCCATGCCCAAGAGGTAACTGAGTTTACCTAGGGAAGGGATTGACAAATATTGATTAGTACCGAGATCAAGCCATAATCAATGCAAGACAATGATCAGTCCACGATTCAACCTTATGTCCCTCTTGCCTTTTGATCTTAACCCAATTATTCCAACATTAATTATATGCATATCTCTTGAAATGTATGCTCAAGTTGACAACTCTTATTGAATTTTGTTGCTGTGTCTCATTTCTCACGAGCATCGATATCAGACAATTAGAAGCGAGGATATGCAGGTCTTACAAAAAAAATCTCCAACTCGTGAACTTAGCCGATACAAAGCTATATGGTAGCACCCAATTCGACTGTTCGATCTATGAGTTATTATTCATGACGTTGATAAGATCCTTCCATTTACATTTACGAGCACCTTAGGATGACAAAACCTTAAAGTTATTTGAAACGAAAATAGGTAATAATGTAATTACGTACAAAAATACACGTATCTGTAATGAAAATTCTACCATAGTTGAATTTATTTTTCTAACTATGGTAGTTGAAAATTTCATAGCTATTAGTTTGTAAAAAATAAATTACATATATTAAAAGATTTATATCTCACTAAATAAGATTAACTATTTGTAATAAGTACGTTACATTCATCAATATATTTTAATATTGATTTTTTATGGTAGAATTAATGATGCTTACACTTTCAACTATGATAAAAAAAAAAAATCAAATTTGGTAGAATATCCTTCAAATAAAATTTTGTAAAAAGTTATATATCAACAAATAAGATTACTTATTGTAACAAGTTCTTTAATCAATATATATCAATTTTGACTTTCTTAAAGGTATATTTTAGGGTTATTTTACATTTCAACTACCATAGTTGAAAAAAAATTCAACTATGATAGAATCTCAAATAAATATGGTCATTGTTTAGCTCGTCGGCTACTCCTGAAAGATGTTTTTTTTTAACCAACATGATTGATATTTTAAACATTGTAGTTCATTTTTCAATACATGTGCTCCCTCCGTCCCATATTAATTGACACTAGCTTTGACTAAATTTTGACTGTTAATTATTCATAAATTACAATAAGTTACAATATGAAATTACTTCCAGTGTAATTTTTAGTAAATTATCTTTCTAAAGATTCATATTTTAACTCATTGTAATTTGTGAGTAATTAACAGTCAAAATTTAATCAAAGTGTCAACTAATATGAGACGGAGGGAGTAAAATATAAAAAACTTTTATATGTCATTAATGCTAACAATCAGCTCAAAATAGAATCAACAAGGAATAATAATGTAATTAATACTCCGTCCGTCCCTTAATGAGAGTTAATTTTTTTAACTACCTTGTCCTTTTTATTTGTCAATTTTATATTTTCAATAATTAAAATACTCATATTACCCTTAATTAATTAATGAATAATACTTTTATTTTACCTTTTAAAATTCTCTTTTGTTCCTCTCTCTTAATGAAGGGTATATTTGTCCATACATAATTTTTTCACTCTATTTCCAATACAAATAGGTTTTGTAAAATTAGTTATTTTTCTAATTAAAAAGGGACGGAGGGAGTACTAAGTATTACATATATATGTAAAGGAAAACTTTATTTTATTATTAGAAATTTATAACTTATTTTAAAACACATATAGAAATACAATAAAAAGAAGCTTATTTTTTTAACACGTTTTTTGTGAAAGGGTGATCCAAACTATTAAACTAAATGCAATTTATTGGGTGCTTGTGGAGCATGTGCTCCAAATTCTACAATTGTTCACCCATATGTATTAGGTTGTTCATTTTGATTATTATGATTGTTCAGTCTGATTTATATGATTGTTTACTCGCAAATATCTGGAGCAGATGCTCTGAGTACATCTAAAATATATATTGTAAACTAAATAACCAATTTTCAAATAGTTATTAGTGGTGGTGTGCCAACAGGCCAGACTATGTGTTGAATTTTCTCCACACAATATAACGTTTTTCTTTTCTTCTATTGTCTTGGAGTTGATCCAAGGAAAATTTGCGTCCTTCCAGCTTATGATATTTGTAAATTTAACTTTGACCTTCTAAATTAATATTTAAGTCTCTAGATTTTTTAAACCAATTTAATTTAACAATCATCATGATAAATTTAACAACATTTTCAATATAATGAATGTGTCACTTATGATGAAATTTAAGTTCTAAAATTGTAATCAAATTTGGCAAATGAATATCATAAATGACACATTTATTGAAAAAATTGTTAAATTTATTGAAAAAGATGCTAAATGAAATTGATTCGATGGGGAAGTAAACATTAACTCATAAAAATTAGGGTTGAAATTATAAATGTGTTAAATATGAAGTGGGTTATGTGCAAATTAAATTTTCCGTTCCTCGAGGGGCAACGCCACAAGTGTTTTTAGGTACTGCTGAAACATGCATGTAATTATTTAAGACATGTACATGAAAAATGAAAGTGGTAGACCAAACAATAGTAGTTGCTACAAGGGCATTGGGGTTGAATAGAACCAATTGGCCACTGGATTCATTTTTGCCAGATTTAGTAAACACTCATTGCAACATTGCCAAACCCAACCTTTCATTTTTAGTACGTTGCTGAGCTTATTGATAAATACCCATTCCCGCTACCAATCAAACCCCCTCTAACCCTCAAATAAACAAACACCATCTCTCTCTCTCTCTCTCTAACTCACATCAGTCATCCCATCCATGGAGAGGGAGAATACAAAGAGCAGCATATACTTATGCTACAACAGCAACAAGGTGATGAAGCAAGCAGCACGGAGAGCATCATCATCAGAAGAAGAGCATGACTATGATGGATTTGAAGAGCATGATGGGTGTTGTTACGTAGATCATCATCACCTTCATCATCATGGTCATGATGGAGGGATGATGATGATGACATGGCCACCAAGGTCATACACATGCAGCTTTTGCAAAAGAGAGTTTAGATCTGCTCAAGCACTTGGAGGTCACATGAATGTTCACAGAAGAGACAGAGCCAATTTAAGACAACTCGCTCAACAACTCTTCCCTAATAATTTTCCTTCTCCTCACCTTAATCTCAACCTTAACCTTCCTCCCAACGTCGATGGCGACACCACTAGTCTCATACGCTCTCGTCCTCTAATTACAGCCAACAAATTCCAGCAACACCCATCACCACCGCCGCCGCCACCACACGATGCCATTACTCGACAACAATTTGAGTGTTTTAGGAGGAAGAATAATTTAGTGGGTTTCAAAAGGCAAGAAGCTAGTGAAGAAGGTAATCATGCTACTGAAGCTTTCCTTAATAAGGGAGGGGGAAATGGGAAAACTAGGGTAGATTTTGGGAAAAACATCAAGGATGATTTGGACTTGGAACTTCGGCTTGGGTATAAGTAACTTAACCTTCACCAACTGATTAACCCCTTGTTTTATTTTTTGTTGTTTTCATGTCAACTGGATTAATTAGACATGACAGCTATGTGTGCGTTCATCAAATAGTGTAGCTGTTATTTGTGGTTTTTGGTCTAATTCACGATTAGTATTTTTTTTTTTACTATTAGTATTTATGCTTCATTTCGTCTCAATTTCGGTCAATTAGCATTTTTTTTAATTGTTTTTCAGCGTATATTGTTGCCAACACATCCTACTGCCATAACAGTAGCTGAACTAAACTCGGCATGTACAGGCTTTAATTTCAGTTTTGCTTCACATTTTGATGGTAAGATTGCATCATACCAATCACAAATTCACAATTAATCACTATTGAAACTTTCATTTAAAATGTACTAATATTAGAGTTGGCAATCACCGTCGTCGTTGATGGAAGAAATTAAAAGAACATATATTAAAATTTTACTAACCAAGCTTGTTTGAGAGAAGGTATTTCATATCATCTTAATTTTATTAAAAGTAGCGTTGTATATCTTGTGCGATTGTATACGAAATTTTCAGTATTTGTATATGATTTAATTTATTTTAGTGTAATTTTATAATAATTATCAATTCAAATAATAACTAAAAATTGTTAAAAAAAAGTTATACAACAATTAATTGTACTATCATTATTTATCTACTTTCTTTGTATAAATTGTTCCAAAATTAATTTATATAATATATTAGTGGATGGATATTGAAATCCACATTCATTTTCAATATTGTGTTAATTATATGCGGCAAATTAAGAACAAGAGTAAATATTTTTTATCAGTCAATTTGAATAAATACAAAAACACTATTATGTGCTTCAATCGTGACCAATAGTATCCCAAAAAAAAAGATAATCTTAAACATTAAAATAAATAATTGGATAAAATAAATATGTGCATACATTATAAACATAATTGTTGAAAACTTGTTTTAATTAAAAAATATAAATTTTTTTTATAATCTAATCAAAATAAAAAAAAGGGTAGAGAAAATACAAAGTATCAGTATTTATTAGTAAATAACGAAAAATCAAAAATTTAAAAATAATTATTTATTCTAAAATTTAATCATATATCAACAATTATAACATAAATCAAAATAATGTAACACCATTTTTGTTTTTTTTTTTACTAGAAGGAGACATTAATTTACTTTTTTTTTATCATAATGTTAAATCAAAATTTTATTTTGTTTTTACAATTATTATAGAAATACAAAGCAATACACATAGGGTCTTCTTATGAGAGTTCTACACTTTAATATCTTTTAAATTTTAATTTAGTTTTATATTACATTGGGATTGATATATTATAATAGTATATATAGTGGAAGAAAGGCTAAGGCCATGTTCTTTTATGCGGTGTGCTGCGGCATGGCGCGGTATAGTGTAGTGAAATTGTAACGGGTATGGTGAAATGGTGGTAGATTATTGATAAGTTGTCGTGAGTTTTTTTTTTGTGTATATATATATATATATATATATATATAGTTGTATAGGTAATTGTGAAAAAATAATTGGAAAAAGTTAGTTGAAATATTGTACTCCCTCCGTCCCTTAATGAGTGTCAATTTTCCTAACTATCTTGTCCCTTTTTATTTGTCAATTTTATAATTCCAATAATTAAAATACCCGAATTACCCTCAATTAATGAATTTGAGTTTTATTTACTTTTTAAAATTCTCCTTTATTCCTCTCTTTGCATCAAAATTAGTTGAAGGGTATATTTGTCTTTGAACAAATTTTTTGCTATATTTCCAATGACCATTGGACTTGTAAAGTTAGTTATTTTGACAATCATAAAGGGACAGAGGGAGTATTATTTTTTGATGATTAAAAAAAATGGTTGAAAAAGTATTGTATTGGAAAAAGTGAGTTGAAAAAGTATTGATTGAAAATTTATATTAAAGATATATAATAAATTTGAAAAAGTAATTTGTGGTGGGTTGTGGTGAATTGTGGTGAAATGGTATGTTGTGGTGGGTTGTGGCAAAGTGTGGCGGGCTCTGGCACCGTAGATTGTCAGTCGCATAAAAGAACAAGGCCTAAATATTGAATTTGTTTTTTTATCAAAAGGTAATGAATATGATTTTAATTGTGTAGTAATAGGTTATTAATATATGTTTACTATGAAAGTTGTATAACTATCTTAGGAGAAAAAATCAACAATTTAGGTTCAATTTTTAATGAACTTACAATTTATGTATTTGGAGGAGATTTTATTTGTAGTTCATTCACCATTTTTCCTAATAAGAAATAATATTTATCTGTTGAAAATGATCACAATTAATGATGTCGATTTTTTATATTATAGATTGAGACAAATTGTGATACTCTGTGAAATAACCCTAAAGGGGGGTGAATAGGGTTGTATAAAAAATTCTGCACTTTAAAAACACAAGGACGTTAATAACACTAATAATACTGAATAATACTTCTTTATTTGGTTAACTTGAGGTACAGAGAAGGTAGAGGGGATCAAGAAACTCGGCAGATTCAGGACAGTGAGGTCCTCGAAGTTTGCTTACAAAGAAAGAAACTTGGAGGCAGTTTCTGTAAAGGCGGCTCATAGATGAGGCTATTGATGTTTCTAACTCACTAAAGAGAGAACACTCCTCTCACTTTAGTTACACACTTTGAAGGCCTCACCAGAACTCTCCTTCTGGTTACACAATTCACCACTCAAACACAAGTGGCTACACTAAGAATTTTCTCTACCGAAATTCCTACACTTCCAATAACACTTCGTTGGAATCGATAATCTTCACAAGGAACTGTTGGAGGTATTTATAATTGAAGTCTTCAACAACAACGATCTCCCTTTGTGAATTGTGATTTCCATTTTTGTTGATTCTAGCCTTTCTTGTTTGATTTTCAATCTTTGTAGTTTTGGCAGTTGCAAGTTTCCTTTTAATTTCCATTTGGCGTCTACAAGGAAAGCGAATCAATTACCCATAATAGATGAGTAAATTACATTTACCCTACATGACATTTGTGGTAATAATTTTTGCACACCCAATAGTTGCGAAATACTTTTCAGCTTACCTGACATTAAGTGAAAGTGATTTTTAGTGGCAAAATCCGGTTAGTTCTCATCGGAAATGAGAAAATACAATAATGTCCCTATATGACTATGTGAATGTATCATGTTGCCCATAATATTGTCGAAACACCAAATAGAAAACAGAAACAATCGATTCCTCTCACACTCTTCTTCTTCGACACTCCCCTACTAATGCCATATGAATTAATATTAAAGGTAAAAACGCCGATTCATATTTAATTGAAAGTCATATGAATTAATATCAAGGTAAAAAGTCAATTCATATTTATCTTTTTAATGTTATGCTGGAAAATCCAATAATCAATTATAAAATATCTTAGGAGGTTTAAATTTATAAACATTTAATGTCAAGTAAGGTGAAAATTATTTCACAAATGTCGGGTGTGCAAAAATTATTACCACAAATGTTAAGTAGGGTAAATGTAATTTACTCCATAATAGATGGGAAAATCAAAATTATTGACTTAAATATATTATGTAGATTACTTCCCTGATATCTTCAAATTTGGACTTTCAAACAAAAGTTGCTGTAGATTACGCTTCTGCTGCTGGAGGTCCTCAGTGCGAATAGTGCGGAGGTCCTCAGAGGTGGGATATGTTTCAACACTTTGTATTTTATAGTCATTTTAATTCCATAAAATGTCCAAATTACTGATGTAATTGTTAATTTACATTTTTTTTCATCATGTTAATATTTTGTTTCCTTTTACACTTATAAAAGATCGTTCCATTCTTCTGACGCTGCCAAGGAGGAAACCTTCAGCGCTAGTACCCAGCTACGGAAAGCAAAGCGGAGAAGGTAGACGCGGCCAACGTCTGGTGCCCTAGCCGAATATTATAAAAGGGCCTTCGCCCTCGCACAGAAAAAAAGACAGACTTTTTGGCCAAGATTTAAATTACTGTTTCTCTACAGTTTTTCATAGTTTTAGTTTTAGTTTTTCAACTAGCTTTCGTTTAGATTTTTGTAAGAGTGATTAAAGAGGAGAACAACATTGAATCGGGTGACACGAAGAGATCGACTCCACCGCCTCGAACACACGGTTATATCTATCTACATTATGTCTTTCGATTTGAACTGAGTTTTTATGTTGTTAGTTTCTATTATTGTGAGTAGCTAAATCCCTTTGTTTGGGGATAAACTCGATGTCTTTTGATTGATTATGAATGGATCTCTGTGTGAAGTCATATTTAATCGTTTAATCTTCGTATTATGTATGTCATGGTAATTGGTTGATCACCCTTTACTTGTTCTAGATTCTTAATATCATAATAATAGTTTGTTATTTGAATTGGAAAGACGAAGATTGAATAGGCGTAGAAAACAGTTAGAAATAATGGGTTCTTGCTTAGGGTCAAACTATAATCGGTTCTTATCTTTGATTGGATTAAATAGCATTGGAAATAGGTGTTTAGTTTAATCACTGTAACTCACTTCGGATTCAAAAGATTGTTGTGATAGGTCTTAGAAAGATTATAGACCCCGAATTATAACACCACTTCGCGCCGGGATTCCTAATTAATTAGGCGACTGACTAGAGTGGACTCCCGTAAACTCCCTTAACTATTTGGTAAAACCCAAAAAATTGCTGCTTTCTTTGTTTATAGTTTTCATTCACTACTTCATAACTATTTGACCGACCTAGCATCCTTTGAAGTAAACTAGTTTAGTGCGTAGTTGACATAAGTCCATGAGAGACGACCTTGATATACTACACTGATCTGTACACTTGGGGGGAGCACGTATCAAGTTTTTGGCAACGTTGCCGGGGATTTGTTTCCTAAGTTGCCATTAAACAAAAGCACTCTAGTTGACTAGGTTTTTTGTTTTCTTTATTTTCTTTATTATCACTTTTGATTACGCTACGTATTCTTGTTTTTGTCCTTTTTCAAGTTTATGCAAAAAGACTTCTCTTTCAAATTCACCCTGAGATCGAACGCACCCTACGAGAGAGAAGGAAAAAGCAAAGACTGGAGAAATAACAACAAGAAAAGCAAGGAGAAGAGCATGCTAGATGCGAAGAAGAGATGGCTGAACAACAACGAACATTGAGACAGTATGTGACACCCAACGTCACTAACCCTTAATCCGCCATCGCAGTCCCCGCTGCTGCAGCAAACGACTTCGAACTGCGACAATCGCTGATCAACTTGGTGTCCAGGGCACCATTCCATGGGCTTTAGAATGAGGATCCAAACCGCCATCTACACCTCTTCCGCCAAGCCTGCTACACATCCAAACCGCCATCAACGTTTCGGAAGGCGCAATTAAATTGAGGCTCTTCCCATTCTCTCTAGAAGACAAAGCATGGGAGTGGCTCGACTCGCTCCCACTCAACTTAATCACAACGTTCAACGAGGTCGCCAGCATGTTCTAGGCAAAGTATTTCCCTCCCAGCAAGCTGACTAGCTTGAGGAATCAGATATCAACGTTTGCCCAAGAACCTGATGAATCACTCTACAAAGCTTGGGAAATGTTCAAGGACCTCCTCCATCAATGTCCTCAACACGGATTCGAACCATGGGTTCCAATCCAATCATTCTTCAATGGAGCGAACGAATCAGCTAAAGGAAGCATCCTCTCAGTAGCTAGAGGCGATTTCATGAACAAAACGGTACTTCAACTTACACATATGATCGAGCAATTGGCGAGCAAGTTGCAGCAATGGTTTGAACCCCGCTATAAAGCGGGAGGTAAGCTAGATATTGATGCAATTTCTTTACTGTCTGCCAAATGTTCGGTTGAGGTATTTTTGTTGTTTTCTATAAGTAAGGGTTGTCGAATTCACAGGGATGGGTGTTAGGCTTGATAAGGAAATTGGTTTGGTTAAGGGGGTTTTCAATGCGGAAAGCAGTAAAAAAGAATTAAATTAAACTAATTAGGAAATCAAAAGCAATAAAAACTAAGGGAAACATGAACTCAAAGATGATCTAAACCTAATTTCAATAAGAAAGTAAATCCCTAACTAAGAAATCAATTAAAAGCAATAAATGACAAAACTAGAATAAACAATGAAATTGAGAACAAGAAGTTATACCTCCAAAGCACTAAATCTTCACTCTAATCTTCAATCTTCACTTGGATTTTCCCCCGAACAAACAAGAAAATTTTGAATTGGATTACTAAGAATCCCCAAATTCTCACCTGAAAGTAGAATTTATGAACCTTAATCCTCCTCCTCACTTAAAAGTTGGATTTTTGGTAACTAGCACTAGAAAGCTTGAATCAAAGCATCAATAGACATTAAAAAGAGTGAGTGAGAGAGAGAGAGAGAGAGAGAGAGAGAGAGAGAGAGAGAGCAAAAACTTTATAAATTGCTTGAATTGAAATTTCTTGGAAAAAGAGTTGATTACAATGAAAGAAAACTTGAAGAATAATTAAAGCTTCATGAAAGATTAAAGCAAGATAAAAGAGATGCAATTAAGCCTAATTCTACTCTAATCCTACTCCTAACTATGATAAAGACTCCTTTCTAATAATGCTGAATGTATGTGGGTACTTATAAAAGGAAATAAAACAAGCCAAAACCCTAGGATTAATCTCAGCAGCCGCGTGTCAATTCCGCAGAGTGCTGACCGTCGCGGGTGCGGTGCCTAGGGTCCCGAGTGCGACCCGGCTCTGCCTCTTTTTAATCCGCCAATCGCTCATCATCCATCGCGGGCGCGAAAACACTGGTCGCGGGCGCGACCACACTTTGGAACAATTTGCTTCTGAGTTCGCCGAAGCTCCGTTGCTGGTATTATAGTTTTAGTAGCGGGGGCCATGCCTAGAGTACGTAACGGGCGCTACACTGCCTATTTTGAGCTATTTCAGGCTTTTTGGCTCGGTTTTCCTTCCAACTCTTTATTATCCTACAAAAACATGAAATCATAAGGGGCTAAAACAAGCAAAACACCTTATAAATGATATAAATTCAGCTCGGAACGAGACCGAACACTAAGCTTAATAATTTAGCGAAAAAATGGACCGCCTTGATTTACATGCGCCCCCATTTTTACCATGCGACTCATGTCAATCAATTGGACATACTACACTAGCTTTTCCTATAGGGGTAATCCATGATAACCAAACTCAACAAGTCCATTACGTTGACATACACCCCGACACATACCATTTAGGATTATGAGACCCTCCACCTCAAGGCCCTCCCCAAAACTCGAACGTAGAAATTATGATGGAGAACCTTTTGTCGAACCAACAAAAAGAAAGAGTTATTGAAGAACCTTTTGGAGCAAGTAGAAGCCTTGACCCACCAAAATGAAAAATTAGTGACTCAAGTGACTGACCATGACGACTTTCATCACTCATCTACTATAAATGCGAAAGGACATTGTAGTGCTTTGACTCTTAGGAGCGGAAGACAATTAGACGAACCTAAACAAAAGCAACCTGAGGGTAGTGAGGCTGGACCAAGCCCAACCAGTAATGATACGCATGAAGAACCTGAACCAGAAAATGAACCACCAAAAGATGCTACCACCCTAGGCAGTAGGAAAGGACAAGGCGACCCACCTGTAACTAACAAAAGAGTGTATTTACCGCCCCTACCATTCCCTCAAAAGCTAGCGAAGGCAAAACTCGGCAAACAATTCGGGAAATTCTTTGAAATAATAAAGCAACTTCAGGTGATCATCCCTTTCACCGAGGCAATCTCACAAATGCCCACATATGGCAAGTTTCTCAAGGATTTCCTTAGAAACAAGAGGAAGCTAGAGGAACTTGAGACCATGGCCCTAACTGACCAACGCAGTGTCGCCATACAAAACAAACTACCCCCTAAGCTTAAGGACCGCGCACTATGTGACCTAGGCTCTAGCGTCAATCTGATGCCCTTTTCCATGTATAAGAAGTTAGGGATTAGAGAACTAAAACCTGCCACCATTGCTTTATAACTAGCTGACCGTTCCATTAAATACCCAGTAGGTATCCTAGAAGACATACCCATCAAAATAGGGGAGATCTTTGTTCCTGTTGATTTTGTCATATTAGATATGGACGAGGGTCTACGTACGCCCATCATCCTAGGTAGACCATTCCTTGCAATCTCGGGATGTTGTGTTGACCTGAAAAATGAGAAAATGACTTTCGATGTGGGCACGAAAAAGATTGAATTCAAGCTTAAAAATGGTGCGAAATTTCCCTCAATGTCTGATGATTGCAATTTAGTGGATTCTATTGAGGAAACCACTATTGTCACATCCCATAACCAACAGTCAAGTGTTCCACTTGAACTATGTCTGCTTGATGATTGTCTAGTACAGGATGAGGATAGCAATGCAACAGCGTACACGAAGCTGATGGATTTTGCCCCTGAAACGTAGACTGAACCCAAATAAGGAAATAAACTGACTGTTAAACCCAATAGTGTTGAATAGAAAACTCCTAAAGTAGAGCTAAAACCGCTACCCGACACGCTTTAATACAAATTCCTCGGGCCCGACTCCACTTACCCGGTGGTCGTGAGCTCAACTTTAACAAAGGAAGAAATGTCATCTCTACTAGAAGTACTATAGACTCATCGAAAAGCAATCGGGTATACGATCGAAGACCTTAAAGGGAGACACCCTTCCCTTTTGCATGCATAGAATTCTTCTAGAGGAGGATCATAAGCCTTCAGTTGAGCACCAAAGAAGGCTTAACCCGAACATGAATGAGGTGGTAAAGAAGGAGATATTAAAACTTCTCAAAGCAGGCATAATTAACCCCATCTCCGACAGTGAGTGGGTTAGCCCTATTCATGTTGTTCCCAAGAAAGGAGGCCTGACCGTGGTAAAAAACGAAAAGAATGAGATGATCCCCATTAGAACTGTTACTGAGTGGAGAATGTGCATCGACTGTAGAAGCAGAATAAAGCCACCAGAAAGGACCATTTCCCGCTCCCTTTCGTAGATCAGATGCTAGAGCGATTAGGTAAAAACACCCATTTTTGCTACCTAGACGGATATTCGGGATTCTTTCAAATCCCCATCCATCCCAAAGACCAAGAGAAAACCACCTTCACCTGTTCCTACAGAACCTTCGCGTATAGAAGGATGCCCTTCGGATTGTGCAATGCATCGGCCACCTTTCAGAGATGTATGATGGAAATCTTCGCCGAGGTCATGAAAGATATTGTTGAGGTATTCACGGATGGTTTCTCCGTATATGGGACTTCTTTCGTTCTTTTCCTACAAAACCTGATACAAGTGTTACGAAGATGCGAAGAAGTTAACCTGGTTCTGAATTGGGAAAAGTGCCATTTCATGGTATAAGAAGGGGTAGTACTCAGACATGTTATATCCAGCAAGGGAATCTCAGTCGATAAAGCCAAAGTAGAGGTGATCGAAAAACTACCTCCACCTGTATCGGTGAAGCGTATTAGAAGCTTTTTAGGGCATGTTGGGTTTTACCGGTGATTTATCGAAGATATCTCAATGATTGCTAAATCCCTCACTCACATGCTCGCTAAGGATGTCCCCTTTGATTTCAACAAGAAGTGCTTAGTAGCCTTTCAGAAGTTGAAGCACGCCCTGGTGACTGCCCCGATCATGTAGACACCAAACTGGGATCTTCCCTATGAAATAATGTGCGACGCTAGTGACCACGTTGTAGGGGCAGTCCTGGCACAAAGAGTAGATAGCAAACCCAACTCCATCTACTACGCTAGCAAAACCCTAGACGGAGCTCAAGTAAACTATGCCACAACTGATAAGGAATTTTTGGTAGTAGTACATGCCCTTGACAAGTTCAGACCGTACCTGGTCAACTCCCAGGTTATTATCTATACAGACCACGCCGATACCAAGCACCTAATGATGAAAGCAGATTTAAAACCACGCCTGATTCGATGGATCTTGCTGCTACAGGAATTTGATCTTGAAATATGAGACAAACCCAAACTCCAAAACGTGTTAGTCGACCACCTCTCACGTCTGCAACTAGAGTCCACAGGCGAAGATGAACTACCTATCAACGAATCATTCCCTCACGAGCAACTCCTGGCCATAGTTCAACACCCAACTCCTTGGTTTGCTGACTTTGTAAACTATCTCGTCTGTGGTGTTCTCTCACCAGACCTAACATATCAACAGAAGAAGAAACTCCTTGCTGATGTCAAGAGGTATGTGCTGGAAGAACACCTACTAGATAAGCTTTGTGGAGATGGAATCTATAGGCGCTGTCTCCCCCAAGAAGAAGTGTAGAACATGCTATTCCACTTACACGCCACCCCCTTTGGTGGACATTTCGGGCCCGATAAGACAATCGCCAAAGTTCTTCATGCGGGGTTCTATTGGCCCAGCCTTACCAATGACGTACGATGTTACGGGAAACATGTCTAAGTGGAATGAGATGCCTCAAATAGGCATACTAGAAGTAAAACTATTTGATGTGTGGGGGATTGACTTTATAGGTCCATTCCCCCAGTCACAAAAGAACCTCTATATATAAGTCGCTGTAGACCACGTCTCCAAGTTGGTAGAAGCCATATCATCCCCCACTAATGACACCAAGACAACCATTAAGTTCCTTAAGAAAAACATCTTCGCTAGATTCGGTACTCCCAGAACACTCCGAAGCAACAATGGGTCCCATTTCTGCAATCGACCGCTAGAGTCCCTCCTCGCCATATACAGGTTCAAACATAAGGTGGCCACACCTTACCCACCCCAAACTAGCGGTCAAGTCGAGCTATCAAACAGAGAGCTAAAAAGCATCCTTGAGAAAACTATTAACATATCCACGAAAGATTGGTCTTTGAAGCGCGACGATGCCTTGTGGGCTTACATAACCGCCTTTAAAACGCCACTCGGCACTACACCTTATAGACTAGTGTTCGAGAAGGCTTGTCACTTACCAGTCGAGATTGAACAGAAAGCTTTTTGGGCCATCAAAACCCTTAATTTCGATCCCAAGGCCACTGGGGAATAGAGAATTCTGCAGCTTCAGGAGCTCGACGAACTACGACAATGTAGACATTTTTTTCTCGTTGTTCAGACTTAAGAACATCCACTGGATTGGGGTTTGGAGGTTTGCGCTGGGATTTAACATTAAAAAGCTCTTTAAGGGATTAATCGCACATTTCATGAATAATAGTTGTAAAATTACTTTCCCTTTACTTTGTGCATTTCATGAGTAATCAAACTAAACCTTTAAGAGTGAACATCCACTTGTTCCAAATTTTCTGAATTTAATTCAATTTGCTCACAAGATGTTAGGCTTGGAAGAAAGCAATTTAGGCAAGTATTATTTAGAAATATACAAAGAATACCATAAGGTTGCATTGGTACATCGTAAAACCATTTTTTACCATAGTTTATGCAATCTCCAATGTGTTTTGGTTCGAAATGGGAGTCACCACCCGATTTTTGAAAGAGAAAAGCCAAGAAAACTAGAAAAGAAAGCAAGAAAAACTCCGTCTGCAAAACCCAAGAATGGATCCAGGGGTATGGCTACGAACTCGAAAGGTAGGAACCTAAAGAGTCCGTCTCTCACAAAAGGAAAGTCTCTACTAAAAGTTTTAAGTGTGCTTTTGATAAAGTATGGAAGAGAGATAAATAAGAACTTTATAAGATTATTTCATTCAACATGCGTAATGAATTAAAGAAAGGAAAATACAATATGTACACTTTATTTACTTGAAGAAGAAATATATAAGAGCTTACATTATGCCTTTTTTAGAAGAAGACTTGCCTAGCTTTGGAGAACCTCCTTTGAATGCTTAGAACCACCCTCTTGAAGATGCCAAAGTAGTACCAAATATGTGGATAGAAAAAGGATCAAAAGGGGATAAGAAGGGTTCTTTTTATGGTGTTTTGGGTGATATAAAGGTTAAGCTTTTTGGCGAAGTGTTTAGGATTTTTATGGAGATTATGTAGGGATGAAGACTAGATATTTAAGTGAAAAGAAAGATGAAGGTTATGATAGTAGAAAAGCGATGGAAAAAGATAAGAAAAGGGTTGGAAAAAGGGGCACTTTTGTAGATAATTTTGTGGTGTTTTTGGGAGGTTTTATAAGAGATTTATGTAAAAATGGTGGGGGATAGTATGAGAGTGTGGATTAGAGGTTTAAGAGGTTTAAGAGGTTTAAGAGGAAAGATGATAGAAAAGGATGGTAGAATGATAACTAGAATGGAGAGATTGGAGAGATTAGAATGAGAGAATAAATGTGTGGGGGGAAGAATGAGTGAATGATGGAGTGATGGAGTCTATATGAGGATATTGGAGATGGTGATTATAAGAGTTTAGTAGAGTTTAGGGATTAACATAGAGTCGTGATTAGAGAAAGATGATGAGAGAATAGAAGTGTAGGGAGGATGGATGAGTGTAGAAATGAGTAAAGGAAGAATTTGGGAGTGAATGAGCTGGTGAGTTTAGCTTCAACAAGAGGGGTATTTATAGGCTTTAGGAGGTCTTGGAGATACATGCATACATGCACATTCATCCCTGGATTTACACAGTTGACTGGCACAGACAACAAGGTGGCAAGGGGAGGGTTTGGAGGTGGTTGGCAGTTCAAAGATGAAAGGGGAGTCTTGATCTCGTTTATGTATCTTTGGACGGTGGAGGTGTGAATGGAATGCATTCGAAGTCAGCATGTTCATACTTAGACAGTGGGGCTTGATTGAGCTTAAATGAGTGGTTTTGTGAGGATTTGAACTTGAGACTTCTTGGAGTTTGTTTCCAAGTCACCTTTACGTAGCTTATGCATGGCATGCATGCCTTGATTTGGCATTTTTTTACGTAAAGGTTGTGCATGCAACTTCCCACGTAATCTTGAGCATGTAAAGTGCATGCAATCAAGTGTCTTTCGGCTTCGGCTCTAGTTTTGGCTTCCTTATTTCCTAACTTTCTAACTAAAATTCACAACTAAAGTACATAAAGAGGAAATAATAAAAATTACATTAACGGTATACAAGAACTATAATATAATCTAGAAGTCCGAACTAGCTTATCGATCAACTTCTTCTTCTTCTTTATTTCTACTTCGTACTATATAGGTATGCTATATATATATGTGTGCCAATTCCGAGTGTCTACAGATAGCTCCCACTTTAATTGAGTCCGAGATAGGATGAATATCAAAGTAGTACTAATTTGATGGACACGGGTTGGGTTATGACTTTGTGGTGTGCAAAGCCTAGGGCGACACCTGGAAGCGGAGTCTTGTCCCTAACTGTTGCCGACTTGCATCTTCTCGAGTGATCTTGAGTAAGAATGATGCTCTACTCGAAATGATGGGAGGGTGATGCTTGGAAGACAGGTCCTGCGTCACGGTTGGCAACTTGTACCTTAATAGATGATCTTAGGAAAGAATGACACCTTGTTGGGAAGACTTTGTCGATCGCGATGTCGATGGCTCGTGGATTGTGTTTTTGGGTGATCTCAGGCGAGAATGATGCCCTACTTGAAGTGGTCTCGGGCGTCTGATGACGTCCTATTTAGAATGATCCCAGACGCTTGAAGACATCCTATTGAAGGTGTGGGCTGACACTTGGAAGCTGGGTCATGTGTTGTAGTTGGCGAACTTGCGCCGATAAGTGATCTCAGGCGAGAATGACGCCCTACTTGTTGGAGAGACTTCACCGGACACGATGTCGATGGCTCTGGAGATTGATTTTGATGGCAATTAAATGTTGTGGGACTTTACCGATCGTGGTGTCGATGGCCCTTGGCGTCGATACTTCATCGGGCATGATGCTGATGGCTCGGAGTTTGAGACTTCACCGGGCACGATGCACGTGGCTCTGGAGGTTGATGTTGATGATGATGATTATGACAATCCAATGCCGAGGGACTTCACCGATCACGATGTCGATGGCCCTGGGGATCGAGACTTCACGGGGCACGATGCCGATGGCTCGAGGTTTGAGACTCCACCGGACATGCGGCCGATGGCTCAAGGTTTTGATTTTTATGACAATTTAAAGCCGAGAGACTTCATTAGATGTGATGCTGGTCGATCTTATTCCTGATATCTTCGTCGAACCCGATGTCGATGACTCTTATTGTTGAGACTACACCGAAATCTGCCGGATGCTCTGATTTTTCGGTTGATGATGGCAATTTTGATGCCAGAAGACTTCATCGGACGCGATGCCGACGACCCAGTTTTTTTATTTTTGATGATGATGACACCTTGATGCCGGGAGACTTCATCGGACACGATGCCAATGGCTCTTATTTTCTTGCAAAATGCAAATATGTTTTGTTAGTTTAATGAAGTTTTTTTTTTTAATCCGGATTGCTTACCTCGGATTGCGTCAGCATAATCACCGGAAAATGCTCTTATTTGGGGACTTGATCTTTTTGATTTTGAGAAGACCATCCGCATCTTATTGGGCACCGCAGCCAAGCTTCCTCTTCCTATTTTCTAGTATTTCTTCTTCCTGTATTTTCTGCTTTTATTGAAAAGCGATGGCTTCTTGGTAGAGGGGATGTTGTTGTGCTACCCAACTAGCTGTTCAGGAACGTCTATGGGCGAGGACGGTGCAATTGGTATTCTAGCAAGATAAGCATGCATGATTCTTTCTTCCTTACACCTTGGTATGCTTTATTTCTTCTACAAGCTTATTTTTAAGCATGTTATTGTTGAAACGACTTGCATACTACTACTTGAACACTTTAAGTTGAATTTAAGGTAGATAATACTTTAAATTTTGCTTCAAGCGCATATATGCTGCCTTTAGAATTTCATTGAGGGAAAGTGATCCTTGAATTTCGCTCGACCGTTGATCCGCATTTTCATTTGTGAGGATTCTGTCCTTCGTGTCGGACAGGTGCCATTCGTGTCATCTGGTCATTCGTGTCTAACAGTCACCATTTGTGTCTAACGGGTGAAGATTATGTTCTTCGTGTCGGAACGGCCATTCGTATCTGGCGGATGAAGATTTTGTCCTTCGTGTCGGACAGGTGCCAATCGTGTCTGGCTGACGATTTATGACTTGATTGGATGCTAGCTTGACCTGCTAGAGTTGGATAGAGGTTGCTCTAATCTTGCTCTTTAGTGATTGGAAGCTGTGATGACATATGGGCATAACCAGCCCTAGAGTTGAGTTCTGGAACGATGATGTCGCACTTCTCTGCTTCCTTTTTTTTTTTAATTCTTCTGATGTGCAAGTAAGCATGCAACTATTCTACTAAACTCTTACACAAACAATGCATTTGTTTTTGACATAAGTATTTATGCACCTATGCATTTATGCATGACTATCGACTTTATGCCTGACAAACTGACTCAATGACTCTGACACGACTCATGGATGTGATGCGAACCTATTATGCCTAGACAGAACATACACATGATGCTTTATGCTCATATACATGCAACTCTTTATGCAGGTAACCCCCGACTCCATATTTAAACAACGATTTTCTAAGATAATGCATTTCTAAGACAACGCTTTTCTAGGACGATGACTACCTAAGACAAGGGTTTCCTAAGGGTCAAGGCCAGTTTATGGGGAATTTCGAGAAAATTCAGGATGAGTCACATTTCAGTCCACGGGACAAGGAATGATGGTGGAGGCGCTAGGCCTGAATGATGTGCTTCTTGAATGGTCATGTAGATGACCCTGATTGCTTGCAAATCTATGTTGATGTACGACAAGCCCCCGATTTGGCGTAGATTCTTAATGTTGGAAATAATTGGATCAAGGTTGCTGGTTTAGGATTCAAAACTGAGTCGTGGATAAACCACTACCTTGAAAGCGATTGCGGCACGACCTTGGTGACAATCGATATTGCCGGTCGCTCCCCAAGGTTAACTCAGCTAGCTCTTAGACTTGTGCACTTAAGGCTAAGAACTTGGAGTATGTAATTCTGATTGCCCAGAAAATATAAATGGAAGTGGGAGTAGAAGATGAAGAGAAGAAGATGTGTTGGTTGAGTTGTGTGTTTGAAGCCATGGAAGAGCCCAATTTATAGGTTATCTTCCTACCGCTAGCTGTACACATTTCTACCGTTGCCAACGGGCATTTAGCCGTTTGGGCAATGACTATAATGTCGTTTGGACAACAGGCAAAATAACCGTTGGGCAACGACTAGATCACACCTGGGTTGACTATAAAAAGAACCACGAACCGCATCCCGCGACCGTGACCGTGACCGAACCGGCTGGACGGGCGGGCGGCGGCGGCGCGCGCGCGCGTGTGGAGTCTCAAGCCATACCCTCCTCCATAAAACACCCCTTCACACTTGTTTAATGCTACCAAGGATGGTGGGATATATAAACCACTTTCAACATGATTTTTCTACTAATGTGGGACAAAATTCCTTGTTGCCATTACCAAAATAGCTTCATTTGCAACAATCCCCCACTAATGGCATACAAGGAAAGCAAAAAGAACAATAAAGAAAATCTGGGCAAAATTGGGTCAGATACATAGTAGTGACGTAAGGCAACAACCAATGATCTAACAAGTGGACTAGGCCTTGAACTTGAAAGATTTTGATCGAGACCCCCACAACACATACCAACCCTGTAGAAATTACATACTCCGCGATAACAACAATCACGCTTTTATGGTCATGCGCATACCTTGGCTTTCATAAGTGCTCTAGAGAGATAGCCTTATTCTCTCATAGAAGGCGGCCAAACCTTCACACTTATATAGGTAATTCCATCAAGTCTATCTCAATACAGACCACCAAAAAATTATGGCTATGGAACTATTAAGAGCAAATAGCTCTTCCGTACATTATACAATCGGTGAATCCATCAGTGCATATCATTAGCACCCCCCAAAACGGGCGTAAATTAATTAAGAATAAAACTTAACATCAAAGCACCACCTAGCACCATAGGGATAGGAATGTAATACATCTCAAAGATTTGTATGGTTTCGTTTGACCACAAACAGGTGTTCACCATACCTCTTCAAGCCATAGGCTTAAGCCTTATCCCCCTCGATGCTTCTAGTACAACTCGTCTCATCAATCCTTTGGTGAAAGGATCCGCCAAATTCTTTTCGGATCTTACATACAGCAAGGATATGACACTATGTTTCAGCAACACTTTCACTGCATTGTGTCTGATACGGATGTGTCTCCTCTTTCCGTTGTAGACACTGTTGTGAGCCACTCCAATTGCTTCCTGCGAGTCGCAATGTATAGAGACAGGTGTCTCTTGTTTTCCCCATAGTGGCACATCAGCTAACAAACTTTTGAGCCACTCTGCTTCTTGACCTGCTAACTCAAGAGCAATAAATTCAGACTTCCATGAAATAGCCCCTCCACCTAAAGTAAACACATAACCACTAGTAGAACTAACTTCATCATTATCAGAAACCCAATTTGCATCACAATATCCCTCCACAACAGCAGGAAATTTGTTAAAATGCAAACACCAATCTATTGTACCTCTAAGGTATTTAAGCAAACGACAAAGTGCATTCCAATGTTCTTGACTAGGGTTATGAGTATACCGACTCAATCTATTCACAACATAAGCAATGTCAGGACGAGTAAAGTTCACTAAAAACATTACACTTCCTATAATCTTGGCATATTATGTTTGTGACACACTAGTGCCGTTGTTCTTCTTTAATCAGATGCTGGGATCATAGGGAGTTCTAACAGGCGTCACATCAAAGTGGTTAAATTTCTTTAACACTTTCTCAATATAATGTGACTAACATAAGGCAAAACCAGTGTTTGTTTTGCAAATTTTAATCCCTAAGATCGCATCAGCTTCGCCCCATATCTTTCATTTCAAATAATGAAGACAACAAACTTCTTAGTGTCATTGACTACATGCAAGGTTGTACCAAAGATCAGCATGTCATCAACATACAAACATATAAGCACACAATCTGATCCAACCAGTTTTGAATAAACACAAGAATCAGACAAATTTGCAGTAAACCCATTTTTCACAAGGGAACTGTAAAATTTTTCAAATCATTGCTTAGGTGCTTGCTTTAGACCATAAAGGGATTTTCTCAATTGGTACACTTTATCCTCCTGACCCGGAACCTCACAACCTTCAGGTGGGGTCATATAAATTTCTTCCTCTAAGTCACCATCAAGAAAGGTTGTCTTAACATCCATTTGATGCACAACAAGATCAAAGATGGCAGCCAATGCAATTAGAGTTCTAATGGTGCTTATTTTTGTCCCAGGAGAATATGCGTCGAAATAATCTATTCCCTTCTTTTGATCAAAGCCTCTAATGACTAATCTGGCTCTATATTTGTCAACTGAACCATCATAATTTAATTTCTTCTTGAAGATCCATTTACTACTGATAGGTCTACAACCTTTGGGTAAGTCAGTTAATTCCCAAGTCTTATTAGACTCAAGGGAATTTATTTCACCCCTAATAGCTTCTCTTCAAAAGGTTGCATCAATAGACCTAATTGCCTCAGTGTAAGTCTTTGGATCTTCTTCAATAAGAAATACAGATGCGACTTCGTCAGTCAAGACATCTATTTCATTTTTTTCAATCACTTCCACTAGAAAAGAAGTGATAAAGTCTAAACCAAAGTCAGTTGCAATTCTTTGCCTCTTACTCCTTCTAAGTTATACTATCACATTTCTATCATTAGAACTAGAAACAGGCAAGTCAACATTTTCAGGCACAGAGCTAGGCACATTATCAGATATCACAGTAGGCACATTTCTCTTCAATGGAAATACATGCTCAAAAAACTCAACATTTCTATATTCAGAAATGGAGTAATCACTTAAAGACATAAATCTATAAGCAACACTATTTTGAGCATAACCAATGAAGACATCATCAAAGGTCTTAGGGCCTATGTTTGTACGTTTATGACTGGGTAATGCTACCTTGGCCAAACACTCCCACACTTTCAAGTATTTCAAGTTTGGGGCGTACCCTTTCCAGAGTTCATATGGGGTTTGGTCTATTTTCTTATGGGGCACTCTATTCATAATAAAACAAGCAGTTAAAACAGCTTCCCTCCCCCCCCCCCACACACATATTATCAGATAGACCAGAACTCACAAGCATGGCATTCATCATTTCTTTAAAGGTACGGTTCTTTCGTTCCGCTATGCCATTCTATTGAGGTATGTATGGGGCAGTGGTCTCATGTATGATTCCATTTTTCTCACAAAAGGCAGCTAAAGAACTTGAATCATATTCACCACCTTTGTCAGACCTAAGCCTCTTGATCTTTTTGTCTAACTTATTCTCAACTTCTGCTTTATACTTTAAGAACATTTCTTCAACCTCATCCTTAGACATAAGGAAATAGACTTTGGTATATCTAGAGTAGTCATCTACAAAGGTGATATACCATTTCTTTCCTCCTTTACTCATTCTGTTCTTATAGTCTGCTAAGTCTGAGTGAATAAGTTCAAGCAACTATGTAGACCTTGTCATTACTAACTTAAAAGGTTTCTTAGAAAATTTTACCTCAACACAGACATAACACTTAGAACAATTTTCAATCTTAATACTGGGAATTAGCCGCATGTTTTCAGTCTGTTTAAGGAGGCATAATTTACATGTCCAATTCTACCATGCCATAAATTAACAGACTCAACAATATAAGCAGAAGAAGAGGCATCTCCATTTGCATTAGAATCAGCATTCAGAACATATAAGCAATCACTACCATACCCCTTCCTAACGAATACCCCATTTCGAAGAATAACAATTTTACCGGCCTTTTGGTTCACCTCAAAACCAGCAATGTCTAGGAGGCTACTAGAAACTAGGTTTCTACGAAGGGAAGGGACATACAACACATAGTTCAAGCATAAAAATTTTCCAGAAGTAAATTTAAGGAGAACTTTCCCTTTACTTAATACCGCAGCAGTGGTAGCATTGCCTATGAAGACTTTTTCACCATTAGGAACTTTCTCAAAGTCATGCATCAATTCCTTGTTGGTGCAAAAATGTCTGGTTGCTCCATTGTGCAGGATCCATTCTGTGTTGTTGGTCACGAGATTGGCTTCCACGATTACTACACAGAATATTTCCGTCTCCTCGGTCAGATTAGCTTGATTCTGATTGTTATTCTGTCCAACGGGTTTCTGCTGGTTTTCATTTGCTTCTTTGCCTTGATTGCACTTATATGCCTTATGGCCAGGTTTGCCACAAACATAACAAAGAACCTTCTGCTTCTGGATTTTAGTATTAGGCTTGTTCAGATGCTTGGACTCCTTCTGATCCTTCTTATTTTTTCCCTTGAACCTGTCCTTATTAGCAGGTACAGTAGATTCAACTAAGTTAGCCTTAACAGAATTCATAGAGAGAGAAGACATCTTATCTTTCAAACGATTTGCTTCCTCAGTTCTCATGTGGCTGATCAATTCTTGAAGGGTCAAATCCTTCTTCTTATGTTTGAGATGATTCCTATAATCACTCCAGGATGGTGGAAACTTCTCAATAAGCACATTCGCTTGTAGTACCTCACACATCTTCATTCCTTCATTCAAAACTTCAGCACACATGTTTTCGTACATATGAACCTGCTCCATAATAGGTTGGTCATCAATGATTTGGAACTGCAGCCTCTTGCCAACCACGTATTTCTTCTTTCCAGCATCATCAGCTCCATATTTAATCTCGAGCTTCTTCCATATAGTCTTTGCTAAATTGAAACTGACGAACAGATTGAACAGAGGGTTGGACATGTTGTTGAGAAGATAACTCCGTGCGACTTTGTTATCTTTCTCCAGTTTCTTTCATGTAATTTCATCAAGTGGAACAACTGGAGTTCTTGGGGCAGTAGGCGTTCTTTCAGGATCATTCTGAGGAGGTGGAGTAGTTAGATCGTCGAGATGTGGAGATGACAGTACCTAATCGATCTCCATTTGCTCCAGACAGAGAAGCAATTTTTGAGACCAACGTTTATAATCAGTCCCATCGAAGGGCTCGACTTTGTAAATTTTAGCGAGAGATTTTTGTGGAGCAGCCATTGATAACAATCGCTTTCAAATTGTTGTAAATAATTGAATCAAGGCTGCTGGTTTCAGATTCAAAACTGAGTCGTGGATAAACCATTGCCCTGAAAGCGATTGCGGCACGACCTCGGTGATAATCGATATTGTCGGTCGCTCTCCAAGGTTAACTCAGCTAGCTCTTAGACTTCTGCACTCAACGCTAAGAACTTAGAGTATGTAATTCTGATTGCCTAGAAAATATAAATGGAAGTGAAAGTAGAAGATGAAGAGAAGAAGATGTGTTGGTTGAGTTGCGTATTTGAAGCCATGGAAGAGCCCAATTTATAAGTTATCTTCCTACCGGTTGCTGGGCACATTTCAACCGTTGCCAACGGGCATTTAGCTGTTTGGACAACAGCTATAATGCAATTTGGACAACGTACAAAATAACTGTTGGGCAACGGCTAGATCACACCTGGGTTGGCTATAAAAAGAACCACGACCCGCGTCCTGCAACCGTGACCGTGACCGTGACCGGACCGGCTGGACAAGCATGCGGCGGCGGCGCGCGCGGGCGCATGTGGAGTCCCAAGCCATACCTTCCACCATAAAACACCCCTTCACACTTGTTTAATGCTACCAAGGGTGGTGGGACATATAAACCACTTTCAACTTGATTTCTCTACCAATGTGGGATAAAATTCCTTGTTGCCATTACTAAAATAGCTTCATATGCAACACTTAATAACACTATTCTGCTTTGGAGGACACATTAGGGATTTGCAAGCCCCCAGTTTTGTATGCACTGACGATGCGATGTATAGAGGGAGACATTGTTTCATATGCTGCACCGATGGAGGTATGTCCTTAGGTGTGAGTCTCGATCTCTCCTTTTTCCTAACTTGCCCCAATGGGTTTTCAAGTTAGCCTCTCTTTTTATTTCTTTCTTTTTTTTTCTTTTTTTCTTCTTTTTTTCTTCTTTTTTTCATTTTTTTCTTTTCTTTTTCTCTTTTTTTTCTTTTTTCCTTTTCTTTTCTTTTGAAACCACTATTAGGACACCAATGAGAATGAAGATCCAGACCTTGTAGAATAGGGAGTAGGTGTCCCTCTTAGAAGCTATCTCTGAAAAATACCTTGAATGATGTCACAAAGTAGCGCGAGCCCCTAGATTAGAGTTGTTTGTCTCTGAGTCTGCTCATGATCATGTATGTGCCAGTTAGTCGCTGATCTAATATGGACGACTTTTTCTCATGCTAATAAGTGAGCCACACTTAGGTGTGCTGAAAGTGTGCATTAAGAACATAACCTCATATTTGTAGTAATGACCGAGCTGAAAAGTCCTCAAAGGGTGAGATATGATGGAAAGACTTGAAAAGCTTGGTTACAAAGATGTTTAGTGAAAGAGATGGTGGACGATGGTTTATTAATGAATGGGATAGGGAGACACTTAAGAATAACCGTGTCATGAAAGAGATGGTATATGAGGGTTTATTTATGAATGGGATAAAGAGACACTTAAGGATGACCGTGTTGTGAAAGAGATTGTATATGAGGGTTTATTTATAAATGGGATAAAGAAACACTGACGGATGATCATGTCTTGAAACGGAGAAAAAATGGTCAAATGGGATAGCCATCATCTCTTGGGAAAAGGATGGAACATGGGTGATGGAATGATGCACAAGTCTGACAGAAGGAAAATGGAAAGTGGAGGGTTGACGGTAGTGGTAAAACCCAGAGTTTCTTCTCCTTTTGCCTAGCCCGCCCAAGTAGGGTTTTTGGACTAGCTCCTTTATTTTCTCTTTTTTTTTTTTTATTCTTGATCTCAAAGACCAATTTATTCAGTGATGAATGTTCTCTAAAGTGAAAAGGTATTGGCTGGGCCTCGAAGAGGTTCTCCTACGTATCCGAGGTGGAATAAGGCCAGTCGTAGTTCTTTAAGCGCAACTTTGAAGGGTAAGTGCCTGGAGAAAGGCTTAATAGTTCAAATAAAGATTGTTAAAGGTTCATATATGGGTAATGGATGGTCATTGAAAGATGGGGAAGGTTATTGAAGGGTGAAAGGTTTCGATGAGGTGTGTGGATGATGAGGTGCAGATTTTTAGGATCAATGGGATTTTTTTTTGGTGTGCATCACTCTTATTTCCACCTTTTAGTTTCTTATTCTCCCCTCTTTTCTTCTTCTTCTTCTTCTTCTCTTTTTTTTTGTTCCTTTCTCCTTTTTTTTTCTCTCTCGTTTTTTTCTTTATGTCTTTTCTCTCACTCATTTTTTGTTGGCATGTTTCGAGATATTGATGGCCCAAAAGAGGTTTACTCTCCCGGCACAGATTTTTCCATACGTAAACAAAGTGCTTTAGGGACAAGAGTGTCGTTGAACCGTGTCGGGTTCAGATCCGAGCCACTAAAGTTGGGCTCGAAGATGTTGACAAGAAGGAAGAAAGCTCGACCCGGCATTTCCACACTAAAACCGTTCATCCGGGTATGTTCAAGAACCGTTACACCTTTTCAAGGGGTGGATTGATGAGTACCGGGTTGAAATGGTTAAGGCAAGTCGTCCGACGTTGGAGATTGGGGGAGGCTCAAAATTTTCCCCACCAGCCCCATAGTACTCGGGATCATGCTGAGCCGTCTCGGGACGAAAAGCATTGAAGAATCGGGGTTTGGGTGTAGTCCCGAGAACGATAAAGTCAAGGGACATGGCAAGCCTGGAAGCGCCCGGGACAAATGGTTGTCACGCCCGAGTCGCTTAGCGTCACGCCCGCGACAAGCGTCTGGCCAAGTAGCAGTCTCGCGTCCAGACTTTGGTCGCGCCCGAGTCGCTCGGCGTCACGCCCATGACATGCTGCTAGCCAAGCATCGCGCCCGCGACGGAATCTCTAGCCCCCGCGACGCACCGCTTCAAATCAGGCAGATAACGGGGACAAACGACAGTCGCGCCCGCAATATATAACGTCGCGCCCGCGACGATGTGTTGTGACGTGCATGTCAGTTTTGCCCTGTTGCTGTTTTTAGCCTAGTTTTGCTGTTTAGTATAAATAGCTAGTTTTCTCATTTGCCAAGGTAGACTATGTTGAAGATTGTTGATGCTAATGCATTGTTAGGGTTTACTCCCTCTTCTCTCAAAAATCTTGTTCTTACCTATTCAATATGTTGATGGTGGTGTTAGCAAGTATTTCCTTGTGATTATTTAGTGGATTACCTTGGATAATCATTGTGGATTGTTAGGCCTTTGGGTTTTGGATTACCTAGCCACAAGGTCATATCCTTCCTTGATGTTCAAGTTTTGTTCGATTGTTGAATCCAAGTTCCAACTCAAGCTAAATTCATCAATACTCCCACTGCGCCATGCTCCATTTGGTATCAGAGCTCAAGGTTTTCATCTAGCTTGAGTTTTTTCCATTGTTCTTGCTAGTTCGTTCTCTATTATTAGATTTTGGTATTTGAATGCAAATATTGGTGTTCCCCATCCCTTGTGCCTCCAAGTATATTGGAGAATCTTTTGTGGTATTGTGTTTGTGATTTTTGAAGCATTTTGGAGCTTTGAGGAAGAGTTGGAAAATTTGTTCCTGCAAGGTGTTCGATAAAATGCCCAAGTGAGAAAAACACAAAGAACCCTTAGCCAAACACAAGCCAACTTCAAAAAAACCCCCAAACTCCACAAAATATCCCAAACACATACCGTCCCTTACCCTTCCCTCGATATGGATGGTCAAGTGAATTCCGATCGAGATGAACCAAGCCATCAGAGAAGTCCTCGAGTCCAAGGTATTGAGGACCGTCTCGCCACCATGGATGAAAGGTTCACGTCCTTTGAGAACCATATCGCCAATGTCGAGCAGACTCTTCGGGAAATTGCGGCACAAGTGAACAATCTAACGGTACAACGCTAGAGTAAACCTCAATACAAACGTCTGAGGCATGCACCAAGCCCTGTCCGTCCTCCTCCTAACTTTGAGTCGAGCGGTGATGCTAGAGGCTCCCCTCGACGTCCCATTCGTCGGCAAGTGCATGATCGGCCTCCTCGTGACGATTTCCAAGACATCAAGATCGATATCCCCGACTTCAATGTGTCCAATGATCCGGATGACTTCATCGAATGGGTTCAATTGATGAATCGAATATTTGAGACCAAGGGATATGACAATGAGAAGGCTTATAAGGTTGCGAGTTTGAAACTCACCAAGGCCGCTTCGCTTTGGTTTGAGAACATGAAGGCACAACGAGCTCGTGAAGGAAAGGCATAGATTTCTACTTGGTCACGACTAAAACTAGTGATGAATCGTCGACTTTTGCCAAACACTTATAAGTAGGACGTCTTGAGGAAACTATTTGCTTCACTCAAGGCAAAGGATCCGTCAGTGATTACATTTCGAAGTTCGAACAACTCCTCATTAAAAGTGGCCTTCAAGATCCGGAAGAGCAAACCATGATGCGTTTCTTGACTGGGTTGGATTCCTCGTTCGCCAAGAAAGTCGAGGTTCAACCTTACTACTCAATGGACGATTTGTGCAGTTTGGCTCTTCGGGTTGAGAGAAGAAGAAAGGAAAGGTGCAACACCAAGCCCTTGTCAAGGCCTTTTTACTTACCTTCTAGCCGACTCCCTCTAGATG
This sequence comes from Portulaca oleracea, assembly GCA_029582165.1. Lineage (NCBI taxonomy): Eukaryota > Viridiplantae > Streptophyta > Magnoliopsida > Caryophyllales > Portulacaceae > Portulaca > Portulaca oleracea. The sequence goes on from CM055868.1 coordinate 37,542,003, forward strand.
CAAGCACTCCGAAGTCAAGTGAGACACCCAAGTCCACACCGGTACCCAGAATTGACAAAGGAAAGGGACTTGCTACGGTGTCTCCAACGGGACTTCCTCCACGGATGGAGGGAAGCAAGTGTTATAAGTGCATGGCTATGGTCATTTTCAAGCCGATTGTCCAAACCGACGCACCTTGACACTTCAAGAAGTACATGAAATCGATGCAAAGCTTCAAAAGGCTAAATACAATTCCGAAATGTTGGTTGAAGATGCGGATACTAGTGATGAGGAGGATGTCGCTGTCATACCCCCCGTGCGTGGAGGCGCACTTGTCGTGAGGAGAGCTTTGCATACCCATGAAACTCCTCTCGACAAGGCCCAAAGGGAAATGTTATTCCAAACGCGGTGCTTCATAGGTGGAAAAGTGTGCACTCTTGTCATCGATGGAGGGAGTTGCACAAACGTCGCATCAACCACTATAGTCGAGAAGCTTGCCTTGCCTCTATTACCACGCCCTCGACCCTATTTACTCCATTGGCTCAACGATCACAACGGTGTCAAGGTAACTAATTAAGTCTTAGTAAATTTTTCTTTCGGATCTAACTACGATGATTCCCTTGTTTGTGATGTTGTCCCTGTGAGCGCTTGTCACATTTTATTGGGTCGTCCGTGGCAATATGACAAGAAAACGGTGCACAATGGATTGAACAACACTTACACATTCACCCATAAAGGCAAGAAGATCAAGCTACTTCCCATTTCTCCTCGAGAAACCGAAACTTCAAAAGTCGGGATGGGTAGAGAGTTGAGGAACCTTCTCCTTTCGAGCGAAACACGGGATGAGTGTGCTCTTGGCGAGGACGAGCTACCTCTTGCATTGTCTTTGCCTTGTAGCGAGCCTAGTGAGGTTGAGAGTTCCCAAGCACCACATATATTTCCCCTACCGCCCCTTAACCCCTCACCTCCACAAAACAAGCCTCCTTCTACTTTCATGCATACAGATGATGGGCACATTGTGGGATTTGAGGATTGTGGGTTGTCAAGCATGATTGTTCGTGGCGTTCGGGAAGTTCGGAGCTTCATGGAGCCAATTAATGAAGAGTGCTTCGGTTTAAACCCCCAAGAGTTGAGGGCAACTCTTTTTCAAGAGGGGGAGAATGAACCGTGTCGAGTTCGGGTCCGAGCTACCAAAGCCGGGCTCGAAGATGTTGACAAGAAGGAAGAGAGCCTGCCCGACATTTCCACACTAAAACCGTTCATCCAGGCATGTTCAAGAACCGTTACACCTTTTCAAGAGGTGGACTGATGAGTACCGGGTTGAAATGGTTAAGGCGAGTCGTCCGACGTTGGAGATTGGGGAGGCTCGGAATTTCCCCAACTAGCCCCATAGCACTCGGGATCACGTCGAGCCGTCTTGGGACGAGAAGCATTGAAGAATCGGGGTTCGGGTGCAGTCCCGAGAACGATAAAGTAAAGGGACATGGCAAGCCTGGAAGCGCCGGGGGACAGATGTTTGTCACGCTTGAGTCGCTTGGCGTCACGCCCGCGACAAGCGTCTGGCCAAGTAGCAATCTCGCGTCCAGACATTGGTCGCGCCCGAGTCACTCGGCTTCACGCCCGTGACGTGCTGCTAGCCGAGCATCGCGCCCGCGACAAAATCGGTTGCCCCCACGACGCGCCGCTTCAGATCAGGCAGACGACGGTCGCGCCCGCGATGATGTGCTGTGACGCGCGTGTTCGTTTTGCCCTTTTGCTGTTTTTAGCCTAATTTTGTTGTTTAGTATCAATAGCTAGTTTGCTTATTTCCCAAGGTAGACTATGTTGAATATTGTTGATGCTAATGCATTGTTAGGTTTACTTCCTTTTTTCTCTAAAATCTTGTTCTTACCTATTCCATTTGTGGATGGTGGTGTTAGCAAGTCTTTCCTTGTGATTATTTAGTGGATTACCTTGGATAATCATTGTGGATTGCTAGGCCTTTGGGTTGTGGATTACCTAGCCACAAGGTCATATCCTTCCTTGATGTTCAAGTTTTGTTCTGTTGTTGAATCCAAGTTCCAACTTAAGCTAAATTTATCAATACTCCCACCGCGCCACGCTCAAGTCATACAACTCATGTCGACCCATGTTGTTGGACCAACTAAGAACTCTCTCTATCCTCTTTTTCGCTTTCTCTTTCTTTCTTTTGTTTTTTTTTTGCTTCCACTTTTTATTTCTCTAACTTTTTTTTTCAATTTCTTCATGGGTTGCCTCCTGTTCTCCTTTGGTCATAGCACACCGTTTAGATTTGGTTAATGGAGGAAAGGGTTTTGAAAAGGTTGAGATTTGACTGCAAGGTCAAAAATGTAAATGGTAGGTTGTAAGTCGGGATTGGATGAACTGATGAGGGTAATGTGGATGGTGGAATGAAGGCTGGGTTGAAGCCCCCTATCCTCGACACATTTGGTTAAGCTGTGAGATTTGTAAAGAGGAACACTCACTTCAGAGAGATTATGGGACTTAGTCTTTTCTGATAGGCTGACTTCTCTCATCAATTTTATTTTTTGCCCGATTTGCCTCAATGAGGTTTTCAAACCGGCCACTCTATAGTTTTTCACTCTTTTTTTTACCTTTTTTTTTAATTTCTCATTTTCTCTCTAACCCTGGATTCAATAATCAAAGGATACGAATGAAGTGTATGACAAAGATGGAAGGGTAACAGAAGATGAATTTGTTAGACTTGGTTCGTAAGGATGATTGATAGATGAGAGCACTTTTCAACTTAAGTCAAAAGCACAAGCACGAAATTCTATTTGAACAAATAGAAACTGATTTCAAGAAATGAATTAAGAACTAACTCTTAATTCTAACAGACTCTAAAAGCAAAATGCTTGACAACCAGGAATGTAGCTAACTCTAAAGCTCTGTTGATGATGTGCCCTCTTTGTCTTTGTCAGGGGAATCAATGTTCAAGTGGTCCTTTATGGTGCTTTTGGTAAAGATAGTTAGTCTGACTAAAATATGTCCTCGATCTTATTCTTCAAAGTCTAACAACTCTCCATGTCGTGCCCCAGGATCTATGGTAGCTGCAGAATTTTCGTAGTCCCAATACTCCCTTTATTGTCGGCTCAGGCTTTGACCTCGACATTAGACATATGAAGAAAAACCCATCCCAATGCGTACATGTCCCAAATGACCTATATGGAACTTCCTAAAGAATGCAAAACACCTATTGATAAGTGAATATTTATAGTATTTATTAGGTATTCAACTTGTATATATTAGCCAATTTTGTAATATAATCTAGTGTTTTTATATCAAATTCCGTAATATTTTTCACTTGGTTAGGAAATTGGTGTACTTTGCCGATTTTAATGAAAACCATCATAAAAACCAAGAACAATGAAGAAAATGGAGAAGAAATTAAAGAGAATGAGAATTAGAAAAGGAAGAGAATTAGAGAATTTAAAGTGAAGAAAAGAAGAGAAAAAGAGGAGAATGACATGAAGAATTTTAGAAGAAGCTGCTGCAATATTCACGGCCCAACCATAGCACAACAAGCCAAAGCCCAACTTGCAATGTCGGTGCCCAGCTGAGAAGAGCAACGAACCAAGCACAACTCCATGCTGACAGGGGGAAGCAGCAGTCCAGCCAGCGCCTTCCACTACAACATGAAACGTCTACGGCGACCGACCCAGGCGACCGATACGTATCGGTCGCTCGAATCGACACGGGCGTCCGATATGTAGCGACCGATACCGTATCGGTCACTAATCAGCGACCGATACCGTATCGGTCGCAAGATTCGCTTTATCGATCGCTGGCTCAACGACCGATACGGTATCGGTCGCCGAACTCATTAAATATGACAACGGTCATATTAATTGATGCTGACTTCCTATCAGTCGCTGAGCTAGCGACCGATACCATATCGGTCGCTGGTATTAGTCGCCAGCTCTTTTTATTGTAGAATGGGCAGAAGGTTTCGAAATTATTTTCATTCTCACTGCTCTCGCTCTCACTCTCTCTCACCGACGCCAATCACAGCTCCAGCCACTGCCCACTCCGGCCACCACAGTCGATGCCGGCCGATACTGTGAAACCCGGCGACTACCATCCCCCCAACTCCGGCAACCACCGACTCGAAATCCACCGACAATCACCAATGTGAGTCCCGTAATTGTAAAATTTATTTTTGTATATTATGAATGTTTGGAGTTTATTATAGTATTAGGATGTTAGAGTTTGAAATTAAAGTTAGATTATTGTTGGTTAGTAAAGTAAGAGTATATGATGTTAAATTGTTGATGTTTAATTTTAAAATTCATATATACTGTTGTATTTGAGTAATTTATTTGAGTAATTTTAGTGTGGTTATGGTTAGAAATTCAAATTTAGGGTAATGTTTAGTGTTAGTCAAGATTAGGGTTTGAAATTGGATTTAGAATTGTGTTTTGAATGTAAATTTTTAGAGTGAATTTGAGTAATTTACTTGAGTAATTTTAGTTTGGTTATGGTTTGAAATTCAAATTTATAATAATGTATGTTTTGAATGTAAATTTTTAGGGTTTATTGTCAATGCTTATAACTTATTATTGTATTATGTTGTTAGGGCTTGAAATTAATGTTAGAATATTGTTGTTTGTTAATATAAAAGTATATGTTGTTGAAATTGTTGATTCATAATTGTAAAATTCATATTTGTTGTTGTATTTGAGTAATTTAAGTAATTTTAGTGTGGTTATGGTTTGAAATTCAAATTTAGAATAGTGTATGTTTTGAATGTAAATTTGAAGGGTTTATTATGAATGCTTATAGTTTACTATAGTATTATGTTGTTATGGCTTGAAATTAAAATTAGAATATTGATGTTTAGGGTTTCGAAGGTTATGAATAATTAGTTTAATTAATGATAGGATGTTTAATTTGTATGGGTTAGGGCTGTGGTTAGGGTTAATTGATTGTATATGTTTGGTTAGTTAAGTTAAATTAATTTAGTTATAAATTTGGGTTAAGTTTAATTAAATATTTAGTTAAATGAAATTAAAATAATTCTTGAGAATGTTTATGATTATTCAAATTTAAGTGGGTTAGTTTTATATGTTATAAGTTAAGGTTGAGTATGAATGGTTTTGGTAGTTATTAATAAGTGAGTTAGTTATTATGTTTGGTTGGTTTGGAACAAATTTACACGACTGCCAACTTCGTTGGTTAACTTAATTAAGTTAGCCTATAAAGTTGGTAGCGTAAATTTTTTGCTAACCCAACCTAATTGCTAACTTAATTACTTATAACTCCAAATGAAGACATAAATTGTAAATAATTATGTCACGTCCATTTACGTAATCAACAACAAGTTGCTACGTAAGAACTCAACAACCATTTAAGTAGCTTAGTAGTAGATGTCATAAAAAAGTGTCGAGTTTAGATGATTTTGGTAGTTATTAGTAAGTGAGTTAGTTATTATGTTTGATTAGGAATGAATTTACGCGACTGCCAACTTCGTTGGATAACTTAATCAAAGGCAAATCTCTAAATGCCAAATCAACCTTGTTGTGATGAACAAGTTGTCGGAGTTATATGTACGGGTGATCAACCGCTTGTGATGTAGCAAATTTCGATCGTTATTTTTAGCATCCCAGCCAGTTTTAAAATGAACACCCAAGAACTCAATCTTGATTTATTGGGTGTTATTTTGAAAGGTGGTTGGGATGCTACATGTAAAACGATCGACATTTGCTACGTCACAACCAGTTGATTACCCGTACATATAACTCCGACAACTTGTTCATCACAACAAGGTTGAATTGGCATTTAGAGACTTGCCTTTGATTAAGTTATCCAACGAAGTTGGTAGCGTAAACTTGTTGCTAATCTAACCTAATTTCTAACTTAATTACTCATAACTCCAAATGTAGACATTAATTATTATTAATTATGTCACATCCATTTAGTAACTTAAGTACTCAATAACCAGTTGCTACATAATAATATAGGTTATTAGTCATGGTAGTTTATAGTAGTAAGTAGGTTAATTTATAGTTCTAGTATCTTAGTTGTAGATGTCATGAAAAGAGGTTGAGTTTGGATCCTGTTAGTGTACAAGTAGAGTGTGTTTGTGACCTAAAAATCTATGGGTGAAAATGACTATCACGAGTCGTATCGACTCTCCTTTATTTGTCTGATTCACCAAAAGGTATCGCAATCTCAGCAGAGAAATTGTGCGAGGTCTATAGTGCTTAGGGAGTTAGAAGCGTCTAAGATTCAATACAATGCAGTGTTTCTATTGTGCAGCCTGGTGAGCATCAAGACAAGGTGGGAATGAGAGAGAAGCTTATAGTAAGGGGTCTAATAGAAATCGTGTTGGGCTTTCTTGCATGTAAGATTCATAGGTCCATCAAAGTAAGACATGATGCTTTGAAGGATCTATGAATCTTACATGCAAGAAAGCCCAACACGATTTCTATTAGACCCTTTACTATAAGTTTCTCTCTCATTCCCACCTTGTCTTGTTGCCCACCAGGCTGCATAATAGAAACACTGCATTGTTCTGAATCTGATACGCTTCTAACTCCCAAAGCATTATAGACCTCGCGCAATTTCACTGCTGAGATTGCGCTACTTTTTGGTGAACCAAACAAATAAAGGAGAGTTGATACGACTCATGAGAGTCATTTTCAATCATAGATGTCAAAAAAAAGTTTACTTGAAGTTTTAATTGATAGTCATAAAAGTTTAGTTGAAATTCAATGAAACATGATATATTTATTAACAATAAATAATAACATACATTATATTCATGGAAATTATGTATTTGCTTTAATTAATTGTAACTTAATCCCTTATATCGATGAGTTGAAACTTTTACGGGAGGTTGGAATTGACACATATGATGTCTCCAAGAAGCAAAATTTTAAAATGAAGGCATCCGTGTTGTGGACCATAAGCAATTTTCCGGCATATGGAATACTCTCTGGTTGGACCACAACGGGTAAAATGTCTTGTCCCTACTGTATGGAGAACACAAAGGCTAGATGGCTACAACATGGTAGGAAACATTCTTGGTTCGATTGCCATAGATAATTTCTCCCAGAGAACCATCCATTTCGAAAAAATAAGAGCGCTTTCTCAAAGAATAAGGAAGAAAATTCACCTCCACCCCCTCGATTGAGTGGGGAACAAATTTTGGATCGTGTATGTAATTTCCCGAGCTCCACGGAACAGCATAACCGTGTTGATGGTTATTTAGAGTCTCACAATTGGAACAAGAGAAGCATATTTTGGGAGTTGCCGTATTGGAAAGATCTTAAAATCCGACACAACTTGGATGTCATGCATGTTGAGAAGAATGTATTTGATCAAGTGTTGAATACCATCATGAGTGTCAAAGGTAAGACTAAGGATGATAAGAACTCGCGTAGGGACCAAGCCACCCATTGCAAGCGCCGTCGGCTAAACATTCAAAAAACTCATCATCAAGATGGGACTAGCACCGAAATTGTGCAGAACGCTCCCTATCAAATGGATAAAGAAGAGGTTAAGGCCTTGTGTGAGTGGTTGAAAGGCCTCAAACTCCCTGATGGCTATGCGAGCAATCTGAGCAGATGTGTCAATCCCAAAAATTCAAAGTTGCAGGGGTTGAAGAGACATGATTGTCATGTTTTCATGGAGAGGTTGTTACCAGTTGCAACCAAGGAGCTACTTCCTCAAAAAGTTTGGAAGCCATTGACTGAACTCAGCCAGTTCTTTAGAGATTTATGTGCTTCTAATGTAAAGGTGAGTGACATGATCCGGTTAGAGAGAAACATACCAGAAATTCTATGCAAGTTGGAAATGATATTTCCCCCAGCCTTCTTCAATGTCATAGAACACCTTCCAATACATCTTCCTTATGAAGCAGCGATGGGAGGACCTGTGCAGTATAGGTGGATGTATCCTTTTGAAAGGTACAACTAAACTTACATATCTTTCATAGTTACTATGAGATGAATTATGTATCTTAAGGAAACATCAATTTTTGTTACTTGTAAAATGTTGTAGATTTTTGCACCATTTAAAGAAAAAAGTGGGGAACAAGGCCCGAGTAGAATCGTCTATCTGCAATGCATACCTAACAGAGGAGATAGCAAACTTGTGTGATGCATATTTTGCCCCCGAAGTTCAAACTAAGTCTAGGGAACTTAAAAGAAATGCATGCCCTGATGTGAAACATATTAACGATGTTAACGAACCCCTCCCTAATGTGTTTTCCTCAAACATTGGATATGCGCCTAGTGAGGGTCAAAAGAGGTATCTCAACCAACAAGAGTTTGTTGCGGCGCATGGATATGTTCTTTCAAATAGCGACTTGTTGAAAAAGTATGAAAGGTATGTACGATTACACGCCGCTATGTGTATGTACATGCTCCATGTAACTAATTACCTAGTTAACACCTTAAATTATTTGTTGAAAGGCAATTTGAAGAAGACATGTGCCTATCACATCCACGCACACAAATAGGGGATTTGTGGAGTAAATTTGGGAAACAATTTCCCGAATGGTTTAAACGAAAGATGAACAATCAAGTTTGATTGAATTAGTAATATTCTATTTCACTTATCATAATGTTGTCCACTTGAAGTTGACGACTTTGCTAAAATTATATTATGTAGGCTATCAATTCAAATGAAGCGGATGACTTTATTCGAGCGTTAGCCTACGGTCCCAAAAAAAATGTGCGTTGGTGGAACCATTACTACATTAACAACTACAATTTCCAAGTCCAACGGCAAGGAAAGTCGAACACCAACTCTGGGGTATATGTCAAAGGAATGCACGGCGTAGACTTCAATAGGACGCTCCAAGAAGTGATTCAGTTGGAATACTTAGGAAGATTTGGAAATTACAAAGTTGTTTTGTTCAAAGTTGATTGTTTTGACTCCGTCCATGGTTCGAACAAACATGAGCATCACAATCTCGTGGATGTGAACCACACAAAACGATATCGAGTATATGAATCATTCGTACTGGCATCCCAAGCAATGCAAGTGTTTTATACTCATTATCCTAGTACAAGCGAGATAGAAACCAGTGGTGGAAACACTCATCATAAAGCCGAGGTCAACGATTGACGGCATTGATGATGCCGCATATCAAGAGGATAGCACTGAAAATCCTCCAACACTCTCTAGCATTGATGAGGACCAAATCGAAGATTAAGAGGACTTAAGTGATGAGGAAGCCATGAATGATGATGCTAATGAATCCATTATGGGGGAAGAGGGAGTGGGAATAGAGGAGGATAATATGTTAGACCCTATGTGTACCAAGATTATTAGTAGTGACGATGAAGAGGAGTATGAGTAGTGAATTCTATTATCTTGTCAATATACATTACTAGTCATTGAACTTTTATTGTATTCACAACTTGGTTCAAATTTTTCATGTACTTAGTTGAAGCCAATGCATTCTACTCATACGCATGCCATTTTTGATATATATATAAATATATAAGTTTGGAACTAACTTGTGTTTTGATTTTACCCGATATTAACTATTATATTAGGGGGAGACAGCCACATAGCATTTGGCAAAGAGCTACTCCGGTCGACCCTGCATTATACACCAACCGTGTAAGACTTGAACGGGGGGAGGATTGGTAAGATGATCACATAAAATGCTATGTACAGTGATTTAGCATTTGTTTTAATAGCTTTATTTGTTTTTTCGTAACGATTGCATAGGTTCGCCGATTCTCGTTTAGCACGGTTTATTGGAGGGCAACTTCGTGGCAACCCAAATCCAAAGCCTGCTTCCCAATGGTCAAAAGACGAGAAAACAAATTTGTGGTTGGATTTTTGTGTAAGTCATTATGCAAATTGGGTCCATGATTTTCTTTTATGTAATAGTCGTTTAACTAATCACTAATAAATTACTTTATACAGCGACATGTGTGGGAAGAAGAATTAACAAGAGATGTGTTTAGTGGGTGGCACACGAAATTGTGCGACCGGGCTTCTGATACGAGGTACAAGGTCAGGACCAAGAAGAGGACGGACCCTGTACCTCATACGAGCGATGAGCATCGTGATGCAACAGATGAGGAATCCCAAACCGAGGATTTCATTCAGCGGTCCAATGCCGCCAAAGTAAACAGGAACAATGAAAACTCCGCCAATTGCATTACGCGGGTCGGCTCGGTTTCGGCAACAAGTTATATGAAGAAGCAGGTGAATCCTAAATTGGCACAATTAATAAATTAAAGTTATATGTATACATTAACAATTACAAACTATCTAAACAATTGTTTGCATTTACTATTTTAATTTGTAGATGGCCGGTGGGAAATTGATGACCCTGTCTGAAGTCCACACTCACATTCACTGTGGGCGAGATGCTGCGGGGAATCCGGTGTCGAGTTCTGAACATGATGCCACACTTGCTGTAAGTTTCCTTTAAACATATTCATAAACATTAACTTGTGTTTGGATTGTATTTGAACTCCGGCGTGTGGCCGTGAATGGTTTAACTTGTGTTTGGATTGTATTTGAACTCCGGCATGTGGCCGTGCGTGTTTTATGTGTGTTTGGATTGTATTTGAACTCCGGCGTGTGGCCGTGAATGGTTTAAGTTGTGTTAGGATTGTATTTGAACTCCGGCGTGTGGCCGTGCATGTTTTATGTGTGTTTGGATTGTATTTGAACTCCGGCGTGTGGTCGTAAATGATTTAAGTTGTGTTTGGATTGTATTTGAACTCCGGCGTGTGGTCGTGCATGTTTTATGTGTGTTTGGATTGTATTTGAACTCCGATGTGTGGCTGTGAATGGTTTATGTTGTGTTTGGATTATATTTGAAATCCGGCACACGTGTGGCCGTGCATGTTTTAAGTTTTATTGTGTTCGCCACTTATGTATGAATGCTTGCAGGAAACTTTTCGCGTAAAGTGTGAGGAGCGTGGCATTATTGAGAACTCCCCAGAAGCTAAGGAGTTGTACCTCCAACTGGCAGGGGGGTAGAAACCCAAAGACTATGCTATCTATGGTCTTGGGAGTGCAACCTCGTACTTCTATGATACTCCACCCCCTACCCAGGGTAGTTCTTCTTCTTCGTGGAATCCCTGCGCAACTCCGTCCACTGATGCTATTATGCGGGATCAACTTACTGCCCACACATCCGCCATCTCATAGATTCAAAGTTAATTGACACAAGTTGTCCAATATCAACAACAAGGCGGTACTTCTTCTTCCCCATCTCAATATCTAAACTAATCAGGATCCCCGCAATTCCCTCCCCAACCTTGAACTTATGCACTTTTAGTTATGAACTTAGCTTGAACTTTTAGTTATGAACTTTTAAGTTGTGTTTTAGTTATGAACTTAGATTGTATGAAACTTAGCTTGAATTTTAGTTATGAACTTTTAGCAATTATATATATGTATGAACTTTTAGTTATGCATGAATGTTTAATATTATATATGTTTAAGTATGTTATGTATGAAACTGACAGGTGACAAAATACGCGGCCGATAAATATATATATATATATATATATATATATATATATATATATATATAGATAATATAATAATAGCAGCGACCGATATTTTGACAAATACAGTATGATTATAACCTAGTCGATTTAATCCATAATTATTTTTAAAAAAAATTAAATTATAATCTGCGACCGATATGTATCAGTCGCTGATTATTAGTCAGTATTTTGCGATTGATACATGGCGACCAATAGGGTATCGGTCTCTAAAATTGCGATGGATACTTGGCGACCGATATCATATCGGTCGCTAAATTGGCGACCGATATACAGCGACCGATATGGTATCGGTCGCTGATTAGCGACCGATACGTAGCGGTCGCCCGCCCTCTGCTGCGATCGATAGAGCCCGTTTGCAACCGATAGTAACGGTCGCCACAGGCCTGTTCTGTTGTAGTGTTCAATCCGAGCGCCTAGAACAGGCAGCAACATTCCCAGCGGTAGACAGCACGATAACAGCAGTAACACATAACCAACATTCACCTGTCTACACCTGGCAGCGCTTAGCAACAGCAAGTCACGACAATACTGACCCGGCAAGCGTCTTTATTCCATACTGGCAAGAACCCACGATTCCACTCGGTTGTTATTCACCTTCGCCAAATGACTAAGCGGCCCAGAAGCAGCAGTGCATCAACATATCCCGCTAACAGCAGCTTCACTACACCCAGCAGTGTCGATTGTCGAAGTAAGGCACTAGCAGCATCCTTTTGGCCGTTGGCCGCGTCTCATCTGTCTCGTATAAAAGGGAAGCTCCGCTGCTCACTTTGGGGATCAAAGATTTCAATCAGTTATTTTACATGCCGTAGGATTAGGTTTCTTTGTATTTTCGTCACTTCGAGGAGCCGTCCTAGGATATTAGGAATTGAATGGAAGGAGAAGGAGATCGAATCAGGGGACACGAAGAGATGAATTCGACGACTTAGATATTTGGTTTATTTTCTATTCTTATTATGTTTCGTAATTCAATTTTCGTATTTTTTTCCTAGTTTTTATTATTATGAGTAGTTAATTTCCTTGTTTAGGGGATAAGTTTATTATGTTTCTTGATCGATTTTTGATATAGTTTCATTTTTAGGTTTTAATACAGTTGTTTAATCTTCGTGCTTCGTATGTCATAGCAATTGATTAGCTACCTCTTACTTGGTCTAGATTCTTAATATCGGAATGACAGTTTATTATTTTGAATTGGAAAGACGAAGATTGAATCACCTCTTGATTGATTGATTAGCTATAGCGGACTCCCCTAGACTTCCCTAATTATGTTGTTAAACCTATAATAATTATACCTTTCTTGTTTATTACCTTAAATTTCTTATTCGCACAACTATTTGATCGACCTAGCATCCTTTGTAGTGAACTAGTTTAATGCATAGTTGAACACAAGTCTCTAAGAGACAACCTTGACATACTACTTTGACCCGTACACTTACAGAGAGACCTATCACCTATATGCTGACTCATGAGACTCACCGAGGACATGGGTTTGAATGTGCTTATTGACCTACATGAGACTCCCTAAAAAAAGATGAAAGACACATTATGTTGACTTGAGAAACGACCCGACGACTAACCCATGGCATGGGTTTTCATGACCTAGACCCTATATGAGACTTTTGTAATGCGATACATTCATATACGGACTCTAGACATGGGTTTACGTTGGACATTCTAAAAATGAGAGACACATGTTTGCTGACTCTAAAACGAAGACTCTAAAATAAAGACACTTAAATACTGACTCTGAAATGAAAGACACTTACATGCAGACTCTGAAACAAAGACACTTACATGTTAACCCTAAAACAAAGACTCACCCATGACCTAGGTTTACTAGACCATATGTGAGACTTGCTAAAGACACTTACATCCCGACTTTAAAAAACCCACCCATGACCTAGGTTTACACTAGACTTCTTAAAACTGAAAGATACATGTTGAATCAGGAAAAGACTCACCTATGACTCGGGCCTACTAGACCATACATGATACCTCCTAACGTGTAAGACACCTATTTACTGACTCAGGAAACGACTCACCCGTGACATGGGTTTGCATGTCTAGCTCTATATGATTCCGAACAAATGACAACACTTTTCTAGAACAAGAGCATTATAAAGGGCCGGATAAAGTCAAACATAGCGAGTTAACCTACGTTTGAAAGCGCAAGTGAGTGTTTCTCAATTCGGATGAGCTTAAACCACAAGTCGACCTTTCTAAGGAGAATTCGTCACTTGAACTAACAAACTTGTGTTAACGCAAGCTAAATTGGCTATTATGCAGACTAGAATAATGATCAACACGCTAACAAACTGACTTTTATTTACACACTTTTCTTTACGACTCAACATATTTATTTATTTAAATTCATGGAAAGTGAATGTCGTAAAGAACTGAATAAAGTCATCGAAAGGTGAGTTAAAACAAACTTATAAACTCAATTATTAATTCCACAATAAATGGGCCTACCAACGGGCCGACCATGGAGTTTTATAGACTTAATAATCAAGTTTATAAATTCATTTTCTTTCACCTTCTGAATATTACGCGAGCTATAACAACACACACTAACTTTGTTTATTTATTAATCAATTTTCTCTGGACATTTAGTAAGAGAATACTGTAAAGGGCCGAATAAAATCATCAAAGGTGCATTAAAATGAATTGATAAACAGGGGTAATTAACCTTTAGAACGGATGTGCCTGACAACGGTGCCGACCATAAATTTAAGGTTAATTAATCGAGTTTATAAGCTCATTTCTTCTCAAACCCAATGATTATTACGCAGACTATAAATATATCTCGAAATTAGGTCCGACTTTAATGAAGACTCAACAAACACAAACACATATAACGAAGACAAAACAAACACAAACACAAACACATATAACGAAGACTAAACAAACACAAACACAAACACATATTTACACATAGTACAACAAGTTTTATTTACTTACACAAGGAAAGCGGATAGTGTAAATGAATGAATAAATCCAACAATGGGCGAGTTAAAACTAATTTATGGACTTAATTGCCAAATCCAGTATGGTTGGGCCTAACCACGGGCTAACCAAGAACTAATTCAATAAATTAATTTATTCAAGCCTAGTGACTATCACGGAATCTAAGACACGATCCACTAACTTTGTTCGAGTTTAGTTAGGTTTTTGGACCTTTGTTATGAGAGTATTGTAAAGGGCCATATAGAATCATTAAAGGTGAGTTGCGTTTACTTTATGAACCAAGATAATTAACCTTTATAGATAAATCGGCCTAACCATTGGGTCAACCATAATATTTGAGGTTAATTAGCCTAGTTGGTAAACATGACTCTTCTCAACCCAACGATTCCTACATGGACTAGAACAACATCTCTAAACTATGGTCGACTCTTTACAACAAAAGGAAAACATATATTCACATAGCATACACACGAAAAGGGTACCCTAAACCAAGGCTCTATGTACAAAAGGGTTTATTGGTTGGATAAGGCTTATGACAGACCTAAAAGTATAAGTTGTTTGTGTACCGCAAGTGTACAGGTCTGTGTAGTATTTAATATCGTTCTCTATCAGGGATTTGCGTTCAATCGCGCACTGAACTATTTCGCTACAAAGAATGCTAGGTCGATCCAAGGGTTGTGGTAAGGTTTTCTAATACTAAACAAAGAAAGAAGGAATTTTTAGGGTTTTAACCAATTAATAAAAGGCGTTCAGGGGAGTCCACTCTAGTCGATCAGTCAAATTATCAACAATCTTGGTGCAGATAATTCGGGGTCTGTAATCTTTCTAGGCCAACTTACAGTGATTAAACTAAACATTATTTCAAACTATTTAATATAATCAAAGATAAAGAACTGATTATAACTTGACCCTAGGCAAGAATCATTATTTCTAAATATTTTCCTACCTATTCAATCTATGCTTTTCCAATTCAAGACTCAAACTTTCGTCATATTGTCAAGAATCTAATACCAAGTAAAAGGCGGTTAGCCAGATATTACCATGACATACAATATACGCAGATTAAACGAACAAAAGGATAACCTAACACCGAGACTGTATTCAAATTCAACAAAGAGACATCGAGTTTATCCCCCAAACAAAGGAAATTAGCTACTCATATTACTAAAAGTAAACATCGCAAAAACTAAACAATAACAAGAAGACATGAAAGTAAAATAGAAATAATCGTGTTCGAATTTGCGGATTTAATCTCTTCATGTCACCCGAATCGATCTCTTTCGTATCCTTTGATCACAAGCAACAATCTAAACTAATAACAATGTTTGTGAATTAAACTGGAAAGAGACTATCTAAAATCTACCCTAAAAAGCTCTATATACTCTCGTCTAAGCTACGCTAAAACTAATAATATTTTCGCCTCTCTTAAAACGGCAGGCTTGAACCCTTTATATAGTACCGGATTAGGGCACAAAACGCTGGCAGCGTTTCCAAAAACGCTGGCCGCGTTTAGTTCAAAGGTGGATTTCTCCGTGTCTTGGCGCTGGCAACGCCTGAAAAGCACCGGTAGCAGTTTGCTTCTCCTCGACTTCTGAAGTTTCTGGACGTGGCACTGGCCGCGTTTTGGAAACGGTTGTCGCGCCTTGTTGCTTCGTTCAAGCTGGGTCCGGGCCTTGGCTTATTTGGGCTGCTTCCTCTTTCTTTTCTTCTTCTTCTTCAACTCCTTTCTTATTTTCTTTGATTTTTCCCATTTTTCCTTCAACTTTTCACCCATTTTGATATATTTCCAATGTTTCCTGCAAAACATACCAATCTTGCAACAAAGTGTATAAATCACAGAAATTGACATAAAAATACGGGATTTCGGGTATAAAAGGCATGAAATTAACATGTTTTGAGCCCTAAAAACACTATATAAAAACGAATTATCAAATCTCCCCATGCTTAGCTCTTGCTTGTCCCCAAGCAAGTCAGAACTGAAAACAGGAGGATTAGGGCTCAAACAGGGAAAACAGAACGTAAGAAGAAAAAGAAACGGAAAGAGTTTTCGATAGGGTTATAAGAACAAAATTTAACACCCCCTCATGCTACCCATTCAAACACATCAATTCAACAAGCAAAACTATGATCAGTTTGGACAAGAGCAAAACTTAGTTCAAAAGAGAAAGGAAGAAATTTTCGAAACCAAAAAGAAGAGAACGGGCACTTCGGATGCACCAATCCGCCAACAGTCTCAAGAATAATGCAAATATGCGCAGTTAGTTATGGACGTGAGTCAGTCAAAAAGAGAAAACCTCACATAGAAAAAGAATAAGAACACTCAAACACTCAAATTTGAATATGTATGTGGGTTTTTCTCATACTGAAACCAAGAGAAACAAACTACCATAAGCTTGGTAAGAAGCTCGCTCTCCACTACTGGTATGCAATGCACAAGTGACAATCAAAAGGACTTTTTCGGGTTGTAACGAGGCTTAGGTTAAGGGAAAGGAGTGGTAAAATTTGGGAGTGAGTAGCTAAGAGCCATGCTTGGATTGATTTTCAACGAGTATAACACTCTCAACTCACCTTCAAATTGAATACAACCACGTAATGTATGCAAGGAAACCACTTTTCTCCCTTAGCAATATCAAACATCTCAACTGAATACAACCATGTAAAAACTTTGAGAATTTCAAATTGAATCTCCCTAATCACCCTTTTCTTTTTGGAACTCTTTTTCTTTTTTTTTTCTTTTTGGTGGGTGATCGGAGAGAAGAAAATCATGGAATTATAGCTTCGACCTCGATATAATGTAAGAACAACATAACCAAACCACCAATTATTCGAAAGGTGGGACTTTCAGTTTCTCCCAACTTGAACCAATAAGCACAAACTTTCCTGAACTTCACATTTCTTTCAACAACACACCAAACCAACTGTACCTTCCAAAAAACAACAGACTCTCACTTAACCAAGCAAGGCAAAGGGATAAGGAATATTATAGTCCAAGGTTTGTATTGGAAGGGTTCGATCATGAAAAAAGGATAAACAAAGGTTAGGCGGGGCAAAAAGAACGATAAATATAATGTAAGGGAGGCTATTTGGCTATGTAGTTTAACAAAAAACGAATGCCTTAATCACTTTGTCACAGCGTTCAATGAAAATATGTAGTCTCAAGGAAGATGTAAAGCAAGTTCTAGAGATGCAACTGATGGTGGAGTCACTCATGGGATCATGGAATTGATAAAAGTGATCAATTCATAAATTTGGTGAAGTGGACTCACGGGATGGGGCTTAATCAACTAAACTTAGCCCAAAGATTTGCGGCACGCATATTTATACTTTCTAAGATAGTCAAAGCAGTTACAAACAACTTCGTAACTTGACTCAAAATCGGAAGATTTGAAGAAAAAGGTTTCAAAAACTTTTGTGTTCTCATCCAGACTTTTCTAAGCGAAGCAAGTTAAGCTGAAAGTAAGAAGGGTTTACAAATCATCACCGAAGGTGTTTCCGATTTTAATCCTAGTCCTATCCTATATATTTTTTTTTGGGTTTTGTCTTTTCTAATTTTTTGGTCTTTTTCTAATTTTTTCTGATTTTTTTTGGATTTTTGAGTAAGTGGAT
The DNA here is from genome assembly GCA_029582165.1 of Portulaca oleracea. Classification (NCBI taxonomy): domain Eukaryota; kingdom Viridiplantae; phylum Streptophyta; class Magnoliopsida; order Caryophyllales; family Portulacaceae; genus Portulaca; species Portulaca oleracea. Next base: position 37,560,065 of record CM055868.1, read on the forward strand.
GCAAAAGGAAGAAAAAGAAATAAACTAAGAAAAGAAATAAAAGAAAATCTATATATGCTTCTAACTAATGCAATCTAGGTGGATGCAATTCTTAAAAACTAGAAGAAAAACTTAAGAAAGCTAGAAAGAAAAACAAACAAAAAATTACTCTGAGGTACCCTAACTTTTGGTGAAATGTTTTTCCGGTACCCCAACTTTTCAAAACTAATTTTGAGGTACCCTTTCTTTTTGGGTTAGTAATTATTTGGTGCTTTTCCGACCATTAATTTGATTAAGTGACCAAAATGTCCTTGTTCTTCCTTTCTTGAAGAAATACCCATGTAGAAGAAGAATGAGGGTATTTCGGTCACTTAAAAAAATTAATGGCCAGAAAAGCACCAAATAATTACTAACCCATAAAGTAAGGGTACCTCAAAATTAGTTTCGAAAAGTTGGGGTACCGAAAAATAATTTCCCCAAATATTGGGGTACCCCCAAGTAATTTTTGAAAAAAAAACAACTAAGGAAAACAAACAACTAAAAGCTCAAATAAAAGAAAACAATCAAACTAAAAACTAGAAAACACGTTAAACTAAGAACAAGCAAATAAAAGAAACACACAAAAATAAGAAAAACACACAAAAAATTGAAAAATAAGCATGAAATAAGAAAACGAAAGACGAAAATAAAAGAAAAATAAACGAAAAACAGAGAAACAAGAAGAAATATTCACAAAAGTGAAATAGACAACCCCCCCCCCCCCCCCCATGCTTAAACGTTGGTTGTCCTCAATGCAGAAGACAACGGCGAAGGGTAAGGGCAGGCAAAGGATCAAGGATCCTCGGTCGGTGGGGAAGGGTTGGTATGGCTCGGTCCTGGTAGGTGAGGTAAGCTAGGTTCGATCAAACATGGCATGCATAAGGCCAGTGAGGTTAGCGATGGAATCGTCAAGATGGGTGAAGCGCGAATCAAACTGACTCCTAAACTCAGCAAAGTTTTCCTACAACTTGCTCACTCGACGCTCGGTTCGGTCGATGGAGGTCTGGAGGTCACGATAGCACGCCTCATAGTCTACAGAAGGTTGCTCGGGTTGAGGGATAGGGTGGAGTTCGGGCTCAGGCTCTGGCTGCTCATCGGGCTCAAATTCTGGGAAGGGTGCCATCCAAAGTAGGTTTTCAACAACCTGAGGTAAGATGTGAGGGTGAGGCACGGGAAACCTAGCATTGTTGGGATAAACCCAAAGACAACGCGAGTCTTTGTCGAATTTGCACAAACCGAATGAATTAGACTACTCTCCATCTAGAATCATACTACCCCGGACAAGGTTAGTGGGGTTCCTGGGCGGTCCAAAGCCGAATTGGCGTGCTAAGTGCGTGCGTGATATTACCCCCTATGGCAAATCCCTTGTTGGATGAGGTAGCGACACTCGAAAGGTGGTGAGCAAGCATAGCTGCAAGGTCGGCGTGTGTATCTGCGTCGAGCATGGTGTCCAACATGTAACAGTTGGCACAAGTAGCTTTGTTTGAGCTACCGGGTCTCCCGAAGATACCGCAAGAGAGGATGCGGTGTACATACCTCATCACGCGGTTCCTAATTAGGGACGTGGGCGTATTGCAAAGGTCCCAGTTGTCAAAGCCAGAAATCCTATGGAAGAAAGCCTTTCCATCCCAATCTATAGGTATGAGGGACGAATCTCGACATGTAGGTTCAGGTAAGCCAAAAGCACGGGCCTAAACATAACAATTTTACGTTCCACAATGAATTAAAAAGATAATTTCCCAATTTCGGTTTTTTTGTCGAATACCTGACCCATTGTAACTAAAACCATCCAAAATTGAAATCCTTGCCAAGTATAACTGAGTTATAACTTTCTAATTGGTATGACACAGAATTCCTAATTACACAAAGAGTAATTCACGGATTTCTATAAATTAGATCAATTATTATTATATGATATACCATGTAATACCTACTTACGTCTATCAAAGTGTTAAAATAAGAATAAAATTCATTACTAATTATTATAAAAATTAATGTAAATTTGTCAATATTATTTTAAAATTCATCAAAATTATCAATTGCTTTTACAAAAGTTCCTCACTTAAAATTGACATATTTTAGTACATGTGGTGGTGGACCTAAGCACGTCCAATTATCAATTGCTTCGTTATTGAAACTTTTTATTTACATTTTCTGTTTCTTTGCTGATATTCAAATCCTCTCCTTTTCAATTTTGTTTATCAAAATTAACTATAAAAATGTTTTATTTTAAAAGTTGAAGTAAATTATTTATCGGATCTTTTTATCACCATCACCAACTTATAAACACGCTGTTAATATTTTTTTGTTGCTCTATAACATTAAGGGAAATTGGAATCTAATAAACCAACCTTTGGGGGTCCTTTGAAAAAGAACAACCTTGAACATTAATTTACAACGAACCAACCTTGTCATGTTGATTTTTCTAGCGAACCGCCACTGAGTCTGACTCGTCGGAGATGTGACGTGGCGGCGTTGTTTGCTTATGTGCAGGGTGTTTTGGCTATAAAAAAAATTGGACAATTTTTTTGCTGAGTTGGACTTAATAATCCAACTTTTTCTTTTTCTTAAAAATCCACCTCAACCCCCCCTCCTTCTCTCTCTCTCTCTCTCTCTTTCTTCCTTTCTCTCTCTTCCTCCCTCTTATTTTCTTCTTCTTCTTTTTTGTTGATATCCCCGACCCACAGCAACACCACACCACACCACCCCACCTCAACTTCCTCCTCCTCCCTCTCCTTCCCCATTCTTCTTCACTCCTTCCACCTCCTCCCTCCTCCATTTCATTTTCCGACCACCACAACTCCGTCCGCCGGCCTCCCCGCTGCCCAACACGCCACTAGAAAAGTCGGCGGTGGTAAGGTAGTGGTCGAAAAAAGGAGGGGAGGTGGAGGGAGGTGAAATGAGAGGAAGACAATGGAGGAAAGTGAGAGGTTGTGGGGGAGGGAGAAAATGGGTCGGGGCTGGGGATTGAGAGAGTAATAAATTGCAGAGAGAGAGAGAGAGGTTGAGGTGTTTTGGGGTTGGTTGGTGGCGTTCTTGGTGGCGCAGCTGGCGGCGGTGCAGCGGCGCGGTGGTCGGACGACTGTAGGTGGTGGTCGAAGCTAGTGGGGGTGGTGGTCGGAGCTAGTGGGGGTGGTGGTCGTCGTTGTTGAGGGCATCGTCGGAGTGGCAGAAAACAGAGCACAAAAAAGGGCTTGTGGGACGGGTTTTGGTGGCGTGCTAGGCAGCGGGGAGGGCGACGGACGGAGGTGTGGTGGTCGGAAAATGAAAGGGAGGAGAGAGGAGGTGGAAGGAGGGAAAAAGAATGGGGAAGGAGAGGGAGGAGGAGGAAGTTGAGGTGGGGTGGTGTGGTGGTGCTGTGGGTCCGGGATATCAGCAAAGAAGAAGAAGAAGAAAATAAGTGGGAGGAAGAGAGAGAGAGAGAGAGGGGTTGAGGTGGATTTTTTAAAAAAAGAAAAAGTTGGATTATTTAATCCAACTCAGCAAAAAAAATTGTCCAATATTTTATCTTTTTCTTTTTGGCCAAAACACCCTCCAAGCACCGCCGCCACGTTACATCTCCGACGAGTGAGACTCGGTGGCGGTTCGCTGGAAAAATTAACATGACTAGGTTGGTTCGTTGTAAATTAATGTCCAAGGTTGGTTCATTTTTTTCAAAGGACCCCCAAAGGTTGGTTTATTAGATTCCAATTTCCCTAAAATTAAATCCACTAAAACTTTAGCCAACTCTATTGCAGTAACAACTTTAGTAGAACCCTAACAAACATATGTATGAATAAAACTTTGTCATCGACTTTCCTTGCTGATATTATGATTAACACAAATAAAAATGCATTTTCATAATTATCATCTGTTGTAATTACACAAATAAAAATATGTTTTCATAATAGTAACCCAAAAGCTAAAAATATATGTCCATTACTATAATTATAATTTCAAATAAATTTATCAAGAATTAGAATAGGATTGTACGTTTCTTACATAAACTCTTAACCTACATGTATTTTTAATTTTATATATTTTTATTTGAACAATTTTTCGTACCTTTCATTTAATTATATAATAATTTATGTTGTGGTCTTCTTAATTTATATGTACAATAATAATTTAGGTTAATTTTTGTTGAAAATAATATTTATTTTATCATACACCGTGCATCACACGGGTTTAAGACTAGTATTTACTAATTACATTTTATTATAATTTGTACATGCATATTCACTACTAAAATGTACATATTGATAGGGGATTCTAAAATGTTTTCATGCTACAGTGTCGATTCACTACTTTTATATAATACTAGGCCTCAACCCATGCGATGCACAGAATGAACTAAATTAATTACTGAAACTTTATAAAAATCATGAATAACTGTCCATACAAAGTCGCGTTGCATGGGTATATTAAAAAATATGTTTAATAATTAAAAAGCAACTATAATATAAATTTGCATACATATAAATATATATTCTAATTATAAGGAAAAAATAAAAATAAAAATTTAATTAAGAAATATGTATGTGCATACCAATTTAAAAGGAAACCATAAAATGACATTATGAATTCAGTATAAATGTATGTACCAATATTAATACAAATAATTACATATCAATATTAAAATAAACAATAAATAGCATTATATCTCATAGCCTAACCTACGAAAAATAAAGGGTTTTTGCTTCAAAACAATTCTAAGTCGGAGGTCATTGGCAGAAAATAATCCAAACTCATTTTTTGGTGGAAAATAATCCAAACTTTTAACTTATTTACTCGGACTAAATCGAAATTGATTTCCGACGTCGGAATGCTGACTGGGGAGCTTGAACACGTGCTCAAAAATATTAGTTTAACTGAGTTGAGGTCTACATAAGATTAAAAAAAAATTCAAAACCAGAATTAATTAAAAAAACACATGCTCACACTGCCCAGTCAGCATTCCGATGCTGGGAATCGATTTCGGTTTAGTGCGAGTAAATAGATTAAAAGTTTGGATTATTTTCAGCCAAAAAGTGAGTTTGGATTATTTTCAGCCAATGACCTCCGACTTCGGATTATTTTGAGCCAAAAACCTAAAAATAAAATATCACGATTTATATGATAATATTAAATGAAAGAGAGTACTATTGTGTTCCAGAGTAGTAAGCTATTCAAATGAAACTGCATAAAATGCATAATAAGTTGTTCGAATGGAAAATTATAAATGTACATACCAATATAATAAGTTATTCGAATGAAAATAATTACTGATATTTGTACCAAAATAATTTACTTCAGTATTTATCTATTTTTCGATTGGTTGGGGTCTGTAAAATTAATCTCATTTCTCCATTTTGTGGGACCCAAAATGATAACTATATATTAATATTATATAGATACATAAATTTTTATTACCATTACCATCATTATTATTATTATTATTATATAGATTATTATTATTATTATTATCATCATCATCATCATCATCATCATCATCATGGATAACACCTAAATAATTACTAATATTTGCACCAAAATAATTTAATTTAGTATTTTTTTCTCCATTATATGGGACCCACGAAGTTTACCATTAATATTATATAGATATATATAGATATATTATTATTATTATTATTATTATTATTACTATTATTATTATTACTATTATATATTATAGATAACACCAAAATAATTACTAATATTTGCACCAAAATAATTTAATTTACTATTTATAATTTACTATTTATTTACTTTCTGATTGGTTAGAATACCTACAATCAATCTTCGTTCTCCATTATGCGGGGCCCACAAACTTTACTATTAATATTATATAGAATTTTTAATTTCTTTAATTGTATATAAAATCAGGAAAGAAATAGAAATAAATACAATTTAAATTAAAATTGAACACTACTGTTTGAGAATTAGTAGGACTCGTTTTGAATGTAACTGTTGTCAAGAAGACGTGAATTAAGGATTTACTTGTTAATTTCTTTAATTGTAAATAAGTGTTTTTGGCCACAAATAATCCGTACTGAGGGGCTAGTGACTGAAAATAATCCAAAGTGACTTTTCGCTCATTGGCAGTCTGTACTTTTTCACTATTTTCTTATAGCAGTCAATAATCGATTTCTGGCACCAGAAAGCTGACGTGACGACCGAAAATTTCCTTTTTGAAGTATGAATGAACATACTTTTCGGTCGCGACGTCAGCTTTCCGGTGCCGGAAATCGACTCTAGACTGCTATGAGAAAATAGTGAAAAAGTCTAGACTGCCAGTGGCCGAAAAATCACTTTGGATTATTCTCAGTCACAAGCCCCTCAGTACGGATTATTTGTGGCCGAAACCCCTTTAAATAATTATGTATGTTGTCAATTTTAATTTAATTTTAAAAGTGCCATTTTAGTTTGTTATTATTGAAATAGTATTTTGGGGAGGGGGTAGGGGGGAGGTAGTGCGTGTGATTAGGGTTGGAGGGAGGGAGGGTCATTAAAAAAAAGAAAACAGAAAGAAAGAAATTGGGAGGGAAGTTAATGTTTTATCTTTTTCAAGGAAGGAAAAAAAATGGTCAATATTCCTATAATTAAGGAGAGAAGGGTCAAAGAGATTTTGCAACTATTATAGTAAGATAAGATAACAAATGATGTACTATTTCCCTTTTTGTTCTTCTTTTCACGTTGTTTTTTTTTTTTTTTTTTTGTGTTCTGCAGGTAGATCCCTTGATTGGGAAAAGGTTTAATACTTGGACAATTTGAGACTGTAACAGTCTTATTGTGAAATTTGCCAATTTGGAGACTTAAGAGCTAATGATAATTTTGAAGGCGAAATTTGTAGACTTGGAAGAACGCTCACCTATATTAGGCCCGTCTTGAACACAAGACGCTGACCTATGTTAGTCCCGTTTCGAAGACAAATTCGATGCCCAGAAGGACGATGACTTGTATGGTGCCCCTCATGCAGATAATTTACTAAAGAAGGACGCTGACCTATATTAGGCCCGTCGTGAACATAAGACACGGACCTATGTTAGGCTCGTCATGAAGACAAATTTGCTAACTAGAAGGATGCTGACCTAAATTAGGCACGTCTTGAACATAAGACGTTGACCTATGTTAGGCCCGTCATGAAGACAGACTTGTTGGCGAAGCGGACTGTGATCCTTGAGTGTTCCCCTCAGTTGGGAATATGATGCGACCCGTCCAATTTTTTTTGTTCTTTTTTTGTTTTCTTTTTCCTTTTTCTTCCTTTTTTTTCTTGCAGATTCATCTATTGTTGAATGGTGCTTGAAGACTTGGATCAAGTTGACAATAATTTTGCTTACTTGAAGTTATGAACAATTTTGAAGACATAATTTAGAAGCTTGGAAGCACGCTGGCCTATATTAGGCTCGTCTTGAACATAAGATGTTGACCTATGTTAGACCCGTCATGAAGACAAATTTGACGACCAGAAGGACGCTGACCTATATTAGGCCCGTCTTGAACATAAGACGCTGACCTATGTTAGGCTCATCACGAAGATAAATTTGTTAATGAAGCGGACACTGACCCTTGACTGTTCCCCTTAGTTGGGAACATGATACGGCCTGTCTTGGATTCGACTTGTCGACGAAGGGGACGCTGACCCTTGACTGTTCCCCTCAGTTGGGAAGATGATACCACCCGTCTTGAATTTAACTTGCCAACGAAGCGGACGGTGACCCTTGACTGTTCCCCTCAGTTGGGAACATGATACGACCTGTCTTGGATTCAACTTGTCGACGAAGCGAACACTGACCCTTGACCGTTCCCCTAAGTTGGGAACATGATACGACCCGTCTTGAATTCAACCATAAAATCCTTGCCCCCATGGGTCCTCCTTAAGAAAACTTCCTTTAATTTGGAAGAGGATGGATTCACTGCAAATTTTGTAACTTGAAAATCTTGATGTTAAATGACTTGCGATTTTGGAATCTTGTATCTAGTTGACTTGGTAGTGTTTGACTTAAGAGTCATGACTCATGAGTTTTAGCTACTTGAAGATCTTGTATTCAGTTGACTTGTGAGTCTTTTGCCATCATGACTTCAGAGTTTTTGACATGCGAGTCTTGCATTTTGCTAGCTTGTCAGCTTTTTCTTTTGAAGACTTGGGAGTCTCGAATTTGGTTGCATTATCAGTTTTGATTTTCTCTTCTTTTTTTGTCGACTTGGAAGTCAAAATCTTGAAAATCTTATGTTGGATGACGTGTGAGTCTTTTATTTTAATGACCTGAAGGTTTTGACTTTTCTCCATCTATCAATCTTGAATTTTGTTGACTTTGTAGTCTTGACTTTGTTAACTTAAGTGTCACGAACTTGTGAACCTTCTAAGTGACTTGGGAGTCTTTTTCTTTGTGATGTGGGAGTCTTTTGATTTTCTTCACTTTGGAGTTTGATTTTAACGACTTAGTAGTCTTGAATTTTATCAACTTGAAAGTCTCGAATTTTTTTCCTGACTTGAAAATCTTGAAAGTAATTGACTTGCGAGTCTTTGACTTGAAAGTTTTGAGTTTTGACTTATAAATCTTTACTTGTATGACCTGAGAGTCTTTGACTTGAAAGTCTTGAATTTCAACTTGAGAATCTTTAACTTTGGTGACTTGAGAGTCTGACTTGAAAGCCTTGAGTTTGTACCTCTGAACTTTACTTGTATGACTTGAGAATCTTTGACTTGAAAGTTATAAACTTTGACTTGTGAGTCTTGAATTTGATAACTTGTAAGTCCTTGAATTTTGCTGACTTGAAAGTCTTGGAGTTTGTTGACCAAGAAAGTCTTCAAAATTTTGTTGACTTGAGAAGCAACTTTATTTTTTTTTTGGTATGGCTGTATTTGAATATAGACCCAAATCGCCTACGTACCTTAGGGGATGAGATACCCACAAGGATTAAGCCAAACATAGTTCAAAAAAAGAGAAAAAAATTTATTTTTATTTTAGCAGTACACAGTTTATACTCTTGCGGGCCAGGAGTATTACAATAATGAAAATGAAATGAACTTAAAAATAAAATAGAAACTTTTTTTTTGTGAATAGTTTAAGATCTTGTTCAGGAGCTACATCTTCACTTCCCTAGATTTTGACTTGTGAAGAAGAAAGCGTCTCCTCTTGCGCAAGCTCCATGTTGGTGTTGTTTTTGCTTTGAAGACCAATGATGATCACAGTGCGTCTCTTCACTCAGAGGGATTCTTCAGTATTTACCTCCAACTTTGAAAAAAACTTCAGACGAGATGGAATTAATGGTGCTTTGAACTTCGTTGATGACTCCAAGGCGGCTGAATGCAAAACTTTGTTCCTGGTGGGGTTGTGAGTTTGAAAACTCTTCAGTCTGTTTGATCTTTGACAATAAAGACAAATTTGATCTCGAACCATCCTTGATCTTGCTAAAGACAGAGGCTTTGCGCTCTCCTTGGCACCCTATCCGCTCAAAGACAAATGCTTGTTTGCGGGAAACTGATCGTCCCAACCTATCGAACACAGAGAGTTTTGACTTAGGTTGATACTCCATTCCTTCGCTATCATCTTCTTCAATCTCGAAACAAGAGACCATGTTCACAACTTCAACTTTTTCGACTATTCCAAGGAAGTCCTTCAGAAAGTACTCCTCTAGAGTGACAGGAACACGATGGCCTTGCTCCAGCAACTCAATTGAACCAAGTTCTTGTCTCTTGATGACTTCCAACGTCTTCCTTTCTGTTGAAGTTTGCATGTTGTTTCTTCTCCTTTTATGCCTTCCGGGTGGTGGTGTTTGCCCCCTAGTCTTCTTCCGAGCCATCGAGATCCATCCTACATCTTCACTTAAGGCTTCTGGTACTTTCTGATGTTCATCTTGAGGTATTTGGACTAGATAAGTAAGAGGAATTGGTTTTTGGCATCCTAATTGAATCATCAAGCATTTCTTCCTTTCGGTCGGAATCGGCTGAGCTGAAACATAATTAGCGTCGACGTTGTCATCCAAGTCTAGTATAATCTGCCGATCTTCAGCTATTGAATGTGATACACTTCTCTAGAGGGTGACTAACTACCCTGTAATAACGACATTATCGTGGATCGATAGTTCTTCCCACTTCTTCCGGCCTCTTTGGTTGTGGGAGTTCGATAATTCCTGTCTCCAACAGGTTGTCGGGCATTCCGGACAATTCCAAGTCTGGAAATGGGTACTTATTTTCTTGAAGCTCCTTCATTGCAGGGCGCTTCCTTTCAGCATCTTTCAAGAAAGTGAATTTCTCCCTTTTAGGTTTAGGTTTAGCAGAAATTCGCACCGGCTCACACATTGAAATAGCCATGAACTCAATTGTTGAAGCCTTTGACGACTTGTCATTCTTCTTATATCCGCAATCATTGTTCCTTGATTCCGATGAAGACCTTCCCCGTCGACTTGCTATAGTTATCTCCATATCATACGCCTTAGTTGCCAACTACTGAAAGGATTTTGGCTTGGCTATCTTGAGGACGTAGAGCAAATCCCAATGCATACCTTGAGCGCACACATCAATGACCGAAGTTTCGGTGAAGCGATCCTTACATACAAGACTTAGAGCCCTCCACCGATGGATGTATTCGGGGACTGCCTCGCCCTCCCACTGTTTAGTGTTTGTCAATTATGTGATGTTGTAGATTCATTGAGTGTTGTAGAACCTGTTGAGAAACTCTTGCTCCATTTGTTCCCAACTATTGATAGATTCAGGTTTCAAATCCGTATACCAGTCAAACGCGATTCCTCTCAAAGAGCAAACGAACTGCTTAACTAGTCGATCTGCTTCCGTGCCAGCATTGCTACAAGTCTCGATGAAATAAGCAACTTGCTGCTTGGGATTACCCTTTCTGTCAAATTGATTGAACTTTAGGAGTTGATATCCTTGTGGCATTCGAAGAGCATCGATTCTTTTTGTGTATGGCTTCGTGTATAAGTGACTCTTTCCCATTCCTTCTCCGAGTTGAGCCTTCACGACATTCGCAATTAAGTTTTGAATATCTTCTACAGTCATTGATTCCGAATATGAGTCTTTCTTTTCTTCCTTGTCACCATCACCTTTGGCAGACTCTTTGTCATATTCTTCCTTGTTTGTCTCTCCGTCAGACTCTTAATAGGGACGCTTCTCGATCTTCTTCATCAGTTGTGCAATTTCTTCACTCTGTTCGTTGATTTTTTTGTCTTTCTGTTCGCCTTCCCTAGCAAGCCTTTTCAACATAGCCTCTAATTCATCTATCTTTTCTTCCACATTGATAGCCATCGCGTCGGTTGAATCGAAGGTCGAAATTGGCTTCTTGGAGAAAGAGATAAGAGGCAGAGATGTCCCACCGAGCGTGCCAAATTTGTAAACACAAATTTCTAGTCTAGAAATAAATAGACACAAGAAATTCACCAACAAATATAATTGTATTAATTTCAAAGGATTTTGTGTACAATTCTCTATTTGAAAGTTACAAGAAAACGTAACTAATCCTCCGATTCGATTTGCTTGAGCGAACTTGGATAGAATTTGATCTTGAAACAAGGTCCTGATGACTTGATATCGATCAGAGAAATATTTGATCTCCTGGTAATCGGCGACACGAGCCTTGATGTGTTTATTGCCTTCTCCCAGAGAGCGAGTCTTTAAGAAGTCTTCAATAGTTTGGGAGTGAGTCTTTAATTAAAGAGTCTTTAAAGTCTAGACTGTCTTCAATGCCAGAATGTCTGGGGGTTTGAAAGTGTGGGGAAAACCCTCTATTTACTAGGAGGCGTAGGCTTTTATGTGGGTTTTGGGCCTAAGCTCGAATTAAATAATTATTCGTTTAATTTTAAATAAAGAAATTATTATTATTTCCTGCATCATTTCTGATAATTGTCATCTTTTGTTTGACCGAAAATTAAATTTGACCAGGTGATCGATTTGACACATGACAATTTGTAATTGGCCAAAATAAAATTAATTTATTTTCCACGTGTCATTTTCTGATTTGCTGAAAATTTATTGCCTCCTACATGGTGCATTGTCAAACTAGTAAAAATGATTGCCTTAATTCTATGTGTTCACACACATTGGCCAAATTAATAAAACGAATGCCCCAACTCTAATGTGTAAATTGGTGTTGTGATACATTTGTTTTTTTCTCTACCTAACCTTTGTCAACAATTCACTCGTAAAGGGACGGAGCAACTATATGGGCAATGGGTGATAATTGCCCCCTCCCCGGCTCCCCCCCCCCCCCCAAAAAAAAACTTAAAAGAAAAGTATATTAGTTAGTGCATCTAGTAACGATAATTGGTGGTAGTTCAAGTGTTTACAAAGTGATTTTTATTAGCTACAGTCACAAGTTTCATTTTTGATGGGTACTAAAGTAGTTTTTATTTTATTTAATTTGCTACTATCAAATGAACTTTGTCTATTGGCCCATGATATTTGCCCCCGCCACATTCCAGTCTAGCTTCGTCTTGATAATTACTCATCAATATGGATTTACATATAATGATCATATAATCATGATATTATATTGCCCAACCCCCCCCCCCAAAAAAAAATCACGTCTTATTATTGGCAGATATGCTAAGAATTAATATCTGGTGACAAATTAAATACTACTACCTCTGTTTTGTTTTATCTGTCGCCTAGGGAATTGTGGTAAAAACTTTTACCGTTAATATCTTAATTTGTATTATGATTTATCATGCAAAATTGATATCATTAAATTCGTAATAAAAAATACTATTAAAAAAGTATAATATTATATTTTTCTATAAAAGTTTTATATTAGAAATTATTGATTAAAAATTGGCACTGAAAACCGTAAATAATAGATAAAAAAGAACGGAGGGAGTATATGTCTATAACAAAAACTATGAATATCCAACTATAATACTCCCTCCGTTCCATGTTAATTGTCTTCTTTGAAATTCGTGTAGTCAAATTTCAAAAATTTTGACCATAAATTTCTTAATATATACAATGAGTTGCTAGATAAACTTACCACCATTAGATTCATAACGAAAAATATTATCATAAAGTATAATATTGCAATTGTTAATAACATATTATGGAACAAATTATCAATAAAAAAATGATATTGGAGATCATAAAAGTCAAAATTATGACAATTAATATAAAACGGATGGAGTATGGCACTAGTAGAATTGGTGCTAATAAGTGTCTGTAATTTGGCGTCTGTTAAACAATTAGACGCTATATCTAATAAATAGAATTAAAAAAAAAATTTAATAAACAAATGTCGTCTGTTTGTTGTACAGAGACGCCAATGTTATGTAATTTAAATGCCCCGCTTTTCCGTTTGCTTCCGGTCAAATTTCATTTTTTTTAATTAAACGGCAAAATTGGCGTCTCTTTGGACCGGAAACAGACGCCAAAAATGGAACGGCGTCTGTTCCCGTCCAAAGAGACGCCTTTTTTGGCGAATAAAATAAAAAAAACCCAGCCTGTGAGTTGCAGACCTCGACTGTCGGGGTTTGATTTGGGCCAATTTTGGCGTCTGTTCTAGGCCCAAACAGATGCCAATTGTGTTTAAAACGGGAAAAAAATAGTTTGTGTTTCATTGTATGCGCCGACATAGTCGAGAAGAAGGAGAAAGCGAAAAGAAGGAGAAGACGAAGAAGAAGAAACACCGGCGTTCAACAAAGAAAAAAGGTAATTTTTGTTTCAGATCTGTTATAATTTGTTTATTATTGTGAAAAGTTTGAATATTTGTATGAATTTGATTAAAATATGATGAAAAACGAAAAATTTGAATATTTGTACTGTTGCTTATTTTTTGTTGAGTATAATTTCAAATCTAATTTAGTTGAGTGCGTATAAGTTGAAAAATTGAGTAGTTTTAGTTAATTTGTATGAATTGTAATATATTTTGGATGTTGTATACGAATTTTATTTGTGAAAATAGGGCTCGATCTCGTAATGTATTGTTTGTATGTTTTAGTTTGAGTTTAATTAATTGTGTGTATGTTTATGTTTTAGTTTTAGTTTTAGTTTTAGTTTTAGTTTTAATTTATAATGTTGAGAAGTATATATATAAATATGTTTAGGTTGAGCATAATGTTGAATTTTATATGTCTTAAAGTAAATTTAAATATGAATTATTATATTTATTGTTCCAAAAGAATATATATATATATATATATATATATTAATGCATGTAAAAATTGTTTAACTTGAGTATTATGATAAACGTTAATATGTAATATATATGAATTTTGAATGTTTTGTATGTCCTAAATTTGTGGGAAATTATAATGTCTTTTGGTTGAGTAAAAATATGTTATATTTTAGGATGGTTTTTAGGAATTTTAAACACTATTTAATTAGTTAGCAATATACAATTAGCTAGGAATATATATTTAGTTTGTATATAAACTATTATTCAATTTTGGTTAAATTTATAATTTAATTTGTTTAGTTAATAAGTTAATAATATTAAAAAAATTATTATATATAAGCTATTATTCAATTTGTACGTATACGTACGTACGTAGTAAATATAATTATAAACTATTTATAATTGTTTAGTATCTAATTAAGTACGTCGGCCCCCGTACGATTTTTGGAAATTGTTAATTTGGTTAATTGTAAGATTATATATGGGTTATATAAATTATGAGCATGCATATATATATATATATATTAGTTAATGTTTGTGAAAAAATAGTTTAGTGTAGGTACGTTTACGTAATTAATTATGAATAGTTTGTTTAGGGTTATGGTAATTAGTATGGGTTAGGGTTTAGTGTTAGGTTAATGTGACCAAGTACATATTTCATGAAATTCATTGTAGTTTGACGTGAATCAACAAATTGAAAAGTTGGAGAATATCTTCTCAACTTTTGAAATGTTGTTTAGCATGCCGCAAAAGCATTTGAAACTACGTCATGGAACAAGTATATTGGTTAATTGTTAGGTTAGTATAGAGGATTAAGTCGATACTATTCTGAGTAGTTTATAAGTATTAGTTGTCGTAAAAGGAGGTTGAGTTTGGATAATTTTGGTTGTTACTAGTAAGTGAGTTAGCCTTTAAAGTTTGTGGCGCGCGGAAATTTGTTGCTAATCCAACCTAAGTGCTAACTTAATTACTCATAACTCCAAATGAAGACATAAATTATGTAAATAATTATGTCACGTACATCCATTTACTTACGTAAGTACTCAACAACCAGTGGCTACATAATTAGTGAATATGTTATTTATGATGGTAATTTAGAGTAGTAAGTAGGAAAATTTATATTTATAGTATCTTAATGAGGATATATATATGTCATAAAAAGAGGTTGAGTTTGGATCCTGTTAGTGTCCAACGAGTGTGTGTGTTGTGGCCTGATAATCTATGGCTGAAAAGGACTTTCATGAGACGTGTTGACTCTCCTTTATTTGTCTGGGTCCCAGAAAGTAGCGCAATCTCATAACTGAAATTGCACGAGGTGTACGTATAGTGCTCTGGGAGTTAGAAGCATCTCAGATTTGATACAATGCAGTGTTTCTATTGCGCAGCTTGAGGGGTAGCAAGACAAGGTGGGTTTGAAAGAGAAGTTTGTAGTAAAGGGTCTAATATATAGAAATCGTGTTGGTCGTTCTTGCATGTAAGATTCATATGTCCATCAAAGTAAAATATTAGACTGCACATTCAATGCTTTGATGGACCTATGAATCTTACATGCAAGAAAATCCAACATCATTTCTTTTAGACGCTTTACTATAAGCTTCTGTTTCAAACCCACCTTGTCTTGCTGCCCATCAGGTTGCATAATCGAAACACTGCATTGTACCGAATCTGAGACGCTTCTAACTCCCAGAGCACTGTATAGACCTCGTGCAAGTTCACTTATGAGATTGCGCTTCTTTTTGGGAACCAGACGAATAAAGGAGAGTCGGTACGACTCATGAAAGTCTTTTTCAGCCATAGATTAACAGTTAACAAACACACTCTCCTTGGATAATAACATGATCCTCTTGCCTGGTGACATAGCTTACTTCTTGTTGTCACAAAAGGAGGTTGAGTTTGGATGATTTAGGTTGTTATTTAATCAAGTACGTTATTGAATAATTCAATTAAATCTATACTATTATAATTATGAATTTAGATACAAACTGAATAATTTATTATCATTATTTTCTTTTAGTACTGAGACAGATAGATGTTTATTATTAATTAAATTCATGGTGGGCTTGAATAATAGATTCACGTACATTATGGACGGGCCCTCACATCGCCGTTGAATGTACGAGAGGTATGAACCGGGTAGGAGGGTTATCAGGGCAGAATGGGCTGCCGGGGTAGTTATGTTTGATCAATTTGCAAAGAGTAATTCGTATGAGTATCCGAGGACTGGAAAGTATCGATGTCCATGTGTGAAGTGCAAAAATAAGAGCGGATTTAGTCTTGATGAAGTTAAAGAACATATGTATAGGCGAGACTTTATGGAACAATATTAGTGTTGGACGAGCCATGGTGAAGAATGGGGTGACTATGATGATGAGGATGGCAGTGGGGATGATGCGGAAGGTTAGTGGGAACCGTCTGCAGGTAGTCCTCCGACAAACGTGGAACCGAATCAGCCACCGTTCATCGACAGAACGGAAGAGATGATGAATGATTTCATCATGGCGAATGAGGCGCCTAATGCAGGTGCTCAACAATTTTATGATATGCTTCAATCTCCTCAACAGCCTCTGTGGGAAGGGTGTGCGACTCATACTGAGTTGTCCACTGTTGTGAGACTGATAAGTCAGAAGTCGAAGCACAATTTGTCGGAGCAGGCAATGAACGATATCATGGAACTGATGAGCGAGAGCATCCCACCAACCTAGTGCCTAGAAACTACGATGAGTTGAAAAAGAAGGTTAAGAAGTTGGGGATGGGCTATGAAACAATTGATTGTTGCCTTAGTGGATGCATGATCTACTATAAGGACGATGCACATCTCACTGAATGTAAATTTTATGGCCATCCTAGGTATAAGCCAAAGAAATCGTCAACCACGACAACGAAAGGCGTCCCGTACAAGAAAATGTTTTACTTTCCCTTGATGCCTAGGTTGCAGCGTCTGGATGCCTCGAAGAATACGGCCAGGCATATGAGATGGTACGCGGAGAACAAGCGCGAGGAAGGTGTACTATGCCATCCGTCGGACGGCGCCTCATAGAAAATGTTCGACATCGTGCATCCAGACTTTGTGGGGGAATCGCGAAATGTACGGCTGGGCCTGTGTGCGGATGGGTTTAGCCCGTTCAACATGACAGGGAGGTCTTATTCGATATGGACGGTTGTAGTTACTCTTTACAACTTGCCACCTGAATTGTGCATGACAACACCGTACATGTTCCTCACGTGTATTATTCCAGGTCCGAAGAACACCGAAAATAAAATTGATGTCTTCCTCCAACCCTTGGTGGACGAGCTACAACGTTTATGGGTGGGTGTTGAAACATACGACATCTCCAAAAGATAAAATTTTAACATGAGGGCATCTTTGATGTGGACGGTGAACGATTTTCCCGCCTTGGCATGCTTTCTGGGTGGAGCACGCACGGTGCCATGTCTTGTCCTGTTTGCATGGATGGTTTGAAAGCAATTTTTCTGAAGCATGGGAGGAAAGCCTTGTGGTTTGACTGTCAACGACAGTTTCTTGCTAAGGGGCATGCTTTGAGAAGAAATCGAAAGGCATTTCGAAAGGGGAACACTTGCCTAGATAGAACTGCCCCGCCATGTAGGAAAAACGGTTATGAAATCTACGAGGAGGTGAAGCACTTCCCCAAGGTAACTACCCATGGCGACTTTGTAGTCCCGGGATTCAGAGAGAATGCTCATAATTGGAAGAAACAAAGTATCTTTTGGGAGTTGCCTTATTGGAAGGATCATATGGTTCCACACAACTTAGATGTGATGCACATTGAGAAGAACTTTGTGGACAACATCGTAAACACGGTGATGGGGGTGGTCAGCAAAACGAAGGATGATGGAAATGCAAGGAGGGACGTGGCGGGCATATGTGACAGGTCAGAACTCCATCTATTGCCCGGTCCTAACAGTAAACCCCTACAGCCAAGAGCCAAATATGTTCTTCCTGAGGATAAGCGAACAGACGTTTGTAACTGGGCACAACAGCTTCGTTTGACGGAAGCTTATGCTTCGAACTTCGCGAACTGTGTTGATGCATTAGGTAAAAGGTTTCAAAACTTTAAAAGCCATGACTGTAATGTGTTCATGCAGACATTGTTACCTGTTGCGTTCCGGGCACTTCCCGATGATGTGTTTGAGCCACTCGTTCAGTTAAGCCAATGGGTCAAGAGCCTGTGCTCCACAACATTGAAGCACGGTGACTTAGTCCGCTTGAAAAAGAAATTGCCATAATAATATGCAAGCTGGAGACCATATTTCCACCCGGATTCTTCAACGTAATGGAACACTTGCCCATTCACCTGGTTCAGGAGGCATTCTTTGGTGTTCCTGTTCAATATCGTTGGATGTATCCCTTTGAGAGGTATTTCGGGTGGTTGAAGAAGAAAATAAAGAACAAGGCACACCCTGAAGGATCTATGGCTCAAGCGTACCTCATGTTTAAGATTTCCCAATTCGCATCTACATACTTTGGGACGGATAATGTATCGTCTTCTACATCAACAAGTATGCGTAACAAAGACGATGGGGATGATCCTATGTTATTGTCGGTTTTTAAGGACAGTGAGAGCCCTGTGGGAGGTGTAAACACGAGGTGGCTCAGCGATCAAGAGTATAAAGCAGCACACCTGCACGTTCTACTGAACTGCAAAGAAGTCAACCTTTACTTAGAGTAAGCAATGCTCACTAACAACTTCATTAAATTGATATGTATTATAGGTGTAATTAATGAGCTTGTATCCCACGCAGCTTGTTTAAGAATTACAAGTTGACTTCATTTCCGAACACCACGGACACTCAATTGGATCAGATGATTGAAGCAGAGTTCGCTCAATGGTTTTATCAGCTATCTGTGAGAATAACAATCATTTATAAAATTTTGATTTTGACCATTATTTAAACGATACTTAAACCATTCAACATCCAACGGTTCCTCCAAATGTAGGAAAATTAGGAAGCCTTTCGGTTTTACGAAGATGAGCGTCATGAACACCTTTACCAGTTAGCCTGAATGCCTTCCCCTAAAGTGACCACGTGGAGTGCTTATCGAATCAACGGGTTCTTATTTCACACCCAAGCAAGGAGTAACTCAGTGGCTTAGTATAGTGCGGGGGTGTGTGTCAAAGGCACGGGTGGCGGTGGATTTGTCGATGACTTCTATGGTGTTCTCCAAGAAGTCATCGCACTAGAATATGTTGGACCTGTCAACAAGAAGAGCATACTGTTTAGATGTGATTGGTTTGACAATACCCCGGTACGAGGTGTACGTTCACCAAGGTTATGCCCGTTTGTTGAATTACACAAGGACAGACGGTACTGGAAGTACGACCCATTCATCTTGGCAGGGTGCGCAACCCAAGTGTTGTTCATGAATTACCCGGCAGGCATACGGGATAAAGCTAACTGGTGGGTTGTGGTTCCAAACAAACCATCTTATGCACGCATAAGCAAGCCATTCTTCCGCTATCGCCAAGATGACCAACCAAGAACTGTTGTCCCGATTAACCCCAACGACGGTACCGTATCACAAGTACTCGCTATTGAAGGGGTGTTCGATGAGGTTGCGGACATGGACAACACCCAATTAATAGTAGGTGCTAGGTGGTAATACGTCCGATGTAGCCAATGAGGACGATGGAGACATCGAGGATGACGAAAATGATGATGGTGACGATTATGAAGTGGATGAGGAAGATGAAGACAACGACGACTAATAAATAACAATATAGTATTCGAATTTTGATTGTGTGACAAGTGTCTGAAACGAACACATATTATGTATTGTATTTTCTAAGTGAAACGAATTGATTGTGTGCTAAGTGAAACTAATTAATTCAATGTTTTTTATATTCTACATCAATGTGTTATCGATCTCTTTTAATACATTGTATTTTCCGGGAGTGGTTACAAATTCATATTACTTGCTATTTTATTTCGTGGAAGTTGATACTAATTCAATGTTTATTATACTTTTATTTTGCAGTTGCATAATGTCCGGAAGAGATGGATCCCGCAGACCTCGGACCCGTGGTGGGTCTAGACCGAATGCGAGGGGTAGTTCATCATCGGCCCCACAAACACCATACATTTCCCAATTGGATCCTGTCCATGAAGCTACTTCTCAACCTCAGGGAGCAACTATGACCTATTTTCACATCTAGACCCCTCCACTTTGGATCTCATTCCATTCTTTATGGGCAGTACTGTGCCAGTAGGGAATGAGACGATGGGCCAGTTTTATGATCAGGGGCCTCAAGGGGGGCCCAAACTGATGATGAGGGTGACCAAACTGATGTTGGGGGTGCCCAAACTGACCACACTGAAGGGGATGGAACCCAGACCGAACAGGGGGGTTCGCAGATTGAAGGGGAGGGCGACACTACCCAAACGTCGGGGAATGAAATTACTGAACGATATCGAATTCAACTGGACGTTCGGGCGGAAGCTAAAAAAACGTCGGATGGGAAATATATCATTAGACCTTGTAATGGCGCGTGAGTATCAATCTGAACTTTGATTATGCATTTATAACTTAATTTGTGTTTAAATATATATAATTTTGTATGCCCTCGATCTAATCGATGTTTCATTTGTAATTGATTTAAGTGTAACGCCTTATGGGGCCCACGCAACCAGGGCCATTATGGACATAGTGAAGCAAAATTTCCGAGGCTTCTGGCCAACATGGGGTAAAGTGCCTCGGGGGACGTGTGAGTTGATATACGAGGAGTTCAAGGTAAAACCCTCACATTTTTTCCTCTTTAAATTTTTACGTACGTACATTGTCTTTCATTTGGAGATGAGATATATTAATTAATAGGATTATTGGACGTCAATAATATCAACTTTGGGGGTATTGGAGACTAATAATACAAACTATTTTATCGGACACTAGCAGTTCCAACTATTGACCTATTTCCCTCCAATAGTACACCTTCGAGTTGTTATGGTTTTAACTCATCGGAAAGATGATGTGGCTTCATAATGTGTGACGTAGAAGGCGGAGCTTGGGTAGAAAATATTTACATGGACTCTAAAATCCCTTCCATGTCACACATTATGGAGCCACATCATCTTTTTGATGACTTAAAACCATAACAACTCGACGGTGTATTGTTGGAGGAAAATATGTCGATAGTTGGTACTGCTAGTGTCCAAGAAAATTGTTTGTATTATTAGTATCCAATACCCCCAAAGTTGATATTATTGACGTCCAAAAACCCTAATTAATATGATGTAGCTTGTTTATTTTGCATGTTTAATTCGTGCATGATGTAGCTACACGTACATGAATATTGGTGTATGTTTGTGTATAATGTGTGTATGTTTGTGTATGGTTATCCGGCGTGTGGCCATTGAGATATATTAATATGAATTGGTGTATATAAAATGAGGGATAATTGTCCATTTATAGGGGAAACTATGCCAAATTTTTTTCGTGGTTTATTAATTCAAAGTTATGATGTATATTGTTTAATTTATTTGCATGTTTAATTCTTCATGTATGGTTTAAATGTAGAAAAAATTCTGGTGGGATGACCAACATGAGGCCTATATACATGATTGGTTCCTTAGGAGGGCTCAAAAACAGTACGTCGACCCTATCGGCAAATAAAAAATGATGGTTGGCGGGGAAAGGCACACCTAAATGGATTGTCGACGATGAGATTTGGGACAAATTCGTTGCTCTGTGGGAAGACCCCAAATTCGCTGAAAAATACAAGAACTTGAGCAGGGCAAGGAAGATGAACCAAGATAAGGGTCCACCATCGCACACAAGGGGCCCGGTTTCATTCGGTATCGTCAGAGAGAAATTGGTAAGTTAATTATGACATTATATATATACAACGTCGCACATATATATGGTTTAACTAGTGTACAAACCCCAAATAATTTTACGTTTAATTTATATATGCACTTACGTACAGAAAATAAAAAACGATGTAAAAGACCCTAACATATGGAAATAATTCGAAGCGTCCCATATGAAGCAGGGCACCAATCAGTGGGTGCACGACAGGTTCAGGCAACTTGGGGTAAGTACCTTCATCATTCAATATTTAAGTTATTATATACGACGTACGCGTACGAACATTAATTTTAATTCGCTTATTCCAATTACTCTTTCTTTGTATCCACCAGGAGACAATGCATAGTGATTATGAATGGTACAAAAGGGAGATGGAAGCAAAGCAACGGGAGGACGGTCAACCAGTTACTCCCGTAATGTCTGAAGAAGAGTTCTGGTTAGACAAACAACTGCAAAGTTGGGGACATGTCGTAGGCATGGGGGTTGTGGGGGAAGCTATAAAGGCGCAATTCCCCCACATCGCATCGAGGAGACGTCCACGACGTCGTAATGACTCCGATAGCATCGACGTCCGAGCCTCTATTACAGAGATAAATAGAGAGCTTCAGCGTCGACTTGAGGAAGAAAGGCAACAACGCGAAGAAGATAGGCGCAAACTGCAGGAAGAATTTGAGAGAAAATTAGAGGAACAACAGCGACGATCTGACGCAGCCATGGAGGAAAAAGTGAGGCAACAAGTAATGCAACAAATATTGCAAATGCAAAGAATGTACCAGCAGCCAGTAGCTGTGTAGACACCGGGATTTGCACCAATATAATCCCAACTCATCAGAGCATTGAGGGTCGAATGCATTTTTGGGCCAATATAGCAAGCAATACAAAAGCGAGCGATGGCGGCCGCTAGTGAGACAAAACCATACGGGTTTTAAAGCGAGATAGACGGCCCAGAACCAAGACCAGCCTAAGGCGCGCCCCGGTCCATGTTAGAAAACCCGCGCGGGTTTTCTTGTGCCCAAACGCGTCGTTTTGCGTCCACGTCAGTGATCCGTGCTGATGGATTTGAAAACCCACGCGAGGTTTATAATTGATGATCCGGCGCCAAAAATCGTTTTGATCATCAATCCCATGATATTAGCACCATGTGGGTTGACCCTCTTGAATTGATTATGTGATTTGCATGGATTAGGGGGCATGATTATGGGGATGTGTCCCCCTCCATTTCCCTCCTAAACACTACCCTCACCACCTATAAATACCCCTCCATTCTTCCACTCATCTCACCAACAACTCCCATAAAAACCACCCTCATTATACTCTCATTATACTATCCATACACTCTCTTAAACTCTCTCTATAAGCATTCTCATACTATCATACCCTCACTCTACCAAATTCCCATCAAACCACTATCCATATATCACATTTTCATCCCCTCACATTTCCATTCTTTTCATCCATCAAGTCAAGGCGAAATCAAGAACTTCCACCGGCACATTCGTGCTCCTAAATCAAAAGAGGTTCGATTTATCGTTTTCTTATTTTAATTGTTTAAATCATGTAATTTGTACTTTAATTCCATTACTTGTGCATATTTTGTAAATCAAAAAACCCTTTTTTTTATCTTGCATGTTAAGAATATAATTTCGTGAAATTAATTAAACTTCTCCCCGCTCTTTTTCATTTTAATGTCGATTTTAGTAGAGTCCGTTTTCTAACGGGCGAATTCAAGAATTTTTATTATTCTTGAATTCGTAGCCTTACCCCCGGGCTTAGAATCGGGTTTCGTAGACCGGAGTTATTTTTATTATTTTTTATGGTTTGTCAGGTTTCCTTAAATCGGCTGGCGACTCTAATTCTTTTATAACCCTTTTAATTATTTTAAACATACGGATTTACACCAAAATACTTAAAAATGATTTTGTCTTTTCCATCCACTAATCCAAGGATAAAACCGAGAGAAAATGGGCCAGAAATTGATAAAACCCTCGCGGATTTTATCAGTTTCAGCCCATGTTCTCTGGCCCAGGGAAAGGCACGGTCCAACCCATGGACTCTTAAAACCCGCACGGGTTTTAACAGCCCATGGCGGCCCGTTTGCCCTCTGTTGGGCCTGGATCTGGTATTTGGGCCAAAACTAAATTATTTTTAAAGTATTTCGGTGTAATTTTGAGTGTTTAAATAAATAAAAAACGGATTTATAAATAAATAAAGTTTCATCACCCCGAAAATGAATTTCATAAAATAAAAATATCCTTATTTAAGGGTTAAGCAACCTTAGTCGGCTCCCAATCACTTAAGTAGCGCATCCGAGAACAATTTCCCCAAACGGGAATTTTCCGGGTCCTACAGATTGGCGACTCCACTGGGGTCTTAAACTTAAAAAGAGGGTAAGACTTGAAAAAATCGAATTAATTTGAAATTGTAAAAGGGAGAAGTTGATTTATTTCGCGATTTTATAATTCTTTTTAGGCATCCTTTGCATACCGGGCCACTAATCGTGTCTTTTGACACGTTAGCACAAAGGTGACGGTTAAGTTATACCTAGGTGATTCCCTCGAGAGCGGGTAGGCCACTACTTGTGTGATGCACTCTACATCGCCAAGCATTTGGTCTCTCCTCTGCCCACGTTACACTCAAAGGTCTTCCTCGAGGTTCTTTGAGCAATATCTCGCACTCCTTACTTAACAGTATGGGGTACGGAGAGGAAAACGTGCGGTAGGCCATGTAATCCAACCCTAGAAAAATCCATGAACATGGAACCTTGGTTTAGGGTATCCCCTCATGTCGTGTGCTATATGCTATGTGCTACCCCTTCCCCTTTTGTTTTTCTTTCGTTTTAGAGTCGACTCTAGTTTAGAGATTTTGTTCTAGTCCATATAAAATTCATTAGGTTGAGAAAATGATTATTTGTTAAATTAAAATAATTAACCCAAAAAGCGTCATGGTTAGCCCAAGTGGAAGGGTCCATTTATGCTTAAAAGGTGATTATTTTAATTAATAAATAAAAAAATTGACTCGCCTTTGATGATTTTATATGGCCCTTTACAAAATTCTACTAACGAAAGGTCCCAAAATTAATTAAAAGTCCAACAAAGTTAATGGATACTATTTTAGATTGCATAATAGTCACTAGGCTTGAGTATATTAATTCGTCGATTTAATTAATAAATCCATCACATGTATGGGGGACCCGTTGATAGGCCCAACCATATTGGATTTGTCAATTAAGCCCATAAATTAATTATAACTCGCTTATTGTTGACTTTGTTCAATCCTTTATAATATCCGTTTCCCTCGACTAAAAAAAATTCAATAAAAAGAAAGAGAAAAGTCGGATCGTCAGTTTTGTCAAGCATTATTCTAGTCCACATAATAGTCATTATGGCTTGAGTCGTCTGAATTGTTAGGCCAAAGTTACGGATTCTCCTTAAAACGGTCGGCCAGTGGATTATGCCCATCCGAATTGAGAAACACTGACTTGAGCCTATCGATTTACGACCCGCTCGCTGTGTATGACTTTGTACGGCCCTTTATAATGCTTCGTCCATAGGTCCATATAGAGTTAGGTCATGCACTCCCAAAAAGTGGGTGAGTCTCTTGTGTCAGCATGTATGTGTCGAGTCAGTAGGATCATATAGGTCTTTAAGGCATGCATGCATCGGGTAGTATGTGTCAAAGTATGTCTTTGAGTGTTCTAACTTTGAATTTCCATGCAGGCATCATTGGTGATTGATTCCGAGCCCGCATTCGAGATCCGCGAACTGGTCCTTTGATTCCAAACCCGCATTACGATCCATCTGCAACTAGCGACATCACCATGTCCGGAGAGCAATTCCAAGAGATTCCGGTCCAAAGCGCCGAAGCCAACATCACGAAGCATTTGGACGAACTCTACACTAATATGCAGGGTCTGGTCTTTGCTAATTCCTTGGAGCAGGAGCAGAAAATGGGCAAAAGGCTGAATGAACAACAACAGGGATGGCATGCTGCAGGCCATCACTAAGATCAACACCAAGTTAGGGTTGAATGCTGAAGAGGATGACGAGGAAATACAGGGATATGAATCTGAACCTGAAATCATCAAGGTATCCCCAATTCTGGAGAAATAGGGATGTCTAAGACTAAGGTTAATACACCTGAAGTGGCGAACCCTACGAGGGACCTCGTTGTTAAGGCTCTCGAACAGAAGTTAGAAAACTTCACCAAAGCAATGAGCTCTGTGCCGACTTTTGCTGACAAGTATTTAGAGGTTCCATTGCCTGTTCAACCGACTTTGAAGGTAGCTGACAAAGTTGAAGTGCCAAATATTAGATTCAATTCTTCTGAGAACCCTATTCATCATGTGGAGGGGTTCATGAGGCTGGCACCTTTAAACCGAATTGATGCTGACCTATACTCTACCGTCTTCCCATCTACCCTAGATGGAGAAGCAAAGGTATGGTATCACGCTCTGTTGCCCCAAGTCAAAGCCAATTGGACTGAATTGTTCAAAGCTTTCATCCATCACTATACACGCATCCAGAAGAAACAAGCTACAATGGATGATCTAATCGCCATGAAGTAACGGGATGATGAGTCCTTTATGGATTACTTCGAGAGGTGGCACACAAAATTGTCCCACATCAACGAGGCAATTCCTCTCCGTCTGCAGTTATCCACCTTCAAGTAAGGACTCAAGAGCAGCCTATCCAAACACTTGGGGTATCATGTCATCAAAGACTTTGATTATCTGAAAGATATCTGTGTCCAATTAGAAGCCATGCAGAACGATAAGACAACTTCGCCTGGATGGAAAGGGTCCAACTCCAACAGGAGGGCTACTAGTGCGGCTAGCCACCCTCCTAAAATCATGGAGACTAACTCTATCCAGCGCAAGGGGCCTTATGTACCGAAATATGAGACTTATACGCCATTGGACGTTTCTTATTCTCAGGCTCTCGACCGTCTGGTTAAGAAAGGTATCCTAGTTTTGCCCTTACTAAAGGAAGAACCAGAAATTAAGGGCAGAAATTGGGATTCCAACCAATTTTGCCGCTATCACCGTTGTCGAGGTCATGACAACGAGAAATGTTGGACTTTAAGGAACAAGATAGAGGATATGATAAGGGCAGGGACATTGCCAATGCCAAAAGCTGCCAAGAAACCAAACAATCAAAGTAATCCTATGCCAGAGCATGCAAATGCTATTTTATGTGCGGATTTCAGCTTCGACCCCTCTGCTTTGATTGTAGAAACCGGTCAACCTATCCCCAGAATAGTTGGGTTCCCTGAAGATCTACTCATTCATGGCATTTGGGAAAGTGTCGAGGATGATGAGCACGAACATTCCGAAACAGAATGGATGGAGAAAGATGAGTCGGATGATGTAGCATTCCTTACTCGGTCTGGCCGTCACAACAATAACAGGAATACTACCATCCCAGTAGTTGTTCCTAGTCTTGCACCAATGAATGGCAGTGACAATCAGACCTCTCCTGAAGATCCTCTTCTTTCTCAACTCAAAAAGACTAGGGCTGAGGTTACCATATGGCAACTCATATGCACTTCACATGCCGATAGGCAGAACATGTTGGATGCCTTTACAGCACTTACAGTATCACCTGCAACAACTCCTGAAACTATGGTTGCTCATGTGACTACCCCGCAAGAGATGATCACTTTTGGGATTGAAGATCTACCTCAAGGGGGAGCGTCTCACAATAAAGCCCTATATCTTACAGTACAATGCTCCAACAAAACTATCCCACTGGTTTTGGTTGACAATGAGTCAGCTGTAAATGTGTGCCCTTGGAGGACAGCACAAAAGTTAGGAGTACAACAACAGCATTTGGCTCAAAACGGTGTACAACTCAGGGCGTATGACATTCACCCCGGAAGTCTGTTGGATTTGTGGTGTTGCCTATTACTACTGGAAGTATTACCCGAAACGTGGAGTTTGTGGTGTTAGAGATTCCCGCCTCCTTTAATTTGCTACTAGGGAGGCCCTGGCTTCATGAGTGTAATGCTATAGCATCCACCTTACATCAGAAGGTGAAAATGTTGGTTCAAGGACAAGTGATCACTATCTCAGGGGAATCCATCAATGCTGTTTTCACTCCTAAACAGTCAACTCTCGAGGTGGAGCACAACTCAATGGACGAAGAACTCCACAATTTTGAGCTCGTGGCAATGATGAGCAAGGATGAAGCACCTTTTGACTTCGATCCCTACTCAAACCCCAAGGTACATGCTATGCTTAAGAAACAATGACATTTCCCGGGAATGCCGCTAGGAAAGAACCCGAAGAATAAAATCCCTCCTGTGTTCAAGACTTTTAAGCAGAAGGGAAGGTTCAGCTTAGGCTATAAGCCCACAGAGAAAGAGGCTAGGTTTGCAAAAATGGCTATTATTGAACAGAAAAGAATGGAAAATCCTCCCACCTTGTTCCAAGTAAAGCCCTATCCACTCACTCTGAATGGACAATTTGTCAAGGAAGGTGATGACTTCCCTTACTACGGGTTTCCTGAACCATTCTATCTGAAGAACAAAGGAATTCAAGTTGCTGGACTGGAAGTCTTCAATGATTGCTCCATTAATATGGCTACTGTCTTTGTTCCCGCTCGGGACAAACAGCCTCCATTAGAATGGACTCATCTTGCTGGAAGCAACATCTTTGGCATGTTGTTTGGACAAGAAGCCATCCTGGAAAAAGCTGAAGCTGATGCTGTTATTGTTGCGCTATCTAACCCAAGCTTTGATCCGAGTCTTATGATTGCTGAAGACGGAGAGGTTAAGGCGGTCTCGTGGGTCGACGCCGAGGAGAATAATTTTGCTTTATCTGTAGGAGAGTCTGTTCCTAAGGGCATAGAGTCAGGTTTTAGTGGTCTAGAGTCTAGTGAGTCTGGTCTTGAGTCTGCTGGCGATGTATTCCTTTCTGCATTCAATAAAATGAACCTTTCTGCTTACTCTGATTCTTCTTTCCCCTCTTCCTTGAGCTGCTGTGCCAATAATAATCCAGAATTTAATGAACCCTTAAAAGAATTTTCTAATGAACATGAGCATAAGATGGCGGTGTTGGAAGACACCATCACCATAAATGTGGGCACAGAAGGACAACCTCGGGAATTGAAGTTAGGAAGCTCGCTCACGACAAAAGAACGGGTGTCCTTTACAGAGCTTCTCAAGGACTTTGTGGACGTGTTCGCATGGTCGTATGAAGATATGCCTAGGATTGATAGGGAAATTGCGGGGCATACCATCCCTTTACTTCCTGACGCAAAGCCGATTCGACAAAAGGCTAGAAGGATCAAGCCTGAATGGGCTAAGAAGATTGAGGAAGAAGTGATCAAGCAGCTTAACGCTAAGTTCATCAAAGCAGTCCAATATCCCGAATGAATTGCTAACATTGTCCCAGTACCCAAGAAAGATGGGAAGGTGCGCATATGCGTAGATTTTCGAGACCTTAACAAAGCTACTCCCAATGATAGTTTCCCTTTACCTCACATCGACGTGTTAGTGGATAACACTAGCGGACACGAGCTACTATCCTTTATGGATGGATATGCGGGTTATAACCAAATCAAAATGGCGGAAAAAGACATGGAGAAAACCTCATTCACTACGCCATGGGGAACGTACTGTTATGTGGTTATGCCTTTTGGTCTCAAAAATGCTGGAGCAACATACCAACGGACAGCCAACACCCTACTTCACGATATGATGCATGTAGAAGTAGAGGTTTATATGGATGACATGATTGTGAAATCAAAAAAAAAGGGAAGGACACATTCCTAACCTTCGCAAGTTTTTCCTCCGACTTCGCAAATACAAGATGCGGCTTAATCCAGCAAAGTGCACCTTCGGTGTCACCTCTGGGAAGCTGCTAGGCTATGTGGTTAGCCAACGTGGCATAGAGGTTGACCCTTCGAAGATAAAGGCCATCCAAGAGTTGCAGCCACCTAGAACAGAAAAGGGGATAAGGGGTTTCGTGGGGCGAGTCCAATACATCAGCAGGTTCATCTCGAAGCTCACCATGACTTGTGAACCTTTGTTCAAGAAACTCAAGAAGGGAAGCAAGGTAGAATGGGACGGTCAATGTCAAGCGGCCTTCGACAAAATCAAGGAGCATTTGCAACATCCTCCAGTCCTCATGCCACCAGTACCAGATGAGCCTCTGCTCCTTTACATTACTGTAACTAGCTCTGCAATGGGGGCTATGCTAGCTCAGAAGGCCAAAGGTCAAGAGAGCGCCATTTACTACTTGAGCAAGAAATTCTAGGATTACGAAAGTCGATATGCAGACATAGTGAAAATGGCTCTTGCGTTAGTATGGGCCACCAAGAAATTGAGACATTACATGCTTTCACATACTGTATATGTCATAGCTGAGAATAATCCTATCAAATTTATCATGGAACAACCTACCATCAACAATCGCATTGCTCGATGGGTGGTCATGCTTTCGGAGTTCAATCTTCTGTACCTGCCTCAGAAATCCATCAAAGGACGGGTTGTCTCAGATTTCCTAGCTGCTTCTCCAACAATGGAACCTCCAAGCACTCACTTGGAATTCCCGGATGAGGACGTATTTTTCACCGATGAAATCACATGGGAAATGTATTTCGACGGAGCTTCTAACCAAATGGGTTGCGGAATAGGAGTACTGCTGATCTCTCCAGAAGGGGCACATGTCCCTATGTCCGTGAAGTTGGACTTTGATGCTACAAACAATGCTACAGAATATGAAGCATGTATCAGGGGTTTGCAAGCCGCCTTGGCCTTAGGCATACGCCATGTAAAAGTCTTCGGGGATTCCAGCCTCATCATTAATCAGGCTAAAAACACATGAAAGGTCCGGAATGAATGTCTCATGGAATATCAACGGAAGCTTTTGGGGCTTGCTGACCAATTTGAGAAAATCAGTTTCTAGTATCTCTCAAGGGATCACAACGAATTAGCCGACGCTTTAGCCAAGTTGTCTTCAATGATATCCATACCATCAGGCACGCTACAATTACCCGTAGTAGTGGAGCGACAGTATGACCAACATATGTTTGCCACTTGGAAGCACGAGAGGAAGAAACTGAGGAATGGTTCCATGACATATACAATTTTCATCGGAAGGGAGAATATCCGGCTGAGTTGGATGTTCGAGGACAGCGAGCGGTCAGGTCTTTAGCAGCACAATACTGCTTAATCCAAGGTCGACTCTACAAGAAGTCACCTACGGGTATTAATTTGTTGTGCATTGATGCTAAGAGTGCCAAGGAAATCATGACTAATGTACACGGAGGAGAATGCGGTCCCCACATGAATGGACGAATGTTAGCGAAGAAGATTCAGAGGGCTAGTTACTATTGGACCACTATGGAGGCGTATTGCTTAGAATTCGTTCGAAAATGCCACAAATGCCAAGAATATGCCAACCTACAGCATCAACCCCCGTCATACCTGACTACTTTGACATCTCCGTGGCCATTCTCGGTATGGGGTATTGACATCATTGGAAAAATACACCCATCCGGAACCGGAGGACATGAGTACATATTGGTCGCCATCGATTACTTCACTAAGTGGGTGGAGGCAGCCTCTTTTGCCAAACTTACATCCAAACATGTGGCCAAATTCATTCTTCAAAACATCATATGTCGATATGGAGTGCCTCATGAGATCATTAGTGACAACGGAAGCCACTTTCGAAAGGAGGTGGAATCCTTGCTCGCCACTTACAAAATCCAGCACCATCGATCTTCGCCATACCGCCCTCAAGCCAATGGAACTGTGGAAGCGGCCAATAAGACGGTGTCAGGAATTATCAAGAAAATGGTTGTCACCTACAAGGATTGGCCAGACAAATTAGCATTTGCCCTATGGGGATACCGAACCTCTATACGAACCGCTACGGGGGCAACACCGTATTCCTTGGTATACGGGATGGAAGCAGTCCTACCAATTGCAGTAGCGATCCCTTCGTTACGAATAGTGGCCAAGAGTCAGTTGCCAGAAGCAGAATGGGCTAGGGCAAGGTTCGAGGAGTTGATGTTGATGGACGAAAGGCGATTGAGAGCACTACATAATGTGCAAGTATACCAAAATAGGATCACTCGAGCTTTTAATAAGAAGGTGAAAATTTGTTCACTTCAAGCACGTGATTTGGTGCTTAAGGAGATGAGGGCACCTATACAGGATCAAAGGGGAAAATTTGCACCTAATTGGAAGGGTCCTTATATGATTAAGGATATTTTGCCAGGAGGGGCAGTTCGGCTCGCCACCATGGATCGAGAAGATATAATTCAACCCACGAACTTGGATCAACTAAAGCGATATTACGCTTAATATCACCAAGCAACTGAAAAACTAAATTTTAGACACTTGGGATATATTTAATAAACGCTCATGTACTTAAGGAAAATAAAGTTTGCAAGAACACAATCTTTGTGAACAATATTTCTCCTTTATTAATCGAAAAAATGCAAATACATTATTTGTAATATAAGAAAATTCAAAAGGCATAATTAAATAAAAGATTATTCTGGCAAAGCAGTTTCAATTCCTTCACTCTATTCATCTTCTAATCTTGTTTCACCTTCTCTACTTCGCCAGTTGTCTCATGGTCGATCTCCATGTCTCTGGGTCCATTAATTGCTTTCTCTTTGTCCTTCGGCTTATAGGCCCGTCTGCCTGATTTCCGCATATTAATTCTGGGACCAAGTCTGTCTTTTACCGAGTCTCTCGCGCCAAGACGGTCTTTCACTGAGGTACGAGGACCTAATCTTTCCTTCACAGGTGCATGTCTTCGTCTCGCCTCCCCAGCACGGCGAGATTCGATGGTAGCAATCAACCATCCATGATAACTAGCATCGACAATGTAAGACACACGCATTTTTGGCGGAGATTTGAGAGTTGGTCTTCTTTCCCAATACTTTATCCATGACTCGATCATCGAACTTCGAAGCAGCAGTTGGTCAGGGGTTTCACACAGAAGCTCAGGAATGTCCTGCTGGCGGCGCATTTGGCGCTTCACTCACGCAGGAAAATAAAAGGTCATGTGCGTCAAGCCGGCGAGACACACATAAGCATTACGGAAATCATGGGTTATATAATCGGAAATGTGCCACCATTCGATCCACCATACGATCTCCCGAGGTTCCTTTAAGAACGCAATCCATTCTGTTACCGAGCGGAGGTCGGTGTACTTTCTCTTTCTTTGACAATAGTTTGCCAATGCCGATGAATTCCGGGGTTCTTCGATAAGGCCTAAATGCTCCATTAACCATATCTGTCCACAAATTAGCCAGGGTTAGAAATTGCACACCAATTCTCCCAAGCTAAAAAAAAAGGACAGAAAACTCGCGCGGGTTTTGCAAACAGTAGGGGCGAAATAAACAAAGCAAATCAAACAGTGGCAGACAGGATACCTGAAGTAGCAGCGGGCTCCCTCGAAAGTCATGTTCTGGATGCGGATCATCCAACCCCATCATGGTTTCCGCTAACATTAGGGGCACGGGATTGTAGCCTCGAGACGTGTAGTCAACGATTTGGATTAAATTCGCCGGTCCAGTTCTTTTACCGCCATGATAAAAACAAATCTCGCCAAGGAGACATAATACGAGCGCTCGCACTCGTATCACGGGACCAAATTCCAAAGTGTGAGGAGATTGAAAATATTCGACTATAGTTTAGAAGTGTACCTTTTCGCCAAATATTGCACTCCCGACGACCCGAGACGAAAGACACAAGAACTCCTTGTATTGCTTGGGAGTGTCCATTGGTATGGGAGGCGATGTCGGGCGAGCAAAATGATTTGTCCCTAGGATCGAGGACCATTCCTCCAGGAGCGGACAAAGTTCCTTCCACGCAAAGCGAAAGACGTGCATTTTTGGATCACTGAAAGTTCCCGCCGCGCGGAGAAAATCATTGTTGATCCTCACTTGGCGAAGACTCAATAAGCCCGTTAGCTTGTATCTTCCGAGCTCTTTCTTTTCTTCCTTGGATAGGGTGCTCATCCAAGTTGCAAGTTTCTTCTCGAACGCCATGACGAAAGGGGGATATTCTTTGCGTTTTTTTGGATATGTGAAGAAGACTTTAAAGTGATGATGAGGAGTAATGATCGCATGCATAACATGGGGTATTTATACACCCCCATTCAAGCTCAAAATGGAGAAATACAACCAGCAACGATCACATAGCCGTTGCCCTCCATATCCTATGATTTCAGCCCATCAACAACGGCTAGCAAACAAAAAAAAATATAAATCAAAACCCGCGCGGGTTTCGATGTGCCCAGATCCGCCTGCATGCTCGCCCAAGCCCAAGGCCCGGGCCTGCTGAGGAGAAAGCCCGCGCGGGCTTTCCGTCGACATGGGCCGCCTTTCCGCAGCTTGGCCCACTCGCTTCTGATTGTAGTTGGGCTCTGGAATTCAATTAGCCCGTTCGTGTGTTTTAATGTTTTGGATCTTGACCCGATGATGCTCGGTTCTGAAATTTTCGCTCAAGTTCACTCTAACACTTAAGTTTTCGTTTTCTTTTATTTTCTTTTCTTTTTGGGGAAGCAGGATTAAGTTGGGATTAATCCCGTCATGTAGAGAGGCGTTCAATGCATCAATAAAATAAAGTTGTGTGTTCACCAAGTCTTGCATATAAAAATAAGAAATAAAATGCAAGAGTATTGCATTAAAAAAAAAAGGGTAGTACAAATTAGCTTCGCGTAATAAAAAAAAAAAAAAAAAGATGCATAGAGTCTTGCTTGTTTTTGGTTTGATCACCACAGGGAACCCGAATCGCCGCTGTCCTCAACCAGATTGGCACCAACATGAGAAGTCCCAGTGTTAGAAGCGCCAGTTGTACCAAAATAGGTGTCCCAGGAGTAGTAGT
Source organism: Portulaca oleracea (assembly GCA_029582165.1). Lineage (NCBI taxonomy): Eukaryota > Viridiplantae > Streptophyta > Magnoliopsida > Caryophyllales > Portulacaceae > Portulaca > Portulaca oleracea. The sequence goes on from CM055868.1 coordinate 37,594,835, forward strand.
CAGAACCAGGTGCTATCTGCGGTGGCCTAGACAAGGGAACTTCGGAAGGATGCACACTCGACGGTGATGAAATGGAATGCTCCCGTGAACTAGCTAGCCATGAATGGTCAGGAACACGCCACTCAACAGAAGGGGTAGGCCATACAGGTCGGGCTTCAGAACTGTAACGGTGTGACGGAAGAAGTAGATCCTCCTAGCCAAGAGTGCTGGGGTACAGACCACTCTTGCATATCCGCAGGCCATGAAGGACCCATTCCAGGAGCCGGCACTGGCCATCCAGCAGAGTAAGAGCCAGAACCAAAGGAGGAGGAATCATATGGTGCAGGACGTGAGGTAGCGTCATCCGCTACGGCCTGACCGCCAGGATACCCTACGGATGCACCTGAGTCATGGTCCCTCACCACAATCTCTCGTCCACGACGAGCACAACGCACTGAAGTTGGAGTGCGGCGGGAGTGAGACGGCCGGTTGGTAGCACTCGATTCTGAAGCATCCTCCACCCAGTAAGAGCAAGGCTGAGTATCACCACCGTACCCAACGCTGTGATGTGACCCCCCTTGGCCGGGATGCTCTTCCAGGGACATCTAAGCCATGTCTTCGTTCACAAGTCGACGGCCCTTGCTACCAGAACCGCTACGATGTGATCCCATAGAATGATGACCTTCGGCCATGATGCCTTTACCACGACCCTCCGGCACAGCTGCTAGAGGAGGACGAGAAGACCCACCAACCTCCTCCCGTGATCGACCCGAGGAAGAATATTCCCCTGTCAAAGAGCGACGTGGGGGATCGGCATGAGGAACTCCCGCAGTAGAGTGTCGAGGTGGTTCCCGAGGAACAGACTCAGCGTCAGCCTCCATATCAGCATGCCTGGCGGTGTTACCGTGGTATCTGCCTGAGCCCGTAAATGATCGGTTGACGTGTTTCAACATAGTACTCCATTCTTTGGTCACTTGCCTGAAGACAGACCATCGTGGCTGAAAGGCAACAAAGACAAAGGTTACACATGCATAATTGGCATATGAGGTAAAAGGAAGCAACAAAGGATGAGGGATTATCGGTTTCCGCTCAAACTCTTGGAGCGCGGAGCACTAACTGCTAGTCTCAACCTCTAAGAAACCGCCGATTTTTCTTCCCGCCGGTTGGGCCTCCACCTCAGCAGCCATAGCATAGGGCCCCAACTACAAGACTCTATGGTTAGGAGTCGAACAAAAGCACAACATAAAGAAAAGCGAGAAATACCTACCACTCGGGGCGCTAGACGGCTCAAGTAGCGTTGGAATTCCTCATTAAAATGATCCTGAGGAACATCATGCACGAAGTTGTCAAAATCCCGACCCCGAATCCAATCTCCTAAGACATCCGGATTGATGTGCCAAGGCTCGAACACGTGCTCTAGAGGATCCCGGGGTATGAGGCCAGGATATCCGCCCAGGATCTGCCTCGTAGCTCTTTCCCCCAGGTACCATATGAAGCCCGAGGGTCCCTACATCAGGATGCGAAGGCGAGTATCGTGCTCCACTTGTTGCAAAGGGGTTGGCAACCCACTCAAGTCAAACCCCGCCCTTGGACGCAAGTTCACGTGGTCCTGTGAAAGATAGAGAGTCATTTCAAGAATAGAGGCAATAATAAGATAAAGATGTCAAGCATAAAGAAATACCGGGGTGAGGTCATCCAGTGCACGACGAATATGATCAAGGCTGCCCGACTGGAATTTCTTCCCTCGTATGCCCTCAGCAGTCCAGCGTTCAGCAGCTGGGACCGTCCTATTTCTCTTGGAGCGAATGCCCAGGGACAGGATATACTCATATGCCCATGACTACATGATTATAAAATCAAAAAAAATTGCAAAAGAGCAGCAAGACTACAAAGAGAAGAGTCTCGGGTACGTACCTCGAGCACCTTCCACAAAGAAGGACCATACTGAAAGCGGGTATGAGACTCGTGGAGGTAAACGGGATCATCGTCCAGCGTCAGCCTGACACCGCGACGAAGCCAGAGGAGGAAATTCGCATACGCAGCCTTGCCCCAATTCAAGTTCCGAACCTCGTTCAAGTCCAGGAGATTCCGGAACCAGGTCAAAGTAATGTTGTCTCCCCGATTGGCAAAAAGAGTGGTGGAAATAACATAAGCCAGGAAGATAAAGCGACGTTGATCTCCAGGTAAATTCTGAAAGTTGGCATCACAGATAGCTGCCTCGAAGTGCGTATGAGCAAGGTTGGACGGACCGACGACAGGCCTAACGGCCCGACCGGACCCAAGTCGGAACCATCGGCGTGATCTCAACACTAAAGACTATGTCACGCCCACCCCAAGGAAGACCAGTGATCATAACAAAATCAGTGGGGGTAATCGTCATTTCCTCCATAGGTAGATGGAAGGAGTTGGTCGTATCCCAAAACCTTTCCGCCATAGCGCGACCTATCACGCGAAATGTACGACCTTTTCAAGCCACCAGGCATTTCCAGAACATCATGAGTCCTGCTGCAGTAAGGGTGTTGCTAACGAAATCCCTGGGAATCAAATCAGCTACCTTAAGGAGATCCTTTAGGACGCCGGGAGTTTTAGTTGTCCTCTAACAAAACAGTGCAAAATTAAAGTCGGGGGCTCACCTATTGCATTGGCTACATACATAGTATTTCGGGCCTTAGCTGGACCCAGCACCGACACTGGGCCCCACAGCCATGGCCCACAAGATAAAGCAATTTGGTAAAAAGAATCTACCGGCCCAAATAAGCCGGCCCAGCAGAATTAAAACCCGCACGGGTTTTTGCAACGCAAATGGGCCGCCCATCCAGGCCCGATTTCTTGAGGTATATGGCCCAGAAAACCCGCACGGGTTTTTGGTTCCGCTAATGGGCCGCCCATCCAGTCCCAATTTCTTTTTGGGGTTTATGGTCCAGAAAACCCGCGCGGGTTTTCACTATTCGAGTGGGCCGTGTGTTTTTGTTTCCTTCGGGTCGAATGTGCATACAACCTATTTTTCTGTGGGTTGCGTTTGGTCCGTTTCTCAAAATGGGTTGCGAATAAATAAAGAGACATCGTGAGGACATACAAGCATGTTGAAAATACATGGAAAATAAATTCGTGCTTGCTCATTTTTCATTATTAAAGCTAAGCATCAAAAGAGGAGTACCTTGCCATGAGAATGATAGAACCAAGCATGCTTCCAAGATTGGATAGTGAGATCCGAAGGGTCAGCCTTTGCACCCGGAATGAAATTGCGCCTCAAAGACATCTCATGAGGCCATGCCGCCGCATGTGGAAGAGGAGGATTTCTGCGACTTCTGCGATGCATTTTCTCAAGAACTTGAATTATCTCCAAAAAACAATTTTCTAGAGAAAGAAAAGAGGAACTAGGGAGATGATGAGAAGAAGTTGAATGTGTGAATGAAAGAGTTGAATGAGGCTTGGCATTTATAGAAATGAAGAGTGAATGTGAACCGTTCGTTTTTAGGACCCGCCTCGAGATGCCAAATGCGTTTCATTGGTCGAAAATCCAAAGGTCATCAATTTGCCACCCAAAGAGGAGACCGAGCTGCGTGGCTATCTCTCGTCCACACGAGGCCTGGGCCCCACCACGATTCCCTTCACGAGAAAGAAAAAAAAAAAGAAAATAAAAGAAAATAAAAACGCCAAAACCCGCGCGGGTTTTGGTGAGCTATGGGGCCAGTCAGGCGGCCCAACGTTTTGTAGCAGCCCAATGAGGATAACAAAGCCCGCACGGGTTTTCTACCAGGAGGAAAGAAAATCAAATTCAAGCGGCCCAAGCTGATGTGGCCCAGCAGGAATCATAAAACCCGCACGGGTTTTCTGCCTACAAAGATTTTTTTCTTTTTGAGCAGCCCAAGTTCAACGGCCTAAAGAGACTCCAATGTTCAGGTAAAAATCTGAACCCATTTGTATTTTCACGAAAACTAACATCTGTTTTTGCGATGATCTCCAGGTTGCCGCATAAAAGAGCACCACCATCCGGTCGCCGCAAAAAGGGACCATCCAGCAAGTTGCCGTATAAAAGAGCACCATCACCCGGTCGCTGCCAAAAAGGGACCATCTATCATCAAGTTGCCATACAAAAGAGCACCAACAACGACAGTCGTCAAACGGTTGCCACCTAAAGGCCTCCATCGATGTCGTCAACGACAGTCGTCCAACGGTTGCTACCTAAAAGCCATCCACGATGTCGTCAGCATCAGTCGTCTACCGGTTACCACCTAAAGGTTACCGACGATCTCTTCATCAACAGGAGCAGTCGTCAAGACAGATTCCACCTAAAGGTCTCCAACGACATCTACAGCAACAGTCGTCCAAACGGTTGCCACTTAAAGGTTACCAATGACGTCATCAGCCGGTCGCCATATGAAAAGAGCACCGCCAGCATCGGGACAACCATCAAGTCTACTTTGACCTTCGTCCTATTCGGACTCGATCAAAGTGGGGGCTCTCTGTAGACACCAAGATTTGCACCAATATAATCCCGACTCATCAGAGCATTGAGGGCCGAATGCATTTTTGGACCAATATAGCAAGCAATACAAACACAGAACAGTAGCGGCCTGCTAGCTGAGACAAAACCCGCACGGGTTTTAAACAGCAGAGACGGCCCAGAACGAAGACCAACCGAAGGCGCGCCCCGGTCCATGTTAGAAAACCCGCGCGGGTTTTCTTGTGCCCAAACGTGTCATTTTGCGTCCACTTCAGTGATCCGTGCCGATGGATTTGAAAACCCACGCGGGGTTTATAATTGATGATCCGGCGCCAAAAATCGTTTTGATCATCAATCCCATGATATTAGCACCATGTGGGTTGACCCTCTTGACTTGATTATGTGATTTGCATGGATTAGGGGGCATGATCATGGGGATGTGTCCCCCTCCATTTCCCTCCTAAACACTACCCTCACCACCTATAAATACCCCTCCATTCTTCCACTCATCTCACCAACAACTCTCGTATAAACCACCCTCATTATACTCTCATTATACTATCCCTACACTCTCTTAAACTCTCTCTATAAGCATTCTCATAATATCATACCCTCACTCTACCAAATTCCCATCAAACCACTATCCATATATCACATTTTCATCCCCTCACATTTCCAATCTTTTCATCCATCAAGTCAAGGCGAAGTCAAGAACTTCCACCGGCACATTCGGGCTCCTAAATCAAAAGAGGTTCGATTTATCGTTTTCTTATTTTCATTGTTTAAATCATGTAATTTGTACTTTAATTCCATTACTTGTGCATATTTTGTAAATCAAAAAACCCTTTTTTTATCTTGCATGTTAAGAATATAATTTCGTGAAATTAATTAAACTTCTCCCCGCTCTTTTTCATTTTAATGTCGATTTTAGTAGAGTCCGTTTTCTAACGGGCGAATTCAAGAATTTTTATTATTCTTGAATTCGTAGCCTTACCCCCAGGCTTAGAATCGGGTTTCGTAGACCGAAGTTATTTTTATTATTTTTATGGTTTGTCGGTTTCCTTAAATCGGCTGGCGACTCTAATTCTTTTATAACCCGTTTAATTATTTTAAACATACGGATTTACATCAAAATACTTAAAAATGATTTAGACTTTTCCATCCACTAATCCAAGGATAAAACCGAGAGAAAATGGGCCAGAAATTGATAAAACCCTCGCGGGTTTTATCAGTTTCAGCCCATGTTCTCTGGCCCAGAGAAAGGCACGGTCCAACCCATGGACTCTTAAAACCCGCGCAGGTTTTAACAGCCCATGGCTGCCCGTTTACCCTCTGTTGGGCCTGGATCTGGTATTTGGGTCAAAACTAAATTATTTTTAAAGTATCTCGGTGTAATTTCGAGTGTTTAAATAAATAAAAAATGGATTTATAAATAAATAAAGTTTCATCACCCCTAAATGAATTTCATAAAATAAAAATATCCTTATTTAAGGATTAAGCAACCTTAGTCGGCTCCCGATCACTTAAGTAGCGCATCCGAGAACAATTTCCCCGAACGGGAATTTTCCGGGTCCTACAAGCTGCTAGCTGGCAAGCCCCTTTTCTCGCTGGATCTTCCTCTGGAAGTCAAGTGCAATACACTGGACAGCCTCCTCCACCGCCGTAGTACTTCTCGCCGGACCCCTATCTCTCAAACCCCACAACCTCAGCCCATCGTTCCTCCCGAGGACTCGTTATATGCTTACCCAGGTAATCATATTTTTTCCCATAATCACAAAATTAAATTACTTACACGTTCCAATAATTAATTAATTCATTTTGATTGTATTTCATACCGTTCCAAATTGTCGTTGTATCCCAGGAGGCCAATACCTATTCCATAGCCTTGACGAATTGACCCAAGGCCACAATCAGGGTGATGATGGCAACGATGGGGAGGAGAGCGAAAGTGATGACGATGCCGTGTGACATTAATCATTTTGATTGTATTTTACATTGTATGAACATTTAAACTCTTTCTTATTTATATATACGTTCGTACTTATTAGCTAGTACATTTAATCCAAACATCGATATATTTTTGATTATGTTTGCGCACATACGTACAAATTAATTAACTTAATTAACATATATACAATAACACGTACGTACACATGAGAATAATTGTAATTAACAACATAATTGACAATGAAACATATATATATATATAAATTAAATTATCTAGCTAGATATGATATATATATATAGCTTATTACGCTAAAAAAATTAGAATATAATTAACAATAATAATAATAATTAATAATTAACTATAACTAAAAAATGTATACATACATCATAATTAGTTATAATTAAAATTAAGAATAATAATAATAGTATCAATAATAATAATAATATTATTTATTATATATAATATATATATTAGCTAGCCACAAGATCGATCATTTTCAAAAAATTTACAGCAAAAAATGGCGTCTGTTTTGCCTCCAAACAGACGCCAAAATCTCTGAATGTAAAAATGGCGTCTGTTTGGTGGCCAAATAGACGTCATTTTTTGCCTACTTATATAAACCAAAGCCCTCAAACTTCCCTCCGAATTTTTTCCCCCCCATCTCCATTTTATTTCTCTCATCTTCTCACATCTTCTCTCATTTCCCCTAACCTTCACACCACCTCAAATCCATCCAAGATTGAAGAACTGAAAATTTTACAATTGAAGATTGAAGATTGGAGAGTGAAGATTGAAGATACAAGATTGAAGATTGAAGAATGAAAAATCAAGATTAAAAAATATTGAAGATATATATTAATTGTAATTTAGTTTTTTTTTGTATCCTTTAAGTTAGTAAAAATCAACATTATTAAAATTTTATTATATATTTTTTTCTTCTTTAAATATATATTCATTACCATTTTGTTGTTATTTCTATAAAATGTATATATATATATATATATATATATATATATATATGTGAAATTGTACATACATGAATTGGAAATATATATCATTTATTATTATATAAAATGTATTTTTTTTCATTATTAATGTCTCCGCAATTCTTATTAAACCATTTACTTACAAATACAAAAAATAAATTTTTACGCTTTATTTTAAAATTAGAACCCACAAAATATACTATACATTGTAATTAATAAGTTGAAATTACAACATTCACGTTATTTTTTTTATATCTGGAAACAAAAATGGCGTCTGTTTTGGGCATCAACAGACGCCATTTCTGCTGCAGTATGGCGTTTGTGTATGCCCAGACAGACGCCATTTTGGTCTGACACAGACTGTAATTATAGCGTCTGTGTTTGGCGTCTGTTTCAAACAGAAGCCAAAGTTTTGGCGTCTGATTTTAACAGACGCCAAATACAGACACCTTTTTAGAAATGGCGTTCTAGTATTTCGCGTCCGTCTAAATCAGACACCAAAACCTTTTTGGCGTCTGTTTATACCCATATCAGACGCCAATTCCAGACGCTTATTGGCACCAATTCTACTAGTGTGAATTAGGATACCTTTCGTAAATAAGATCTATCAATCCATGTCACCTAGACAATATTCTTTAAGCTGAAAGGGAGGTATACGATGGTAAACTTAGTTGCTTCAGCTCCAAATGTGGAGTAGGTCTAAAGATCGAAACCCATATGGGGAAAACCATCACCGGTAAGCACAACATCCTGTTGGGGCGCCTCTTTGAATACCATGTGTGTTAGGTTGGGATGCATGTCGGCGACTGTTTATCGTTTAGGTAAGCAAAAAGGTCGCACCTTATGCAAACAAAATTTAAGCTTTGAGGTTCCTTCGACATAAAATTGTTATTTCTTCAATTTGCCTCTCTCCCCTTCTCCTTTGGTGGAAGGATGGAGGAGCAATATTGCTTAATGTGGGGATATATGTGACAGTCCCTAAACGTATCAGGTCTGTGTACCACAAGTGTACGAGTCTATGTAGTAATAAAATATCCTTCTCTCTTAGGGATTTGTGTTCAACTACGCACTGAACTAGTTCACTACAAGGGATGATAGGTCGATCAAAGGTTTGTGGTAATGATTCAGAAAACTAAATTAAGAAAGCAGGAATTGTTAAGGTTTTAACAGATAATTAAAAGCGTTCAGGGGAGTCCACTTTAGTCAATCAATCAACTAATCAACAATCCCGTTGTAAAGTGATATAAAGATTCGGAGTCTATAACCTTTCTAAAGCCTTTCACAGCAATCTTTCAATTCGAAGTGAGTTACAGTAATTAAACTAAGCATCTTATTTTCATGGCTATTTAATCTAATAAAAGATAAGAACGAACTATAATTGACCCTAAGCAAGAAACCATTATTTCTAGCCTATTCAATCTTTGTTTTTTCAATTCAAGACTCAAACTTTCGTCATATTATCAAGAGTCTAATACCAAGCAAAAGGCGGTTAGCCAGATTTTACCATGACAGATTAATTACGAAGACTAAACGAATAAAAAGAATAACTTCACACCGAGACTGTATTCATAATTGATCAAAAGACATTGAGTTTATCCCCCAAATAAAGGGAATTAGCTACTCATAATGCTAGAAATACACAAAACACAAACTAAATGTAAATTGGAAAACATAGAGAAAATAGAAATAACCGGGTGTTTGAAGTAGCGGAATCAATCTCTTTGTGTCACCCGAATCGATCTTCTTCGTATCCTTCAATCACTTACAGTAATCTAAACTACTAGCAAAACCTAAGAACTTAACTTTAATGAGATAACTAAGAAGTATCTCTAAAAGCTCTCTAAAAATTCTCGGTAAAATCTCCCATGAAACTTCCATTCTTTGAACGGCTGGCGGACGAAACCTTTTATAAGGTTCGGATTAGGGCATATACGCGCTGGAAGCGCTTCCTGGGCGCTGACAGCGTTTAGCCCAAGTTTTCAAAAGTCTCCGCATTCAAAGGCTGGCAGCATTTGAAAAACAACGCGTGGTTGCACTTTTCTTGCCAGATGTTTTCCACGCTTACTGTGGCGCTTTCATATCTGCCAAAATATTGGGCCGGTCCTTGCATTTGGGCCATTCTTCCTTAAATCTTTTTCTCATTCAACTTTCTTTTCAATTACTTCATATTTCCTCCCTTTTTTCATCAATTCTTCATGCTTTTGAGTGTATTTCCAATATTCCCTACAAAAATGCACCAATCTCGCAACCAAGTGAAGAAATCACAGAAATTGGTATAAAAACATGGAAATCCGGGTATAAAAAGCATGAAATACATGTGTTTTGAGCCCTAAAAATATTATACAAAAATCACTTATCAATATGTCTGAGGGTTTAACTCTAAGATCTAACTCCCTCAAAATTATAAATGGGTTAAATAAATAAATATGTAATAATATTAATAGGACTTTTTTCTTCCTTTGTTTTTGGGATTGAGTATCTCAATAATAACCCGACACTTAAATTCTATAGTAACAAATAATAAGAAATAGAAAAAGTCAATTAAAATGTTACATTAAAAAAAACATGGGGAGTATGAATATTTACATGAGTATATGGTTATACATAATAGATGGTATCATAGGAGCCATTGACATTTGAATACGAAGATTCAGCTATCCTGTACAATTTTTAGGTTGCGCATTTGTGATTCCTTGTCTTTTCTTTGTGAATATTTGTATTCGTCTGTGTGGTTGCTTGAGTTAGTATCCTTCCATGACTCAAAGAACTAAACTACATCTATAAATTTTATAGACTGTTTATTATTATTATTATTATTATTATTATTATTATTTATTTTCACCAAATACGAAATACTACAAGTCACAATAAGTGAAGTTTTTACCATTTCTTAAATATATTCTTAAATGTGTTGACCATAATAACTAATTTATGAATATTTTGAGAATTTTTAGCCTTATAATCAATTTGGTAGAACTGTATCCTATTACCATGTAGTTTCTAACATGAACAAGCAAATTATAATTAGATTTTGTAGGTAGTTCATTCAAGAATCAGAAGCATTCAATTGGACTTAATAGCAGATGTGATGTGAAAATAAGTGAAAGCATGGAAGTGGCAGTTTGATAAACCTATAATCAAGGAGGTGAGGAGTTAACGATTTGCTAACTATGTTTAACCTTTATTTCCTAAAATTAAGCGCAAAAAAATAGGGTTCGGCAAAGAAACTAACATCATTGATTATTGTGTCCCTCATCCATCATTCAGCTATCCACTCTGTTACCTTGTTTTTTTTGTGCATCCATAATTAGCCTAAACTGTTGCGATATCCTACAATGTTACAACCAATTCTTATCGATGTATTTCTTATGTAACTAGTTATTCTTATTTTGTAAGATACAAAAAGAGAATGTGGGTGTCCTATTCCCCTTGTGTCCCCGGTTAGCTGACGCCATAAAGTTGGCCGGAGACCACGACGGAATCTGGCCCCATTAATAAAGCTAAGGCCAGGTGGGAGTATTATCTTTGTACGTAACTAATGGGCTTCCACAACCGTCGCGTGTCACACCCTCAATCTTCGCATGGCGGGCCATCATTTACAACACGACCCTTGGCTCCTGAGATAGAGTATAATGACCCGGACTTGTCATGGCCCTTCGAAAAGCTTGAAGGAATCGACCGTGTTGACATTAGAGAGACCGCCTACGAGGTGTTCTTCACGTCTTGTAGGTCGTCCCCGGGATTTGGTGGTGGCAGGAATGCCTTAGCATTCTATTCGTCTACATATGACCATCATCATAGTCATCCCCATCACCATAACCATCATGGCCATGGTGATTCTTCAAACGGGTCTGGCTCACCTGGCTCACCGGGATCGGGCCGGGGAAACGGGGTTGGAATGGTCACTAATAGCAAAATAAAGAGGGCACTAGGGTTGAGGACCCTTAAGCGGATGCCTTCCAAGAGAATATCCACTGGGGGTGGGCCCTCTTCTCCTATAGCCCCTCATGGACATTCTTTTGGTGGAGCAAGCCCAGGGATTTCCTTCACAGTGCCTTCCCGATCTCCTCGTAGACCCCTTACATCAGCAGAAATAATGAGGGTACAAATGAGGGTGACCGAGCAGAGTGATAATAGGCTTCGTAAGACACTTATGAGGACTCTCGTTGGCCAAGTATGTTCATTGAAATTTTCGCGTTCCCTTCCCTCTCCCCTTCACATTACCTTGCATGTTTTCTGCAAACACCATTCATCTGAAATATTTTTTAAGATTGAAATCAATTTGTTCATTGAAATTTTCATTTAATTGGAAGAAAAACAAATAATTAGTTGTGGTTGGATTTACTGTATAGATGGGCAGACGTGCAGAGACAATAATCCTCCCTCTGGAGCTCCTCCGACACTTAAAGCCTTCAGAATTTCGTGATTACTCTGAGTACCATTTTTGGCAGAAACGACAATTGAAGATCTTAGAAGCAGGGCTAATAATACATCCATCGACCCCACTTGAAGAGCCAAACTCGTATGCGGTCAAGTTCCGTGAAATCGTAAGGGCTCATGACGACAAGCCAATTGATACAAGCAAGAACTCGGAGACAATGAAACAACTTTGCAATTCTATACTTTCCTTGGCTTGGCGTGGGGCCGTTGGGGATGCCAATGATGTATGCCATTGGGCTGATGGCTATCCCTTGAATGTTCATCTCTATGTGGCACTCCTTGAATCTGTGTTTGACCTCAAGGACAATACTGCCATCTTGGATGAGGTGGATGAACTCATAGAGCTCATGAAGAAAACATGGCCTACTCTTGGGATAAACCGATCAATCCACAATTTGTGTTTCACTTGGGTACTCTTCCAACAGTATGTGCTTACAGGCCAAACTGAGCCAGACCTTCTATGTGCAACATTCACAATGTTAGTGGAGGTGGGTCATGATGCCAAGAAGCCTGGAGATAGAGAAGGCACATATGTTAAGATGTTGGCTACTATCTTGACTTCTATCATTGCATGGTCAGAGAAGAAACTACTTAATTACCATGTTGCACTCTCCAAGGCAAATTATGCTGGCATGATGGAGAATTTGCTCCCTCTGGTGCTGCAAGCGAGGAAGATCTTAGATGAAGACATTGCTGCCACTATAGCTTCAAGGCAGAAGCTTGGACAACATAAAAAGGAAATACATGAACAATCTGGTAATTGGGTTGATTATTATATTCGATCCTCTATCAGGAATGCCTTTGCTAAGGTAATCTATCACATGCTCACTAAACAACCTACCTTGTAATTGTATAGGCAGTTGTCTTAAATAGTAAGCTAATCCAATCATTTAATCTATTTTATTTTAGATGGCAGAAAATATGTGTATAACCAGCGTACAACTTGAAGGGGAAAAAGAGGTGAGCGAAGCACTGATACGTCTGGCTGAAGGAACAGAAGAATTGGCTGCCAAGGAAAAGGAAAACTACAGCAGCATTCTAAAAAGATGGCACCCAGTCTCAGCCGCTAGTGCAGCAGTGATGTTGCATAACTGTTATGGAGCAGTGTTGCATCAATACTTGTCTGGGGTCTCTATGCTCACATCAGAGGCCATAAATGTGCTCCACAGAGCTGGAAAACTTGAGAAGATCTTGGTCCAGATGGTGGTTGAGGATACCGTTGAATGTGAAGATGGAGGCAAATCCATTGTAAGAGAGATGGTACCTTATGAAGTTGACTCTGTAATACTTGGGCTTCTAAGGAAGTGGATAGAAGAAAGGTTGCGACTTGCACGAGATTGTGTTCAAAGATCAAGGGAAACTGAAGTAAGTTTACTTGTGTGAGTGATAATTTCTACATGTCAAGTTCGATGTAGCATTTTAGGCTTATATATAGTAGGCTTTCATAAATACAAAATTTACCTAATAAAAGCCTTTCGATTCCCAAAGTTTTTCAAAATTATTGAGAGCAAACCAAATAATATGTTACGACCTGATGCTTAGTGGGCACCAAAGTTGATAGATACATTTTGAATCTTATCTCAGACATGGAACCCGAAGTCCAAAGCAGAGCCATTCGCACAATCAGCAGTTGAGCTAGTGACAATCGTCAGGCAAATTATCGATGACTTCTTTGAGATTCCAATTGGACTCTCAGAGGGTTCAGTCCAAGATCTAGCGGATGGCCTAGAGCGTGTTATCCGTGAATATTCTAGCTTTGTTGCTGCATGTGGTAAGTTATTGTTTCTCTTTAACTGTGATGGTATCAAGCTTTGTATATTTTTCGGTAACTGTTCACTATGGTTTTATCACCAATAACAATAAGAGTGCACAACATGTTCAATTTTAACATAGTTACTAAAGTGGCATGGCTTGTTTGGCACTTGTGTTTAGGAACAAAACAGAGTTATGTTCCTGCACTACCTCCACTAACAAGATGTAATAGAGATTCAACATTTGCAAAGCTTTGGAAGAAAGCTGGTTGTAATGTGGGCATACAAGAGTTGCAACATTATATGGGTGCCATGGAAAGCCATCATCCACGGCCAACAACAAGTCGTGGGACCCAACGCCTCTACATCCGCCTCAACACTTTACATTACCTCCTCTCACATCTCAACTCACTAGACAAGACACTAGTTGTCACTCCAAGAGGCAGCCCCATAAACCAGAAAAGGTACCCAAACAGTAGTAAAATCCTAGGCAAGTCTACCTCTTACTTTGAGCTAGCTCGAGCCTCAATGCAAGGCAGTATACAACATGTGGCTGAGGTGTCAGCTTATCGCCTTATTTTCTTAGACACAAACTCCATATTCTATGAGAGCCTCTATGTCTTTAGTGTTTCTGAGGCAAGGATTAGGCCTGTGTTGCGCATCCTCAGGCAAAATCTAACTCTATTAGGAGCGATCCTAATTGATAAAGCACAACCTGTTGCAATGAAAGAGGTGATGAAAGCAGCCTTTGACGCATACCTCATGGTGTTGCTAGCTGGGGGGAACAATCGAACATTTTATAGGTCAGACTACGAGATGATTGATGAGGATTTTGATAGCTTAACACGGGTGTTTTGCACAAGTGGGGTAGGGTTGATTTCAGAGGATGAAGTTAGTAAGGAGGCAGAAGTAGTTGAAGGGGTAATTCAACTCATGGGACAATCAAGTGAGCAACTTATTGAGGATTTCACCATTGCAGCTTGTGAGAAGAGCGGAATAGGGATGCCCACAGTTGGGAGGAAGCTGCCAATGCCACCAACAACAGGTAGGTGGAATAGGTTAGATCCTAACACTATACTCAGGGTATTGTGTTACAGGAATGATCGAGTAGCAAACCTATTCTTAAAGAGGACATTCCACTTGCCAAAGAGGAAATAATCAATATCAATGCGGGTGATGATATTTGTCTGTAAACATTCAACACCACAGTTTGTCATATGGGTTGGTACCAACACCAAGGCATACATATTCACCTCTTAAACCATCATAGATTTGAAAAATGGCTTGCACCAGATTGTTAAGGACACCAACTGTACAAAAGGTTCTATCAATTTATAAGACTGAACCTGCTCAGGTTTTCAGGGCTTGTACTTCATTTTGCTCCTTTTTTTTAAAATATGTGTTTCTTTTTTGTTTGATATTATGTTTCAGTTTTCATGGGGTGAGAGACTTGATGTTGTTGAATACTTAGCTTTCTTAGAATCAATTAACATTGGGATATCATAAGATGAAAAAAAACTGTTGAGTGCAAAAATATGACCATGTTTGATACTCTTTTTCCTTTGTGTAATCATTGTAAGTTTCTAAACAACATTCACCATTTGGTAGCTAATTTTCAAGGGGTTTGTATTGTTGTAATTTATAGGTATGTATAGTGCTCTATGGATGGGCTTCATTGCGATACACAAGCATAAGCGTTCTAGCGCCAAATAATCCATATTATGAGACTTGTGATTAAAAATAATCCAAATCGTTTGTACCATAGAAAAATATGATATAAGTTTAGCCTATGGAAGGCAAAAAAATTCATTTTCAATTATTTTCAATGACAAGGCCTCTAGTAAATACTACTTTGGCTCTAGAAACCCAACCATAAATCTTGTTTGAATAACATGCTCTAACTTATTTGAAAAGGACAGGCAAAATCACTGCTAAATTTGTGAAATTCTCGACGTGAAAAATCTTGTGACAAAGGCTTAAATACTCAAATGTGACCAACATCTCGAATCGAATGATAAATGGACATAGAAATTTCTAAATTTTAATAAATTTAATTTGCACTCTTGAATGCCACTCAGTTGATTGCTGAAATTTTTTTTTCTTAATTTTCGAGTGCCACTCGTCTTTACCCATTGATTCTCCAATGCTACTAGGCCAATCTTGACAAAATTTGGTCAAACTTTTTCTATTAGAATTTGGCAATCTACCCAACATTTAAAAAAAGACATTTTGTTTTATAGTGGCACTTGAGATAATCAAAATTAATTAAAAACAATTGACTTTATTAAACCAATAATGGTAAAAAGAAGATCATTGTCAATATTAATTGAAAATTAATTTTTTTGATAATGTTTTAGTGTATATTATTAATATTTAAAAAATACTAGCATATGTTTTGCACGCGCTGACCCAACAATATTAACTGATGATTATAAGTGTTGACGGTTGAGTTGTAGTTATTGATTTCAAGTATTGAAAACTATCAATGATTAAGGTGAATGCTTATTGTCCAAAGCATTGTAGATGGTAGACTTGTGGTTATCTAAATGCTAGTTACATTAATAAGGAGGCATGTAAATTTTCAAAAGCATACCCTTGCCAAACAGGCCAACAAAACCGAGCAACTTTAACAGAAATGAGTTGCTAAGAAAAGTAAACACCGATAGCTGAATTTTTTCATGTACACCAGGCACCTGCTGTAGCAACCAACTGTCCTATGCACAGTGTTAGGGTTAATTATACAAGCAATACATGATAGCGAAAGCATCGAAATAAGATGACTATTGGATATGGAGAAAAATAGATACAAGAATAAAGGGGAACAAGTTTAATGTGGAAACCTAAATCGGAAGACAACTACGGGCGGCACAAGCACAAACGAATCCACTAATGGTAGAGAGTACAACAAACAATCTCCTCCTGAGATCCAACAAAAAGAGTATTACAAAGATCTCAAACACCAAAAGATCAACCCAAAAGAGACACATGTTCTTGTTCAACAAAACTCTCAACAAAACCTCTCTTGCCATCCAAGATTTGTCCCAATTGACACCAAACTTGGTTACACCAAACAAGGCGAACAAAGCCCTCTATTAATAGGGAAAAAACTCCCTATAAACCTACCTTCATCCTAGTACTATAATTAGATTAATTAGAATCTAATACAATTAGAAAACCTAACATGTTAAGGGACCTAAATAACATCCTAATATGATTAAAAAATAAATAATTGTGTGGTCAAGAAATTGGGTGATTTTAAAACACTTTCCTAACACAAAGTTTTAGGGAAAATAAAAAATCTAGACCTAAGGGTTCAGGATCTCAATTCCCCTCAATAACTTGGTCAACCTTGTCTACTAATCAGACAAAAATGATCATATTCATTTGGGTTCTCCTCTGGAAAACATGTCAAATATTTATGTTAGTTCTCTAATACTTCCCCATTAACTCATGATTGTCATAGAGATGTAGACTATGGTTCTACATATTATTCTTTGTTGTACTTTGATCACATTGATAGATAAGTGTCAACTATTGGAAAGTAAACGTGAAACTCAAATGCAATCTCATACCGTAACATTCAAAACAATCATCGCTGCACGTCAATTAGAACTGTGATAAATATTAAATAATGCCCAGCAAATGAAAGATTTGATATCATCCTCAATGTCCAATCAATTCCACTGATTAATTTTCAATTTCATTTCTATTTCCATTTCCATTTCCATTTCCATTACTTTAGAAACTTTTTCATTTTTACTGTCACCCAAACCCCTTCAACTCTTCTATTTCTCCAGCAAAGTTCGCTATGCAAATGGCATTAACCTAATTTTCCACCATTAAACTTGAGATTGATTCCTAAACCAGATGAAGTCACAAGGTCTGGGAATATATAATAAAAGGCAACATTGAGATTAAGATATAGTTGAATTTTTGTTTTCTTTCTTGGGGCCTTGGGAAAGGGTGTGGGGGTCGGGGATGAAGAAACACAAACAGGATTCAAAGAGATAACTAAAACATCAAAAGAAAAGCATAAACAGCCACTATAGAGGTAATTGGGTATTCATTTTAAGAATCCCTCCCAAAAACATATGACGTGAATTATTTACATCGTATATGTTATCCACTACAATGGAAATTCTAGTAATCTACTCCATCAAAGGACCATCATCCATTCAAATTGCATGACAATGCTTGATATTTCTGACTTTTAAGAAACCATAACGATCATTATTGGCATCAAGTAAACATAATTTAATGGAAGAAATTTCCTATGATACGATCACCAAGCCAACCATTTGACAACATGTTTATACTAATGTTTCTTGCATAGAAGACCAATCAACATTGCATGACTATTTGGTGACAACAGATGAATTATATGAGACTTTCGACAGTTGGTGTTTAATTTTACATATAATATGGAACTAACATGAACGAATAACATAAGTACTCATTCCACGGGACTTTGAGAAACCACTACGAATGCAGAAAAAACTAGAATTAGATCTTGTAAATGACATATATTTTTGGTTGGCGCTATGACTGACGTATTTGACGGAAGATTCAGACATAATATTTTCCATATTATATTGTCCAAACCCTATTTTGACATGAATTAAGGTCTGTCCAGATTGTTTCACGTAATGGACAACAGGTTTTTATACGATGTCCGATTCATCCATTTTTTATAGCCCAAACTGCAGGTTTCAAGCCATGAAAGGAGCAGGTTGATGGCTTTGCGAATCTACCTATGCAATTAAACTCTTCTAATTTGGTATGTCGGCCTAGTTGGGTTTAATGTTCACATAGAACAAGCTAAACTGCTGTTTAGGATCATGTTAGAGAAAAGTAAGTAGCAAGGTAACAACGGAAGCGAATAATAGAATCTAAAACGAGATGACGGATATTACGACAAAATTTAGGAACGAAAAATAAGTGATAAAATCAAACACCAAAATTACGTGGGAAACCGAAGAACTCGGAGAAAAACCCACGGACGACGACAACTAGAAAATAATCCACTATGAGAAAGGAGGAGTACAACCTGATCACTATCACAGGGTGTGATGCGATCCACAAAGGAGATTACAATAACAATCTCTCAACTCTCAACTCTCAACTCACAATCTCTCAGGATACACTGAGGGAAAATATTGGTGAGACCCCTTTCTCTCTCAATATATTCTCTCTCTCTAGCTCACTGTGTTTACCGATGTGTTTTGGTGGAGAAACATGTACCCTATTTATAGTGAAAACTCCCTATAACCTAACTTGACTCTCACTCTAATTAGATTTAGAATCTTATACAATTAGGAATCCCAACATAATAAGGAAACTTAAATAATACCTTAATACAATTAGTAAACAAATAATTGTGGGATCAAGAGATTTGGTGATTTTAGGACACTTTCCTAACAAACTCCACCTTGGACTAAAATCAACGAATCATCGGTGTTCGGCCTCGTTCCGAGCCGAAATTCTTCTCTTTTATAGGGTATATTTGCTTGTCTTAACCCCTATGTATATATTAGATATAATGATTTGGTGTTTTGTAGGAAAATAAGAAATTAGAAGAAGTTTGGGCTTAATTGAAGGTTTTTAGGGAATCCCGAGCTATTTCCCGAGTCAAACCAAGTCAACCCCAGCCGAGACCCGAGGCGAAACCGAAGCCGGAAATTCCATATCAAGATTGGCGCAAAACAGGGGAACGGTACAAACTCAAAGGTTTGAAATACGTGTGCCTTCACCCTTTGGGTCATAACTCCTTCGTTACAACTCCGATTGGTCTGAAATTTAGGGAGCGTCAAATACACACCGAGAGCTTTTGATCGTTATCTTAGGAGCCTAAAACGGAGATCGGATAAAGAAGTTATGCGCGTTTGAAGTCGGCTGGGAAAAGCTGCCCAGAACAGTGGCTCGCCCGAGCCATCTGCTAGCTCGCCCGAGACAGGCTTCTGGGGCAACAAAGACAAGCCAGGAGAGCCGGACATTAGGCTTGCTCGCCCGAGCCACCCCAATGGCTCGCCCGAGCCACTCTATCTGCAGAAAAATTGCTGCGCGTGCTGCGATTTGTTTCTAGGGTTTTGGGTTGTATTTTTCCTTCTTCTGTAAATACCCACTTGTATTCATCCAAGTTTAATCAATTAGCCTAGGTAATTTAGGAGTAGAATTAGATTTATTGCTTTCCTTTATTTGCTTTAATCTCTCTTTAATTGTTCTTCAAATTTTCAATTGTTCTTCATTGTTCTTCAAGCTTTCTTTGATTTCTAGCATTTGTATTCAACTTTCTCAAGATTTCTCAATCTCTCTCAAGCTCTCTCTTGTCTTCATTGAAGTGTTTTACAAGTTTTTTTTTCTCTCTCTCTCTCCTCTCTAATCTCCATTGTTGACTTGTTTCCTAAGCTTTATAGTGTTAGCCACAATCAACTCCATTTTTAGTGGGGAGGAGGGTCAAGGAACTCCAATTCAACTTACTAGTAAGAATTTGGGGGATTCTTGGTAATCCAAACCACAATTTCTTGTTTGTTCGGGAGAAATTCAAGTGTAGATTGAAGGTTTATTGAAGATTAGACATCAAAGGTATAATTTCTCGTTCCCAATTTCATTGTTCATTCATTGTCTTCATTCATGCCTTTTAATTGCTTTCATCTTTAAGTGCTTTCTTTATTGCTTTCTTTTAATTGCTTTCTCTATTATTATCATGTCTAGGTTAGATTTAAATGCTTTCTTTACATAATTTATCGCTTTCCGCACTTGAGAAAAACCCCTTTACACGAACCGATTACCTTAATCAAGCCTCACACCCATCCCAGAGACCGACATCCCTAACTTATAAAACCACAAAAAATTGCAACCGAACAATGGCGCCGTTGGCGGGGATAAGTGTTTTGTATATATGTTCTTCTTGGTTTTATACCTTGCTTGTGACACCCTTTTCATGATGGAGACATTGTGATATCTTGTGTTGGAGTGGGGGTGCTATTTTCCATTTGTCATGGGTAGATCAGCTAGTTTTTGAGTCTTTTGTTTTTGTTTTTCTTAGTTTGTGTCCAAAAATCTAAAAATATTTTTTTGTGTGAAAGGAAAAAAAAGGGGGAGAAATGTTGTGAAAAACACAAAAGTTGTTTTTCTTTTCGAAGATATTTTCGTTCACAGTTGTGTAGATAGTTGTTTAATCAACTGATTCAATGAGCTAGAAACGGGCGGTATGAATAATGATGGGCCTTAGGAAGGATTTTTGCCATGACTTATCTCTATTAGACCTCTACATGGAATGGGAAAGCGGATTCCTCAAATCTTACACGCTTTGACTGTGAATTCTTACCTAAGTTAGATGGTTTTAGTTGTTCAATTGTTTAAGCTCTTAATTAATGCATTAAATAATTACTGTCGGGCCTACCGTCATGGTTTGGTTTGGTGGATTGGCACCCTATGCCCCTTAAGTGCAATGACTCACGTATGGAGAAACCCAGCTGGGAGGGTAACCTTTGCGAAGGCCGGTACTTAAATCCCGCAAAACCCGACACAAACGCTCTAAAAGACACAAAACGGATTGAGTGGAAATAAAAGAGCGTAGGTTTTGAAAAAGAAAGAAAAGAGCGAAGCAAGAAAAAGAAAAAAGAGTTGAGCAAAAGAATGGTAAGAAGGAGCTAGAAAAAGCAGAAAAAGAAAGAAGAAAGAAAAGAGCGAAGTAAGAAAAAGAAAGAAAAGACAGGTTGAAAGAAAAACCAAGAGTGAAGTAGGATAGATAATCCCGAGCTTGAGCATGAGAACATTTCTGATTGTCTGGTTTAGGATAGGAAGGACCGACTAGAGCCCACTTGCACATATGCACGAGGTGTTTTGCTCATCAGGAAGTGTTTTGGTTTAAAATCTCAAAGATTGGCAGTTTTCCAACCTTCGTGTCTTAATTTGTTTATACTTGCTTCTTCCAATTGATTGTTGAGGCGGGTTAGGGAACTAGATGCATGATTGGGGACGGGAATATCTTCTTTGCTTTTGTTTTGTTTCGTTTTTCGGTTTTCATTTCTTTTTCTTGCCCCTTTTTCTTTTCTCGTGGCTTTTGTTGGTATAGTTGCTATAAACCCTCACGAGACCTACCTCGTCCACCCGGGCTACCGGGGGGTTTAAAGGGCTTGATGCATACGCTAAATGCATTCGCGATTCCTGCGAAAGTGAGTTAGGTTTTTTTAGTTTTCCTTTTTAGTCCTTTTCTTTGTTTTTAGTTTGCTCGGGGCGAGCAAACCCTTGTGTTGGAGTGGTGTTCGGCCTCGTTCCGAGCCGAAATTCTTCTCTTTTATAGGGTATATTTGCTTGTTTTAACCCCTATGTATATATTAGATATAATGATTTGATGTTAGTAGGAAAATAAGGAATTAGAAGAAGTTTGGGCTTAATTGAAGGTTTTTAGGGAATCCCGAGCTATTTCTCGAGTCAAACCAATTCAACCCGAGCCGAGAGCCGAGGCGAAACCGAAGCCGGAAATTCCATATCAAGATTGGCGCAAAACAGGGGAACGGTACAAACTCAAAGGATTGAAATACATGTGCCTTCACCCTTTGGGTCATAACTCCTTCGTTGCAACTCCGATTGGTCTGAAATTTAGGGAGCTTAAAGTACACACCGAGAGCTTTCCATCGATATCTTAGGGGCCTAAAGCGGAGTTCGGATGAAGAAGTTATGCGCGTTTGAAGTCGGCAGGGAAAAGCTGCCCAGAACAGTGGCTCGCCCGAGCCATCTGCTGGCTCGCCCGAGCCAGGCTTCTGGGGAAACAAAGACAAGCCAGGAGAGCCGGACAGTAGGCTTGCTCGCCTCAGCCACCCCAATGGCTCGCCCGAGCCACTGTGTCTGCAGAAAAATTGCTGCGCGTACTGCGATTTGTTTCTAGGGTTTTGGGTTGTATTTTTCCTTCTTCTATAAATACCCACTTGTATTCGTCCAAGTTTAATCAATTAGCCTAGGTAATTGAGGAGTAGAATTAGATTTATTGCTTTCCTTTATTTGCTTTAATCTCTCTTTAATTGTTCTTCAAATTTTCAATTGTTCTTCATTGTTCTTCAAGCTTTCTTTGATTTCTAGAATTTGTATTCAACTTTCTCAAGCTTTCTCAATCTCTCTCTCTCTCCTCTCTAATCTCCATTGTTGACTTGTTTTCCAAGCTTTATAGTGTTAGCCACAATCAACTTCATTTTTAGTGGGGAGGAGGGTCAAGGAACTCCAATTCTACTTACTAGTGAGAATTTTGGGGATTCTTGGTAATCCAAACCACAATTTCTTGTTTGTTCAGGGGAAATTCAAGTGTAGATTGAAGGTTTATTGAAGATTAGTCATCAAAGGTATAATTTCTCGTTCCCAATTTCATTGTTAATTCATTGTCTTTGTTCATGCCTTTTAATTGCTTTCATCTTTAAGTGCTTTCTTTATTGCTTTCTTTTAATTGCTTTCTTTATTATTATCATGTCTAGGTTAGATTTAAATGCTTTCTTTACATAATTTATCGCTTTCCGCACTTGAAAAAAACCCCTTTACACGAACCGATTACCTTAATCAAGCCTCACACCCATCCCTGAGACCGACATCCCTAACTTATTAAACCACAAAAATTACAACCGAACAATGGCGCCGTTGCCGGGGATGGCGTTATTTGGTAGATTAGGAGATTGGTTTGTATGTAAATAGTTTAATTGCTTCCTTGATTATGCTAGAAAAATGTAGTCAAAATAATTGAATATCAGAAACAAAAAAAATATATATATATATATCGAAAAAAAATAGAAAAAAAAGAGATGGCATGTTTTAGCTTCCCTCAAAATGAGCAAGAATTATTTTGTGATTATCGTGATAGATTAAATGATTATCTTGCTTATTGGGCCCCTCATGGTTATATTTATTCTAATTGGGAAGTGTTAGTTGTTACTAATGAGGGATTGAACTTCGAGACCCGTTCTCTTCTGAATTACTTTGATTTCATTGTTGAAAATGAGTATCGGGCTTGGGAATTATTTTATTGGTTGTACACGGATACTCGCCAATTTGGGGACACTTTTTATTCATCGGGTTCTTGTTTTGGCAATCCGTGTGCTTTTCATGCTCAATTGCACTATGAGAAACGTTATGATCTTTCTCCATGTGATGATGTTGAGTCTCGTCATTTGTGTGTGCATTGTGAATCTCCGTCTCATGCTTCCGAATCTTGTAGATTAGATAAAATTGGTGCTGAAATAGTTGGTTTACAAGATAGGATGAATAAATGCATGCAAGAATTTGAACACGTGCTTAAACCTAGGGTTGAAACTTATCTTGCACAATTGGTTGATTCGAATGTTGAAATAGGTCATTCATCGTCTTTAAGTCCTGAAATAAATGACGATTCTTCTGTGTATGATTATGATTATGATGATGACTATTGTAATGGACATAGTTTTGTAAGGAGGATTAGTGATTCCTTAGCTCTAGCCCCACCTAGTGAGCATGAGGAACATGATGATTCTGTGTGTGATGATGAAGAACTTGATGACTACATGCTTGATGATGAACCATTGTCCATGCCTTTGTGTGAAGAAAAAGTTGAGATTGATGAATGCCATGATGCTTTTGATATAATTGAGCATGATCTTGTTGAGAGTGAAGTTGTATCCTTTGTGATTGAATGTGTGCTAGATACTGATTTATTCACTTTCATTGAGAATTATTGCATTAGCGAGGTATTAGCTACCCTTTCTTGTAAATCCATTGATGTGAAATCTTGTGATGATGAACTTGAGTCTATGGGGATTGATCCTAAGTGTTTGGACTTGGTTTGTGACAAAGATATTTTTGATGGTGATATGCTTTATGAGTCGTTGTTTGCATCCAAGTCTTCCGATGAGCATGTCCATGAAAGTGTTGTATTGCCTCCTTCCGTTGATTTGTATACTCAATTTCCATTTGCGAGTCAACGGGAGGACCCTTTTGTCATATCTTCTTTCACTATGCCTAGGAAAGTCTTGTATATTCATGCATTTCATCATTTCTATGACTTTTCTAAGGCATTTGGGCGCTAATGTTTGTTTATATGCCATTGCGAGGTTGCTCTTACCTACACCATTCTGAGATGCATGAGAGGATGCATGATTTGTTACTCCGGGCGTTGACTGGTTCTGACTTGGTGCCCGATATCGTGAGGTGAGAAGGGGTGAGTTTATTGATAAGAAGCCTTCTAGGTAATATCCTTCCTCACCTATCTTGTACAGTTAGTAAGTCGGTTTACTTTTCTTCTTTTATTTTCTTTTTGTGTGTTTCTTTTTCTTTTATTTTGGGGTGCTTGCTTACCTATTTCTGTTTCCATTTGGAGGACACGGCAACCTCTTTGTGTGGGAGTGGGAGGGTAGTATGCATTCCGGTTTGTGAGGCCAAAGAAAAAAAAAAGAGTCGTTTTGTAAATATTTTAGTTTCTTAATTCTTTAGTCCATAGAGTCTTATATAGTTGTTTTTCTTTTTGATCTTGCATGTGAACCATAATACATAGTATGCTTTTCTTGTTTATTTCTAACCTTGGTGTGATGTTCCTTGGATCGTGGATTGAATATGCTTGATTGAAGACTTCAAGGTAACCTCTTTCCACTCTCTTTACGTGAATATATCGATGATCCATGATGCATGCTTGATTTTCTTTTTGGGTGGCGAACCCCTTAAGTGTGATTGTTGGAATATTTTGTTGTTGGAGCCGTGTGGGCTCGGGTCGCCACCGCTTTTTATGTGATAAGTGTTTTGTATATATGTTTTTCTTGGGTTTTCTACCTTGCTTGTGACACCCTTTTCATGATGGAGACATTGTGATATCTTGTGTTGGAGTGGGGGTGCTATTTTCCATTTGTCATGGGTAGATCACCTAGTTTTTGAGTCTTTTGTTTTTGTTTTTCTTAGTTTGTGTCCAAAAATCTAAAAATATTTTTTTTGTGTGAAAGAAAAAAAAAGGGGGAAAAATGTTGTGAAAAACACAAAAGTTGTTTTTCTTTTTGAAGATGTTTCCGTTCACAGTTGTGTAGATAGATATTTAATCAGCTGATTCAATCAGCTAGAAGCGGGCGGTATCAATAATGATGGGCCTCAGGAAGGATTTTTGCCATGACTTATCTCTATTAGACCTCTACATGGAATGGGAAAGCGGATTTCTCAAATCTTACACGCTTTGACTTTGAATTCTTACCTAAGTTAGACGGTTTTAGTTGTTCAATTGCTTAAGCTCTTAATTAATGCATTAAATAATTACTGTCGGGCCTACCGTCATGGGTTGGTTTGGGTGGACCGGCACCCTATGCCCCTTAAGCGCAATGACTCACGTACCGTGGCGAAGCCAGGATTCAAAAGCAGGGGTGTCAAAATAAAATTTAATAAAAAAGACAAACTATATTAGAACAAATTCTGAAAAATTAACATACTCAAATACATTAAGTTTAATGACATAGTTTTGAAAATAAAAATACATTCCTTAAATCTAAAGTTGTCCTCGACGAGTAGTCATATTTTGATAGTAAAGCATGATTTCCTCATTGGTCACTTTATCAAAAAGATCATCTTCAAAATAAGTGACAACACTGTTACTTAAAAAATCATCTGATATTTTGTTGCGCAGTGCAGTCTTTATGAATTTCATTGCAGAGAAGACTCTTTCAACGCTTGCTGTAGAAACCGGTAAAACCAATGCTAAAGTTACAAGTCGATATAGGTGAGGAAAGCTCTGGTGCTTTTTAGTATCAACCAAACTCTTGCAAAGATCACCAACACTTGTCATATCGGATAGTCTCTTATCATCATGCACATTATTTATGAAAATATCAAGATCAGAAGAAAGTGCATCAATGCCAAACTCATCAAAATCATCTGGATATAAGTGAGCCATCTTTATTATCTTCTCCTTGTCAAAGTTAGCGAATGAGTCCATAGGATTCAAACAAGCCACACCCATAAGCAAATAAGTGCTTGCTTCAGGAAAACGATTATTGAGTTCCTGCATTTGCATGTCAAGAATTGTGTAAAACACATCAATGCGATAATAATGCTCATTTGTCACCTTGGAAACTCTGCGCTTGGATTTTCCTCGAACAATGTGGATGTCTTCCATGTTAGGAATTTGAATATCATATTTCACACAAAACGAAGAAA
Source organism: Portulaca oleracea (assembly GCA_029582165.1). Lineage (NCBI taxonomy): Eukaryota > Viridiplantae > Streptophyta > Magnoliopsida > Caryophyllales > Portulacaceae > Portulaca > Portulaca oleracea. Next base: position 37,621,532 of record CM055868.1, read on the forward strand.
CATTATCAAGTAAATCATTCCAACCTTCATTCCTTGTCACTTGTAGTTGTCTCTTAGCAGTAGCAAGATATGTTATAGCATTGAAAATATCTTGATCCCTTCTTTGCAATGCCTTACTTAATGCATTTGTAATACCCAACACCAATTTCATCAAATGCAATAAGAAAACAAACTCAAATGTTTGCATTCCATCTAAAGCACTTTGAGCTGAGACTCTATCAGATGCGTGGTTTCCATGACTTGCAATAGCATCAAGCACTTCAATGTAAGGACCAAACATGATACTCATATTAGAAAATGTTTTATAATGAGATCCCCATCGACTATCCCCGGGTCTTGCAAGTCCAAGTTCTTGGTTTAAACCCCGACCACTTTGTGATTCACCTAAACGTAAAGCTTCTTCAACTTGTCGAGCTTGTTTTAAACGCAATTCATCTCTGCGTTTATAGGAACCACCAACTGCATTCAGTATAATATTAACCAAACCAAGGAACCATTCGATATCATCATGATGGTGTACAACTGCAACAAGAGTCAATTGAAGCTGATGAGCAAAGCAATGGATATAATGTGCAGATGGACAATCTTGCATAATCAAAGCTCTCAACCCATTGAGGTGGCCTCTCATGTTGCTAGCCCCATCATACCCTTGTCCTCGTATTCGATATGGACTCAGGTTATATTTGGATAACAAAGAATATATTTCACTCTGTAGGGACAAAGAGGAAGTATCAAACACATGAACAAGACCAAACAAACGCTCCATGACACGCCCTTTTCCATCAACATACCGTAGGACAATGGCCATTTGTTGCTTACAAGATATATCACGAGATTCATCAACTAATATAGCAAAGTGTCCATCTCCAAGTTCTTCCATCATCTTTCTGATAGTTAGTTTTGCACAAGAATGGACAATATCTTTCTGTGAATCCGAAGAAGTGATTGTGCAATTTCTAGGTGCTTTGTCTAGAACACTTCCAATATGTTCATTACTTTTACCATGCCAATCTAAGAAATCCAAAAAGTGACCTCTCCTTGATGAAGATTTACTTTCATCATGACCCCGAAAAGGCAACGCTCCTTTCAAAAGTTGCCTTGCTACTTCAACGGAAGCATTTAAACGAGTCTTATATTCAGAATCAATTTGCTTAGACTGCTTATCTAGAGCGGTTAGTATGGATTGCTTTTGATTCATAAGATCTTCACACTTCCTAACACATTGATTATGCACGCTATTCACGCCACCAACATGCTTATCAAAGCTATTCCGCTTATTCCAAGCCTTAAACCCCTTATCTGTAAATGTATCTCCTCCACCATGACCCATTTTATCATCCTTGAACAAATAACAGCACAAACAAAATGCAACTTCTTCTTTTTGGCTATATTCTAACCAGGTAGGATATGCATTAAACCATGCTTTATTAAAACGCCGCATAACACCAGACATTAGAGTCTGGCGAAATTTATGATTTAGGGGTTGACAAGGACCTTGCTGGCAATAAGCTCTCCTTACCTCATCGCGCTCATTTGGATGATAACTTGAAATTGGTTTTCTTTCAGCCGGGTCTACAGGAAGACTTTTTATGTCAACACGAGCTCTCCTAGAAGAAGAGGGATTAGTGACTGGGGGCGGTTCATTGTCAGATGATGGATGAGTACTTTCTTGAGGTGACGAGGAATTTTGTGTCGCAGAACCTGAACCATGTGATGTCTTCACTCTCTTACTGAAAAATTTCTCCATTTCAAACTGACAAACAATTTAAAAAAAATGAATTAACTTTCTAAATTCAAAACATCCGCCAAAGCATATTCATATTTAATTATTAGAAATCAACAATTAACAATAACAAAATCACCACCTCATAACAATATTTTAATTTGTAACCAATCAATCAAACAAATAAACTACATAGTTTGAATCATGAATATTTAAACAAAATAAAAGCAAGAACTCTAATCGTTCTATTCAATAGATTGCTATTTCATCACAAAATACTCAAATTTATTAATTGTTCAATGCAAATTTAATTATTAGAATCAACAATAAACAATAACAAAATCACCATCTCAAAAGAATATTTTAATTTGTCACCAATGAATCAAATAAATAAACCACATAGTTTGATTTTATGAATATTTGAACAAAATAAAACCAAGAACTCTATTCGTTCTATTCAAAGATTGCTATTCATCACAAAATTTGCAAATATACTAATTGTTCAATACAAATTTAACTTAAATTAATAAATTAAACATAATAATTTACAAAATAACATACCTCAATTCAATTATTTGATCAATCAGTGGCGTGGTAGAACTGTAGAAGTAGAGGCATAATAAATTTGCTGCTAACGGCGACTGCTGTTTTGATAAATTAGGGTTAAATGAAATTTTCCAAAATTGGTTCTTTAGAGGCGTCGAACCCCTGACCTGGTTGATTCCAGTATATAGGCGCGCGGCATGCATAGTAATAAAATGTCCAATCTGCATTCAAGAAGTTTCGAACACCTGACCACAGGGAAGGAGATGCGCGCCCAAACTTTCATCCTTACCATCCAGCTACACATACGCTTTTGCATAATTTTCCCACAAATTAGAATATATATTATTTTTAACTATAAAATAGGTCTAAACTGAATTTTTTTTTCCAAAAAAGCAGGGGGGTCAATTGACCACCCTTGACCCTTAGTAGCTTCGCCCCTGCTCACGTATGGAGAAACCCAGCAGGGAGGGTAACCTTTGTGAAGGCCGGTGCTTAAATCCCGCAAAACCCGACACAAATGCTCTAAAAGACACAAAACGGATTGAGTGGAAATAAAAGAGCGTAGGTTTTGAAAAAGAAAGAAAAGAGCGAAGCAAGAAAAAGAAAAAAAGAGTTGAGCAAAAGAATGGTAAGAAGGAGCAAGAAAAAGCAGAAAAAGAAAGAAAAGAGCGAAGTAAGAAAAAGAAAGAAAAGAGAGGTTGAAAGAAAAACCAAGAGTGAAGTAGGATAGATAATCCCGAGCTTGAGCATGAGAACAACTCTGATTGTCTGGTTTAGGATAGGAAGGACCGACTAGAGCCCACTTGCACATATGCACGAGGTGTTATGCTCATCAGGAAGTGTTTTGGTTTAAAATCTCAAAGATTGGCAGTTTTCCAACCTTCGTGTCTTAATTTGTTTATACTTGCTTCTTCCAATTGATTGTTGGGGAACTTGGTGCATGATTGGGGACGGGAATATCTTCTTTGCTTTTGTTTTGTTTCGTTTTTCGGTTTTCATTTCTTTTTCTTTCCCCTTTTTCTTTGCTCGTGGCTTTTGTGGGTATAGTTGCTATAAACCCTCACGAGACCTACCTCGTCCACCCAGGCTACCGGGGGGTTTAAAAGGCTTGATGCATACGCTAAATGCATTCGCGATTCCTGCGAAAGTGAGTTAGGTTTTTTTAGTTTTCCTTTTTAGTCCTTTTCTTTGTTTTTAGTTTGCTCGGGGCGAGCAAACCCTTGTGTTGGTGTGGTGTTCGGCCTCGTTCCGAGCCGAAATTCTTCTCTTTTATAGGGTATATTTGCTTGCTTTAACCCTATTTATATATTAGATATACTGATTTGGTGTTTTGTAGGAAAATAAGGAATTAGAAGAAGTTTGGGCTTAATTGAAGGTTTTTAGGGAATCCCGAGCTATTTCCCGAGTCAAACCAAGTCAACCCGAGCCGAGAGCCTAGGCGAAACCGAAGCCGGAAATTCCATATCAAGATTGGCGCAAAACAGGGGAACGGTACAAACTCAAAGGTTTTAAATACGTGTGCCTTCACCCTTTGGGTCATAACTCTTTCGTTACAACTCCGATAGGTCTTAAATTTTAGGAGCTTAAAGTACACATCGAGTGCTTTCCTTCGATATCTTACGGGCCTAAAACGGAGATCGGATGAAGCAGTTATGCGTGTTTGAAGTCCGCAGGGAAAAGCTGCCCAGAACAGTGGCTCGCCCGAGCCAGGCTTTTGGGGCAACAAAGACAAGCCAGGAGAGCCGGACAGTAGGCTTGCTCGCCCGAGCCACCCCAATGGATCGCCCGAGCCACTCTGTCTGCAGAAAAATTACAGCGCGTGCTGCGATTTGTTTCTAGGGTTTTGGGTTGTATTTTTCCTTCTATAAATACTCACTTTAATTCATCCAAATTTAATCAATTAGCCTAGGTAATTTAGGAGTAGAATTAGATTTATTGCTTTCCTATATTTGCTTTAATCTCTCTTTAATTGTTCTTCAAATTTTCAATTGTCTTTTATTGTTCTTCAAGCTTTCTTTGATTTCTAGCATTTGTATTCAACTTTCTCAAGCTTTCTCAATCTCTCTCAAGCTCTCTCTTGTCTTCATTGAAGTGTTTTACAAGTTTTCTCTCTCTCTCTTTCTCCTCTCTATTCTCCATTATTGACTTGTTTTCCAAGCTTTATAGTGTTAGCCACAATCAACTCCATTTTTAGTGGGGAGGAGGGTCAAGCAACTCCAATTCTACTTACTAGTGAGAATTTGGGGGATTCTTGGTAATCCAAACAACAATTTCTTGTTTGTTCGGGGGAAATTCACGTGTAGATTGAAAGTTTATTTAAGATTAGTCATCAAAGGTATAATTTCTCGTTCCCAATTTCATTGTTCATTCATTGTCTTCATTCATGCCTTTTAATTGCTTTCATCTTTAAGTGCTTTCTTTATTGCTTTCTTTTAATTGTTTTCTTTATTATTATCATGTCTAGGTTAGATTTAAATGTTTTCTTTACATAATTTATCGCTTTCCGCACTTGAGAAAAACCCCTTTACACGAACCGATTACCTTAATCAAGCCTCACACCCATCCCAGAGACCGACATCCCTAACTTATAAAACCACAAAAAATTACAACCGAACAATGGGGCCGTTGGCAGGGATAAGTGTTTTGTATATATGTTCTTCTTGGTTTTATACCTTGCTTGTGACACCTTTTTCATGATGGAGACATTGTGATATCTTGTGTTGGAGTGGGGGTGCTATTTTCCATTTGTCATGGGTAGATCACCTAGTTTTTGAGTCTTTTGTTTTTGTTTTTCTTAGTTTGTGTCCAAAAATCTAAAAATATTTTTTTTGTTTGAAAGAAAATAAAAAGGGGGAGAAATGTTGTGAAAAACACAAAAATTGTTTTTCTTTTTGAAGATATTTCCGTTCAAAGTTGTGTAGACAGCTGTTTAATCAGCTGATTCAATCAGCTAGAAGCGGGCGGTATGAATAATGATGGGCCTTAGGAAGGATTTTTGCCATGACTTATCTCTATTAGACCTCTACATGGAATGGGAAAGCGGATTCCTCAAATCTTACACGCTTTGACTGTGAATTCTTACCTAAGTTAGACGGTTTTAGTTGTTCAATGCTTAAGCTCTTAATTAATGCATTAAATAATTACTGTCAGGCCTACCATCATAGGTTGGTTTGGGTGGATCGGTACCCTATGCTCCTTAAGTGCAATGACTCACGTATGGAGAAACCCAGTAGGGAGGGTAACCTTTGTGAAGGTCGGTGCTTAAGTCCCGCAAAACCTGACACAAACGCTCTAAAAGACACAAAACAGATTGAATGGAAATAAAAGAGCGTAGGTTTTGAAAAAGAAAGAAAAGAGCGAAGCAAGAAAAAGAAAAACAGAGTTGAGCAAAAGAATGGTAAGAAGGAGCAAGAAAAAGCAGAAAAAGAAAGAAAAAGAAAGAAAGAGCGAAGTAAGAAAAAGAAAGAAAAGAGAGGTTGAAAGAAAAACCAAGAGTGAAGTAGGATAGATAATCCCGAGCTTGAGCATGAGAACAACTTTGATTGTCTGGTTTAGGATAAGAAGGGCCGACTAGAGACCACTTGCACATATGCACGAGGTGTTTTGCTCACCAGGAAGTGTTTTGGTTTAAAATCTCAAAGATTGGCAGTTTTCCAACCTTCGTGTCTTAATTTGTTTATACTTGCTTCTTCCAATTGATTGTTGGGGAACTTGGTGCATGATTGGGGACGGGAATATCTTCTTTGCTTTTGTTTTGTTTCGTTTTTCGGTTTTCATTTCTTTTTCTTTCCCCTTTTTCTTTTCTCGTGGCTTTTGTGGGTATAGTTGCTATAAACACTCACGAGACCTACCTCATCCACCCAGGCTACCGGGGGGTTTAAAAGGCTTGATGCATACGCTAAATGCATTCGCGATTCCTGCGAAAGTGAGTTAGGTTTTTTTAGTTTTCCTTTTTAGTCCTTTTCTTTGTTTTTAGTTTGCTCGGGGCGAGCAAACCCTTGTGTTGGAGTGGTGTTCAGCCTCGTTTCGAGCCGAAATTCTTCTCTTTTATAGGGTATATTTGCCTGTTTTAACCCTATTTATATATTAGATATACTGATTTGGTGTTTTGTAGGAAAATAAGGAATTAGAAGAAGTTTGGGCTTAATTGAAGGTTTTTAGGGAATCCCGAGCTATTTCCCGAGTCAAACCAAGTCAACCCGACCCGAGAGCCGAGACGAAACCGAAGCCGGAAATTCCATATCAAGATTGGCGCAAAACAGGGGAACGGTACAAACTCAAAGGTTTGAAATACGTGTGCCTTGACCCTTTGGGTCATAACTCCTTCGTTACAACTCTGATTGGTCTTAAATTTTGGAAGCTTAAAGTACACACCGAGTGCTTTCCATCGATATCTTACGGGCCTAAAACGGAGATCGGATGAAGCAGTTATGCGTGTTTGAAGTCCGCAGGGAAAAGCTGCCCAGAACAGTGGCTCGCCCGAGCCAGGCTTTTGGGGCAACAAAGACAAGCCAGGAGAGCTGGACAGTAGGCTTGCTGGCCCGAGCCACCCCAATGGCTCGCCCGAGCCACTCTGTCTGCAGAAAAATAACTGCGCGTGCTGCGATTTGTTTCTAGGGTTTTGGGTTGTATTTTTCCTTCTTCTATAAATACCAACTTGTATTCATCCAAGTTTAATCAATTAGCCTAGGTAATTTAGGAGTAGAATTAGATTTATTGCTTTCCTATATTTGCTTTAATCTCTCTTTAATTGTTCTTCATTCTTCTTCAAGCTTTCTTTGATTTCTAGCATTTGTATTCAACTTTCTCAAGCTTTTTCAAGTTTTCTCTCTCTCTCCTCTCTAATCTCCGTTGTTGACTTGTTTTCCAAGCTTTATATTGTTAGCCACAATCAACTCCATTTTTTTTGGTGAGGAGGGTCAAGGAACTCCAATTCTACTTACTAGTGAGAATTTGGGAGATTCTTGGTAATCCAAACAACAATTTCTTGTTTGTTCGGGGGAAATTCAGTGTAGATTGAAGGTTTATTGAAGATTAGTCATCAAAGGTATAATTTCTCGTTCCCAATTTCATTGTTCATTCATTGTCTTCATTCATGCCTTTTAATTTCTTTCATCTTTTATTGCTTTCTTTATTCCTTTCTTTTAGTTGCTTTCTTTATTATTATCATGTCTAGTGTTTTGTATATATGTTCTTCTTGGTTTTATACCTTGCTTGTGACACCTTTTTCATGATGGAGACATTGTGATATCTTGTGTTGGAGTGGGGGTGCTATTTTCCATTTGTCATGGGTAGATCACCTAGTTTTTGAGTCTTTTGTTTTTGTTTTTCTTAGTTTGTGTCCAAAAATTTAAAAATATTTTTTTTGTGTGAAAGAAAATAAAAAGGGGGAGAAATGTTGTGAAAAACACAAAAATTGTTTTTCTTTTTGACGATATTTCCATTCAAAGTTGTGTAGATAGTTGTTTAATCAGCTGATTCAATCAGCTAGAAGCGGGCGGTATGAATAATGATGGGCCTTAGGAAGGATTTTTGCCATGACTTATCTCTATTAGACCTCTACATGGAATGGGAAAGCGGATTCCTCAAATCTTACACGCTTTGACTGTGAATTCTTACCTAAGTTAGACGGTTTTAGTTGTTCAATTGCTTAAGCTCTTAATTAATGCATTAAATAATTACTGTCAGGCCTACCATCATAGGTTGGTTTGGGTGGATCGACACCCTATGCTCCATAAGTGCAATGACTCACGTATGGAGAAACCCAGTAGGGAGGGTAACCTTTGTGAAGGTCGGTGCTTAAGTCCCGCAAAACCTGACACAAACGCTCTAAAAGACACAAAACGGATTGAATGGAAATAAAAGAGCGTAGGTTTTGAAAAACAAAGAAAAGAGCGAAGCAAGAAAAAGAAAAAAAGAGTTGAGCAAAAGAATGGTAAGAAGGAGCAAGAAAAAGCAGAAAAAGAAAGAAAAAGAAAGAAAAGAGCGAAGTAAGAAAAAGAAAGAAAAGAGAGGTTGAAAGAAAAACAAAGAGTGAAGTAGGATAGATAATCCCGAGCTTGAGCATGAGAACAACTCTGATTGTCTGGTTTAGGATAAGAAGGACCGACTAGAGCCCACTTGCACATATGCAATAGGTGTTTTGCTCATCAGGAAGTGTTTTGGTTTAAAATCTCAAAGATTGGCAGTTTTCCAACCTTCGTGTCTTAATTTGTTTATACTTGCTTCTTCCAATTGATTGTTGGGGAACTTGGTGCATGATTGGGGACGGGAATATCTTCTTTGCTTTTGTTTTGTTTCGTTTTTCGGTTTTCATTTCTTTTTCTTTCCCCTTTTTTTTTTCTCGTGCCTTTTGTGGGTATAGTTGCTATAAACACTCACGAGACCTACCTCGTCCACCCTGGCTACCGGGGGGTTTAAAAGGCTTGATGCATACGCTAAATGCATTCGCGATTCCTGCGAAAGTGAGTTAGGTTTTTTTAGTTTTCCTTTTTAGTCCTTTTCTTTGTTTTTTGTTTGCTCGGGGCGAGCAAACCCTTGTGTTGGAGTGGTGTTCGGCCTCGTTTCGTGCCTAAATTCTTCTCTTTTATAGGGTATATTTGCCTGTTTTAACCCTATTTATATATTAGATATACTGATTTGGTGGTTTGTAGGAAAATAAGGAATTAGAAGAAGTTTGGGCTTAATTGAAGGTTTTTAGGGAATCCCGAGCTATTTCCCGAGCCAAACCAAGTCAACGCGAGCCGAGAGCCGAGACGAAACCGAAGCCGGAAATTCCATATCAAGATTTGCGCAAAACAGGGGAACGGTACAAACGCAAAGGTTTGAAATACGTGTGCCTTCACCCTTTGGGTTATAACTCCTTCGTTACAACTCTGATAGGTCTTAAATTTTGGAAGATTAAAGTACACACCGAGTGCTTTCCATCGATATCTTACGGGCCTAAAACGGAGATCGGATGAAGAAGTTATGCGTGTTTGAAGTCGGCAGGGAAAACCTGCCCATAACAGTGGCTCGCCCGAGCCACTTTGTTTGCAGAAAAATTGCTGCGCGTGCTGCGATTTGTTTCTAGGGTTTTGGGTTGTATTTTTCCTTCTTCTATAAATACCAACTTGTATTCATCCAAGTTTAATCAATTAGCCTAGGTAATTTAGGAGTAGAATTAGATTTATTGCTTTCCTATATTTGCTTTAATCTCTCTTTAATTGTTCTTCAAATTTTGAATTGTTCTTCATTGTTCTTCAAGCTTTCTTTGATTTCTAGCATTTATGTTCAACTTTCTCAAGCTTTCTCAATCTCTCTCAAGCTCTCTCTTGTCTTCATTGAAGTGTTTTACAAGTTTTCTCTCTCTCTCTCTCTCTCTCTCTCTCTCTCTCTCTCCTCTCTTATCTCCATTGTTGACTTGTTTTCCAAGCTTTATAGTGTTAGCCACAATGAACTCCATTGTTGACTTGTTTGTTCGGGGGAAATTCAAGTGTAGATTGAAGGTTTATTGAAGATTAGTCATCAAAGGTACAATTTCTCGTTCCCAATTTCATTGTTCATTCATTGTCTTCATTCATGCCTTTTAGTTGCTTTCATCTTTAAGTGCTTTCTTTATTGCTTTCTTTTAATTGCTTTCTTTATTATTATCATGTCTAGGTTAGATTTAAATGCTTTCTTTACATAATTTATCGCTTTCCGCACTTGAGAAAAACCCCTTTACACGAACCGATTACCTTAATCAAGCCTCACACCCATCCTAGAGACCGACATCCCGAACTTATAAAACCACAAAAAATTACAACCGAACAATGGCGCCGTTGCCAGGGATAAATGTTTTTTATATATGTTCTTCTTGGTTTTATACCTTGCTTGTGACACCCTTTTCATGATGGAGACATTGTGATATCTTGTGTTGGAGTGGGGGTGCTATTTTCCATTTGTCATGGGTAGATCACCTAATTTTTGAGTCTTTTGTTTTTGTTTTTCTTAGTTTGTGTCCAAAAATCTAAAAATATTTTTTTTGTGTGAAAGAAAAAAAAGGGGGAGAAATATTGTGAAAAACACAAAAGTTGTTTTTCTTTTTGAAGATATTTCCGTTCACAGTTGTGTAGATAGTTGTTTAATCAGCTGATTCAATCAGCTAGAAGCGGGCGGTATGAATAATGATGGGCCTTAGGAAGGATTTTTGCCATGACTTATCTCTATTAGACCTCTACATGGAATGGGAAAGCGGATTCCTCAAATCTTACACGCTTTGACTGTGAATTCTTACCTAAGTTAGACGGTTTTAGTTGTTCAATTGCTTAAGCTCTTAATTAATGCATTAAATAATTACTGTCAGGCCTACCGTCATGGGTTGGTTTGGGTGGATTGGCACCCTATGACCCTTAAGTGCAATGACTCACGTATGGAGAAACCCAGTAGGGAGGGTAACCTTTGTGAAGGTCGTTGCTTAAGTCCCGCAAAACCTGACACAAACCCTCTAAAAGACACAAAACGGATTGAATGGAAATAAAAGAGCGTAGGTTTTGAAAAACAAAGAAAAGAGCGAAGCAAGAAAAAGATAAAAAGAGTTGAGAAAAAGAATGGTAAGAAGGAGCAAGAAAAAGCAGAAAAAGAAAGAAAAAGAAAGAAAAGAGCGAAGTAAGAAAAAGAAAGAAAAGAGAGGTTGAAAGAAAAATCAAGAGTGAAGTAGGATAGATAATCCCGAGCTTGAGCATGAGAACAACTCTGATTGTCTGGTTTAGGATAAGAAGGACCGACTAGAGCCCACTTGCACATATGCACTAGGTGTTTTGCTCATCAGGAAGTGTTTTGGTTTAAAATCTCAAAGATTGGCAGTTTTCCAACCTTCGTGTCTTAATTTGTTTATACTTGCTTCTTCCAATTGATTGTTGGGGAACTTGGTGCATGATTGGGGACGGGAATATCTTCTTTGCTTTTGTTTTGTTTCGTTTTTCGGTTTTCATTTCTTTTTCTTTCCCTTTTTTCTTTTCTCGTGGCTTTTGTGGGTATAGTTGCTATAAACACTCACGAGACCTACCTCGTCCACCCAGGCTACCGGGGGGTTTAAAAGGCTTGATGCATACGCTAAATGCATTCGCGATTCCTGCGAAAGTGAGTTAGGTTTTTTTAGTTTTCCTTTTTAGTCCTTTTCTTTGTTTTTAGTTTGCTCGGGGCGAGCAAACCCTTGTGTTGGAGTGGTGTTCAGCCTCGTTTCGAGCCGAAATTCTTCTCTTTTATAGGGTATATTTGCCTGTTTTAACCCTATTTATATATTAGATATACTGATTTGGTGTTTTGTAGGAAAATAAGGAATTAGAAGAAGTTTGGGCTTAATTGAAGGTTTTTAGGGAATCCCGAGCTATTTCCCGAGTCAAACCAAGTCAACCCGACCCGAGAGCCGAGACGAAACCGAAGCCGGAAATTCCATATCAAGATTGGCGCAAAACAGGGGAACGGTACAAACTCAAAGGTTTGAAATACGTGTGCCTTGACCCTTTGGGTCATAACTCCTTCGTTACAACTCTGATTGGTCTTAAATTTTGGAAGCTTAAAGTACACACCGAGTGCTTTCCATCGATATCTTACGGGCCTAAAACGGAGATCGGATGAAGAAGTTATGCGTGTTTGAAGTCGGCAGGGAAAAGCTGCCCAGAACAGTGGCTCGCCCGAGCCAGGCTTTTGGGGCAACAAAGACAAGCCAGGAGAGCTGGACAGTAGGCTTGCTCGCTCGAGCCACCCCAATGGCTCGCCCGAGCCACTCTGTCTGCAGAAAAATTACAGCGCGTGCTGCGATTTGTTTCTAGGGTTTTGGGTTGTATTTTTCCTTCTATAAATACCAACTTCTATTCATCCAAGTTTAATCAATTAGCCTAGGTAATTTAGGAGTAGAATTAGATTTATTGCTTTCCTATATTTGCTTTAATCTCTCTTTAGTTGTTCTTCAAATTTTGAATTGTTCTTCATTGTTCTTCAAGCTTTCTTTGATTTCTAGCATTTGTATTCAACTTTCTCAAGCTTTCTCAATCTCTCTCAAGCTCTCTCTTGTCTTCATTGAAGTGTTTTACAAGTTCTCTCTCTCTCTCTCTCTCTCTCTCTCTCTCCTCTCTAATCTCCATTGTTGACTTGTTTTCCAAGCTTTATATTGTTAGCCACAATCAACTCCATTTTTTGTGGGGAGGAGGGTCAAGGAACTCCAATTCTACTTACTAGTGAGAATTTGGGGGATTCTTGGTAATCCAAACAACAATTTCTTGTTTGTTCGGGGGAAATTCAAGTGTAGATTGAAGGTTTATTGAAGATTAGTCATCAAAGGTATAATTTCTCGTTCCCAATTTCATTGTTCATTCATTGTCTTCATTCTTGCCTTTTACTTGCTTTCATCTTTAAGTGCTTTCTTTATTCCTTTCTTTTAATTGCGTTCTTTATTATTATCATGTCTAGGTTAGATTTAAATGCTTTCTTTACATAATCCCTTAAGTGCAATGACTCACGTATGGAGAAACCCAGTAGGGAGGGTAACCTTTGTGAAGGTCGTTGCTTAAGTCCCGCAAAACCTGACACAAACCCTCTAAAAGACACAAAACGGATTGAATGGAAATAAAAGAGCGTAGGTTTTGAAAAACAAAGAAAAGAGCGAAGCAAGAAAAAGAAAAAAAGAGTTGAGCAAAAGAATGGTAAGAAGGAGCAAGAAAAAGCAGAAAAAGAAAGAAAAAGAAAGAAAAGAGCGAAGTAAGAAAAAGAAAGAAAAGAGAGGTTGAAAGAAAAACCAAGAGTGAAGTAGGATAGATAATCCCGAGCTTAAGCATGAGAACAACTCTGGTTGTCTGGTTTAGGATAGGAAGGACCGACTAGATCCCTCTTGCACATATGCACGAGGTGTTTTGCTCATCAGGAAGTGTTTTGGTTTAAAATCTCAAAGATTGGCATTTTTCCAACCTTCGTGTCTTAATTTGTTTATACTTGCTTCTTCCAATTGATTGTTGAGGTGGGTTGGGGAACTAGGTGCATGATTGGGGACGGGAATATCTTCTTTGCTTTTGTTTTGTTTCGTTTTTCGGTTTTCATTTCTTTTTCTTTCCCCTTTTTCTTTTCTCGTGGCTTTTGTGGGTATATTTGCTATAAACACTCACGAGACCTACCTCGTCCACCCAGGCTACCGGGGGGTTTAAAAGGCTTGATGCATACGCTAAATGCATTCGCGAAAGTGAGTTAGGTTTTTTTAGTTTTCCTTTTTAGTCCTTTTCTTTGTTTTTAGTTTGCTCGGGGCGAGCAAACCCTTGTGTTGGAGTGGTGTTCAGCCTCGTTCCGAGCCGAAATTCTTCTCTTTTATAGGGTATATTTGCTTGTTTTAACCCTATTTATATATTAGATATACTGATTTGGTGTTTTGTAGGAAAATAAGGAATTAGAAGAAGTTTGGGCTTAATTGAAGGTTTTTAGGGAATCCCGAGCTATTTCCCGAGTCAAACCAAGTCAACCCGAGCCGAGAGCCGAGGCGAAACCGAAGCGGGAAATTCCATATCAAGATTGGCGCAAAACAGGGGAACGGTACAAACGCAATGGTTTGAAATACGTGTGCCTTCACCCTTTGGGTCATAACTCCTTCGTTACAACTCCGATTGGTCTTAAATTTTGGGAGCTTAAAGTACACACCGAGTGCTTTCCATCGATGTCTTACGATCCTAAAACGGAGATCGGATGAAGAAGTTATGCGTGTTTGAAGTCGGCTGGGAAAAGCTGCCCAGAACAGTGGCTCGCCCGAGCCATCTGCTAGCTCGCCCGAGACAGGCTTCTGGGGCAACAAAGACAAGCCAGGAGAGCCGGACAGTAGGCTTGCTCGCCCGAGCCACCCCAATGGCTCGCCCGAGCCACTCTATCTGCAGAAAAATTGCTGCGCGTGCTGCGATTTGTTTCTAGGGTTTTGGGTTGTATTTTTCCTTCTTCTGTAAATACCCACTTGTATTCATCCAAGTTTAATCAATTAGCCTAGGTAATTTAGGAGTAGAATTAGATTTATTGCTTTCCTTTATTTGCTTTAATCTCTCTTTAATTGTTCTTCAAATTTTCAATTGTTCTTCATTGTTCTTCAAGCTTTCTTTGATTTCTAGCATTTGTATTCAACTTTCTCAAGATTTCTCAATCTCTCTCAAGCTCTCTCTTGTCTTCATTGAAGTGTTTTACAAGTTTTTTTTTCTCTCTCTCTCTCCTCTCTAATCTCCATTGTTGACTTGTTTCCTAAGCTTTATAGTGTTAGCCACAATCAACTCCATTTTTAGTGGGGAGGAGGGTCAAGGAACTCCAATTCTACTTACTAGTGAGAATTTGGGGGATTCTTGGTAATCCAAACCACAATGTCTTGTTTCTTCGGGGGAAATTCAAGTGTAGATTGAAGGTTTATTGAAGATTAGTCATCAAAGGTATAATTTCTCGTTCCCAATTTCATTGTGTTCATTCATGCCTTTTAATTGCTTTCATCTTTAAGTGCTTTCTTTATTGCTTTCTTTTAGTTGCTTTCTTTATTATTATTATCATGTCTAGGTTAGATTTAAATGCTTTCTTTACATAATTTATCGCTTTCCGCACTTGAAAAAAACCCCTTTACACGAACCGATTACCTTAATCAAGCCTCACACCCATCCCTGAGACCGACATCCCTAACTTATAAAACCACAAAAATTACAACCGAACAATCGGTCCAGATGAACATCTTGACTGTCGCCATCGACACGCCCCTTCGCAGGGCGTGGCCCCGCAGGGCTCTCACATGCTTAGAACACCAACTAAGTCCAAACAATGTTCGAACTTAGCTATAGATAGAGGCTTGGTTAACATGTCTGCAGGATTATCAGAAGTATGCACCTTCTTCACTACGATCTCTCCCGCAGCAACTGTATCTCAGATGAAGTGATACCTGACGCTTATATGCTTGGTCTTCGAATGATAATTGTCATTTTTTGTCAGATGTATAGCACTTTGACTGTCTTAATAAACCACAGTCTCGCCCTGTGGTACTCCAAGATCCATGACCAATCCCCTCAACCAGATGGCCTCCTTCAGTCCTTCCATTCCAGCAATATATTCAGCCTCTGTAGTAGACAGGTCTGCTATATATTGAAGTGAAGCTTTCCAAGATATTGCTCCTCCAGACATGATGAACACATATCCTGAAATTGAGCGTCTCCTATCCAGATCTCCACCATAATCAACATCAACATAACCTACAACATCAGACGTTGCAGCACTACCTCTATCATACAGGATGCCCTTCTCCAAAGTACCCTTCACATAACGAAGGATCCACTTCACTCCTTCGGAATGCTCCTTCCCTGGATTCTGCATATATCTACTCACCACACTAACTGCATGGGACAAATCAGGTCTAGTGCACACCATAGCATACATCAAACTACCAACTGCACTAGCATAGGGAATATTTTGACATCCTCCTTACCTCCAAATCAGTTTTAGGACAGTTCTCACCTGACAACTTGAAGTGTGCGGTTAAAGGAGTTGAAACTGTTTTACAGTTTCTCACCTTGAACCTGTCCAACACCTTCTCGAGATATTTCTTCTGAGACAAGAACAACTTCCCTGCCTTTCTATCTCTTTGGATCTCCATACCCAAAATGTTCTTCGCCGCTCCGAGGTCTTTCATCTCAAACTCCTGGTTGAGTTGAGATTTCAGCTTCTTTATAAGTGACATGTCCTTTTGTACCAATACTTGCGTTCCTGTTTAAGTCCATACAAGGACTTCTTCAATCTACACACTTGTTCCTGTTTGCCAGGAACGATGAAACCCTCTGGCTGCCTCTTATATATTTCCTCCTCCAACTCGCCATGGAGGAAAGTTGTCTTGACATCAAGTTGCTCCAACTCCAAATCAAATAGAGCAACAAAGGCTAACAAGGTGCGGATCGACGTATGCCTCACGACTGGCGAGAATACTTCGTTGTAGTCGATTCCTTCTTTCTGGTTGCAACCCCTTACAACTAATCTGACCTTCCACCTTGCACTTTCTACACCAGGGATACCTTCCTTTCTCTTGTACACCCACTTCGCAGTAAGAGCTCGTCGCTTTTTAGGCAACTCACATAGCTTCCATGTATGATTTTTCTACAAACTCTCCATCTCCTCTTACATATCTCCTATCCAACTTGAGGCATTCGGACAAGAGATGGCCTCCTGATAGGTAGAAGGTTCAACACCTTCAGGAGTCTCCTCTGCAACACTCAGCGCATAAGCAATCATATCATCCTCTTCTTCAGTATATCGCGCTGGTCTCCTGATCTCCCTCCTGGGATGATCTCTAGCAATGTATGGTTGTTCCTCAACCCGAGGAACATTCGTCTCGATCTCAGGCTCATCAACCTGAGTTGGTTCAGGAGCATCATCAGTAGTTTGCTCCTAATTGTAGGTTCCAGCAGCTCCATCTTGAGCCTGCTCCACCTCGAACACCATTCTTCCTGCATCCTTCTCCTGATTTCCCGCATCATCAGAAGTACCAGTAGATTCCATTCCAGATAACATAGCAGTTTCATTAAAGGTTACATCTCTAGATTGTATAACTTTCTTTAAATCAGAACACCACATTCTATATCCCTTAGACTCAGACCCATAACCTAGAAACATGCATTTAACAGCCTTGGGAGACAGCTTCCCATCATTCACATGGGCATATACAGGACATCCAAAAATTCTCAAATTAGAATAATTAACTGGATTACCTGTCCATACTTCCTCTGGAATCTGGTATTCGATAGAGGCATGAGGTGATCTGTTTAGTAGGTAGAAGGCAGTAGATATCACCTCTGGCCATAACAATTTGTTCTTCCAAAGCCTTGCATTCGAGAGCATGCAGCGTGCTTTCTCAAGGAATGTCCTGTTGATTCTCTCGGCTACCCCATTTTGCTGAGGCTTACCCACCAAGGTTTAATGCCTTGCAATCCCATGCTCCTCGCAGAACTCAGTAAATACAGAATCAACAAACTCCAACCCATTATCAGTCCTGAGTTTCTTGATTTTCCTGCATGTCGGGTTCTCCACCAAAGCTTTGAACTTCTTGAAATATGAGAATGTCTCATTCTTGTGCCACAGGAAATAAACCCAAGTCTTCCTCGAGAAATTATCCACGGATGTCAACATGTAGCGCTTGCCACCCAGTGATGGCACTCTAGCAGGACCCCAAAGATCTGAATGAATATAATCAAGGATCCTTACTGTTGTATGTTTAGCCCTTGAAAAGCTAACCCTCTTCTATTTCCCGTAGACACAGTGATCGCAAAACTCCAACTTGTCGATCTTTGGGCCTTCAAGATATCCCTTCTTGCTCAACATTGACATTCTCTTCTTGTCCATGTGGCCTAGTCTCATGTGCCACAGTTTTGTGCTGTCGGACTCATCAAGATTTAGGATTGCCGCTGCAGATCCTGTCACTGTAGACCCCTGCAGGATGTATAGACTGCCCTTCCTGATTCCCTT
Organism: Portulaca oleracea; assembly: GCA_029582165.1. Classification (NCBI taxonomy): domain Eukaryota; kingdom Viridiplantae; phylum Streptophyta; class Magnoliopsida; order Caryophyllales; family Portulacaceae; genus Portulaca; species Portulaca oleracea. The sequence continues at coordinate 37,639,269 of CM055868.1, forward strand.
CATAAGAACCATGGAACCCCTGCACACTTTTAAAACACCATCTTCTCCTTTATACCTGCAGCCGTTAGCTTCAAGAGTACCCAAAGAAATTAAATTTCGAGTCATGTTAGGGATATGACGATCCTCCTTGAGAGTTCTGACGATGCCATCATGAGTCTTGATTTTGATGTTGTCGATTCCTGCAACCTTGTAGGCTGTGTCGTTACCCATGACTATGATCTCGATGTCAACCGGATCATAAGACTCGAACTAGTCCTTATGAGGACACATATAATAGGTGCACCCCGTGTCAAGAACCCACTCATCTCTAGCTATCCTACTCGATGTGGTAGCCAAGGCATGATCCGTAACTACAAACCCATCACCATCTGACTCGAACTCTACGCAGTTTGAGGTTCCCGGTTTGGTGTGATTATCCTTACTCTCTTGCTTTTGGTCTCTCTGTTTTGCCCAACAGTCACTCTCTATATGCCCCATCTTACTACAGTAGTTCACTTCTTATTCTTATGAGGAATCCTAGACTTTGAATGGTGTTTAGACCTCCCTCTAGACCCGTTTCCCTTACGTTCATTATTCCTACCCCTTACAACCATAGCATCACCACCCTGGTCATCACCATCGGTATCAAGTTTCTCATTAGACAGTAAACTAGCCTTTACTTCACTAAGGTTAAGGACACCACGATTCCCATACAACATGATTTCCTTAAATTGTTTATGTGATGCAGGTAGGGATATAATTAAATGTAAAGCCTTATCCTCATCAGTGTGTTTTATATCCATTGATCCCAATTTAGTAATAACTAATAATAGAATCAAATTCACTAAGATGTGCCTAAATAGAAGTACCTTGGGGCATCTTCAGCCTGTAGAATTTATCCTTCATTTGGTACTTGTTTGCACGACTCTTCGACATGTACAACTCTTCCAGTTTGGTCCAGAGCTCCCGAGGTTTCTCGATATGCATCAACTCTCTCTGAATGTGCTCCGCCAAGCACAGCTGAATCCCTGCCAGAGTCTTATCTTCAAGCTTCTTCCACTCCCTTGGAGTTAGATTCCCCGTGATATCCTTCTGGAGTTTTTTGAATTCATCATCGCTCATTGTCGCATCTGTCTTCGTGTCGGGATACTCAATCACATCCCATAACCCATGCTGAATCAGGACCGCCTTCATCTGCAGTCTCCACATAGTAAAACTCCTCGTTCCATCAAATTTTGGAATATCGCACTTCATGATTGAAGCCATCTCCACCCTGCTCTGATATCACTTGTTAGAGAAAAGTAAGTAGCAAGGTAACAACGGAAGCGAATAATAGAATCTAAAACGAGATGACGGATATTATGACAAAATTTAGGGACGGAAAATAAGCGATAAAATCAAACACCAAAATTACGTGGGAAACCGAAGAACTCAGAGAAAAACCCACGAACGGCGACAGCCAGAAAATAATCCACTATGAGAAAGGAGGAGTAGAACCTGATCACTATCACAGGGTGTGATGCGATCCACAAAGGAGATTACAATAACAATCTCTCAGCTCTCAACTCACAATCTCTTAGGATACACTGGGAAAAAATATTGGTGAGACCCCTTTCTCTTTCAATATTTTCCTTCTCTCTAGCTCTCTATGTTTACCGATGTGTTTTTTGTGGAGAAACATGTACCATATTTATAGGGAAAACTCCTTATAACCTAACTTGACTCCCACTCCAATTAGATTTAAACTCTAATACAATTAGGAAACCCAACATAATAAGGAAACTTAAATAATACCCTAAAACAATTAGGAAACAAACAATTGTGGGATCAAGAGATTTGGTGATTTTAGGACACTTTCCTAGATCCATTAACTAAGATTTTAGCTAATATAGCATGCTCCATTATGCAATTTACTGCCGATTATTGAAAGGCATGTCCTTGAAGAAAACTGAAACAAAGCAAAGACTGAAGTGTAACAGTATATGATCCCATGTTTTCTACCTTTCTAGAAGATGTACTGCTGAATGCAGCAGATCGTATGTCCTTGGATAGGTGTTGAATGACTCACACCAATTATCATAAACTCCAATTGGTCCTTGGTCAAATATTTATGTGAGTGTATCTAGCTCTTAGACCCGAATAACATTCATCACCAACAAATGCATAGTGCAATAGCAAAACTGCGAGGCTTTGTTGTATCACGTATGCCTATTCCAAAGTTAGGAGTCTAATGAACCAATAAAGACATAGCGACAACTACAAAGTAGATGAAAATGGTGCTGTCACAACTTGGTGAACTTACCCTCCCTGATCAACTTGCTGTCATATCCATGACAATACAAACATTGGTCTACTTAATTTCGAGACCATCCATATAAACATTTGAGACAACATCAAATCTGAATTTTGAGTGATTTTGAAAGACTTCTTTGACAAATAGGCTTGTAGGAGGCCTTAGTAGTCTTGAAGTAAGTCGTTCATGCTGAAGAGGGGCCATGTAGCATATTCTAAAGGAAGCTTGGAAATGTCCGTTTGGGGAGGTGTGTACCAGTGAATTAGAGAGGAGAATAGGAGCCAATTCACATTGTTGAATATAATTTTTAATTGATTGAGATCATCATAATAGTCAGTCTGAAGTTAACGATACTATGATGTATTTCTGACCATTGTTTTACATATAGGTAGGTCTTTCTTCTTGCGCTCATTATAGAAAGATTCTGAGATTGGCTTCCAGTACACTACAATCCGTTTTCTTATTGGTGCCATGGCCTTAGTATTTTCTTCCAGTACAATTATTCTGGTAAAGCTACCATGGTTGCAAAGCACATAGATAGATGGCATGAATGATGAGATTAACTTCATTTGTGGTTTCTAGACATAAATCCCATAAATATTAGATAGTGGTTCAAGGTGAGGAATGAGACGTAGATTAAGGAACACATACAACTCCATATGCTCACATGCCTTTTATTATTGTAATAGACTGGTGTAGTTGACGAGACAATGAACCATCCAGGCCTAAGAACTCTGTAAAGCTTTAGTAATGGATTCGCTAAAACTGAAGGCTCTACCAAAGTATGCCATTCAATGAAGTGGATCAGCATACATAATGTTTCATTTAGGATACAAAATCTTGGCTACTTGAGAGGGTGAGTCGGACTCATAATATGTAGCTTTATCGCAAGCTAAAATGTCTGAAATGATAAAATAGTTATAAAATCCTATGATAATTACCACCTCCGCAGGGAATTAAGGATTTCTAAGGAAGCTGCACCCAGTATCCACAACAACAAAGAGTTAAATGAGTTCATGCTTACAGGGTTTTGATCTTGTTTCCGATTTCCCAAGAATAGGAAGTGGGTCTCCTTTGTCATCGTTCTTCTGTTGATTTGCCTTTCCAAAGTGTTCGGGTGGTCCCAAAAAATTGCTCCGGGATGTCATACATTCCCTAAAACTGGCTACTTTGGGACCACATTATTATTTTTTTACTCTTTGGGGACCAGATTGTTGTCAAAACTTGCTGTTGGGGCTTTTCCGACCAAAATTGTCGGAATCAATAAAAAGTCAGTTTTACCCCTTGTCTAATGAGTGAAAGGTCCAGATTGCCCCTTTTATTTCCCCGCTGAAGTCTGTCTTCTCCTTCTCCTCCTTCTTCTTCTTCTTCTTCTTCTTCACTTTCATTTATTTTGGGCTGTTTTGTTTAGTACAAATTCGCTAACCCCCCACCCAAATTTTTTCTCTTTGCATTTTAGCCAACTACCATGCCTTGAGTGAACTGTATTTTATTTTGTAGAGTGACTTGTTGAAAACAGTTACCTAAGCTAATAAGGTGATTCACTTCTCTTGAAGCTTTGAAGATCAGCAACAATGGCGTCGGCAGATCTAGCACCATCTCGATCTCCGACCGACCTCTTCGGCTATCCAATCGACGATTCCAACCCCTTATGGTCCAAGAAAGACCTCTTTCTCTCTCCCAATTTCGACTTCGAATCCTACATCTCCAACCTCCGAACCTTCGTCCCCTTCGACACCTTTCGATCTTAATTCCAGTCGCATTTGTCGTCGCTCAAGCACGAACTCATTGACCTAATCAATCGCGATTACAATGACTTCGTCAATCTCAGTAATAAGCTCGTCGATGTGGATTCTGTTGTTGCTCGAATGCGAGCGCCTTTGTCTGATCTCAAAGAAGATCTCCGCGTTTAGGGATAGTGTTGAGGCGTCGCTTGTGTCGTTGCAGGATGGGCTTAGACAACGAGCTGAAGTTGCTAATGCGAGGGAGGTTTTGGAACTGTTGCTGGATACATTTCATGTTGTCTCCAAGGTTTGTGATTCTGTCCTAATTGAAAAAATTAGGGTTTTGATTGTTTATTTGTGTTGTCGGTTTTGTGGTTTTGTGTTTGTTTGTGGAGAATTTAGGCCGCACATTGGATTTGATAATCGTTTGTGTTTGAGTGTACTGATGATTTGTCCAAGCCATATCTTGACCTGGTTGCTAGATTGTATTAAAGGGGTGGTGGGGTTTGAGGGTGTGGCAGCAGCGGGGAAGGAGAAGAAAGAAAGAAAGAAAGAAAGAAAGAAAGAAAGAAAGAAAGAAAGAAAGAAAGAAGAGGCAGCAGCAGGGTGGAGGGTGGTGGTCGGCCGGGAAGAAAGAAGAGGAAAAAGATGGGTGGCGGATGTTATTCTGCCCGAAGAAGAAGAAAGAAAAAGAAAGGGAGAGAGAAAGAAAAAATGGAGTCAAATAGGGTTATTTTTGTCGATTCATCTATCTAAATCTATTTTGTGTTGACTCCGGCTAAATTCACCGGATTTTCATAACTTTTGGTCGGAAAAGCCCCACCCAGCAAGTTTTAACAACAATCTGGTCCCCAAAGAGTAAATAAAAATAATGTGGTCCCCAAGTAGCCCGTTTTAGGGAATGTGTGGCACCCCGGAGCAATTTTTTGCGGGTGGTCCTGGTAAGTTAAGGGTTCCTAGGACGTTAACATCGGGCGTAAGCCACAAGGTTTTAGAAGCTAATGAAGCATCCAAATAGACTAGCCGTCTGGATCCTATTAATCAATCTAGTGATGTTAAATACCATGGCAAGTATAGCAGAGGAAGCATTGTCTGCTCCATATGTGACTGATGATTATGCAATCATCGTTGTAACCCGGGTACCTAACAGTAGAATATTCACGATGGTGAACCATGTAAACCTCAGAAGAGAACAAATGCAATGGGGAAGGTAATTAGAACTATTCAGCATCTTCAAAAATATCTAGCACCTTTACAAACAATATATTATTAGCATCTCAAGAATTAACATACACTAAGTTTGCCGAATGCTTAAACCTGAAGGAAAAGCTATGTAAAGATCATAACAAATATGCCTTGACATACTTGGTAAGGATTTAGCATCTACCACTCAATACAACATTTGTTGAAAGTTGAAACAAATGAACCTGTAGGTGATTAGGGTAGGTGATTAGTAATTATAATTATTAAAGGGAAAATTACTTTGTAGTGTTGCCGAAAAAAGAACTTATCATACAGGTGTTTTTCTTTCAATAAGGTGTTGTCATCAATCAAGTATGTTTGACAAAGAAAATTGATTTTGTTGTTTTTGTTGGGCAATCAAATAGAGTGTCAGTAGTAGGCATGCCCCTATTTGAAATTATTATTATTATTATTTTATTTTTTTGTTGAGAGCCACCCCTTGCCTAGATTACCGAACAAGGTCATGCCCGTGATATTTGCGTCACGCCACGACGCTTCTAGATTTTCTAACTGTCGTGGCCGCAACCTCCCCTATCGTGCCCGCGACAAAACAGGGAAGTCAGGTCTTCCCTCGAATATTCCCCTTTTATTTCTTCCCCTTTTGTGTATTCCCCCTTTTTCCCCTCCCTTAATAAAATGTGAAGCCTTTCGAGGGGCATTTAATGTATTTATCATGGTCCTTTTGCCTTTTGATCCATAGCTCCCCTCTATTCCCAGTTCTCCAGCATGAATGTAAAGCTGACTTTTCTCTCAAAGTTCTCTCTATCTCAGGTCTTGTTTACTTGATCATCAATCTAATTGTTTTGGTTTTCAAGACAAATCCTTTATACAATTGTGGAGATTGAATCCTTTATCAATTCTTAGCGGATTTGATAGTTCTTGGGTGGTGGTGCTCCTTTACCCCAAGTCCATATCTAGTGTGTGAAAAACTTCATTCCTAGGGTTTGGTCGTTACATTCATCACCATCTTCATCAAGTACTTCAACTCAAGCATCTAATCTCACCATGGCACGCTCCGAATACCAAGCAAGCTCTTGCTTCGCAGGACAAGTCCAAATGGTTAGTCTTGTAGGTGTAAGGGAACTCCCAGATAATGTAGAGGGAAAATACCTTCCACATAACCTATGACACGAATAAATCTATGCTTTTCTTCATTATGTAGACATGCAATGATAATCACTGACTTGTTGGGATTAGCTGAGTGGCCTGAGACCATTGAAAAACCAAACAATTATGAATGTTTAAGTCCTAAATTTACTAATAATTCAAGTGAGATGAAATACGGGTTTGTGTAACGTCGCCAAGGACCAGGATTTCTTTCTGCAGGGTTGTTATCAAGAGATCGGGGACGCCATATGGGTTACGTTACTTCCCTTGGGTTAAGTGTGCACACGTGCTACATTTGCTGGGATGACGATCAATGTTGTTGTGTTGAGATCGAAAATTGTTATGTTGTTGAGAATATTGTGCTGGAAGTCTTGGACTTTCTTGCTAAGGGGTAAACTATACACCCTATCTGGTTTATAATAACGTTGGATGAGGATTATGGTTGGTTGAATGTTTAGGGGTTTTGCATACCCGGTTTTTGTACCGTTCTCTCGAGGAGCTGAGGGGCCTAACCTCAGGAATTTAATTTGAAAAATGTTCAAATCACAAAGAAAAGCACGATGTTGGATTAAGCTACTTAACTACTAGATGATCAAACAAATTGACAAGATTGATTTAATTAACAAAAAGAAGGGTTTCGGGGGTTTTAGGCAACTAATGGGTTCATATTTACTCGGGTTTTCATGATTAAGAGGTAAGAACATCGGATCGATTAAATGAGACTTTTGTAAGAATAAGCCCACTGAGCTCCCCTTTTCAAGGGAAGCTTGGAGTAACTACCGTAAGATCCTTCATGGATCCTAGGGGCTAAGCTTGCAAAAGTTCCATAGTTAAGTCTATTCTCATTTTTCATGAGAATAGGATTAACAATTTCGTCCTTATCATTCCTAACAAGTGATTAGTGAATTAGGAAACTCTCAGACCTTAATTCACCCCACTTGAAGGAAAGAATAAGGTGGGAATTAGATTTCTCTATTAGTTACCCCTTAAATCATTAAACCCAGCAATTAATCACCCATTAGAGCCTTAATCACCCCTAACCCTCTAGAAACTTAGCCAATAGTCATAATCAAAAATACTTTTAACACATCCAAATCCAACCCTAAACTTGATTCTATCAAGATCAAGCTAAAACCACTTATTAAGCAAAATAAGAGAAGATTAGCACTAATCAAGCAATAAACAACTAATTAACAACCATAAAGTAAAGAGGGAAACAGTAAATATCACCTATTGATGGAGGCAATGAACAACAATGGCCAATAATAGAGATGGAATCTTCAATTCCTCAATTCATTCATCAAAATCATCTAATACAAGCCAAAGTAATTCAATAAATAGAAGTCAGCACTAACATTTAGGTTAATCTCCTTCTGAATCTCCTAAAACCTCTCTAAAACATTAACCTAATAAATACTATTGAGAAAAAGTGACATAAAGCTATTTATACAAGATAAGAAAATCATCAAAACGCAGCCGTTTTGAGTCGAAGTCACTTAAAAAACAGTGTCGTCGCACTCGTGACGACAGGGCCGTGGGCAGGACCTTTCTGGAGGGTGAAGAGGGCGATTCCAAAATAGCGCGAGGTCGCGAGCGTTACAGGCTGGTCACGAGCGTGACCACCCTAACTCCAGCTTCCCTTCATCTTTTCTCTTAGGATTTTGTCGCGGGTGCCACCCCTTCTGTCGCGGGTGGCATGACCCTCGACCTCTTTTCCATTTTTTACCTTTCTTAGCGTGGTGCCCGCTACATGGACGTAGCAAAGACTATGAATCCGGGTTGAAATGTTGGTCTGGTCACTCCCGCTACAAGGCTTTTAGCGGGTGCGATGACCTTGCTTTGGCTCCTTCCATGATGAACTTGCCCTCTTGACCCAACTTTACTTCATTTTCCGGCCCGGCTTGGCACTGTAATCCTCTTGAGACTCCATTTTTGGCCTTGATTTGCTTTCTTGTCGGACTTTATTTCTGAAACACCAAGTACCTAATCAAAACAACTAAAAATGCATTAAAAATCATAGAAAGATCTTAGGATTGAGTGAAAATTTCAAGGTCGGGAGTATAATCTAGGCCTTAAAACGATCCTAAACTCCCCTCCCTCCCCCCCCCCCCCACACACACTTGAGCTTTTGCTCGTCTCGAGCAAAACAAAAAAAAAAAAAAACAAACAGACAACAACTACTCAACTTTCTTGGGAGGCAAGGGGTGCATTTAGATATGCACCAAGCCCTTTAAACCCCTCGACATCTCAGGTAGACGAGATAGGTCTCATGAGGGTTTATAGTGATTGAACCCACAAAAGCCATACGACGAAATGGAAGAGAGAAGGAAACGGGAAGTGAAAATAGAACTACTTACAAAAAAGAAAAGGGAAGACATTCATATTCACAATCAAGCACTTAACTAATCAACTTACTCTATCAATCACAAAGAAGGGTCGAATCTACACAAAAAAAGGACATTACCATTCTTTGGGATTTTCAACCCCAAACATTTAATGACTAGCGGAAACCTTGTGCAAGTGGTCCCTAGGTAGGGAAACCAAAGCTATCTTCGTGCTCAAACTCGACTTTATTCACCAATTTATTTACTGTTCTTTTCAAGAAGGATCAGTTGCTTTCGAGATTAAATCGCGGGTCGTTAGGAGTTACACCACCAACGTGGCTTTGCTCCATTCATACCAAGGTAAGGGATGAGGGACTGCTACCACCCACGCCAAACCAAGTTGGTAAACCGATAAACTTTGAAACTTTTCTTTTCCTTTTTCTTTATTTTCAAATTTTTAAGGGTGGAGGTTTTCGAGAATTTGGGTCAACCTTCGCAAAGGGTTACCATACCGATTCGGGTTTTCATCATTCATAGACATTGTACTTAAGAGATGTGAGCGTTGTCCACTCACACCAACCCTCATTGGTGCTTCCGAAATTATTATGCTAATTACACAAGTTCGAGCACTAAAGAGCTAAGATAACCCGATTCTTATGCGTGAAAAAAGTAAGGAATCCACTAAACACTCCATGGAAAGAGAGATAAGCCTCGGCAACAATCCAACCTAAGGCCTATTATTGAATATATCGACCGCCTCCCAACGATTAACGAGCAAGTTGAAAAGCTATCTACATGATTATGCATAGAGACATCCTCCAAAAGAAAACAAAAACACTGTTTTGGGTTTTTCTTCACTACCTTTTTCCATTTTCTCTTTCATTGTCACTACATTTTTTCAGATTTTTTTCAAAATTTTCAAATTTTGCTTAAAACAAAAACCCTAAGGTGCTAGGTAGATCTGGGCATTGAGCGGGCTGGGCCGGGCCGTGGTCCTGGTTAGGCAGGCCGAAAATTTGTAACCCGTCGGCCCGAGCCCGTCCCGGCCCGTCCTTCGGGTCAGGCAGTGTCGGCCCGAGCCCTGACCCGGTGGGCCGCGGGCCGGGTCAGCGGGCCAGCAATTGTGTAACCTAGATTTTTTTATAACAAAAACCTTGAATACTCCATGCATTTTAAACCTAGACTTGAGTAGGTCGGGTAGGGCTGGGCGCTGGGTCAGGCGGGTCAGGCAATCTAACGGCCATCTCCTAGAGACTAGTTCTGCTCTTAGCCTTAAAAAGAAACAATACCGTTCCCATTGCCTTGTATGCACATTCAGGATGACAACTATTCATAACTCCAATTGCAGGCAGCTGACCATCGGGTAAAATTTCAATCCTTTTCCAAACAATGCCAAATAAACATTTATTCATTATTAATATGACACACAAAGAATGTAGCTCACATCTGATAAACAAAATGAATAAATTATAGTTCAATATTAGTTTATAACAAAACATTCAATTATGATATTAATATTATTTTTTCACATATATTAGCGGGTCGACGGGCCAGGCCGGGTCATATACCCTTGGCCCGAGCCCGGCCCATCCATTCTTCGGGGCCCCGATCTTTTCAGGCCGGGCCGGGTCGCCTTCAAAAAATGTGGCCCTAACCTGCAATTTTTCGGGCCGGGTTGGGCCGGGCCGACGGATCCCCGACCCATTGCCCAGGTCTAGTGCTAGGTGAGCTACCCAACAAATAATTCCCCCCCCCCCCACCCCCCATACACACTTAAAACTCTGCATCCTCATTGTGGGATAAGGTGTCACAAGAATGGTAGCGAGCAAGGACAAGCATATAAACAAAACCTAGCATATAGAAAGGGTGGCCACCCGAGCCCACAAGACTCCAACAACAATATATCCCAACATAAAGTACAATAAGGGGCGCGCCACCAAAAGGGAAAATTGAGCATGCAACTGAAGTATATACAAACCAAGAGAAGAATAATGGAAGAAGCTTATCTCGGGGTCTTCGATAGCATAATAGAACTCAATCCACGATTCAAAAGAATATAGAAGAGGTTAGAATAAAAAATGTATGCCTACCTAGATGCGTCTATTCTACATGCAAAAGAAAGAATCTAAGAAAAGGAATGCAAAAGAACTAAAGGAAAAGAACTAAATAGAATTTAAACAATTTGTACATTGACTGATGCATACCCCAACCCCGAACCTCACAAAGTTTGAGGTGGGAACTGGGGGTGAAACTCGCCCTAACCCCGTCTTACACTCGATGGTGCTAAGTGTAGACCAACAACCACCACAATCAACCAAGAGAATTTAGAACACAAGATTTAATTAAAATTTTGTTTGATATAATAAAGAGGTAAAGATGATGCAAAGGGAACAACCAAACCCTACCAACAGCAAACACAACAAACAATAAAACCAATACTATGATCATCCATTCCTGACTAGTTGCCCCTCCCCCCAAATACTTATCAAGCACACAGTGCAAGCATAAATAAATAAGAGCTTAAGGTAGGAGCGGGGAACATACAACTCATTGGCTCGGGCCTCCCGGAGGAGGCGAATATGGATAGTACTGGAAATACGATGGGTAGTAAGGGTTTGAATAATTTTCCGGGAAGGGTGTGTGACCACCGACTGTATAATGAAAGTAACCGTAGTCTTACATATATTGGTTTTGTTGTTGAAAATACTACCCGTGCCTTTGCAAGTAGGCTTGCACGTTGTTGAGCATGGATTGTTGAGTATTCAACAATGCTTATTGACTCTCTAGCATATTATGTTGGCTCTTGAGAAGTATCTGCTGTTGTTGGTAGCTGAGGGTCAATTGCTCAAGGTGAGCTTTGACCTGCCCAATGGTAATGTGTAAAGATGGCCTATCCCCAACGTTTTCCTCATTCTCACCCCCTTCCTCGTTCCCTTCTTTTTCTTCTACATCTCCCTCTTCATCTTCTCCCTCTTTTTCTTCCTCTTCCTCTACATCCTCCTCCATCGCCTCTGCTGACACATCCGGGCTACCAACCCGCCTACGACAGCCATATTGCTGACCAGAAGAGAGGTTGCGAGGGTTGGTGACATGAAGCCATCCCTCGGCCTTCTTCGAATCAAAGTGAATTAACGTCTTGTTCATGCCGTGCCAATGGAGGTATATGATTCGAGTTTGATGCTTGGCTAAGATTCCCATTTTCTACAACTAGACACCATCCAAGGGATCAGGAAAATAGCAAGGACTCCACTTCTTTAAGAGATCCCGAAACCCACATGTTCTAGGAAGTAGCATATGATATGCCCCATCCCGATAGTTGTCGGCCGATTTTCCATGCTGAATTCTTTAAGACAATGAAGGATGCAAGAGCCGGTGTTGACATGGCGTCTGTTAGGATCAGATTCAGATCTGTTGCCAGTTGTTAGCCACTTGTTAGGGTGTAAAATAGAGCAATATATGCAGCGGAAGGAAATTTAGGATGATTATGGAATCGAGGATAATAATAGAGAGGCAAAAACAACGATATATGGGTGAGACAGTATTTTTACATGGGAAACCGAAAAACTCGGAGAAAAACCCACGAGCGACAACAAATATCCACTAGTAGAAAAGGAGATATTACAAGAGGTGGAATATAATCTCTCATACACTCTCACAACCTAGGGATAAATAGGGTGAAGATGTGGAAATAACACCATACCTCCCTCAGGGGGAGTTTTGAATGCTTTCACATCGACTACGTCTGCCACTACTGCATATTACAAGACGAATAATGACCTCTATTTATAGGGGTAAACATCCTATAGATCTGGGTAGACTCCCCCTCCAAATACAATTAGGTTTTAGCTAGAATGCTATTACAATTAGAAAATTTGCCTAAATATAATTAGGAAATAAAATAACTTCCTAATAGCAACCAATAATTTAGAGTTCAAACAGGTTTGGAAACTTGCCAAATAATGAGTCAAGAGAATTTGGGCCAATAACCCAACAGCGTCCCTTCACGGCATTGTAGATGACCAAAAGATCATCTTTTCTAACTTTTGGACAATCCTTTGGAGGAGGTGGATGGCGAGATTACAAAAATCGCCACCAACATGTGAGTTGCATCATAGAGTGTTTTTCATCAAACCTCTCACACCTCTCATAATACCGCCCGTCCTCTTGCAAAACAAAGCCTTTGCATAATTCTTGCACCGAACACTCCCGTTCACTATTAGCCACTTGGTATTTAATGTGGCATTTGGGAACCATCATTGTAAACACAAAGGGAGCTCAAGAATTCAAGAATGAGTTGATCAACTATTGAAGCATCGATCGTAATAAAGACTTCCCACCCTAAAACCTTAATAAAATGATCAAAACTAGGCTTGCAATACAGAGATTCCACTTTATGTGCATCATATAAACAAAATATCATTATGAAATTCTTAACAAAAATTCAATCATATATTTTAATTTTAATAAACATTAGGGATATGATAATTATCAATAAAATATATTAGAAACAACTATAAATTTAATAATGAGAGATAAATGATTTTCTATAATATTTTCATCACTATCGGTTTTCTTATAAGGTATTCAAATAATTTAATTTTATGATTTGTAATTAATCTTGTTGTATGTATAAAGATTAAATAGATATTAATGTAAAATTAATTTCTAAAGTTAATTATGTCCAGATGTAATTATATAGTTTTTTGTTAATGTCTAAACTCATAATTAAATCTTTCTCTAGTTTAAAGAAAATCTTCTTCAAATATAGTTTATTAATATTTAGTTTAGTATTAAAGATCATCATATATTATTAAATGTGGAATTCAAATATAATATTGGATGAGTTAAAAAATATAGTTTTATCAATAAAATAGGTAACATGTGACAGGTAAATGCAGGGAGTAGAAAGATAGAAAGGCTGACAAAATCATCACTATATAATCAAATCTCTTTTTACCGGAAAATCTAAAGGAAAATTACTGAAGGAAAATCTTGGACGGTAAAAAAACCTTATATGTCTGATGAAGAAAATCATTTTACAACATAATGTGTATTAAAATAACTATAACAAATTTCAAGTAAGATAGATGTAATTAATTTATAAAAGTACTACCTCTGTCCTAAAATGTTTGTCACAGTGACTAACATCCTTTGATCGAATATATTTGTCATGTTTACAATTTAAACTATTGAAATTATGTTTTTGTCCCTAATTAATAAATTTATTTATGACATTTAACAAATGTTGGGATAGTTTGGCTAATATTCAAAATTTTCACCTCAATTTGAAGGTGTATTGATTTCCCAAATTAATTGGAATGACAAAAAAATTGAGACAGAGGTAATAGTTGGGATCACAAACGAATTGAGACAGAGGTAGTACATAGAAGAAGTGAAGAAGGTAGAAAACAAAAACAGGTGTCTAGCTTAGGCCCCGTTCCTTTATATGATTGGTTGTAGTGTTGTAATATATGGCTCGGTGCGGTGGAATTTGAAAAAGTGTGGTGAATTGTGGTGAGTTGCGGTCAAAATTGTGTTAGGTGTGGTAGGTTAAGAGAGAGAATGTAAAAAGTAAAAAAGAGAAAAGTGAAGAGAGACAAAAATGAAAAGATATATTGATAATGATTGTGGTAGGGTGTGGTGTGGTGTGGTGACGTGTGGTGGAAAATTTAAGAGTGGTGAGGTGTGGTACCGCATATTAGAGTTCTTTTGTGTTTATGCTAGGAGTCTTTTTCTAATTGCAATAGGAATCTAAGTCCTTGAATGTGTTTTACTAGGAGTCTTTTTCTAATTGTAATAGGAATTTAAGTCTTTGAATGTCTTTTACTAGAAATCTGCTTTTTAGCTTATTAACGCTCAATGCCAATGTATAAATATGATTTATTTCACATCTTTTTAGTGACAAGAAATTAGAGAGTAATTTATTTTCTCCAATATCTCTTTCTTCCAATTATTTTTCTTCATGGTACCAGAGCTAGGTTGAAGGAGAGGTAGTGACCGAAATCACAGCAGGATTCAATGGATGATGAGAGACTGAGAAATAATTCAAGACCTCAATGGTTGATTGATAGTGGCGCTTCTGGTCACATGACTGGTGATGCAACAATATTAAGAGATATTGAAAATATTCAACCTGTAGTAGTTGGTTTTCCTCATGGTGCGAAAACGGTTGTCGACAAGCAAGGAAAATTTTTTTCTGAGACACAAATTATAGCTGCATCAAACACTTTTTGTTCCCTCTTTAAATTGCAACCTTATCTCTGTTTATCGTTTATGTAAGGATTTAAATTCCATAGTCACATTTGATGAAATTTATTGTATTGTGCAGGTCCGATATCGGGGATTCTAGTTGGTACAGATAAATAGTCTGACGGGGTCTACTTCTATAAGGACCATCAGGGAGGTACGAAAGCTAATGTTGTGCATGCTGAAAGACTATGACATCAAAGATTGGGGCATCCTTCAAAGGAAATATTACATCTTCTTGATAAATCCTCACAAGGTACCGGTTTAGCTATGGATAGAGATGATGCTTGTGAAATTTGTTTTAGGGCAAAACAAACTAGGAACCTGCTTCTTGTTAGTGAAAGTAAAGCTAAAGGCTTGTTTGATATTATTCACATTGACATATTGGGGTCCATATGGAGTTTCTGCCTCGTGTGGTGCAAATCATTTTCTTACTATTGTGGATGATTTTAGTAGAAGTGTTTGGGTCTGTTTGATGAAAGGAAATAGTGAAACTACAAAACACTTGAAAAATTTTATAGTAATGGTGCAAAATCAATTCGGGAGAAGCATTAATAAGAAGTGACAATGGTTTAGACTTTAAGTCAAGAACCATGAAAGAATTTTATGCTGAAAGGGGGATTTTGCACCAAACTAGTTGTGTAGAGAGACCTCAACAAAATGGTAGATTTGAGAGAAAACATAGGCATATCTTAAATGATGCTCAAGCCCCGCTTTTTCAAGGCAACATACCAATAGATTTTTGAGGTGAATATGTTAAAAAAAGCGGCCTATTTGATAAACTGAACACCAAGCGAATTGCTGAAAGGGAAATCCCCGTATGAGTTGATATTTGGTGTAAAACACAACATGATCACATTAAGGTGTTTGGAAGCTTGTGTTATGAGTAAATTACATTTACCCTACCTAACATTTACGGTAATAATTTTTACAGACCCAACATTTGTGAAATAATTTTTACCTTACATGACATTAAGTGTTCATATATTTAAACCTCCTAAGATATTTTATAATTGATTTTTGTTGGATTTTCCGGCGAACATTAAAAAGATATATACGAATTGACTTTTTTACCCTTGATATCAATTCATCTTCATTTATCATATTCATTATAAGATATTTCTTCCATTATAATTGATTTTTTTTATCCTAAATGATATTTTATAAGATATTGTATAATTGAGTTTTCATTTCAGAATGAGGAATGATTGAGTTTTCGAAGAAATAAAGTATGGAAAAGGTTGGGTTTTAAATGTCATATAAATTAATATTAAGGGTAAAAACGTCCACTTCATGTTTAATTGAAAGTCATATGAATTAATATCAAGGGTAAAAAAGTCAATTCATATTTATCTTTTTAATGTTCGCCGGAAAATCCAACAAAAATCAATTATTTAATATCTTAGGAGGTTTAAATATATGAACACTTAATGTCAGGTAAGGTAAAAATTATTTCACAAATGTCGGGTACGTGAAAATTATTATGACAAATGTCAGGTAGGGTTAATGTAATTTATTCTCTTGTGTTATGCTCAAACTAGAACAACCGACAAATTTGCCCCTCGTAGCCGCAAGTTATTTTTGTCGGATACCCTCTTGAAAGAAAATGTTCGACTTTATATGATCTTGAGAATCATGAACTGTAACGCCCTAAAAATTCAATTATAGAAAAGTCAAGGTCAAACTAACGTTAACAGACAAAATTTAGCGGAAGACTCAAACTCTTATTGGGCGTCACTGCCGTATCCCCGAAGGAATACAAGGCAAGAAGGAAAACTACAACTGTCTGTCAACGGCAAACCAACTAACAAACTCATACTTAGAAATAAACCTCAAAAACTAACTTCTACTTTCTCAGAAAAGAAAAACAACATATTTAACGACTTTTAAACATGTCATCCTCACTTCTAATTCCCGTCCCCAGCATATAAATCTTCACCTGAAAACAAAACATTTCAAAAAAATGAGGGGCAAATCTCAATAATGTCTACCCCTAACGATAAAAAAAAGTTAAGTTCATTTCAATTCATTTGAGGGAGAGGGAAAATAAGTCAAACCATTTCACAAACCTTTAATCCCTTAACTGTTTTCCTCAACCCAACCAAATCATATTTTATTATGCGGGCGGGATACCACATCCCTTAAAGTAACAAATATCATACCGGATCCCAGATCCTCTGCCTACCACAGGCTACGACTGTGGTCCTGCACTTTGCCTACCACAAAGCTACGACTGAAAATCAAGAGTTCACATTTCCGCTAGCACAAAGCTTACGACTGTGGTCTCGGACCCTTTGCCTACCACAAAGCTACGACCTGTGGTCCTGCACTTTGCCTACCACAGGCTACGACCAAATAAACCCGCTTAATGTTTCACTTTGAATTATTAGTGTCTTATGCAACACTCAGTTCACAGCTCTCGAGTCAAACCCAACCCAGGTTATCAAAACCAATAAGAAAACCCCTAATAAAAGACCATCTCAATTCCCAACTTAATAAATCTAGATCACAAAAGTACAAACAGTTATCCAAAACAGATAGTCACATTTCAACATAAAGTCCCCTTTCGGGATGCAATTCTCAAAATAGATTAGAAAACATTAAAACACATTTAAAGGGCATCCCAGTGGGGATTAGAGCATATACGTTACCTGGTTAGCTTCACTTCACAGCAAAACGAACACACTTGAGCTCACTAACGACGCGAATTAGCTCGGGCCTAAAATAGAATAATTATTCTAATCAAAACGCGCCCTTCGAAGTTAGTATTAACTACCTTCTAACTAACCCTCCCCTAGGAACCCTATAGGTTCCTATCAATCATGAATTTACACTTTAAATTACCTAACACATTCCAAGCAATCACATAATAATACCAAGTAAACCTTTTCAATCAACAAGACATTCATTAGCAATTTCTCATGACAAGACAGATTATAGCATCCACACAAAAAGGGTCGTAACTTGACTTCCCGACATCCTATGGGTCTGGTTTTGGACTTTTCGGAAACCTCGGAATGTCTACTAAAACTCTTAAGTTTAACTCGAGACCCAAAACACGCTTTAAGGTCCTCAAAAACCAGCATCTTCTAAACCTATCCAGACCCGACCTAGGTCTGGTAATCGGGGTATAGCTCGACTTATAAAATTCCGAAGTCCGGTCCGTAAAATTCCTATGAAATCTAACATCTAAGGGAAACTCCAGTCCAAAGGGTTTGATTAAAAGACAACTACACTAACCGTGTATTTAATTTGCAAATTCGGTTCTAACTTTCACCAATCCGATCCCGGGGTTCTAATTTGGGTTTAAAACAGTAACTTAGGTCCAAAGTAATTAACCTAACCCAACTAAGGTCCAAACATCAAACCTCCTATCTTTAAAACCAAAAAGTAAAACATGAAATCAACTTTAATAATTCTATTAACCCTAAAAGCATGCATGAAATAATAATAACATTAACCTAAACATGAATTCTACAATAAACTATAACAAGGTACTACAATAACAACATATAAGGGTATAAAACATGAATTTCTTAATCAATGATCAAGAAAGAGTTTAAAGAACACGTGAATAAAATATAAAGAACATCTAAACATTTAAACTACCAATCAAGAATCCTAAAAACTAATTTCTTTTAAACAAAGATTCAATCAAAAACCAAGAATTAATAAACAAGAATCGAACTTTAGTAATTCTATCAACCTAACTTATTGAACAAGATTTAAACATGAAATTAAACATGAATGAACCCTAAGAGAATTAAAGAACGTGTGAATATTTAACTAACAATTCAAGAATTAATCTAGGTAATTAAACTTTTTAATTCGTGCATACAATAATAATGTTATCTAAAACCCTAACATGCTTCTCAAGAAATTAAAGAATATTATGCAATCGATCATTAACAATTTCATTACAATTATTACAAACCCTAATACACCAATTAGAACATAAAATTACACATAATAATTTTGACAATAATTACAAGTAAATAATACAACACAAGAACAAATCAATTACAAATAGCAACTAAATAATTTACACCCTTAATTACCCAAATTACAAGATTTAAAACAAGGATTAAAATAAATAACAAGGGAAAGAAGATAAAATCAGATTACTAAAACAAATAAAGACTAA
Organism: Portulaca oleracea; assembly: GCA_029582165.1. Lineage (NCBI taxonomy): Eukaryota > Viridiplantae > Streptophyta > Magnoliopsida > Caryophyllales > Portulacaceae > Portulaca > Portulaca oleracea. The sequence goes on from CM055868.1 coordinate 37,658,328, forward strand.
AACTGAAATAGGGTTTACTTAGGGCACAAGGGTGCTTGGGGCGGCAGTGGGTGATGACTGCCAGTTTCCGGCGACAGCAAGCGGCGTCTGCGGTGGTCGTCGGCGGTCAAAGAGAGAGAGAGAGAGAGAGAGAGAGACTAGGGTTAGGGTTTGGTTGGAGAGGAGATTAGGGTTTGAGAGAGAGGGAGGGGGTTTTATATTATCTAATAAAAAAAAAGCCCAACTAATACTAATCCTACTCCTAATCCAACCCAATAAGAAAATCAGATTTTTGGAAAATAATAATAACCATAATAATAGTAATAACAATAAAAAATAAAACAATACTAATAATAACTATACACATAACAAATAAAAATCACATAATTATTCATATAACAAATTTTAATAAACACAATAATATTAATAGTAATACTAATAATAATTAGAGTAATACTAATAATACTAAACCCAAGAAATTACCGATATACCCTTGTTAGTTCCTCAACGATTCTACGAGCTCAAGTTTTAGCAAAAATAAACACAAACGAATAATAATAAATAACGAAGTCAAACCTAATTTACTAACAACGTCACGGTCAACATCCTTGGATTTTTCGGGGTTTTACATGAACTCTTTACAAGTAGGGATGTAAAATTCATTGAAGAACCTTTTCCTTTTAATGAGACACCCACTCAAGACCAACACAAAAACCCAAGGGTGTCTGTATGGAATGAAAATAAATTTTTTGAAGATGATGTAGGTAACCTACCAATATGCAAAAATGATTTGGCTCAATAAGAAAAACCAACTAGCAAAATGGATCAGGATGGAAAAAATGTTTTTGATCCAGTGTTGGACTTAGGGGTAGATGTACCACACGGGCTTACACCATGAATTTCAGAAAGTTATGAACAACTTGATAGAGGTGGTTCTATATTTGTACTCGAGTCTAGGCCCAAGCAAAAAGAAAATCAAGTAGTAGACCAGGTTGTTGACAACATGCGACCCTCTTCCTCACAACATCAACTAGGTTTAGCAGAAAATAATCTTAACCAAGCTCAACAACATCAGCATATTGCCCCAGATACTAGGTGTGACACTCTGGAAATTCAATTTTAATATTTAACCGTCAAACCTTACCTTGACCAACAATTAACAGCGAAAAAGTCAAATAAAAGAAGATGAGTGTCACTGCCATATCTCCGAAGAGATACAAGGAAAGAATAGAGATTAGCTAAAACAAACTAATACCGATTTAAAACTTAAACAACATTCTTATTTCAAACAAAAATAAACTACTGAAAAATTTCAAGTCTGACTACTACAGCTAAACTCTTAGTCAAACCAAAACTCTATGATTGCTCTCACTGCTAGTTCTCATTCCCATCATAGAATGCATCAGCTGAAAACAAAACATTGAAAACATGATGATGACTCAATAATGTCTACCCATAACCGTCTAAACAATTTAAAAACCATTTCAATTCATTTTAGGTGGAGAAGTGAACAAGTCAAATATTTTCTCAATAAGTTTTCTTTCCCAACCAACCATAACCATCCTTCAGATTTATTAAGCGGGTGGACCTTGCTTATTTGGCCCTCGAAGTCCAAGATTTCACAATAATCATATCTCAACTCATCACAAAATCAATATCTATATCAATAATCAATATCATTCAATCACAATCACAATCATACGGATGGCCATCCATTTTACACACGTGCAAACACTTAACCCCGGGAAAGTAGCACTTATCAGGCATTCTTGATCTCTTGACAACTCCCTTATAGGATTTCGCGAACTTAGTGTTTGGGGATGTTGCCCAAACCCGCATTTACGTCTCATTTTATTTACTAGTCAGGTTTAATAACACACCTTTCTAGTCTCAATCAATCCACTCCCAATTTCCAAAACCATTTCCAAATCACACATAAAAGACTATCCACATTTTACCGACTCAAAGAACATAATCAACATCTAAAATAGATAGTCAATTTTCACCATAAAATCCCTTTGGGATGCAAACCGCAAAACAATGTAAAATCAATCAAAACAATTAAAGTGCACCCCAGCGGGATTTAGGACATTGACATTACCTGGAAATCTTCTCTTCAGTTCACCTCACCAGTATACTTGAGCTCACTAAAACGAACGGTATAGATCACGCCTAAAATAAAATAATTTCTAAAATCAAAACGCATTGTACAGAATTAACACGATCTACTTTCCACCTAACCCACCCCTAGGAACACTATAAGGTTCTCTTCATTCATAAATTAATATTTTAAACATACTCCACACATTCCAAACCATCACATATTACAAACAATTAACATATCACAAATATATAAATATTTCTCACATGATAACACATTTATCCAAAACATAAACTGGGCAGATTGCAACGCTCACTTAGCACGGACCATAACTTGACCTCCCGACATCCGATGGTTCTGGTTATGGATTTTCTTGAAATCTCAGAATGTCTACTAAAACTCTTATGTTGACTCCGATACGTAAAACACACTCTTAGGTTCTCAAAAATAGTCAACTATAAAACTTGTCCAGTTTTGACCTAGGTCGATTAGTCGGGTCTTAACTCAAAATATACACCTCAAAAACCCAATCCGCAAAATTTCTAAGAAAGATAACACAATAAGGAACTTTCAAACTGAATGGCGGGATTAAAGCTCGACTACACAATTTATGGTGAGCGTTATAGTTTGACACAACAATTCTGTCCAAAACTGATCTATTTTTACTTCGGGTTTTTCGATCCTAACTCTAATCAAACTATCCAGGGACTCTAACTTATGCCTCTAAACAGTCTAATAGGGTCAAATACCTTCCCCTTCACCCCTCTAACATAACCAAGGTCAATGTATACCCAAACTAACACCTCACTCACATAAACACATTAAATTTTCAAAGTAAACATTTTCTTTAAAACATAACTTAAAGAACAACATAAAACTTGAATTTTTCTACATCGAAACTTTATAGAAACATCACACACAGCAAGAATTCTAACCCTTCACTCAATAAAGAAAATCGATCAAGACCAAAATTTGAAGTACTTTTAAATAAAGAAAATCGATCAAAACTCGTATTAACACTATCGCATATAATAATAATCAAAATAACATGATTAGTACATCAAAGGTCCAAAACTTTACTACCCTATAATATAGTTTAACTTGTAAAAACCATAAGAAGATTTAACAAGACCCTTTTTAAAAACTATTATATAATAAAAATCATAAACTTATGGTTTCAACTAAAATTTCTCAAAATTTATTCACACTTTGTGAGATACTTCCAAAACTAAAACATACGACATTTAAAAACTTACTCACAAGTACCACTAATCACTATGAACATATAAATCAGATTAATACCCTAATAACACCCACATCATGCATAATCTAATATTAAAACAAACCCTGCTTTCATACAGTAATAACACAGATTTTTTCTCTCCCCGACTGAGTGCTAGGGCTGATTCCAAAATCCCTAGTGCCGCCATAGTCAGTGTGGAGTTCATCCCTCCTTTGTGCAGGGTTTAGTTAACTGGGTATCGTCCACAAGGGACGTGGTGTTGTTCTTGGAGGACTAATTGTGTCGGTAGTAATTAAGTGAGTTGCAAGAAAGAGTTAGGGCATGGCTAAGCACATTGAAGAAACTTTCAAGAACTTGACTTGAACGGCTGAAGAAGAAGAAATTGTGGATTTCAATGATCCCGAGGAGGCACAGATCGACAAACAGGCTGAGTTATGTCTGGTGGGGACGCTGCACATCAATGCAAGGTTCAATCCGGAAGTACTCATGTCGACAATGCAGAATATATGGAAGCCACAACAGGGAGTGATACCGAAAGAACTTGGAAGAAACCTATTTTCTTTCCATTTTTTTTCGGTGGCGGATTGGGACATGGTTTCAACGATGGCCCATGGACGTTCGATAATCTATGCTTCTTCTAAAAAGGTTGGACGGAAACACACTACCCTCTGAAGTCCTCTTTGATACAACACGATTCAGGGTCAAATTCTCGGACCTGCCGTTCAAAAAGAAGACCCATGCTTTCGCAAAATGTCTTAGGAATATTGTGGGGAAGTATGTCGAAGTCGATGAGGAAGACATCCTAGCACACTCAAAGTATCTGCAATTTAAGGTTGACATCGACATAGCTAAACCGATCCGGAGAGGCGTACGGGTGAAAATAGACGGAGCGACGAAGTGGATTCCAATGAAGTACGTAAAAATCCCGGATTGTTGCTACTTGTGCGGGAAGAGTGACCATGTGTATAAGGGGTGCAACTTGTATCAAGCAGGTATGGATGAGGCGGACATGCCCTATGGCGCAGGACTCAAGGGGAGGAGAATTGGGACACCAATAAAAAGAAGTTATTGGAGTTAAAAAGGGGTAGCAGTGCCAGCAGACTCAAGTTCCGTAACTTGGAAAGTGGAAACGGAAGTAAAGAGCATGGAGGCAGTGCGGCCGAGGATATGACCTGGGATGCTACAAACAAGCGCAAAGGGGAGGATGTCCGAGGAGGGACCAAAGGAGAGAGGAAGATTCAGTTAATGGAAGATGATGGTGTGATGAATGACCAAAAGGCGGCGGTTGGTGGAGCCCAACCCTGCCTAGAATCATGAAAATATTTTGCTGAAGCTATAGAGGGGGTGGCTGCCCTCTAGCAGTTCAGGCGCTCCGTCATTGGAGTCGCAAAGCCCCGATGTAGTCTTCTTTACAGAGACTATGTTGGAATTAAGCAAAGCTGAGAAGTTAGGGAGGCGGTGCGGTTTTCAGCGAAGTTTGGGTGTCGATAGCAGGGGGAGGGAGGAGCGGTGGTCTAGTTCTGTGCTGGAGAGGGGACATTGATTTGTTGCTCGTGTCCTTCTCAGACCACCATATTGCAGCGAACGTTATGGAGGGCGATAAGAGACTAATGCGCTTCATCGACGTTTATGGTTGGCCGGAAGCTCATGAGAAGTGGAGGACATGGGATCTCTTACGTAACCTAATCACAGACCATACTATCTCGACGGTAGTGGGAGGGGATTACAATGAGAGTCTAACAAATGAGGAGAAGGAGGGGGGTGTACTGCAGAAGCACAGGTGCATGGAGAGCTTCAGAGAGGCGCTTAGTGATTGTCATCTACATGATTTGGGATGTGGAGGACCAAGGTTTACATGGAAACGGGGTCAAACCCGGAAACGTTTGGACCGATATACGGCCTATGAAGCTTGGTGTCTCAATTTTTCAGTAGCAAAGGTGATTAATCTAGCAAGGTTCAAGTCAGATCATTCGCCAATTTTTTTTTTATACAAATCCCTTTGTTCCTAGACGAAGAACGAGTCAAAGGGGCCACCTTGAAAAGGCATGGTTGGAGGATGAAACCTGTGAACAAATAGTGAAGGAAGTTTGGGACAGTAGTATAGATGTGCTACAAAAAATTGAATGTTGCATGGAGAAGCTCAATTGTTGGGCAAGGAAAAGTTTGGAAGAATGGAACGAGAAATTGCAAGCACGAAACAACTTTTGGGTCGAGCCCAAACACAAGCGAGTAACCAGTTTGACACCGAAGAAGAGGGTCGATTGGCAGCCCGTCTTGAACAGTTTTTGGGGCAACGTGAGCAGTATTGGTCCATGAGAAGTCGAGCTATGGAGCTTAAGGACGGGGACAGAAATACAGGGTATTTTCATCACAAGGCGAAACAATGGGGGCGTAGGAACAGGATCACCAAGCTATGTGTGAATGGGGGGAGGACTATTACTAAGCAAGCTGACATTGAGACCCATATTGCTGTATATTTCAACCAAATTTATGCGTTTAGCAGCCCTCAAGATTTTGAGCATGATTTGGAGGGAGTAGATCAGGTGGTCTCCACAGAGATGAACAATGAACTTACGAGGCCGTACACAGCTGATGAGATTAAAGCAGCCCTTTTTCAAATGCACCCACTAAAAGCTCCCGGACCCGACGATATGCATGCTTTATTTTTTCAGACTTTTTGGAATATTGTCGAAAAAGATGTATTGGCTTTTGTGTAGAAAGTGCTAGCCGGGAGATTAATTCCGCATGAAGTAAATAAAACCATAATTACTTTGATCCCAAAGGTGAAAGACCCTGTAGAATTAGCCCAATGTCGCCCCATTAGCCTTTGTAATGTTTTATACAAAATTGCTTCTAAAGCCTTGGCTAATATACTAAAACCCTTTCTTACAAAGATTATTTCTATCAATCAAAGTGGTTTTGTGCTGGGAAGGTTAATTACCGATAATGTGCTAGTGGCCACGGAATTGTTCCATACAATGAAACGACGACCAATGGGGAGGAAAGGGTTGATGGCGGCAAAACTTGACATGAGTAAGGCCTACGATAGAGGTTAATGGGGTTTCCTCGAAGCCATCCTCAGTAGAATGGGGTTTGCAGTGGAATGCGTTCAAGTGGTCCTTAATTGTGTGTCCTCAGTTTCTTACACAGTCTCGTTGAATGGACGCCTTACTGAACCAATCTGTCCAACTAGGGGGCTTCGTCAAGGCGACCCTATATCCCCATATTTATTCATTCTAGTGGTTGAGGCTTTTCAAGTCTAATCAAGAAAGCAGCAGACTCTAGGAAGATACATGGGACCAAGGCGAGCAGGAATGGGCATGCAGTCTCTCATCTCAGTCTATATTGAAGAGTTGGCAATGGTAGCTCAATCAACATTTGGAGTGACGATTGGCTACTGGATGAAAATAGCAAGGCGGCTACCACAGTCTCACAAGAGAATGGTGGCGTTCAATTGGTATCCGAGCTAATTAACCAGGAGGCGTGTAGCTGGAACATAGAATTGATTGACAAGCTCTTCACGATCGGGACAAGCGGTTGATCCTTGCAATTTCCCTCAGTATTCAACAACCCCCTGATGCACTAGCATGGTGTTTCGAGGAGAAGGGTGTGTATAGTGTCAAGTCCGGCTATCTTCTTGGAACGGGTTTCGACTTTAGAGTGTTTGAGGCTTACTGGCCGAAGATGTGGGACGCTCAGTGTATACCGAAAGCGAAATTCTTTTGGTGGCAATGGATCTCACAAGTGCTACCCACAAAGTCCTTGCTTCATCAAAGGCATATATCCCCCGGCAATTTATGTCCGAGATATAAAAAAGGGGAGGAAGACGGGTGGCATGCCATAGTAGATTGTGAGTAGGCGCGGGCGGTGTGGCGGGAGGTTAATGATGATATGCTCGACGAGGCAACTGTCCCCACAACACCACAAGACCTTCTCATGTAGTGGTGAGAGACATATGACGAGTCGGGCTTCAATTTGTGGATGACCTTGGCGTGGAGAATTTGGAGGGCACGAAACGAGAAGGTCTTCCATAATAAGCTCAATTTCCCTCGGGCCTTGGTGACGATGGTGAGCCAAATGGTAAAGGATCAGGCCAAACAGAGAGAGGTTGGGAGCAAAAATCGCTCGCAGCAGCATTCAGAGATCCCCACGGTATAGCGTCCCCCCGACCAAGCATGGCTGAAGATCAATTTTGACGCATCGCTGGATGAGCAAGGGAGGATAGGATTGGGTGTGGTTTGTAGGGACCATAAAGGAAGGGTGGTCATGACAGCCACAAGAAAGGTGATTGCGAATGGGAGCTCAATGATAGCAGAAAAAAAGGCAGCCATCTTAGCAATGCAGCTAGTGAGGAGGTTTGCTTTTTCCTCTGTGATCTTTGAATCCGATTGTCAGGTGCTAGTGCATCAGATGAAAATTCCAATTTTTTATCCTTGCGAGTGATGTTTTATTAGAAGATTTATATTACTATTCTAAGGATTTGGTTAATAGTAGTTGGAACCATATTAAGAGAGATGGAAACCTTGCAGCCCACATTATGGCAAAGGTTAACCCAATCAGTGAGGCGCAGATTTGGATCGGGGTTTGTCCGAGCCAGATCGAAACTATTGTCCAGTCCGATACATTATTATCAATATAATTTTCCTCCCAATTTCAAAAAAGAATAATAATATTAAAACAAACCCTAACGAAAATTATCTACGCGTACAATTTCTTTATAAAAAAAGGATTATTGGACGCCAATAATACAAACTTTGGGGGTATTGGAGACTAATAATACAAACTATTTTCTTGGACACTAGTAGTACCAACTATTGTCCTATTTTCCTCTACCAGTACACGACTGAGTTGTTATAGTTTTAACTCATCGGAAAGATGACATGACTCCATGATGTGTGACGTGGAAGGTGGAGGTTGGGTAGAAAATGTGAACGTGGACACTAACATGTCTTCCATGTCACATATTATGGAACCACATCATCTTTTCGATGAGTTAAAACCATAACAATACGATGGTGTACTGTTAGAGGAAAATAGGCCAATAGTTTGTACTGCTAGTATCCAAGAAAATAGTTTGTATTATTAATATCCAATACCCCCAAAATTTGTATTATTGATGTCCAAAATCCCTAAAAAAAATTAACCACTAGTACATAAATCCACACCCATTCCTATAACCAGACTACTGCTTTCATTCAAATAAATTTTACTCTCATGCACAACTCTAATTAAGTCCTACACATGACTTGCATAACATGATAATATCAATTCACATATGGGTAATATTAATCATGGAAACCAACACTAACACTGAATAATCAACACTAGATTTTATCCCTAACTAAGTCAGATTAGAAGAAGCATCATGCATAATAGTCATACTTAACATCAGATTAAGGAAATAATAACAATCTTAATAATAATGATAATAAATAAAAAAATCAGAATAAAGCATCAATAAAACAGTGAATAAAACCAAAACATTTAGAAAAGAGTTTAGGAATTACGCAAGGTTGGCAAACTGGTGGTCCGGTGAGGGTCGGACGGTGACAACGTCAGCGGCAGTGCGGGCGTCGGGCGGTGAGGTGTCGGCGGTAGTTGGAGTTCGAACCCTGCAGCAATGACAGCAGTAGGGTGCGTCCCTTCGTGTCTGGGCGGCATGCGACGGTCATCTAGTGGTCAGGAGGCGGCAATGATGGTCACAGTGTCCTTGGGCGGCGGCGAACGACGGCGGCCTTGGTGGTGGTAGCGCATAACGAGGACGAACATAGGGAGTGTGAGAGAGGGACAAAAGAGAAGAACAAAGAGGGAGAAAGGACGGTTGCGGTGGTTGCAATGATTACGGCGGTGATGCTCGGGCGGCTTCTGGCGAGGCAGTGGCGGCGCAGTGGTCCGGCGACTATTGTGGCAGTTACGCAGAGAGAGGGAGGAGAAGGAGAAGAGGAGGGTTTCGTTTTAGGGTTTGTATAATTACTTTACATAATTAGCATAATATACTAATTAATATAGCTAATAAAAATTACTTGGGGAAAAAGTATACTAATAACCTGCCACTAAAAATACATTCGAGAAAATATGATTTTTATTTTCTGAAAATAATAAAAATGCTAATACTAAAAATAGCCATATAATTAACTAAATAAAATTAACACATATTCATCAATTATTAACATAGAAATTACCAAAATACCCATATTCCCATGCATATCAATGCACGTAAAAAACACTATATTACCCATGATATTTCCTTGATGGTCTTACGAACTCAAGTGTTAACAATTTAAACACAAAACAAATAACAGAACATAAAATAACATTAATGACGTAAGACACTTAAAATCGAATTTTTCGGGGTTTTACACTAGACGATCTAAACGGATCAAATGTCCGACGACCAAGTTGAATGATAACATTTGCTACAATGCCAATATTATAGACCCCGTCTCGGTTGCTTCGCCTCACCAAAAGGTATCCCCAGGTACGCCTTATCCTTTACATCATTATGTGAGTTATATCAAATTTTCTCCTTCACATAAAAATTATTAGACAAGAATTATGAAGGTTGATGAGCCTAGCTAGATTTTTCCATAAAGCCGTCAAAGATAGTAGGTGGCGAGATGCTATGACCGAAGAAGTACAAGCTTTGCACAAAACTGGTACTTGGGATATTGTTGATCTTCCTGCTAGAAAGAAACCAATTGGATGTATTCAAAGATACAAGGCTAGACTGGTCATTTGCGGAGATCTTCAGGAAGAAGGTGTCGATTACCATGAAACTTTTGCACCAATTGCTAAGATGACAAGTGTTCGTTGTTTTCTTTTTGTTGCAATCGCTAAAGGTTGGGATCTACACCAATTAAATGTGAACAATGCCTTTTTACATGGTGATCTTGATGAAGAGGCGTACATGAAGTTGCCCCCAAGTTATATAGGCTACAAAAAATAAAGTCTGCAAACTAAGAAAGTCACTTTATGGATTAAAGCAAGCGCTTAGACAATGGTTTGCGAAGCTATCCTCTAAGCTATGTGAGTACGCATTTGTGAAATCCTATGTCGAATATTCTTTATTAACGTATCAAAAGGAAGATGTTTTATGACACTTCTTATTTACGTTGATGACATTATTCTTGCAACTAATAATGTTCAAGAATGCCAAAAGTTCAAGACTTATTTGAATGAGTGCTTTAGAATTAAAGATCTTGGCCCTCTAAAGTATTTCTTGGGTATTGAGGCAGCCCAAAGCCAATGAGGTCTCTTTCTTTGTCAGCTAAGTACGATTTGGAGATAGTGGATGAATGCGGCCTTCTAGGTGTCAAACCTGTGAATTTTCCTATGGAGCATAATGAAAAGCTTGCCCTTGCTCAAGGGAAGCCTCTACAAGATCCAATCTCATATAGAAGACTTGTAGGAATAATATTGATCTATTTGACTATAACCAGGCCAGAGTGTCAGACCTCACATATTCAGTTCATATCCTTTCACAGTTCATGTAGAATCCAAAGGAAGAACGTATGGAAGCAGCAAAGAGAGTGATTCGCTACATCAAAGGCTCACCCGGAAAAGGAATACTTTTACCAAAGGAATCAAATATGCAGTTAGTTGCCTATTGTGACTCAGATTGGAGAGCATGTCCAACTACAAGAAGATCTGTCACAGGGTAGTTCACTAGTTTAGGAGGAGCCCCTATGTCGTGGAAGACCAAAATGCAAGCTACTATATCTCGGTCGTCCGCAGAAGCGGGATATAGGTCAATGGCAGTTGCTACTTGTGAGCTTATTTGTCTAAAATCTTTCTCGTCTGCCTTGGGTTTTTCGGCCACACAACCCATGAAATTATTTTGTGACAATCAAGCAGCCCTCCATATTGCTACTAATCCAGTCTATCATGAGCGAACTAAACATATAGAGATTGATTGTCACTTTGTACGGGAGAAAGTTGAAGACGAACAACTTTTTCTATTCAAGATAAACACTAAGCAGCAACCTGCAGAATTTTTCATAAAAGCTCTTGGCAGAGGCCAGTTTCAGTATTTGATGTCCAAGTTGGGCATTTTCAACCCTCATGCTCCATCTTGAAGGGGACTAGGGAGTATTAGAGTCCATTTGTGTTTATGTTAGGAATTTTTCTTTAATTGCAATAGGAATCTAGGTCCTTGAATGTGTTTTACTAGGAGTCTTCCTTTTATTGTATTAGAGTTTTTTTTTTTTTGTATTTACGCTAGGAGTCGTTTTCTAATTGTAATAGGAATCTAAGTCTTTGAATGTGTTTTACTAGGAGTATGCTTTTTAGCATAAGATTTTTTTCACATCTTTTCAATGACAAGAAATTAGAGAATAATTTATTTTCTTCAATATCTTTTTCTTCCAATTATTTTTCTTCACCTCAACGCAACATACCGTATAAAAGAACGATGCCTTAAAAAGGAAAGTCTTTTTTTCCAGTTGGAGCACGCCACTTTCCGATGTGTTTACTTCAAAAGTGGTCCAACTGCAGCATTTACCTCTACAATAAAGGATCACATTGTGTAGTTAATTTCTTTGACACCCACTCCCCAACAACATCTTTATGTCTTCGTACTTCCTAATCAGTATGGGGTCCCCATTAGTCTTTGAAAACTTGAATCAAACATATCCCAATTCCACCAATATAGAATTCATGTCAAGCATTGACTTTATTGGTTATCAACTTCTCGTACATATTGTACTCATACATAGATTGCGCTTCTTTGTCCTCATTAATTATTAATAAGATAATGACTGATACTAACTAATAAAATTAATTCATATTTTAGGAACAAAAACTGTCAAAATCAGTAAATCACGAAATGAAGCAGATGCTAAAAATTTCAAGTATTGTCCATTCAATCTATAGCGTGGTGCTCGAGCAAACTACATCCACGTTTGTTGACAAAGTATAGCCCCTTAATTGGCAAACTATGTCCATCTTTTCCATGAATTATTAGTCGGCTGAATTGAATGGAATCCCATGTTTCTTGGGTTACATTTCGAAATCCGTTAGGCTCAAGTGCAAGGTTTGGAAATGGGTGTCTAAAGATCCAACTATTCAATTTAAGGTGTGAAGTTACTTCCTAAGGTTAGATAAAATGTTGAGTCTCATTCTTTTATTGCTTCCTAGAGTATGATTATGAATTTTGGTGTGCTTCCTTACTAGAACCTTCAAAATCCCTGGATATGAATGTGAATGCCAATATGGCAGCTGGTGTCTCTCTTGATGTTTTCGTGCACGATGATTCTAAAACTCAAAACCACCATTGATTCAATTCTCCTTGGTAAGGCTTGCTTTAATCATGCAAGCAAGTTGACTAACAAAGATCTACAATAATAACCATAACTTTCTTTCTCATCACTTTCTGGCTACCTTTCATTTTTCTCTCATCACTTTCTCATTTCTTTTCATTTTTTAAAATGATAACCATCTTGATGCAAGATGGCTATTAATCATCTTGTATTTCACATAAATCACTCATAAATTTAAATATAAATATATTTAAATTATTATAAATTTATGCTCCATTACTTTGAGTGTTATTAATACTTATAAACCATAAACAAATAATTATTTATTTATATTTTTCATAAATATAAAATTATGCATAAAATGTATCTTTTCTACTATGATTGATAAAACTAGACTATTATTTATATTTTTGGACCTAGCTAATAAGTTTTATACTCTTACAGTTGATAAATATATATAACTATTAGAGAAAATATTATTAAAAGTTACAAAAATGTGAAATATGGACAATTCAAGATGATTATTAACCATCTTGAGTCAAGATTCGTATCATCGTCCATCATTTTTTTATCTTCTCAACTAGGGATGGCATGCAACGGGGCGAATCAGGGACGGGGGACTATATCTTCGTCCCCATCCCCGCTCCCAAAACTCGTCCTCATCCCCGTCCCCATCACTACTAAAAATATGTGAATTACCAACCATTTTTTCCAACCAATCTAAAATGGTTGGAAAAACCAACCATTTTAGCAACCATTTTATATTCCAACTATTTTTCAAAAAATTTAGTGGGGAAAATGGTTAGAAATTCAAACCAATTTTGCTAAAATTGGTTGGAAATTTTTCCTACCATCATTTTTCCTATTATTTGAAATTGGTTGGAAAAATGGTTAGTAATCCAACCATCTTCAAATAGTAGGAAAAAGAATGGTAGAAACATTTTCCAACTATTTTAGCAAAATTGGTTGGAATTTTCCACCATTTTTCCCACTAATTTTTTTTAAAAATAGTTGGAATATGAAATGGTTGTTAAAATGGTTGGTTTTTCCAACCATTTTAAATTGATTGGAAAAAAATGGTTGGTAATACACATATTTTTAGTAGTGCATCCCCGCTTCGGGGAATGATTCTTGCCTCATCCCCATCCCCATCCCCAAGGATTCCTCATCCCCAACGGGGATTTTTTAAAGTTATCCAAAATCTAACCAAATTTTAAACGGACCCGATTTTTAACCTTTTCAAAATACAACCTATCTAACTTGCTCAAGCAAAAATACATCAAAATCAAACAATAATACATCAACAAGTGTTATTCGGAATATATATATATATATATATATATATATATATATATATATATATATATAATATATATATATATATATATAGGGAAATTGGAGTCTAATAATCCCTACTTTCAATTTGTATTCTGGTGGTCCAAAAAAAATAAAATTGTATTGTAGTGGGAGAAAATCGAGAGTATACCCTAAACATCATAGATTTTGTGTTGCATTTGATTCAAAACTTTGTATAACACCTTACCACGATTTTTAATAAATTTACAGCATTTCTCCCAATTTTTGAAAGTTTTTTTCAACTTTTTATGATTTTTTCAATTTTATTCCTTTTAAAAAATCATAATAATTCCTCGGAATCTCAAAAAAATAATTTGAAAAATGTTTTAGTAAGTACACTCCATTACCTATCTGGGGGCAGGAACAGAAAAACCAAAAAAAATATGAGGTAGGCATAAAAAATAAAAAGAATGTGGTGATATATTTGGTACCACTATGTTCGGTTTGTAATTTTTGTGGTTTTATAAGTTAAGGTTGTCGGTCCACAGGGATGGGTGTGAGGCTTGATTAAGGGTAATCGATTTGTGTAAAGGGGTTTTTCTCAATGCGGAAAGCAATAAATTATGTAAATGAAGCAATAAACTAATCTAGACAAGATAATAAATAAGAAAGCAATTAAAAGCATGAAATCAAATAAAGCAATTAAAGCAAGGAATGGAAATCTAGAATGAACAATGAAATTAGAGACAAGAAATTATACCTTTGATGACTAATCTTCAATAAACCTTCAATCTACACTTGAATTTCCCCCGAACAAACAAGAAATTGTGGTTTGGATTACCAAGAATCCCCCAAATTCTCACTAGTAAGTAGAATTGGAGTTCCTTGACCCTCCTCCCCACTAAAAATGGAGTTGATTGTGGCTAACACTATAAAGCTTGGAAAACAAGTCAACAATGGAGATGAGAGAGAGAGAGAGAGAGAGAGAGAGAAAGCTTGTAAAACTTCAATGAGAATGCTTGAAAGAAGAGTTTAGTAACAATTGCAAGAAAACTTGAAGAAAGCTTGAAGAACAATGGAGAAAACTTGAAGAAAGCTTGAAGAACAATGGAGAAAACTTGAAGAACAATTAAAGAAAGCAATTAAATCTAATCTACTCCTAAAACTACCTAGGCTAATTGATATATTCTAATTCTCCTCTCAATGGAGTCGCAGCTAAGGCTTTTATAATGACTCAAGTTAGTTCAGACAAAACGCAAAGATCTCATTTCCGATTCAGACGCAGAAATCGATCGGCTCGGGCGAGCTGTATCGCCGCCGCGAGCAAGCATTCTGATCGCGTGTTTCTTGTTCCTCGGCGACTTTTCCTCGACAGCTCAGAAGCTCAGCTTGGGCGAGCAGGGGCCTTGCTCGGGCGAGCTGGTCCTCTGTTTCTTCATTGCCTTAGCTATATTTTTGAACTTTCCATGGTCGCTGCGAAGCATGGCTCGAGCCAAGAAAGATGTTGCTCGGGCGAGCCACTTTCTCTCCTCTTCTTGGCTCAAAATCGGTGGCAGATCCTGTCCTTCCAGAGGTGTTGCTCGGGCGAGCCAACATGCTGCTCGGTCGAGCAACCCTTCCGCTCTACCCTTTAGTTGGTGAGTTTTGCTCGTTTGGCTCCATTTTAGGTCACTCTCTTATTTTCCTACAAAACACCAAATCATTATATCTAATATATAAATAGGGTTAAAACAAGCAAATATACCCTATAAAAGAGAAGAAATTCGGCTCGAAACGAGGCCGAACACCACTCCAACACAAGGGTTTGCTCGCCCCGAGCAAACTAAAAACGAAGAAAAGAACTAGAAAGAAAAACTAAAAACCTAACTCACTTTCGCAGGAATCGCGGATGCATTTAGCGTATGCATCAAGCCCATTAAACCCCGGCAAATGTGGACGAGGTAGGTCTCGTGAGGGTTTATAGCAACTATACCACAAAAGCCATAGAAAAGGAAAGAGGGAAAGAAAAGAAATGAAAACCAAAAACGAAACAAAACAAAAGCAAAGAAGATATTCCGTCCCCAATCATGCACCTAGTTCCCAAACCCCTCAACAATCAATTGGAAGAAGCAAGTATAAACAAATTAAGACACGAAGGTTGGAAAAGCGCAATCTTTGAGATTTTGAACCAAAACACTTCTGATGAGCAAATCACCTCGCATATGTGCAAGTGGGCTCTAGTCACCCTTCCTATCCTAAACCGCATAATCAGAGTTGTTCTGATGCTCAAGCTCGGGATTATCTATCCTACTTCACTCTTGGTTTTTCTTTTAACCTCTCTTTTCTTTCTTTTTCTTACTTTGCTCTCTTTTCTTTCTTTTTCTTACTTTGCTCTTTTCTTTTTTTTTTTTACTTTCTCTTTCTTACCATTATTTTGCTCAACTCTTTTTTTTTTCTTTTTTCTTGCTTCGCTCTTTTCTTTCTTTTTCAAAACCTACGCTCTTTTATTTCCACTCAATCCGTTTTGTGTCTTTTAGAGCGTTTGTGTCGGATTTTGCGGGATTTAAATACCGCCTTCATGAGGTTACCCTCCTCGGGTTTCTCCATACGTGAGTCATTGCACTTAAGGGGCATAGGGTGCCGATCCACCCAAACCAACCATGACGGTAGGCCCGACAATAATTATTTAATGCATTAATTAAGAGCTTAAGCAATTGAACAACTAAAACCGTCTAACTTAGGTAAGAATTCACAGTCAAAGCGTGTAAGATTTGAGGATTCCGCTTTCCCATTCCATGTAGAGGTCTAATAGAGATAAGTCATGGCAAAAATCCTTCCTAAGGCCCATCATTATTCATACCGGCCGCTTCTAACTGATTGAATCAACTGATTAGACAACTATCTACACAACTGTGAACGGAAACATCTTCAAAAAGAAAAACAACTTTTGGGTTTTTCACAACATTTCTTCCCTTTTTCTTTTCTTTTCATACACAGAATTTTCAATTTTTAGACACAAACTACGAAAAACAAAAACAAAGACTCAAAACTAGGTAATCTACCCATGAACAATAAAAGATATCACCCCCACTCCAACACAAGACATCACAATGTCCCCATTGTGAGAAGAAGAGTGTCTCAAGCAAGGTAGAAAACCAAGAAGAACATATATACAAAACACTTATCACATAAGAAGCGGTGGCGACCCGAGCCCACACGGCTCCAACAACAATATAATCCCAACATTCACATTCAAGGGGTTCGCCACCCAAAAAGAAAACCAAGCATGCAACATGGATCATCGATATATTCACATAAAGAGAGAGTGGAAAGTAATTACCTCAAGATCTTCAATTAAAAGCACTTAATCCACGATCCAAAGAACATCACACAAAAAGTTAGAAATAAACAAGAAAAGCATACTATGTGTGATGGTTCACATGCAAGATCACAAAGAAAAACAAACTACACAAGACACTAAGGATTAATGAACTAAGAAAACAAACTAAAATATTTACAAAACGACTCTTTTTTTTCTTTTCTTAGACTCGAATACCGGAATACATACTACCCTCCCACTCCAACACAAAGAGGTTGTCGTGTCCTCAAAATGGAAACAGAAGTAGGTAAGCAAGCACCCCAAAATAAAAGAAAAAACACACACAAAAAGAAAATAAAAGAAGAAAAGAAAGACCAACTCACTAATTATACAAGAAGGGTGAGGAATATATTACCTCAAAGGCATCTTATCAAGAAATTCACTCCTTCTCACCTCAAGATATCGGGCATCATGTCAGAACCATTCAACGCCCGGAGTAACAAATCATGCATCCTCTCATGCATCTCAGAATGATGGTGGTAAGAGCACACTCGCAATAGCACATAAACAAACATTAGTGCTCTTAACAATTTATCAAATGCCTTAGAAAAGTCATAGAACTGATGAAATTCATGAATATACAAGACTTTTCTAGGCACGGTGAAAGAAGACATGACAAATGGATCCTTCCATTGACTCGTAAATGGAGATTGGGTATACAAATCAACGGAAGGAGGCAATACAACACATTTCTGAACATGCTCATGCGAAGACTTGGATGCAAACAATGGTTCAAACTCAATTTCCATGCCATTTTCATCAATCACAAATTCCAAATCTCTACTCTCATCCAAATAAACATTACAATCGTCAATAGGTGATAAGGAAAACAGAGGGTTAGACCACATCACAACACTCCCAACATCACACACAACCACATCTTCATCTTCATCAATATCAGACTCACTAGAAGAACTATCAACATCAAAAGACAAAGGTGCATCATCCAAAGCAACATCAAAAGTGAAAGTGGAAGGTTCAGGGTCATAACTCATCGTGAATGACTCATAAAGCATGTCATCATCAAAAGCATCATTGTCAACAACCAAGTTCAAACAATCATGATCATTCCCCAAAGAATTATGCTCATCATCACGGGTATGCACATCAATGGACTCACATACAAGGGTAGCTAATGCCTCACTAATGCAATGATCCTCAATGAAAGTGAACAAATCGTTATCAAACACACATTCAATCACAACAGATTCAATTTCACTCTCAACAAGATTATGCTCAATTACATCACAGCATTCACTAAACTCAATCTTTTCTTCACATAAAGGCATGGACAATGGTGTGGACAACGGTTCATCGTCTAACATGTTTTCATCAATTTCAACATCATCACACACAGAATCAACAAGTTCCTCATGCTCACTAGGTGGGGCTAGAGCTAAGGAATCACTAAGTAGTCCAAGGCATGGCCGGTTATAATAGTCATCATCCTCATCATACACAGAAAAATCAACTTGCATTTCAGGACTCAAAGACGATGAATGACCTATTTCAACATTCGAATCAACCATTTGTGAAGAAGGAGTTTCTACCCTATGATTACTCTCATGGACAAATTCACGCATATACTCATTCATGTTCACACATAATTTTTCTACTTCCGCCTCGAAGGAAGCCACTGTAGCTTGCAAACAAGAAATTGAACTATGATACGGCGAATCACACAAGGAGCACACGGAAGGAGACTCATCGGCACTTTGGGAAAGTTCATAACAGTTTTCCACATATTCCCCGTTATAAGATTGATCATCAACATACACGGGGTATTCACATGATTGTTCAGTTTCGGTCCTAAAGGGTGGTGCATAAGGAGGTTGGAAGCTAGGACTAACATTTTGTTGTTCAAACTCATAGGAATCCCTAGACAACCATTCAAGTAACTCCCACGCTGGTTCTTCTCCTAAACTGGAAAACCCGTAATATTCTAAAAGGTTTCGGGTCTCATAATTCACACCCTCATTCACAATTCCCAAAAGATCTAAAGTATCATAGAAGACACCATATAATTCACATTGAGCACGATAATCATGTAATCTAGCAAAATACCTCCAAAATATTTCATGCTCAAATTGAGGGAATTGGGGACTATCCATAACTCTCTTTTTTCTATTTTTCTAATTTTCTATTTTTTTTTCTTTTCTTTTCTCACTTTTTTTTCAATATTCAATTTTTTTTTCGCTACATTTTTTATAGCATAATCAAGAAAGCAATAAACTATGTACACACAAACCAATAGCCTAATCTACCAAATAACGCCATCCCCGGCAACGGCGCCATTGTTCGGTTTGTAATTTTTGTGGTTTTATAAGTTAAGGTTGTCGGTCCACATGGATGGGTGTGAGGCTTGATTAAGGGTAATCGGTTTGTGTAAAGGGGTTTTTCTCAATGCGGAAAGCAATAAATTATGTAAATGAAGCAATAAACTAATCTAGACAAGATAATAAATAAGAAAGCAATTAAAAGCATGAAATCAAATAAAGCAATTAAAGCAAGGAATGGAAATCTAGAATGAACAATGAAATTAGAGACAAGAAATTATACCTTTGATGACTAATCTTCAATAAACCTTCAATCTACACTTGAATTTCCCCCGAACAAACAAGAAATTGTGATTTGGATTACCAAGAATCCCCCAAATTCTCACTAGTAAGTAGAATTGGAGTTCCTTGACCCTCCTCCCCACTAAAAATGGAGTTGATTGTGGCTAACACTATAAAGCTTGGAAAACAAGTCAACAATGGAGATGAGAGAGAGAGAGAGAGAGAGGAAGAGAGAGAGAGAAAGCTTGTGAAACTTCAATGAGAATGCTTGAAAGAAGAGTTTAGTAACAATTGCAAGAAAACTTAAAGAAAGCTTGAAGAACAATGGAGAAAACTTGAAGAAAGCTTGAAGAACAATGGAGAAAACTTGAAGAACAATTAAAGAAAACAATTAAATCTAATCTACTCCTAAAACTACCTAGGCTAATTGATATATTCTAATTCTCCTCTCAATGGAGTCGCAGCTAAGGCTTTTATAATGACTCAAGTTAGTTGCACAAAACGCAGCATCTCATTTCCAGTTCTATACGCAGAAAACTGAATCGGCTCGGGCAAGCCAGAATGCTGCTCGGGCGAGCAAGCATTCTGGTCGCGTGTTTCTTGTTCCTCGGCGACTTTTCCTCGACACCGTAAGCTCACCGGGCGGCAGGGCCTTGCTCGGCGGTGGCCCTCTGCTTCATTGCCTTAGCTATATTTTCGAACTTTCCATGGTCGCCAGTGCAGAAGCATGGCTCGCCGAGCCAAGATGTTGCTCAGGCGAGCCGCCTCTCCTCTTCTTGGCTCAAAATCGGTCGGCAGATCCTGCTGTCCTTCCAGAGGTGTTGCTCGGGCGAGCCAACATGCTGCTCGGTCGAGCAACCCTTCTGCCTTTACCCTTCTGCCTCTACCCTTTAGTTGGTCACTCTCTTATTTTCCTACAAAACACCAAATCATTATATCTAATATATAAATAGGGGTTAAAACAACCAAATATACCCTATAAAAGAGAAGAAATTCGGCTCGAAACGAGGCCGAACACACTACAATACAATTTTATTTTTTATTGGATCACCAGAATACAAATTGAAAGTAGGGATTATTGTCATCCAATTTGCAAAAGTAGGGATTATTAGAATCCAATTTCCCTATATATATATATATATATATATATATATATATATATATATATATATATATATATATATATATTATTGTTTTTCACAAGAAAACTAGTTATATATAACAAAACCAGTGTAGCATACAAGAGTGGGGATAGGAGTCAGGGTAGGATCTCTCGAAATCACATACAAGACTTTTGTACTTCTTCCTAAATTTTGCTGCTAGAAGGACCTTGTTCATAACATCATTTTTCACTAATGTTACTATCACCTGAGGAGTAGCACTGTGAGTTTTGTGGACTCGGTTATATCTTTCAATCCAGATGTGGTAGACATATGCAGTGAGGAGAGCACAATTCAGCTGTGCTTCTTTACTGGTTTTCTAAATCGCTCCCAAATGGTGTCTCCATTCCTGAGTGGTGGATAGATGGCTAAGCCCCCAGACTCTCAATGCTTGCCTCACCTCCTTCCCAAAAGCGCAATCAAGGAAAAGGTGGTTGATAGTTTCTACCTCCAACTCACAGATGGGGCACTGGGATTCAGCTCCAGGTTTCCATCGCACTGTCCTAGCTCTTACAGGAAGCTTGCCGTGTAACAGGACCCAAGTGATGAAGGTATGTCGCGGAATTGCTAGTGGGTTCCAAATGATTTTGGACCAACCAATTTGGTTCATGATTCCAAGGCTCCATATATACCCATCTGTCACATTGTAATCACCATTGATTGTAGTCCCCCCTCCTTTCCAGCACCATCTATACCCGGGTTCACAACCCCATTTGAAGTAATCCTTTATATTGCAGAGGTGCTTGAAGTAAGTGCAGACATCATAAGGGGGTTTATAGTCCCACTAGGATGACCCTCCAATATATTTTGCATGAATCCATTTGACCCATAAGTTATCCTCTTTCCTCTGTATCGCCCACATCAACCGAGCAATGATGGCTTTGTTCCAGGATGTCAGATCTCGTAGTCCTAGAAGGCAACCATATGGGCTTTACTATAATGTGAGGAAGAGCCCCAGAGGAAATTTCGGCAAAAGCGAGTAATTTCTTCGGTGGCATGCTTAGGAATGACGAGAATTCTTGCCCAGAAACTGTAGATCCCCATCAGGACTGAGTTTGTGAGTGTGACTCTCCCTGCATAAGAGATGTGCCTACTTTCCCAAGTTTTGATTCGCGAAAGGATCTTTCCCACTAGGATGTTGGCATCATTTTTTGTGAGATTACAGGAGGAGATAGGGATTCCCAGGTATTTGAAGGGTAGCGTACCTTCTTGGAATCATGTGTCTTCTATGAGAGTAGCCGCTACATTGTTGAGAACGCCCCCCATGACCACTTTAGATTTGCCCTTGTTTGCAACGAGACCCGTTGTTGCTGAGAAGTGGTCAAAAGCATTCTTCAGGGTTCGAATAGTTTTGCTATTGGCCGAGGAGAACAAAATTAGGTGATCCGCAAAAACAAGGTGTGTGAGATGCAGACGCCTGCAGCTTGGGTGATACTTAAACCCCACTTGTTTGCTGACAAGATACTGTATGGATCGTGACTGTTATTCCATTGTTAAAACAAATAGGAGGGGAGACATTGGGTCTCCTTGCCTTAGGCCCTGTTTGCCCCTGAAGCTGGGAGATGAGATGTCGTTTGAGCAAATGGCGAAGGTGGGAGTTGTGACGCAGGCCATTATGCAGTTAATGAGCCAGCGTTGGAAACGGTATGCGCGTAGGGCTTCTTCAATGAAATTCCAATGCACCGAGTTGAAAGCTTTTTGAAGATCTATTTTTATCAAGCATCTAGGAGCAATGCCTGATCGGTTGTCACCCCTTACAATCTCTTGGCAAAGTAGTACATTATGAAGGAGCTATCGGCCGGGCACGAAAGCCCCCTGGCTTGGGTTGATTAGGTCGGGAAGGACCTCTCTTATCCTCAATGCGATGATTTTGGTGAGTCCCTTATAAAAGGTGTTACAGCAGGCAATAGGACGGAACTCTGTGACTTTGCTGGGATTTCGCACCTTTGGAATAAGAGCCAAATTAGTTGCATTTAATTGTTTCAGGAGCTTCCCAGTGATGAAAAATTCATGAGCAGCAGCTGAGACAAGTTCTCCTATTTGATTCCAGCAACTTTTATAAAACCCACTGGAATATCCGTCTGGGCCGGGTGTCTTATCGTTTGGAATTGAGAAGATGGCATCTTTTATGTCCCTATCTGTGATTGGCCTACTGAGCCTAAGTTGTTGAACACTTGTCATTCGAGGTCCCATAAGGAATATGTCGTCCTGCGCTGCTGTTTGCTGAGTGTCTGTATTGCCAAGCAGGTTTTTATAGAACAAGGTGAGTTGATAATTTACCTCCTGTAGCCCGGTGACTTTGAGTCCATTCATGGTTTCTATTTCTCGAACATACAGTTGGGCTCGCTTCTGCCTCATCTTGGCGAAGAATAATTTTGAGTAGTTGTCTCCCATATCATCCCAAGCCAATTTACTTTGTTGTTTTTTTAGAAGCAAAGACGAGTGCAGTGTGTCATAGTAGTGGCATTTCTGCTTCTTTTCTTCGTTCTGGAGCTCGGCATCTGTCGGATCTTTGTTGAGTTTGTCTTGGAGATTGATGAGTTTATCTCGAGCTGCAATTTCTTGCCTATAAATATCGTAAAAACGATCTCTATGTAAAGCTTGAAATTTCGGGCGCAGCTTGTAGAGGTATTGTGTTAGTTGAAACATTTTGTGACCCTCCGGGATCTCCATCAGTGTGTCCTTTATCATATTGTTGAACCTCTCATCTTTAGTCCACATGTCGTAGAACTTAAAAGGTTGCTTTTGTTTTGACATCTCCATGAATTTGATAGTGATAACCGAATGATCTGACAGGCCACATGCCTTAAAATTAACTTGCATCAAGTCTGTGACTAGGTACCAATGCGAGTTCACAAGAAGGCGATCTAACCTGGAGCGGACATGACCATTGGACCAGGTGTAGTATGTCCCAGAGTATGATGGTTCATGAAGACAACAGTGCTGAACACATTGTGTCATCGTTTGGGTCATGAAATATTCAACTTTGGCTCCACCAATTCTTTCGTCTTCTGACATTATTGTATTAAAGTCACCTATCACAGCCCAAGGACCTTCAATCCCATCTGCAATCTCACAAAGAGCTTCCCAAAGAGGTTCTCTCTCACCGAGGTCATGTTGCCCATAGACCCAAGTTATGTGAAAGGTGGTATTATTTTGAACAACTACAATTTTCATATGAATGTGCTGAGTAAAACAACTCAAAATTTCTGCTTCATAGGCTCGAGGGTTCCATGCTACCCAGATGCGAACTTTCTGACAATGCTGAATGTTTGTAATCGATTTCCAGTGGCTAAAATTATTGTTGTGTACCATATCAATGTTTCGCTGGGGGATTTTTGTCTCATATAGTCCAATTAGACCCGCCCCCTGTTGTTGCAAGAAGACCCGGAGGTGTTCTTGCTTCTCCGGGCTGTTAAGCCCCTTGACGTTCCAGCTGAGGATGTTCTGCATCCAGATTGTGTTTTGGAGCTTGGTCATTGCCATCAATTGTCGATACAAATATTCTATTTTTTCCTTCATCCCCTAGCATTTCAAATATGTTGGTGTTAACCATTTTTTCCGGCTACCAGAGAATTTTTTGGCATGCTGAATCCCTCGGCGTCAGGTTTTAGCTTGGTTTTGTCTGTCTTCTGCTCTGCTTTTTTGTTGTCCTCAATTTTTTCTTGCATTTATTCTCTTCATGCCCTGTTTTGTGACAATATGTGCATTGGAGCTTTTTCTTACAATTAGCTTCTTCATGGCCAAACATCTTGCAATGTGCACAACGTGACGGTTTCCAGTCATATTGAATACGCTGACGCATTAAATTGTCGTTGTGATCCATGTAGTCAACATATTCATGGAAGGCTCCTTTGAGTTGCATTTCAATAAGGATTCTCGAATATCCCAACTTGACCCGGTCCTTTGTTTGTCTATCAGTCTTAATAAGGACCCCTAGGACACTAGCTATTTTGCTGAGCCCTTCACTGCTCCAAAATTTGAATGGAAGATCAGGCATGGTTACCCAAATAGGTAGAGAAGTAATAGAATCAACGTCCATGTCAAGATTTTCATTCCATTCTCTAACAATGAGAGGCTTATTGTCAAAGAAGTAGAATCCATGGG
This sequence comes from Portulaca oleracea, assembly GCA_029582165.1. Taxonomy (NCBI): domain Eukaryota; kingdom Viridiplantae; phylum Streptophyta; class Magnoliopsida; order Caryophyllales; family Portulacaceae; genus Portulaca; species Portulaca oleracea. Next base: position 37,683,387 of record CM055868.1, read on the forward strand.
TTAAAGCATTATCTTTGTCATCAGTTGTATTAAATCTCACCATGTACATTCCCTTTTTGACGTCCGAGATTTTGACAATTTTCAATTGTCGCCAAATTCTACGAAGAAATCCATTCATGACCTCATAAGGCGGATTTGCACCAAGAACACAGCAGATGACCGAGTTGTTCCAGTACTCGATGGATTCCATCACATCTTCTTTTTCTAGCTTGGCGCATGTAACTCCTTCAACATTAACTGGTTTCATGTATTGCAATTGCATCCCATCATCCTCTTTGAAAAAAGAGGCGTAATAACTCCTTTTTGGTTCTTTATTAAAAGACTCCAGGATAAGTTCTTCAGCTGATTTTTTAGCCGTTGCAGTTTGGATGACCGTAGTTTGATCGTTTTTCACAACTTCCTGGTTGTTCCCAGTGTTCAGTTTCCCTGTTTGTTTGCTCATTTTTGTAACTGGATTTGGATTTCTGCCAGCAGAATGTTGCGTTGTTTGCCTAGTTGCATAATGTTGAGTTGTTTGCCTAGTTGCCACCATTTCGAAATGATAAGCCTAAACACAACTCAATTCCATGACTCAACCCAGATTCCAGCAGTTGAACAAGACGGAGAAACCCCAGGAAGTCGACCCCAGAAATCCAACCACCAACAACAGATCATTCCAATAACCAGATACTCGTTCCAGGAGTCGAAAGGAACCCAATTCAACCCCCTATTCAGAAACCAGTTTCAGATGAATGTAAACCAGTTCAATCAATTCAAATCATATTCCAGCTGAACTCAGAATTGGATATGAAAGAGAAAGATCAGCTGCTCAAATCTGATTACACTTTATAATCGAATACGAATCCAATATTAGCACGCCTATCCAGTCCCAGTTCTAATCGAGTAAAACCCAATTCAAACCTAGAAATCGAAACTTATTGGCAAGAACAAAAACCCGATCCAATTGAAGCCATCTCTAACATATCAGATTGTTTTACTCTTCATAAGCAAAATGCATCTCAAATCATATCCATAAATCAGATCGCAGTTCAAGCACTAACCTTTAATTCGGTCTTCAGATTGAAAGAGAGATAGTTAGTGATGGAAGATCCTGATTCGACCATCACTGTCGCCGGTGATTGAAGTCCCCGCCATCGCCGACGTCTGTAGCGGACGGAGTCGCACAAGCAGATCTCAAATCGCCCTGATCTTCTCTCTCTCTCTCTCTCTCTCTCTCTCTCTATATATATATATATATATATATATATATATATATGTATGTATAACATATATATATTGGAAAATTGGATTCTAATAATCACTACTTTTGCAAATTGGATGACAATAATCCCTACTTTCAATTTGTATTCTAGTGGTAAAAAAAAAAAATTGTATTGTAGTGGTACTAAATCCATCAGCACATTCTTTTTATTTTTTTTCATGCCTACCCCATACTGTTTTTTTCGTTCCTGCCCCCAGTTTGGTAATGAAGTGTAGTTGCTAAAACATTTTTTGAATAATTTTTTTGAGATTTCGAGCAATTATTATGATTTTTTAAAATGAATAAAATTGAAAAAAATCATAAAAAATGAAAAAATTAGGAGAAATGGTTTAAATTCATTACAAATTGTGGTAAAGTGTTATACAAAGTTTTGAATCTAATGCAATACAAAATCTATGATATTTAGGTATACTCTCAATTATGTCCCACTACAATACAATATTTTTTTGGGACCACCAGAATACAAATTGAAAGTAGGAATTATTGTCATCCAATTTTCCCATATATATATATATATATATATATATATATATATATATAGAATTAGAATAAATGTTATTTGGTAATTTTAAAATTTCCGGGGATGGGGATTCGGGGATGGGGCGGGGAATTTTCCACGGCGGGGAAAATGGGGACGGGGATGGGGAAATTTTGGCCACATCCACGCCTCGTCCCCGAGCGGATTTTGAAAAATCGTCCCTGTTCCCGTCGTCATCCCCAATGGGGGTGGGGATTTTTCCTCAAAGCGGGGCGAGACCCCAGAGGGTTCAGGGATTCCCCGCCCCGTTGCCATCCCTATTCTCACCTACCATACCAACAATTCTCATCATAAATTTTATTACAATTTACGACAATATACCATATCATATCACACTATCCACAATTTTACCACATCATGCCATTATCATACTTTATTCACATCAAAAAAGAATATGATAAGCTCTGGAATTATTTATTTGGACCTATTCTTTGCTTGGGTAAGCTACTTATATTTTATACCCTATCCTACTTTACTAACTGCTATTACCCAATTTTACTTAGTTTTACCAAATTTTTGGACGCCAATAGTATCAATGTTGGGGGTATTGCCCACTATTTATATAGACTATTTTCTTATGGTGTGTTTGGTTCTTTCCCGGGAAAATATTTCTTGGGAAAGTTTTATCTGGGAAAGTTTTTCATGGGAAAGAATATTTCACAGTATTTGATTTACACTTGAAATCATAGGAAAGTGTGTAGAAAAGTTTGTAGGAATGTCTAAATTACCTTCATTTTTTATTTATAAAATAGTTTTTTGGGGGTACTTTGGAAAGTTTGATTAAAATAATTTTCATTTCCCACCGGAAACAAATTTTCTCAACCCCTCCCATGGGAAATATTTTCCCATCTAACATGGGAAAATATTGGGACCACCACAAAATTTTCCTATTCTTATTTTGCAACCAAACATGGGAAATTTTGATGAATTTGGGAAAGTTGAAAAACTTTCCTAGGAAACTCCATGAACCAAGCACTCCATTAGTTACTGGTAGTATCAACTATTTAGCTATTTTCCACCAACAATACATTATCCATTTGGTATACTTTTGACTCATGGAAAAATCATGTGATCCATAATGTGTGACGTAGAAGACGGAGCTTGTGTAGAAAAAGTTGACATGCAATCTGCCTTACACCATCACACATTATGAAGTCACGCCATCTTTTTAACGAGTTAAATATAATTTCATTTTTATATACTAGTTTTTTTCCTATTATTCCAAATGAGTGTTAATTTTGATAAATAAATGTAAATGCCAAAAATATATAGGAATAATTGACAAAAATAGCAAAAATTATAACAAAAGCATATACATACCAAATATGAGTCCAAACAAATTAGACACAAAAATTAAAAAAATGGTTAAAAATATGAATAAGAAATAAAATTATGAATATAATCCTATAAAAAAATTGCGCATATAAAAACATTATGATTTAGCATTCCATTTTATATAACTTATGCTTTGACAAATATCAAGGCATTGAAAATGAAAGATTATGTATATTATCCGATGACGCATTCTTAGCACCAAGAATATGTACTATCTCCGTCTCAAAATGTATGTCATTTGATTGAATTTTGACTATTGATTACTCATAAGTTACAATGAGTTACGATTCAAAATGACCACCATTAGAAAGATGCATTAGTAAAAATTATAATGACGGTAATTGCATATTGTAACTCATTGTAATTTTAGAATAATCAATGATCAGAATTTAGTCAAATGATAGACATTTTGGGACTGAGGTAGTATCAATTAAGTTTAAAACCTGAATCCCTTGCATCATGGTAACATTGAATTTAGAACCTAAAGTAAAGTAGGCCAAATGAAAAGCTTATATAATTATATTCAGTCAAAGAAGAATAGATTGATGGTCATCGGAAAAAAAAAAAAAAGAACAAAACATATTTGCATATTCCTTGTTTATTAAGTACACGAATATGAATATAAATATAAAAAAAATATAGGTATATAAAAAAATATAGATGAAAACTTTTTTAGAAAAGATATGACTAAAATAGAGATTAAATATGAATCTAAACAATGTTATAAATTGTCTTGAAAAGACCCTATAGTGCGTCAATGCCAAATAATATTGAGATGCAAATGAAAAACAACAATGTTAAAGTGATAGTTTGACTAAAGGAAAGCAGAACGAAAATATTACTTAATTTATTATTTGTGAATGGTTATTTAAATTATAGAAATTATAATTATAATTTATTAAATCAATATTCTCTTCATTTTTTAATTGTCATCCAGATTTTCGGTATTGAAAAATTGGAATGTAAATATGTTAATTTATATAATAACTCATCATATAATTTATGTCATTGAATTCATAATGCAACGTACTCTTACAAAAGTATAATATTATTTTTTTATAAAAAGAAATTATGCAATAAATTATTAAATAAATTAAAAATTGATCTCAAATAACATGAAAGATGGATCAGTTAACCGAGGGGAGATGGGGAGAACCATCTTGTTTAGAGGTAGATTTACTAAGCAAAATGATAAAAATTTTGCAGCAAGATGGTTAAGTTGCTGCAAGATGGTTGCATCTCACCTAAATCACTCACAAAATTAAATGTAAGTATATTTAAATCATTATAAATGTATGTTTCATTACTTTGACGGTTATTATAAGCTATAAACAATATAAAAATATTTATTTATTTATATTTTTTCATAAATATAAAACTATGTATAAAATGAGCATTTTCTACTATAATTTGTAAAATTAGCTATTATTTATATTTTTTTAACCTAGCAAATAAATATTATATTCTTGTAGTTGATAAATATACCTAATTATTAAAAAAATATTATCAAAAGTTCACAAAATGTGAAATCTATATATTAAATTGCAAAATATATTTTCCCATACAGCCTAGAAATTGTTCCCGCCTCAAATGGAACCCAAATCAATGAAAAGTAGGTGTAATTGATAGGTGTTTAAAACCCAAATCAATGAGAAGTTAATCGTTTGGGTGGAATTGCTTGTGTGAGTCTATTTCCTTATGAGTGGGTGTTTTTCTACACTCTTTGTGATATTTCTTGGGTGATTCAAGTGTCTTTGTTTGTGGATCGAAGATCCTCTTGCAAGATTCTTGCTTATCCTAGTTCAATTTGGTGAGTTTTACTCTAGAATAGTCCATATCCTTTCAATTCTTATTTTAGTTCTTTTTCAATCACAAAAATGTCAAAATCCTAAAAATAGTTGTTATTTGTATGAGTTCTATGAGTGGATTTCTATTATCCACATGTGAATCCTAGGTCGCATTTCCTTCAACTATGATTATAGTATGATTACAAAATTCCTTCCGTAAACATGCTTTGGGAGATCGATATGTCACCGATACAGATAGATTGCAACTCTCTTCACCACTGTAGGTGAATTACTATTTCAACTAAATATGGTGGAACTTTCTCTCTCACACACATGATGGGAACTTTTTGGAATGAGATGATTATGAAAGTCTAGGCTCCCTACTATTTATATAGGGTTTTAGAAGACAAAACTCCTCTTGAAAAACATGTTACTCTTTTAAATAAAAAAATAAAATAAAAAACTCACGTTTCAAATGCATTTCATTTGTCACCGTTTTTGTTTGAATTTATCCTACAATGTTTCCTTCTTGATTTAATTATATTGAAGTATCCCATTGATTCTCCCAATCAAGGAGAAAAACTCCAACAAGATCTTGGTCCAAAACAATTGGAAAGTATGGACCTGGCTCCCACTGTACTCACCCCAAATTGAACTCATTACCATCTCTATTTATGATAGCGAAAATAATATGAGTCTTAGGGCAAGACACCTTTTAAGTGTCTTATTCTATCATTAAAACTACATTATTGTATATTGAAATTAAATCAAATGATATGGTTGCATAACTATAATATCATATATAAATTGCATAAAATTATTCTTTATCAGTCTTTTATATTTTAAAAAAAATAAACACTCAAAATAAGCTTAACAGAAGGTGTTGACTCCATTAGGGTATTATTTGTACTCATTGACATAGCCTATGCATGTCAAGCTTCTTATAATTAATAATTAATCCTTACTATTAAAACATAGTATCAAAAATCATAAGAAAAAGTATCAATTTGGTGAAGGGTAAGACACATAAAAATGTATTGGGGGCAAGACTCATATCATCATCCGAATAATAGACATAAACAAAATAATCAATTTTGCACTACCATTTACGGAAAGGGAAATAACAGTCCCTCCTTAAAAGTGAAGGTTATGGTTTCCCTAAGAGAAAATGAGTGGTGAATTTGTATCATGCATCTAGTAATTAGCTAGTTCTTGGACAAAAATGTCATTCAACTTTCTATTTTAGTGAAAAATGTCACTGATCTTTAAAAGTTGTCATTAATGTCACTCACGTTACAAAAAAATAAAAAATGTCTCTTTTACCTTCTATAACAAGTTTACAGGTAAATTTTGAAAGTTGTCATTGGTCTTTGGGTAAAACCGCTACTCAACTTTATCAAAAAGTCAAAAATACCACTACCCCTAATTAAAATTGTAAAAAGTGTCACTATCTTTTAGAGCTAGTAAAAATCCGGGTCTGGACAAATTGGACATCGTAAGAAAATTTGATGTCCGATACCAAGCTTTTTCACGTATTTTTCAAGACGGACAAATGTAAATTCGAGTCTTACTCGGATTCGAACAATAGAAATTTGAGAAAAAAAATTATGTTCGAATTTTCTGTCAAATTGATCATCAATGTCAAAATGTGGAGGAAAACTCTATGACCAAACAAGATTTTTTCCAAGTTGCACAAATCCGGATTATCAGATCAGATAGATTTTCGTCAACTTTACCACCTTTAACTCATTCAAATTAATATATAAAAATAAAGGAACAAGTTAGGGAAATAATATTATTATAATATTATATGTATAAAATAAGAAATAAAATTAAATAAATAGAAATATTACAAAATCAACACTAATATATGAAATCTAACTGTAAAAAGTTTAAATTTCATTATGTGATTTATAAACACAGATTTTATTTTTTGGTGAATCTCCAATGGAAACTTGAAAATTTTTATGTATTAATTTAGATGAATGAAAGGTGGTGATTCTTTTTACAATTTTAATTGAGGGTAATGATAGTTTTGACATTTTAGGAAAGTTTAGTGACAATTTTGCCCAAATACCATTAATAAGTTTCAAATTTAACATGTAAACCAATTACAGAAGATAAAAGTGGCAGGCATCGTTGAGTTTTTAGAAAGTTAAGGGACATTAATAAAAGTTATCAAGATCAGCAATATTTTGAACTTAAATAAAAAGTTGGGTGACATTTTTATCTAAACACACAATAATGTGTAGAATTTTCATTAATTAAAATGTGAATATTTTGATTTAGTTTCATGTAATATTATCCGATATTTTTTTTTTCAAATGTGGGAGGACAACGTGTACGTTTTGAATTATGCGCACGCTATAAATAAATGACATGTCATTCGGAATCATTGAGTCACTGGTGAGGACACCAACAATTCCCAGCTCAAATTGAAGGCAAGTCCCTTGTTCATTTGTGTGTCTCTGTCTTTTGCTTTACAAGCTTATTATTGAGGATGATATAATAATTGTAATTATAATAATTAGTTTAATGAGTAACTATGTTTGAAACAAAGCAGGGGTTGATTGAATACAAATTCTGAAGTAAAGATGAAAACGGTGGCAGTTGTCGGAGGAGGGATAAGTGGGTTGGGGGCAGCATATCAACTTACAAAGGCGGGAGTGAATGTGGTGTTGTACGAGAAGGAACTTCACTTGGGTGGTCATGCAAAGACTGTCAATGTTAATGGCATTCACCTTGACCTTGGCTTCATGGTCTTCAATCGGGTAATCCTCTTTTCGTATCCGTTCTATTTTTTTTTTTTTTATAAAGGTAAACGGTCCAACCCATTAGGCCCCTATTATAACCCATTAGGTTTATAGCGGATCGGGAATGGGGATGTCAATGGCCCAATGTTGGACCCCACTCCTACCCATAACATTTTTCGAGTAGGTAAGGGAGGAATGTGCCGCCCATAATTTGAATCCTGAGCGACAGCGATAGGATGTGAACCTCTTGCCACTCAGGCAAAAGGTGGTTGGGTCCGTTCGTATTCTATTAATTATAGGTAGCGTTGTTTCTTTTTTGCAATGCAAATTTTTTTTTTCAGTATCTATATGTGGTCTGATTTTAGAAGTAAATTTATAAAATTATCAATTCAACTAATAATTAAAAATTAATAACGACAATTATACAACAACTATACTATAATCTTTGTCTCCATTATCTTCAAAATTAATTTACATAATACAGTAGTGGAAGGATATTAAAATTTATATTTACATTTATTACTGTCTTAGTTACACATATAAAGAACATAGTAATTTTTTATTAGTCAATTTGAATAAATGCAAGGAACTTTATATTTCCCTTTAAATATTTCTCAATGCATTCAAAAAACATTTAATCTTAAACATTGGAATATATATATTATAATAGAAATCATTGTGGACCCCACGAAATAAAGTCACGAGAATGTTTCAAGGAGTCTAGACCAATCAAAGTGCATTAAATTGAAGTTTATTTTCTATTTTTTTCCAGATTTTATTTACAATTAAAGAAATTAAAAAATATATCATTAATCCACGTTTGTTTGACAACAGTTACATTCAAAACGAGTCCTACTAAGTCTCAAACATTAGTTTCTCAAAAAAAGTCATAAACATTAGTGTTCAATTTTAATTAAAATTATATTTTATTTTCTATTTCTTTCCAGATTTTATTCACAATTCAAGAAATTAAAAGATCTATCTTTAAACGAATGGAGAAAGAAGATTAATTGTAGGAATAACGACCAATCAAAAAATGGATAAATGATTAATTAAATTATTTTGGTGCAACTATCAGTAATTATTTTGACATAATAATAATAATAATAATAATGATAATAATACATGTTTTGTTTAAACAATTTATTGTGATGTTTTCCATTTAATAATTTCATCAATGTTTTGTACCGTTTAGTATGTATCGACGATTAATTGTTCATGATTTCCCCCTTTAAAACAACTATTTTGTTACACTTCGTGCATCGCACGGGTTTAGGACTAATAATAATAATAATAATAATAATAATAATAATAATAATAATAATAATAATAATAATAATAATCTATGTAATATTAATAGTAAAGTTTGTTGATCACGCTGAATGAAGAATAGAGATTAATTGTAGGGATTACGACCAATCAAAAAATAGATAAAGACTGAATTATATTATTTTGGTGCAACTATCAGTAATTGTTTTGGCATAATAATTATAATAATAATAATAATAATAATAATAATAACAATAATTTATATAATATTAATAGTATAGTTTGTGGGTGTCTTTGAATGGAGAAAGAAGATTAATTATTGGGATTACGACCAAATGGACCAATCAAAAAATATATAAATGCTGAATTTAATTATTTTGGTGCAACTATCAGTAATTATTTTGACATAATAATAATAATAATAATAATAATAATAATAATATTAATAGTAGTAATAGTAATAATAATAACTATAATAATAATAATAATAATAATAATAATAATAATAATCTATATCAATTAATATACTAAAGATAAATATTTGAATTTTAAAACATCTAGACCAATCACAACGCATTAAATTGTAGTTTATTTTCTATTTCTTTCCAGATTTTATTTACAATTAAAGAAAATTAAAAAATATATCCTTAATCCACGTCTGCTTGACAACAGTTACATTCAAAACGAGTCCTACTAAGTCTTAAACATTAGTGTTCAATTTTAATTTAAATTGTATTTTATTTTCTATTTTTTTCCAGATTTTATTTATAATTCAAGAAATTAAAAAATATATATTTAAACGAATCCTACGAAGTCTCAAACATTAGTATCTATATAATATTAATAGTAAAGTTTCTGGGTCCCGCTTAATGGAGAAAGAAGATTTATTGTTGGGATTACGACCAATCAAAAAATAAATAAATGTTGGATTAAATTATTTTGGTGCAACTATCAATAATTATTTTGACATAACAATAATAATAATAATAATAATAATAATAAAAATAATAATACATGTTTCGTTTGAATAATTTATTGTGATGTTTTCTATTTAATAAATTTCATCAATGTTTCGTAACGTTTACTATGTATTGATGATTAGTTATTAACGATTTCCCCCTTTAAAACAACTATTTTGTTACACTTCGTGCATCGCACGAGTTTAGGACTAATAATAATAATAATAATAATAATAATAATAACAATAATAATAATAATAATAATAACAATAATAATAATAATAATAATAATTATTATTATAATAATAATAATCATAATAATAATAATCTATGTAATATTAATAGTAAAGTTTGTGGATCCCACTTAATGGAGAATGGAGATTAATTGTAGGGATTACGACCAATCAAAACATAGATAAATGCTGAATTAAATTATTTTGGTGCAACTATCATTAATTGTTTTGGCATAATAATAATAATAATAATAATAATAATAATAATAACAATAATCTATATAATATTAATAGTATAGTTTGTGGGTCTCGCTGAATGGAGAAAGGAGATTAATTAATTGTAGGGATTACGACCAATCAAAAAATATATAAATGCTGAATTAAATTATTTTGGTGCAATTATCAGTAATTATTTTGACATAATAATAATAATAATAATAATAATAATAATAATAATAATCATTAAAATAATAATAATAATAATAACAGTAATAGTAATAGTAATAATAAAAATAATAATAGTAATAATAATAATAATAATAATAATAATAATAGTAATCTATATCTATTACGATACTAAAGCTAAATATTTGAATTTTAAAATATTGAGCAGATAGCGAGTTTAGGTGCATCATGAAATTGGTCATGGTCAACGTTAGTTAGCATTTTAGGAAATTTTCTATTTCATTAGATACCAATACATGTTTTGTTTAAACAATTTATTATGATGTTTTCCATTAAACAATTTCATTACTGTTTGGTACTATTTACCCTATATCGACGATTAGTTATTCATGAATTCCCTCCCCCCCTTTAAAACAACTATTTTATCACACTCCGTGCATCGCACGGGTTTAGGACTAGTGACTAAAATAAAAGAAACTATATGTGTATATTATAAGCATAATGTTGCTAGTAATTTATTTTAATATATATATATATATATATATATATATATATATATATATAAAATGAACTCTTAGTGTAACACCCCGGCTCCGGCTCCGGCTCCGGCCCCGGCCCCGGCCCCTACCCCTACCCGCATCCGCGCTTTTAACTCTCCTCCAAAGCGGGCCCTAAGGGAGTCGATGGAATGGTATTCCTTTAACATGGTGATGTCATAATTGGAAGCTCCATTACCGTGTTATGCTCTGCAGGTTACATTTCCACACATGACTGAGCTGTTTGATAGCCTGAGCATTGATACGGAGGAATCTGAGGTATCATTTTCAATGAGTTTGGATAGAAGCATGGGATGTGAATGGGGAAGCCTGAATGGCTTAAGAAGCTTGCTCGCAAATAAGAGTAATTTGGTGAAGCCAAGCTTCTGGAAATTGCTACGTGAACTTAACAACTTTAAACGCGACGCAATCATGTACGTAAACAGCTAACTAAGCTCTTATGTAAGAGATGGTTATCAACAATCTACACCTTACCAATAATGTTTGTCCATCTTAATCGTTGAAGGTATCTTGAGGAGCATGAGAATAACAAGTATTCGGATCGTACTGAAACTTTAGCTCATTTTATCAAAACACACGGTTACTCTGAGCATTTTCAAAAGATTTATCTGGTGAGATTGAATTGACTAACCTTTGCTCATATACCATTACATGATTTGGCCTCCAAATCCAATCTAGTTCACTAAGACTGAAATTTTGTAGGTTCCCATATGTTGTTCCATATGGTCTTGTTCCCCAGAAAAACTCATGACTTTTTCTGCCTTGTTCGTTCTTTCCTTTTGCCACTGCCATCACTTGTTCCAGGTTTGTCGATGTACATGGTCAAGTATTTTAAGTTGTTGACAGTTCTGTAACGTTTGTCGACTAACATTATTGCAATGAAACACATGTGTTGGCAGTTATCTGGTCATCCACATTGGCAAACAGTGAGAGGACGATCACACCAATTTGTTAACAAGGTCCCAATCATCATTTCAATTCTTACTTCGTAGTGCCTGTAAAATTCATGGGTAAAAATTAATTGGGTAAAAATTAAATTTTGAGAACTTTTGATAATTTTTGGTAATTTTTGGTAAATTTAGGCAAAAACTGGTAATTTTGATAAATTTAATTACCCATGAACTTGACAAGCCTTTAGTGTCAAATTTGTGTACATTATTGCCTTGATTTTTCTCTCCCTTTGTTCTGTTTTGTTTTTTTTTTGGTAGTTGTTTAATCTTTTTTTTTTTGGTAGTTGTTTAATCTTATTAATTAGCTTATTATATATTTATTACTATGCTGTACAGCTGAGAGAGGAGCTTGAGGCTAGAGGATGCCTGATAAAAACCAATTGTGAAGTGTATTCTGTGTCGCCAACTGATAACGGTTAGCAAGCTCTTTAGTTGAGACGTATCTTAACTAAGTTATTCATTTTTATTAACTGTGTGGCTCAAATATTTCATTTAATTCACTAATATATATGGTGTGCTGACAAATTAAAGTGATGTATCATTGTGTTTCAGGTTGTTTGTTATGTTATGGTAATGGTTTACAAGATGCATACGATGAATGTATTATGGCTGTTCCAGCACCAGATGCCATAAAAATGTTGGGAAAGGAAGCCACACATGATGAAATGAGAATACTCGGTGCCTTCCAGTACAGAAACAGGCATGCCTTCCATTTACTTGTAATCTTTCAGCTATATGCTATCTTGTCGATATAATTGCTCTTAAATTAAGTTGCTTCACAAGTTTGGGTCTACTTGTGGCCATATATCATTATCTACGATTCATATTTGTTGATACTGATCTGTTGTGTTTGCAATTTGGGAAGCATAGACGTATTTAATTTCTGGACCCTTGGTTTTCATTGTTTATTTTTGGGACCCTAAAGTTTATGTTTGAATAAAAAATGACCTTAAAGTTTGTAATTTGAAAAAAAATACTTGTATACTGTTTTTTTTGCTTCTCATGTTTGAATTTATCTCTCGATTAGTGTCAAACTTTAGGAGTAAGGTTAACACTAATATTGTAGTTATAATACACCTCTGTTATTCATGTCGGAACTGATTAGACCCTGAAGTACACAGGGTTTAAGTATTTTCGGCATGAATGAGAGAGGTGTATCACAGTAGGGTCTAATTAGTTCCGACATGAATAAGAGAAGTGTATTAAAACTTCAATATCAGTTTTAACCTTAGTCCTGAAGTTTGACACTAATCGGTAGATAAATTCAAACATAAGAAGCTTGGGATGTGTTCGCTACGACAATAGGTACAAATGATACCCTAATCTAATTAACCTCGTTCGTTAGAAATATTTTCGACATTTTTTTAAAATGTAAAAACAAATGGATAAAAATATAACTTTACGCAAGTTATATGTAACATTATACTTATAGAATTGAATAATGTCATTTTATGTCAACTTAGTATATAATAATATAGTTGTAATGGTAGGACAAGACACTTAAAAAGTGTCTTAACCCAAGATTGATATATTTCTTAAAAACGGATGCAAAAAGAATTTAATGCCATAAACCTCCGAATAGAATACATTTAAAAATGAAAAAAGAATTTACTTATCATCTATATTTACCATTAAGCAATGCAAACTTTTTAATGAAAAAAGAAGTTTTAGTTTGAAAGAATGGTTCCCTCCAAAGTTCCCCCACCCCCCCCCCCCAAAAAAAAGGGAAAAAAAGGAAAAAAGGGAACTTTAATTAACAATCTCAAAAGAGTGTAGTACTACCTTCGTCCCTAAATAAGTGTCAATTTGACTAAGTTTTGACCGCTGATTACTCACAAATTATAATGAATTATAATATAAATTAAAGTTACCGTTGTTAGAAAGATATTGTACTGAAAATTACAATAGTGTTAATTTTATATCGTAACTCATCATAATTTTTGAATAATCCATAGCGAAAGCTTAGTCAAATTAACATTTATTTACGGAAGGAGAGAGTATACGTTGTACACAACATTTGGTGATATTGGGAATTGGAAAATTGATATGAATTTGGTACTGGGCATTGCAGTGATGTAATCCTTCATCATGACGAAAGCTTCATGCCCCAAAACCCATCTGCATGGTGTGCCTGGAATTTTCAAGGAAGCACAAATGATGAAGTGTTTTTGACCTACTGGCTAAATGTCATACAGGTTTGTTATTTTCCAGCGTACTGGCTAAATGTCCTACGACTTTGTTATTTTCCAGATCTAATAGTTCGAGCATATGTTAATTTGTTGCATATGCATAATGCTTCTAGATATAAGATTGTAATTTTTAAGGTCGTCTTTGGTTGCCTCTGTGCAGAATGTCAGTAAAACAAATCTACCATTCCTTGTAACTCTTAACCCACCTCGACAGCCAAACAATGTCCTGATAAAATGGTCGACATGGCATCTATTACCCTCAGCAGCAGCAGCAAAGGCTTCTCTTGAGTTTGATAAAATTCAAGGAAAAAGAGGGATTTGGTTTTCAGAAGCATATCATGGTAATAATCTCATACAAGCATTTATAGGATCTTTACTCTGGATTGCATTCAATGTTCATGCAAAGAGACTACTACAACTTAATTTTTAACACTTTCTCTAGTTCTCAATTTTCTCATTGCCTAACTACAACAAAAAGCTAGAATGATGTTGAACTCAGCATGAATATCAAAAGTTTGGTCCCACTTTAGTTATTGTTGCAAAATGTTGGTATGATGTTCTACATTGATTTTCTTCAAAGATGGGTATATTAATATATAGGACTAGTATCCTTGCAGTCTATTTGGTTATTAGAGGGGGAGGGGAGGGAAGGGGATGATCAAAGGGAGGAGAGGGAATAAATGGGAGGTATCTATTTCTATCTTGTTTGGATTATAAGTAGAGAAAAGTAAGAGGGGTTAATTGTTGTATTTATATTAGAAAAGAAAGGGAAGGAGGGGGAGGGGAGAAAAGTGAGGTAGTTATTATATTAATAAAGTTATTTTTCGTTTTTTTAATGCATATCGAGTTCCCCCTGGTCAACCATCATATCGGGGTTAATGAAAATGAGGTTAATGGAGGGGGAATGGAGGTAAATGGTTGCTCGTGTCATTACATAAAAGGTTTTTCAGCACAATATGACATGCGTATTATTCATTTTATTATTTGATTTCAGGCAATGGTTCCTATGAAGATGGATTGAAGGTCTGTATTTCAACAAATTAAATTTTATGATCGAGAAGTATACTAATGCAAATTAGAATCACACCTAATTATATAACTACTACTCTGAAGATGTCTAACGCACAGTAAATTACTAACAAGTGGTTATATATGGGACATTACTGACTGATTATTAGGCTGGGACGATGACTGCACATGCCATGCTTGGAAAGACATTCAATCTGCTCAAAAACCCCAAACAAATGGTCCATTCATGGACAGAAGCTGCTGCTCGTCGATATGTAATCAAGTTCTTCAAGGACTTTATTTCTGCTGGTTGTTTGATGTAAGTTCATTTCTGCTATTTCATGGCGTGTGAATAAACTGGGTTAACATCTAATGCTCTAAAAGTCATTTGGGCTTCAGATACGTTGTCATATTCTTCTGCTGTGTTTGTTTACTCATTTGGATTACACTATTTACACTTAATAGTTTGCTAGAAGATGGTGGAGCAGCGCTGACATTCGAGGGATCAGATAAGAGATGTGCATGGAAATCCATTTTAAGGGTGCACAACCCTAGATTTTACTGGAAGGTAGTTGTCCACCATATCTAATTTCCCGCATTCTATACACATGCTACATGCTTTGGAATTGGGTGAATTTCGAAGGACACTATCCATACCCAATTACCCATATTGGCATATTTAATCCATAGATTAGAGAACTATATCCAAATTCAACTTATGTCTCTTGATATCCACTTGAGTATAATCCACACGTGTAATATCCACTTGGGTATTACTGCGTCCGTCCCAAATTATTTTTCCTTTTATATAATTTATTTGTCCCAAAATATTTGTCTTATTTATAATCTCAACAACTGTATTTTCATTTCTACCCCTAATTAATAAATTTATTTATTACCTTTTACAATTGCAACAACTATTATCTTCAATTAGAGTAAGGGTAATTTAGGATAAATTACAAATTTTTTACCTCAATTCCCAATATGCATTGGTCCTTCCAAATTAGGTTAATAAACAAATATAATGGGACGGAGGTAGTCCTTTCAAGGATATTACTCATGTGTTTTTTTGTATTTGCAGAATCATCCAAATATTCAACTAATCATTTTTATTTTGCATTCTTATCTTTTAGATAATACATTTATAGTTGGAGCTCAAAATTCATATTTGAACTTTTTTTAATCTATCCTATCATATTATAAAGTTTCAATATAAATCATTAAAATTAAATTTTTCTTTAAAGTTTCCGTTTTAGCAACAACAAACTTCTATATATATTGCGATATATGTTATGAGATTAAAATATTTGGAGCTCAAAATTTGTATTTCAACTTTTTTAATCTATCATATCATATCATAAAGTTTTGATCCAAACCGTTGAAATTAAATTTTTCTCTTAAGTTGCAATCAGAGTTAACAATAGAAATATCGACTTAAGTGACTGTATATGTTATACATGAAAATATTTGGATCTCAAAATTTATATTCGAGTTTTTTTTTATTCCATCCTATCATATCAGAATGCTTCGATTAAAATTATTAAAGTTGAATTTTGTTTTAAAGTTTCAGTTAGTTTTAGATGGTGAAAATGTTTATATATGTCACGATATATGCTATCAAAGAAAAATATTTGGAGTTCAAATTTTACACTTCAACTTTTTTTAATAAATCCCATCATATTATAAAGTTTCGATTTGAACTGTTGAAATTGAGTTTTGCTCATAAGTTCCAGTTTCAGTTAGTTTTAACAGTGAAAAATGTGTACATATGTAATGACATATGTTACAAATGATAATATATATTTAGCGCTTAAAATTCATGTTTGATATTTTTTTAGGGTTTTTGGCTCAAAATAATCTGAAGTCGGAGGTCATTGGCTGAAAATAATCCAAACTCACTTTTTAGCTGAAAATAATCCAAACTTTTAACCTATTTACTCGGACTAAACCGAAATCGATTTTCGACGTCAGAATGCTGACCGATCAGCTTTTGTAGACCCCAATCAGCATAAATTCAAAACCAAAATCAATTAAAGAAATACGTCCTCCGGCTACCCAGTCAAAATTCTGATGCCGGAAATCGATTTCGGTTTAGTCCAAGTAAATAGGTAAAAGTTTGGATTATTTTCAGCCAAAAGTGAGTTTGGGTTATTTTTCAACCAATGACCTCCGACTTCGGATTATTTTGAGCCAAAAACCCTTTTTTTTATCCATCCTATTGTATCAAAAGATTTTGACTCAAACCGTCGATATTGAATTTTACTTTAAAGTTTCAATTAGTTTTAGCGTAAAAAACTGTTTACATATTTCGTGATAAATGTTATCAGATAAAATAAATTAGTAGCTCAAAATCCATATTTGAACTTTATTTAATCAATAAAATCATATTACCAAGTTTTGTGTCAAACCATCAAATTTGAATTTTGCCTTAAATTTCGGTACTTAAACGCAATACAACTCGATATCTAATTCTCACATGGTTAAGAAATGAATGGGTATATGGATACCCATGGATAATGGATAGACACACCAAATTATGGTAATCCATACCCTCTACCCATTACCCACCTGGTCACCCCTAATAGGTATTACCCACCCATTATGGATGGGTAAGGATGGATACCCAATATGTGAGTATTAATTCCACCCCTAATATAATCCCTTTGTTCCATAATATTAGTCTTTTGACATTTTCACAATCTTCATACGCTTCATTAATCTTGAATTCTACATAAATAGTTTACCAAACATTACTACTATAATTTAATTTTATGAAAGCATTTTTCATAACATATCTATCATTATACATTGAGATATTTATAGTCATGTATATATACTACCTCCGTCCTAATTTCTTTGTCACTTCAACTGCTTTTACAAAAACCAATACACCTTGGAATTGAAGTGAAAAGTTTGAACACTACCCAAATTGCCCTATATTTATTGATGCAATAGTTGTTGGGATTGTAAAAAGTGATAAATAAAAGTTATTAATTAGGGCAAAAATAGAATTACAGTTGTTGGATTATAAAAGTGACAAACAAATTTGGACAAAGAAATTAGTTATTTTGACAGACATTTTGGGACAGAGGTAATATATGTTGAACAAATTCGGATTGCGCAATGAATGTCATTTATTTTGGTGTAGGTTGCCACCGAAGCCGACTTGGGATTCGCAGATGCATTTGTCAATGGTGATGTCTCGGCTGTTGATAAAGATGAAGGCCTCATGGACTTTTTCATGGTGTGGAATTTCATATATTGCTTATTAGAATATATTAATTTGTTCATAATTTCTTATTAAGGGTTCTCCATGTAGAAATTAAGTTATCTCATGATTTATTGTCAAGTTTTCACAATGCTATAAAAATCGAACAGGTCTTCGGAGAGTGGAGGCCTAATTTTAGGTGGCAAAAAGGGAATAGAAAAGGCGATCACAAATATATAAACAACTAACAGGCCAAAGAAAAAGATATAAATTTGGGTTTCTCAAACAATAACGGAAAAAAGGATCGGGGGAAATAATAAGACAACCAATAATGGATCGAACCTGGGGTTAGTGAATTGGGCGATCATGTTCGGTAGTGAACATGGAAGTTGCACAATATACCAACTCCAAATCCCTTCTCTCGAGTGGTGACTTGGATTGACTTACCAAGCCCCATCATTATTCCCGTACATGAGAGCTTGGTAGTAATCGATGCAACTCTCCTAATTAGGTCCAACCACACGCCAATGTAGGTTGAACACTAATTAATCCATCCAAAACTTCAATCCAAGGTGGATAAGAGAGACTCATGTCCTTCCAGTCTCAAGGTCCTCATCAAGGAAAGAAGATAGTCGCGGATACGCTCACTTCCTCGCTAATCACCTACTCTTGCTAACCCAAGGTATAGCCCCGTATCGAGGCCCTAACCGCCCCTAACCCCTTAAAAGACTAGCCACTAATCATCATGAAAATATCCAAAACAATTATCACCAAAAATATCCTAAACATGTACCAATGGAAACGAAGATTTTAAACTAATCCTATCAAATAAAAACATAAACAAGATTAAGCAAACAAATAACAAACGAAAAGAGTACAGAGAGAAAATAATACCTAAAAGGGGTTGGTGATGCACCCTACTTAATTGATTCAATGGCAAAAGAGGAAACTCCAATAAGGAAAACTTAAAAATTACCAAAAGATCAACTTGTATTAATGATGTAATTAGGTCTACAAAAGAGAGATTAGGTAGAAAGGAGAGGCTAAAATTTAGAAGTTTGTGCTAACTCTGATGCTAACTAGCTAAGGAGGAGAAAATTACAAAAATGGTTTATATGCATTTGCCAAAAAGAGTCAAAACACAGTCGTTTTGATCTCAAAATAAGTTGGCCAAAAGGAAGGTCACGAGCGTGACCTGCATGGTCCATAGGCATGACCTTTGAAATATTTGAAAAAATTCGAAATCGCCCTCTTCATTCATGAGTGTGACCTATCAAGGTCACGGTCGTGACCTCTTGAATTTCTACATATCTCCATCTGGTCACGAGCGTGAGGTGTTGAGGTCACGTCCGTGACCTCTTGAATATTCTTGAGAGTTCTTCATGTCACGTGCGTGAGGTGTTGAGGTCACACCTGCGACCTTCGTCTGTCTGGAGGGCATCTCTAATTGTTTTATTTAGTCGTGACCACCTTTGGTTGAGGTCCCATCTTGGTAGGATTTGGCCTCGGTCCCGACCCATTTCTTCCACTATTGACTCTGCTTTCACCCAGGCTTCCGTACTTTCCCCGGCATATACCAATATTGCTCTGAGGTTTTGGCCGTTTTCACCTTGTTTCCACAACTCTTTTTCATCTACTTATTTTAGGATCGAAGAACCTAAAAAAGGAGCCAAAAAAATAGGCAACATTTTATTAAGGGGTTGGACTAAAAAGCTAAGTAATGAGATGATAATGGGGCTCAATTACAAACCTAAACATTTATGTTTCTTTGATTTGTTGTACAGGTCATTCAAGCTAACCTCTATATATATCCTCCTACTTCAGAGATTGAAAACAATAGGTAACATATTTGTTTATGGTTCCTTTAATTGAGATGAATAATACCATTTCCTTCACAATTCAAAATGATCTGAATTGGTTGTGTTGTCCAAATCACAGATCTAGAGGTTGGTGGAGACCGATTATTCTTACAGCAGCTATAGGGTCGGCCATGTACTTCTACAAACATGTTTCAAGGAGAAACTCAGTTACACTAGCTCGTCAAAATATTTCCCAGCATTATGACTTGGTATGAACAATTTATTAATCTAAAGTCTACTTTATTCCTTCCCATATATTCATATATACTTTTTCATCATACTTCAATGACTTATTAAAATTTCTAAATGGATCTTGTCCTCCATTCCCTTAGAATTGTAATTATATATGTAGATTCATTGCATTAAGAATAAATTTGAGTGATGTAAATTTCTTTTGGTTTTTATTTTTTCCATGGGGTTTTGAATTGAAGAGCAAGCTACATATTAAGCCATAACAATTATTAGATCAAGTTGAACTTGTGTGAAATATTCACACTATTGATTTATTAGCTCAGATAAAAATCAATTTTCATTTTATAAAATCCTTTTACATTTATGTTGCATTTGTTTGCATTGTTCATGGAATCCTTATTGACGTTGTTGACCTTAGCAACCATTCAAGTTGATGAATTTGGATGAGCAGCTTTCAAGTAAATGCAATTGCTTCTTTTTTTTTTTTTGGCTTGGTTAGATTGCATTGTGAAAGAAGAGGAAATAAGAATAATTAGCAATTCAACTACAAGTTACTAAAGGCAAAATTCCACTATAAATATGTGGAGTTATCATTTATATCACCTCCAGAAAATTTGAATTGTTAAAGAGTTGGATGGTGATGAAGTGTGAATTGAACTCTTCAGAAAACATTGTTGAGTTTTAAAATGAAAGGCATCTCTACGTCTATACTAACTTGCTTATGTTTATCCTGTAGCACCTAATCTTTAGCGGACAAAAGTTCAGAAATGTGATTTTGTGTTATGATTCCATCTATGCCTAGTGAGTTTTGATGAAATTCACTCACGATTTTCTTTGTTGACTAGTTGAGCGTTAACTCGTCAAGTTCTTTACTGAATAATAAAATATTATCAATCATATATAATTTATTATTGCATATTAATTATGCATAATACATAAAGGTAAATATAACATGGTTTTACATATTCTTCATATTTTCATTCCTATTATTCATAAACATAGTTTTATGAATTAATTACAGAGTAACGAAATGTTCTCGATGTTCATGGATGAGACGATGACATACACTGCTGCCTTCTTCAAGGTTAGAGCTAGAGATTTGGGGGTCTTATTAAGTTTTCTTTCTAGTCCTTGATTTACCATTTTGACAATATTTCTTGGAACATCTTTCATGCATAATAGTCAAAAGATGAAGACCTGAAGATAGCACAACTTAGAAAAATCCATCTTCTAATAGAAAAGGTGAGCATGTGTTACTTTGTCGGTTTCTATTACCTACTTTATAAATATATATATATATATATATATATATATATATATATATATATATATATATATATATATATATTGTTGGGAAAAATCAGATATTTTCCCACAAAAGGGTAAAAATAAAAAACCCAACAAAATATTGAATACTAAAAAAAAGACCAGAAATTTGTTAACGGAGTTCAGCCAATTTAGCTTAATCTCTGAACACCGACCAAATAGACTATTTATATTAATAGGGGAGAAGAGATACAAATTTGGTGTAGTTTAAACAAAGGGAGGGATGGCCTTTTATAGCCACCAAACTCCCCCACTAAACTAATCCCACCGATGTTGGACAAAAAATGAAGCCAAAAACAACAAATCTCCACCTTGGCTTAATTTCAAGTCCCACCAAATACAAATCTTCTCAAAACAAATATAATAAAAATAATCATAGCGATGTTTCCAATTTGCACCTACAGGTGCCAAACTTCAAATATGCAGGACATTAACCAAGTTCAAACAGTGTTCGAACTTAGCCCTTGTAACCACCTTGGTCAGCATATCTGCAGGATTCTCCGTCGTATGAATCTTCTGGAGAAGTATCTCCTCTTCTTCAAGAATCTCTCGCACAAAATGATAGCGAACGTCAATGTGCTTCGTCCGTGCATGAAAGACTTGATTCTTTGCTAAATGAATAGCACTCTGACTGTCAAAAAATACCTTAAGTTGTTTCTGACCAACTCCCAAGTCTTTAAGCAATCCATAAAGCCAAATTGCTTCCTTCACAGCCTCTGTAATTGCCATATACTCTGCCTCTGTTGTAGACAAAGCCACCGTTGGCTGTAAGGTAGACTTCCAACTGACTGGCGCTTTTGCTAAAGTGAACAAGTAACCAGTTGTAGAATGTCGCTTAACCAAATCACCTGCATAATCAGAATCACAATATCCAACTATACAATGACCAAGTGATTCATCCTGCTCAAACGTCAATCCAACATCTACGGTATTTTGAAGGTACCGTAGAATCCATTTCACAACTTGCCAATGACCCTTGCCCGGATCATGCATGTATCTGCTAACAACACTAACAGCTTGTGAAATATCAGGTCTTGTACACACCATTGCATACATCAAACTTCCAACTGCATTTGCATACGGAACTTTAGCCATATACTCTCGTTCTTCATCAGTCGTTGGAGATAACCGGCTACTAAGTTTGAAATGAGGAGCTAGTGGGGTACTTACATGTTTTGTATCAACATGCATACCAAACCGTTGTAGTACCTTCTCTAAATATTGCTTCTGTGACAGCCAAAATTTGCCTCTCTCTCTGTCCCTACTTATCTCCATGCCGAGAATCTTCTTGGCTTCTCCCAAATCCTTCATTTCAAACTCTTTACTCAACTGAGCCTTTAACTTGTCAATATCAACTTGGCTCTTTGCTGCAATCAGCATATCATCAACATATAAGAGTAAGTAGATATGAGAACCATCTGGAAGTTTGTGCAAATACACACAATGATCGTATTTGCTCCTTCTGTACTTCTGACCCTTCATGAACTTATCAAATCGTTTATACCATTGTCTAGGGGATTGTTTTAATCCATACAACGATTTGCTAAGTTTACAAACCCAATCTTCTTTACCAGCAACCTTGTACCCTTCTGGCTGAGTCATATAGATTTCCTCATTCAAATCACCATGCAAGAACGCAGTCTTCACATCAAGTTGAGCTAGCTCCAAATTCAATCAATAAGGCCAACAAGATTCTAATAGAGGAATGTTTAACAACCGGAGAAAATACCTCATTATAATCTATTCCCTTTCTCTGAGAATAGCCTTTAGCCACCAACCTTGCCTTGTAGCGTATGTCTTCTTTGTTAGGAAATCCTTCCTTCTTTGCAAATACCCATTTGCATCCAATTGCCTTCTTCCCTTTTGGTAGTTGTGCCAACTCCCACGTTTTGTTCTTCTCCAATGATTGCATTTCTTCTTCCATTGCACCTGCCCAATCTCCACTTTCTGTACTAAGGGTGGCTTCGAGATAGGTGGATGGAATATCATCAACAATCGAAAGTGCATATGCTACCATATATCGGAAAGCGGCGGGCTTTCGAATATCTCTGTCTTCTTACTGCAATTGGTGCTGATTGCTTTCGAGGTTCTTGGGTAGGAACCTCATCCTCATCTGACTCTTCTTCTGCCATTGGAGAATCACTAGTGGTATCTCGTGCTGGAATTACCACTGTCGGTTCAAACTCCACCTCCTTCGGAGTACACTTCACCTGCTGCGAAGTACTGTCAGCTCCTGGATTTACCTTGTTCAACATCGCAGATTCATCAAAGGTAACATCCCTGCTTACAATCGTCTTCTTTGCCTCTAGACACCATAGACGGTATCCCTTCACTCCAGGGTTGAAGCCCATGAAAATAGCCTTCTTTGCCCGTGGATCCAACTTTGATTCAACTACATGGTAATATGCAGTGGAACCAAAAATATGCAAAGAATCATAATCAGTTGCAGGTTTTCCAGACCATACCTCTAACGGAGTTTTGCCATTAATAGCAGATGATGGCAAACGATTGACAAGATGTTGAGCGTACGTTACAGCCTCAGCCCAAAATTTTCTGTCTAATCCAGCATTAGACAGCATACAACGAACTTTCTCCACAAGTGTCTTGTTCATACGCTCTGACACCCCATTCTGCTGCGGTGTTTTTCTAACAGTGAAGTGACGAATTATGCCACAATCTTGGCATACCTTCAGGAATGGATCACTCTTGTATTCTCCTCCATTGTCAGTTCGGAGAACCTTGATCTTCCTTCCTGTCTGGTTTTCAACTTGGGCTTTCCACTTAAGGAAAATCCCAAGCACATCTCCTTTGTTCTTCATGGTAAACACCCAAACTCTCCTGGAAAAATCATCAACAAAGGTAACAAAATAATGCCTGCCTCCAAGGGATGGTGTTTTGGCAGGTCCCCACACATCTGAGTGCACATAATCCAGAATACCCTTGGTATTGTGAATTGCAGTGCCAAACTTCACTCTTCGTTGCTTTCCCATAACACAATGCTCACAAAAATCAAGTTTGCAAGCCTTTGAACCTTTCAACAATCCCTGCTTGGCAAGGATTTGCAAAGACTTTTCACCAGCATGTCCCAACCTCATATGCCATAGCCTCGTTGCATCAGCATCCTTCTTTGTGCTTGAAGTTGCTACTGCTACTGCCCCAACCACAGTGCTACCTTGGTAGTAGTACAAGTTATTCTTCCTCACACCTCTTAGCATCACTAGTGCTCCAGAAGTTATTTTAAGAACTCCATCTCTCATTTTGACAATAAAGCCTTTGGATTCAATGGCCCCCAATGAGATGAGATTCTTCTTCAACTTTGGCACGTACCGCACGTCCCGCAAGATTCTAGTGGATCCATCATGATTGCGTAGCTTGATTGAACCTTTCCCGGCTGTCTTACATGGGTTATCATTACCCATGTAAACAACTCCACCATCAAGTTCCTGAAACTCAAAAAACCGTTCCCGAACTGGACACATATGATAGGTACAACCGGAGTCCAATATCCACTCATCTGAATGTGATGATACTGAGAGAGAGACAACTAAAGAGTTGTCTGATTCAGCATCACTTTTGGATTCTACAACATTTACATCTTGCGGGGCTTTTCCTTTCTTCTTCAGCTTTGGACAGTCTTTCTTCCAGTGTCCTTTCTCAAGACAGAAAGCACACTCATCTTTGGCAATGGCTCGATTTTTAGATTTAGACCTTCCTCTTCTCCCCTTCGTCTGACTTTTCTGACGACCTCTTGCCACCAATGCTTCTTCTGATGTCGTTGCTTTGGTTTTCATCTTATCCTGCTTTCTCAACTCATGACTATATAAAGCAGAACAAACAACATCTAGTGACACATCATCCTTCCCATGAAGTAAAGTCGTCTCCGAATGTTCAAATTCATCGGGAAGGGATGCTAATAACAACAATGCCAGATCCTCATCCTCAAATTTCACATCTAAATTCAACAGGTCTGCTACTGATTGATTAAACATAGTGATATGTTCATTCATAGTAGTACCTGATTGATATTCAAATCGGAACAACCTTTTCTTCATGACAAGCTTGTTTTGACCACTTTTCTTCAAAAACTTGTCCTCCAATGCCTTCCAGAGCTTGTATGCAGAAGTCTCATTTTTGAAAGCATACTTTTGCTCTCTGGACAGGCAAGACCGAATAGTTCTGCATGCCAATCGATTGATAATCCTCCAATCTTTATCATTGACATCTGCTGGTTTCTTCTCTTCAATGGCTATATCAAGACCCTGCTGAAAAAGAGAGTATAGAACCTCTCCTTGCCACATACCAAAATGACCAGTACCATCAAATTTTTCCACCGTAAATTTCAAACTGGACACTGGGAACCTCGACCATATTGACGAGGAGTCCAACACTCCACCAGATGGAATATTTGAGGCACTTTCATTCACTTCTTGATCTCCGTTCGCCATTATACAGACTCAAATGTATTCAATATTACAACCACAAATAACCCAAGATTTCAAACTGATCAAAGTAATTCTTTTCTGATGTGGAAGATCAGTTCAACTGCAACCACAGAGCATACTAAGACAAAACCTTGACTTAAAACAAAACTTGGACTCAACACAGCGAAAGAACTTCTTTTCTGATGTGGAAGATCAGATTAAACTGCAACCATAGAGCATACTCAGACAGAATCTTAGCTCTGATACCACTTGTTAGGAAAAAATCAAATAATTTTCCCACAAAAGGGTAAAAATAAAAAACCCAACAAAATATTAAATACTAAAAAAAAAGACCAGAAATTTGTTAACGGAGTTCAGCCAATTTAGCTTAATCTCCGAACACCGACCAAATAGACTATTTATATTAATAGGGGTGAAGAGATACAAATTTGGTGTAGTTTAAACAAAGGGAGGGATGGCCTTTTATAGCCACCAAACTCCCCCACTAAACTAATCCCACCGATGTGGGACAAAAAATGAAGCCAAAAACAATATATATATATATATATATATATATATATATATATATATATTCCTAGAGAAGTTTATATAGACTTGTGCTTTTGTTTGAAATTAACATAGGCTAGAATAGAGGAGAACCATGAGGTGCTTGACATTGGATTCGGTTGGGGATGGCTTGGTATTGAAGCTGTGAAGAAAACTGGATGCAAATACACTGGTATAACTCTTTCTGTGGAGCAACTGAAATTTGCAGAACAAAGGGCTAAAGAGGTTGGCCTGCAGGTATTCTACTCCTTTATTTATGTTAGAATGTTCATTTCCTATTAGTCTTCTTCTCCAACACTATCTAAGTGTAACCAATTCATCTTTTTCTAAATTTATCAAATAACCTTCGATGTTTTTGTATTGGTGTATGACCATGTCCAACTTAAGAAAAATGACATAACATGATAGGAGAACATGTAAGTCATAATATAGAAATAAGTATGTTTCAATAATCTTTTAGAAACTATTGGTCTTTACACCTTCAGAGTCGTGTTATCAAATAACATTCAATGTTCTTGAGGTTATGAGGTGATTTATAGTCTTCTTGCGGATTCCCTTCCTTGTTGGCGGTCAACGGTTGTATCATTATATGGTTTGATTTGCTGTCCTCTATTTCTTTATTAGAAATCCTCCAGATTCCTTCCTTCTTGACAATTCGATTTGTACCGGATATGTATTCTACTATTCTTCTATACTTGGTGTCCTTGATCTCCTTCCTTTTGCACAACAACAACTAAGGTTGATTCTTTCTCATATTTGGATGCGTCCAATTCTTTTCCAAATTTGGATGCCGGCATTTTTTGGAGGTCTTTTTAAGTTCTTTTTCTCCAAATTAAATATTCTGCATACAGGAAATAGAGGTTTGTAATATTAATCACATATATCAAAACTTCGAAAGAATTATGGGCGAGATACTTCCCTGAGTGAGTTTGCTATTTTGACGCTGTCAATCAAAAATCCATTGACGGATGTCCTCCATAGGGAATGCGGTGAGGGCATCATGAAGTCTGCTGTGGAGGATGTTGGTTGTGCAGGGTGGATAAAATGGAACACAAGATACTTCTATTTCTTGCTTTCGTAATTTTGTCTTTCATATCAAAACTCTGTGTGTGGTCCTTGGTGGACGTAAAAGTAATGTCCTTGACCTAATCCTAACAGTTGTCTCTATGTAGATCCCCTCAAAACTCCCATTAGAAGTACAATTAGTTACAATTTTCCTTGCTAGATACATATATTTGTAATTTAAATAAAAGAGTCGGGAGGTGGAGGAGGGCATGATAAGCAGTATTTTTTTTTTTTTTTACCATGGTATTTGTCTTGATTCAGGAAGGTTAATAACCATCTTAAATTGTCTAAAATTTACGTTATTATTCATACTTAACAAGTATAAGAGTACATGGTGATAACCGATTATCAAATATTATTAATGATAACCTAATCATATCAAGTATTACAGATAATGTAAATTTTATGTGTAATTCTATATTTATGAAAAAATAATCCAATGGTATAATTTATGAGTTGTACAACCCTCAAAACAAATAAAAATATATTTATAGCAACTTTAATAAATAAATATATCTTTTTAAAGTGATTTAAGTGAAATTCAAAACGGTTAACAACCTTCTCGAATCAAGACACTTTTCATTTTCATTTTTTAAAATTATGTATATATACAGGAAGCAGTTATCTAAATTAATTTAACTTAGTACTAATAGTTTATATTTCAAAATATACAAAGAAGTTACATAGATCTTTAATGACTAAATTATCGTTTTAAATATAAGTTATGAAGGGTGTAGCGGGTAGTTTAAAGGTTATTCACACTCTTAATCAAAATTCTAATCTATCACATAATTTCGCAGCTGTTATATTCTAACATGGTCAATGCCCGTAGAATGCGACCCGAACCTATGTTAGCTTGCTTCGTTTTACTAGTCTTTGACCTGTGTAGGTTCCGAATACGTTTGTGTTCCCTCCAAACACGCTTAAATCATCCAAATCAAGTGGGGCACCATATAATGTTGTTAGAATCGGGATCCTATATGATCGATGAGCGTCGTTAGGATCGGAATCGTAGAATCGAATCAAGGATCGTAAGATTATAATACAATAGCAAAATATCAATAAAAATTCTATAATAGTTAAATCTTAATAAATATTCACTAGTAATGAAACAATATGTTTAATTATGTATCAGTGGATAACTTGAATACAAAATTTTCAAGATAATAGCGTGCACAAAAATTATCAAATTCATTTCAGATTGTTGATCGAATCGTTGGATCGTATAATCGTATTGTGATTCTAACACATAATATTCAGGGTAAATAAGGATCGTAAGATCCTAACAACTCTAAGATCCTAATTAGTAAGAGTTCAACTGATAGAGGATTTTTGGATCGTAAGCTCGTAGAATCGTTGATTCGTATCAGGATTTTAATAACAATGGCACCATACCAACTCTCTCTTTGGTGTCATTATTATTCATGTAATTATTTTGCTCACTTATATTAGAATGTTGAAATTGCTCGTCACAACAGCTGATTTGTTTTTATATGATGCTTTCAGGATCGTGTACGATATCTTCTCTGTGATTATCGCCAAATGCCAAGTACACGTAAATATGATAGAATTATTGCAGTGTGAGAACTTATCGCTAGAGTTTTTATTTTTATTTTTTATGACTTGAGTTTTGTATACATGACTAATTTTTGTTGTGTTATTTTCCTTGTTGCATCAGTGAAATGATAGAACATGTAGGACATGAATACTATGAGGATTTCTTCCGCCAATGCGAGTCCCTTCTGGCAGATGACGGAGTTGTAGTGATTCAGGTAATCCTAATTAATAAGGGGTTGCTCTATATTCTGTTTCCTAAACAACCTCTTAGCTCAAGCCTACAACTGCTTATTTATGTCTTAACCTCCAAAAATCTACGTTAATTGTCTCATTATATGATTGCATCACGTTATATAAAAATTTCATACGTTTAGCTCAAGATTTTTACTTTTCTTTAGTTTATTCTCGTTTTTAAGTTAACTTATAAGCAATATGGGAATTGGGAAGACATGTACAAACATTTTCAATATCATTGTTTTTGTCTAATGAAAATGATATGAGTCTTGTAGGTTATATCAATACCAGATCAAAGGTATGAAGAGCATATTAGAAGCTCAGATTTTATGAAGGCATACATGTTTCCTGGAGGAAACCTACCTTCGTTGAGCAGATTAACATCAGCCATGGCTGCTGCATCTAGACTTTTGTAAGTGAAATCTACATCAACAATTGGTAAATGGTTCATTGAAATTTGTGTATAAAAATATTAAACTTCTATATGCAGCGTGGAGCATGTGGAAAACGTTGGGGAACATTATTTCCATACAATTAGATGTTGGCGGAAAAATCTTCTGAAGAACCAGAGGTTGAGTGACACAATTTACCTTCTTTTTTTTCTATGTAATAATGTGGTTCATATTCTCAGTACTTATGCAACTCAAGACTTGAGAGTTTAACAACCACTTTCTCAAGAAGCATTTTCACGAATTAACTGACAATGGAATCAATGTCTTAAAATAGTAAAATAGCATAAAAAATATACTTTTTATGTGTGTGGCCCTTGTAGTTATGTGAAGTTTGGCCTTAACAAGGATGCTATTCTGTATTGGTCCGCATTTTGTAGACAACCTTAATAACCCTTCTTCACACATCAAGCCTTAATACATCTTAGGAAAAAAATCAGAACCCTTAAGGGTAGGATCATATTTCATTTATTATTCTAAAGCCCTTACTAATGATATCTTAAATGGCTGGTGATTAACAATTTTCCAACATTCCAGCAAAATCCGCTCACTAGGCTTCGATGACAAGTTTTTAAGGGTGTGGGAATACTATTTTGACTATTGTTCTGCCGGATACAATGCTAGGACCATAGCAGATTACCAGGTAAAATATCTAATTGTTCCTCTCCAATAACTTTTTAATATGATGATTGCTTTAATATTTATGATATAAAAATTGATTAAGATATGGACATTGTGTGGTACAGATTGTGTTGACAAGACAAGGAAATATTGCTACATTCAGAAAACCTTATGCAAGCATCCCATCTGTTCATTCCTATGCTTGAAAAATATGTTGAGCAATGCATGCATCTCTAGTCTACAACACTATGTCTATTGTGAGGCAAATTACCTATTTCCAAGTGTGAGTTTCATCAAGCATTAGATCCACTTTGAATAATTATTTCATGTACGCACTATTCAGACTATTTAATACCCAGTATCTCTGTGTGTGTTTAGCTTTTGTAAGGTTCAGTCGGGAATAAAATCTCTATTATTCTTGTACTCCGAATTTGTTTCATTTTTCGGTTGTATTTTACACGGGATATCACTATTTGGGTTAAACTTGGCTTATAAAAAACTCCAATTACCCTTGCAACAAAAGTAAACTTGTGTGTGATTACGTACCTTAGCTTTTTTCTTTGTTAAATAATAGAAAATAGAAAATCGGGCTGGCGGCCAAAGATGAAGCCCATTTACTATATACATTGTAGCTAAAATGTCTGCAACTGAATGTGGTGTTGTTAGAAAACTAGGACTGAACATAACTTTGAGGGGTAATCAGGTCACTATCTTCAAGATAAGATTTGCCGCTCATGTAAATTTGTTTTTCTAGGATACAATAAAGCTTCCTGGATTGACCTATGTAT
The DNA here is from genome assembly GCA_029582165.1 of Portulaca oleracea. Taxonomy (NCBI): domain Eukaryota; kingdom Viridiplantae; phylum Streptophyta; class Magnoliopsida; order Caryophyllales; family Portulacaceae; genus Portulaca; species Portulaca oleracea. Next base: position 37,714,918 of record CM055868.1, read on the forward strand.
AACCAATCCCCATGTTTATCTTCTACTTGGATAAAAATGACAACACGATGCAGTTGGATAGAACTGACAGTTGAAAACAGTTAATTTATCCAACTGAATCCAATTATTTTAGAAAATAAATAAATAAATGGTATTATATTGTCTGCGCCTACGCTCCGAGCTGACGTGCCAAATGCACCTATTAAGCGCCAAAAGTGCCCTATGGCCTACGTCGCACGCGTGTGTGTGTGCAGTTCAATGCGAAGCTGGGGCGTATGGGCATGGAGGGAATGCCATAGCTTGAGTTCGAAAGCTTAGATTGACAAGAGTGAAGAGATTTTTTTGCTTACCCATAGCAATGGAGAAGAAGAATGAAGTAATTTCAAACATCCATGCTTGAGATAATGATAATAACCTTGAACAATGAGCAATAATATTGAAGAAGAACCCAAATCAACCATCCATTCACACAAAGCTTGAACACAATAGGATTGGATATGACCCTTGGATAAAGGAAGAACTCCACTACCAAAGGCCTAACATTCCACCATGATTAGCTAAAGGTAATCCACCACTAATCAATAAAGGAATGACTTGCTAACACCACCAATAGTCTATTAGATAAAGTAAAAACAAGGTTTGAGACAGTAAAAAAGGAAAATTTATACAAGGGGAATTAAGCAATAAACACAGTCATTTAGCCCCGAAAATTACACGCAAATCAGGCCCGTCGCGGTTGCGAAGAGGGTTGTCGCGGGCGATACAGAGCGAAGTCCAATGGGGTGATTCTGGAAGTGCGCGGCGTCGCGGGCGCGACGTTCCTGGGTTCAAGGTATCACAGGCGTGACCCTGGACGTCGCAGGTGTCACACCCTTATGGTCAATCTCCAATTTCTCCTTCCAGCGTCGTCGTAGGTGCTACGGCAACCGCCGCGTGCGCGACCTTCTAGGCAATTTTTCTGCCGACTTCAAACCCGCATAACTTCTTTATCCAGACTCTGTTTTTGTTCCATAAGGTATCGATGGAAAGCTCTCGATGTGTACTTTAAGCTCCCAAAATTGAAGTTTATCGAAGTTGTATTGAAAGAGTTATGGTTGAATGAGTCAAGGTGCGCCCATTTCTAGCCTTTGAACGCCTTCAATACCTTGTGTTTATCCACCCGGGCCCACGACCCAACCTCGATGCCAAATATTCATGATCTTCCGGGATTACCCGACATCCCAAAGGCCCTCGAGGTTGTTGAAAAGTTCCAAAACTCTTCATTCTTCGCTTCTTGAAAAGGATTTTGCCCTAAAATCCAGGGGGTTAGAAACAACCGTGGTGAAGATCAGACCCCAACAATGGACGTCTCGCCAAAACCATGCTAATTTGATGCTCACCACCTCGCCCATGTTGAAGGTATAACAATTCTTGAGAACATGCGGGTGAGCGGACTTAGCACGGTGATGCTAGTTAGCTCCCCTTCTCAAGATGTTGTTGAAATCCACGATGTAATCGTCACAAGAGAGCTTAACACCCAATGCTTGTTGAACTGGTGGCTTATACATCGCACCATTGATCACAAATTGAGGTTGCATCCGACTCGCATCAAACTCTAATACAAAACTCTCGCCACGAAGGTACTAATCAAAAGGGAACTTGGGGTTAGGGGGTAATGTAAAAGAAGGGTAATGGAGAAATTTTGAGGAGTAAAGGTACTCTCACTCACTATAGGCTCACGACACGGCAAGGACAAGACCAAAGGATGTCCATCCTCACCTTGGGTATTCTCTTCCCGTGTTTCTCGCTCAATGAGAAGGTTCCTCAACTCACTTTCCACCTCGGGTTGTGGAGGTAACATTTCATGAGGGGCTAAAGGTAAGAGTTTAACCCTCCTATCTCCATAAGTCAAAGTGTATGTGTTGTCCAATCCATCATGCAACGTGCGCTTGTCGGATTGCTATGGATGCCCCAAAAGAATTTGACAAGCACTCATCGGAACAACATCACAAACAATAGAATCTTCGTAAGTAGTACTAAATGACAAATTAACAAGGATTTGCTTCGTTACCTTGATGGTGCCTTGATCGTTGAGCCACTTGAGGGAGTAAGGCTTTGAGTAAGGTAGCATGGGTAAATCAAGATTTTCGACCATGAGAGTTAAAGCGATGTTGGTGCAACTTCCCCCGTCGATGATGACATTGCACACCTTTCCTCCCATGAAGCATCGTGATTGAAAAATCATCTCCCGTTGATCCTTGTCAAGAGGGAACTCATGAGCATGTAATATCCTCCTCAAGATAAGTGCATTGCCTTGTAGGGGTGGTACCGAACTAGTGTTATGATCATCGGACGCAATCAAATCCTCGACGACCACTTCTGGTTCTTCTGGTGCTATTCGGAGCTCCTCATCAATCTCTTGAACCTCTTGAAGGGTCAAAGCTCTCCGATTTGGGCAATCCGCTTGGAAGTGACCATACCCTTGGAATTTGAAGCACTTCTTGCCTTCCATCTTTCGAGGATGATCCGTAGGAGAAGGCATGGCAATCCCCTTGCCTTGTCGGTCTTAGGGATTGGTGTGGACTTAGGACTCTCACTTGGTGTCGCAATGTCGGAGTAGGGAGAAGGTGCGCTAGAAGGTGAGAAGATGGGCCTAGTCAATAGCTTGGAGGTGGTCTTCTCGTTCCTTCGCCTTTCAACCTTGAGAGCCAAGCTACATAACTCATCCAAAGAGTGGTAAGGTCGGATTTCAATTTTCTTGGCGACGGAGGGGTCCAACCCATTCAAGAATCTCATCATGTTCTGCTCTTCGGGTTCTTGGAGGTCACTTTTGATGAGGAGTTTCTCGAACTCCTGAATATAGTCACTTATAGTCCGTTTGCCTTGAGTGAGGGTATAGAGTTTCCTGAAGACGTCTTGTTTAATTGTAGGTGTTGGGCAAGAACCAGCGGTTCATCAACTATTTGAGTTGTGCCCATGAATTGATTTTTGCATGACCTTCCCTAGCCCTTTGCACTTTGACATTCTCAAACCAAAGAGATGCGACTTTGGTGAGTTTCAAGCTTGCGATCTTGAAGGCCTTTTCAATGTTGTTGAATCTTTTTGGAAAATGACTAAAACATTTCATAGTCCTTGTTGAATCTTTTGGAAAACGACTAAAACATTTCAAGTCATCAACTAATAAAGAATCACTTGGGAGATGCTTGGAAACCTGATATTTCATACAACGTGCTAGACTAAGTATAACAATAAGTTATATACAAAGGTGTAGTAGAAATATAAGGGAACTTACGTTTTCTTCATACCACTTTGGAAATCTTTCATTATGAATCACATAAATGTTTCCATTCATATTTTCTCATTCATTACTGAAAATCTCCAAATGCTCTCTGAAATAAAAATAATTTTAGAAAAAAAATTCAAATGATTTAAAGAGTTTAGTAACAAATAAGAAACTCGGTTAACCTACTTCGCACATAAACTTGAACTTCATCACAATTAAATAACACATAACTACGCACTCCGTCAAGTACAAAATAATTAGGTTGAATGTGGTTCTTCTTAGAAGATGTGCGACATTATATAGAGAAAATAGAAAGCCATTTTTGACCTCCATAGCCACCATCATTCCTGGAGGGCCTATTATCTCTCGTTTCAACACAAGGTAAATATCTAATGAAAAAAGTCAAATACTCATTTGTCGTGTACCCTTGTCCAAGGCGTGCTTCTAGGTGAGCTTTATTCCGAACCATTCCTTTAGAGTTTCCTAGCTAAACCGCTATAATCATTGAAATAACACAACATTACTTTAATATTCCTCAATGCTTAGAACATGAGGGAAAAAAAGGGGTTGGTTGAATACCTTTCCGTATGATACATCCAAGTATAAGTTATAGGACCGATCAACTTTACTTGATATGGTAGATGAAAAATTTTATGTCAAAAAAGGATGGAAATAAAATGCTCTATAACCGACATAGGATAATAATTACACGATCTTGCGAACTGTTAAAGTCTTGAGGTGTTGCTACTTTTGAAAAAAGTTCTCTTAAGAAACTACTTAACTCAATCAAAGCAATGGCCACATTTTTATTTTGCATCTTTTGAAAGAACCCTAGAGGGAGGGGGTGAAGAGGGTTATTGAAATTCTGAACACTCAATGAGGAAGTTAGTGATAAATCTTAACTTACCATTAAGGCTTTAAACACAGTGTAACAAAAATACTTATATGATTGAATGCAAACAAAAAAAACGTTACTCTAAGGTGGTTACAAATAGTCTCACTGTCCTAGAGCTGATGTCCTCAGGACAATTACAATGGAGTTAGTGTCCCTAACTAAGCTTGCTAATATCCCAACTAAGGTGTCCTAGCAGCAATTTTAGAGGAAAGATTCCACTAACCACGTTGGTGATTATCACACATAGAAACTACAACACTTAGTTTCTATTATACTACTTGTCGAGGTCCTCCACTGGTTAAACTCTCACCAATATCAATTGGCTACACACTCAGAAATCACTCACTGATTTCGCACAAAATATCTCTCGATTTCTTCAATAGGAATCAAATTCATGTTTCTGCTTGAGGTCATGAGGTTATTTATAATCTCCTAGCTTATTTATTTCCTCGTTGGTGGTCAACGACTATATGGCTTGATTTGGTTGATTTGCTATCCTCAATTTTTTGATTGGAAATCCTTCAGATTTTTTGGCAATTTGATTTGTACCAGATATATATGCTTTCCATTCTTCTTCTTATGAGATTTGGTTTCCAGATTTTGTCTTGAGGAATATCTCGCATCTATATTCTGGTCCATAATAGCTTCATTTTTTTATCCTTGTTTGATTGAAATCAACCGAATTATTTCCTTCTTTGATGCTCTACTTGCTTTCGGATTTGTGAGGTTTCCAAATTTGTTCTTGAGGAATATCCTGCAAACATATTTTAGTTTATAGTTACTTATTCAATCATATATTCAAAGTTTTGGATATTATAAGGCTTGAGATTCTTCCCATTCTTTCTCCCGTAATTTTGTCTTTCATATTAAAGCTTCGTTTGAGGTCGTCATCAAGGTTCCGTCTGAGGTCCTTGGTGAGTGTAGAGATAATGTCCTTGACATTAGTCCCAACAATCTACCCCTTTTTTATGAAAGACAAATTCATTAATAACTATACTCCTTCTCCCCCTTTTTTTTTTTACTTTTATCAAAAAAACCATAGAAAACTTTCCCTTAATATAGCAGTCATCTGTAATATTCTGCAACAACTTGATGAAATTGTTATTACTAAGAGAGAGGGTGTTCCCCCTCAATTCTTGCTAAGTATAATCAATCATAGCACCATTTGAATAGATCCAATACGTCAAACTTGATGACATGCGAGGGACATGAGGTTGTGTTCGCCTTGTGATTAGTCGCCAAGGACATTGGGTTTTACTACAGAAGTTGTTAGTGATGCATACAATGTTTTTGATTGCTCTAGGTTTCCTTGAGCATCCTAACTCTTGAGGTTTCACTGTTTCCTTGGTTGGATGCTGAGCGTACCTATAAAATTTTTAAACAACCTTCCTCAAGCCATAATTGACATCAATGTGAGGTTACTAACTACTAGTAACAACCATGTTAAGAGGTCTTGTTCCTTTTAGAGCCCACACCTGTACAATTCTAGAATGATAATGGTTGGAGTAGTGAGATTTATCGGTTTGACACTCATTTCTGAGATGAGAGGACTGACCTTGGGATCTTGTGCCAAGGTAATAGCATAGTCTTTGGTGTCATGAATAGAGTATGTGACCATGGTCCTTTTTATTGAGGTTACTATAGCGTCCTTGGTCATTTGTTGTGGCTGATACTTTTCGAGAGACATAATGTCCTTGATGACAGTTTTACTTTTTCTTGGGACGATATCCCAATCCTTCCTTGTTGAAGGAGGCACATTAAGATCCAAGCAATTCACTAGAGTTTTCTTCTCCCTTGGTTAACTTAACAAGAATACATGAAGGTACCCCAATATTTGGAGAAACTACTTTTCGGTACCCAAATTTTTCATAACTCATTTTGAGGTACCTTAATTTTTGGATTAGTAATTATTTGATGCTTTTTCGACCGTCAATTTTGTTAAATGACCGAAATACCCTTATTTTTCTTCTTCATAGTATTTCTTCAAAAGTGGAAGAATAAGGGTATTTCGGTCAATTAACCAAATTGATGACCGAAAAAGCACCTAATAATTACTAACCAAGAAAATTAAGGGCACCTAAAAATGAGTTTTGAAAAGTTAGGGTACTGAAAAATAATTCCCTCAAATATTGGGGTGCCTTTGAGCAATTTTTTGATTGTTTTGGTAGTTATCATTAGTTCTACCAACTTCCTCGGTATCACTAGTGTCTTTTCCCATAAGACATTGACTGGAAACCTCCTCATCATTACTCCAACTACCACTATTGTCACTCCAAGAGGCCATCAGGGCTATATGACTCCTCCTTTTTTCTGTTGTAGAGACAATTCTTGATCAAGATCACCACAAACAAAGCAAGAAGGTGGGTTAGTTTCATTACTTGAGGAGTCCTTACCTGTTTGATTGACACGTTTGGATGGGGATCCCTTGAAGTTATGACTTTTCTTGCACAGTTTCTTAAGTTCCTTAGCCATCAAAGCTAAACTCTAGTTCTTATCATCCTCATTTGACTTGCCGTTATGAGTTTGGACCATTAAGGTCTAGAGATGGCAATGGGGCGGAGAATCCCCGAACCCGCTAGGGCCCTGCCCCTCTCTAGGGAAAAATCCTCATCCCCATTGGGGATGGGTATGGGGACGGGGACGATTTTTCAAAATCCGCTGGGGGATAAGGCGGGGAAGGGGACAAAATTTTCCCCATCTGTGTCCCCATTTTCCCCGTCACCATCCCCGAATCCCTGTCCTCGAAAATTTTAAATTACCAAATAGCCTTTATTCTAATTCAATATATATATATATATATATATAATATATATATATATATATATATATATATATATATATATATATATATATATATATATATATATATATATATATATATATATATATATATATAGCAAGGATAAAGTAGTAATTTTCGAATTTTAAGTCAGAAACCCTAACCTAAACTCGCTTCCCTCTTCCTCCATAATATACTTGATGAGGATGCATTGTTTAATTTTTTTCCGAATAACACTTGTTGATGTATTATTGTTTGATTTTGATGTATTATTTCTTGAGCAAGTTAAATACGTTGTATTTTGAACAAGTTAAAAACCGGGTTCAATTAAAATTTGGTTAGATTTTGGATAGCTTTAAAATATCCCCGTTGGATCCCTGTTGGGGATGGGGAATCTGCGGGGATGGGGATGGGGGCAAGAATCATTTCCTGAATTGGGGAGCGGGATGAGGATGGGGACGAGTTTTGGGAGCGGGGATGGGGATGGGGATGGGGATATGCTCCCCCATCCCCGATCGGCCCCGTTGCCATCCATTAAGCTCCTTGCAGACTGCTTCATCATTTTCATCATAATCTTCTAAAAGATGTATCTCGTGAGCAAGAAGCTTTCCGATAAGGTCATCTAATTGGACAATTTTTAAATCTTGAGCTTCCTCGATTGCGGTAACTTACGGTTCCCATTTCTTTCTTAGAATGCATATGAGGACCTTGCAAACTTTTTCTTCATTGGAGTAGGTTTTCCCAAGGGACTTGAGATTATTGACTATGATAGCAAACCGTTCATACATGTCCTTGACGGATTGTCCATTCTTCATTTTGAAGGATTCGTAATGTTTGACATAATTGTCAAGCCTTATTTCTCAAACTTGGCTCGTTCCTTCATATATGGTTACTAAGGTATCCCACATCTACTTAGTTGTATCACAGCCAGAGACATATTCAAACTCCTTATAGTTATGTCCACAATAAAGAGTATATAAAGCTTTAATATTTATATTTTCCTTTTAAGCTTCTTTGGTTGTACATTTGGATCTAATTTTGGGTTTCCTGATTTCTCCCTCAGTGATCATGAATCCAAAGTCTCAATTCTCAATTTTGTCCCTTAGATCGTAGTTTTGATCCATGATGAATGCTTTCATATGCTTCTACAAATGGGCAAAGTTTGATCCTTGGAATAATGGGGGTGCGCTCAAGTAGCGTCCTTGTCCTATGTCATCATCTTCGATCCGAACCATGATATTTTCCACAGAGCGATTAGTCTCTTCTTAAGTGGACCTGCTCTGATACCACTTGAAAGATCCTAGAGGGGGGCTGAATAGGGTTATTGAAATTCTACACACTCAATGAGGACGTTAGTGCCAAACCTTAACTTACCGTTAAGACTTTAAACACAGTGTAACAAAAATACTTATATTATTGAATGCAAATCAGAAAACGTTACACTGAGGTGGTTACTTACAATCTCACTGTCTTAGAGTTGATGTCCTCAGGACAGTTACAGTGGAGCTAGTGTCCCAACTAAGTTGGGAAATATCCCAACTAAGTTGTCCTAGCAGCGATTTTAGAGGAAATATTCCACCAACCACGTTGGTGATTATCACTCACAGAAACTACAACACTTAGTTTCTGTTACACTACTCGTCGAGGTCCTCTGATACCACCCACCAGAGGTCCTCCACTATTTACACTCTCACCAATATCAGTTGGTTACACACTCAGAAATCCCTCTCTGATTTCCTACAACATTTCTCTCAATTTCTTCACTTGGAATCGTATTCATGTTTTTGCTTGAGGTGTTGAGGTTATTTAAAGTCTTCTTGCAGATTTCTTTCCTTGTTGGCGGTCAACGATTATATGGCTTGATTTGCTGTCCTCTATTTCTTGATTGGAAATCCTCCAGATCTTTTGACAATTTGATTTGTACCAAATATGTTCGTTTTCCATACTTCTTCTTGTGAGATATGGTTTCCTGATATGTTGTTGAGGTATATCCCGCATCCATATTCTTGTCCATAATAACTTGATTTGTTATCGTTCCTTGTTTGATTGAGATCATTCGAATTATTTCCTTCTTTGATGCTCTGATTGTTTTCAGATTTGTGAGGTTTCCAAATTTTTTCTAGAGGAATATCCTGCAAACATATTATCGGTCATCATTACTTATTCAATCATATATTCAAAGTTTTAGATAGTATAAGGCTTGAGATTCTTCCCTTTCTTTCTTTCGTAGTTTTGTCTTTCATATCAAAACTTCGTCTGAGGTCCTCATCAAGGTTCCGTTTGAGATCCTTGGTGAATGTAGAAATAATGTCCTTCACCTTAGTCCAAACATCTTTCTTGCAACCAGGGGAAAAAAATTGTTGCATTATAACATGGTGATCATTGTGGATATTTTTTGTGTCTTTCAGAGTTTGAACATCCATGGTATGGAGAATTTGTTGGGGTTTACTTTTTGAAAACCCTTTCATGATTATTCGCACATTTTATGAGTAGTTACGATGTAAAATCACCTTCCCTTTACTGTGTGCATTTCATGAATATTTAAACCAAACTTTAAGAGCGAACATCCACTTGTTCTAACTTCTTAGGATTTATTCAAAAGGTTGATAAAATTTTAAGCTTGGAAGAATATAATTCATGCAACACTATTTAAAAATGTACTAAAGTACCTTAAAGTTGCATCGATTTATTCTAAAACCATGATAAGCATGATTTATGCAATCCCAATGTGTTTTAGTTAAAAGGAGTCGACACCCCCGACTTTTTTAAGGAGAAAAGCGAGACAAAACCGAAAAGAAAGCAAAGAAAGAGTCTGCCTACGAACCAAGAAGTGGACTCGGGCGTAAGGTTACGAGCTCGAAAGGTAACGACCTTTGAGTCCAGCTCTCACTTAGGAATCATTCTACTAAAAGTTTGAAAATGTGTTTTTAATAAATTTTGGAAGGGAAGTAAATTTAAACTTTAAATGATTAATTCATTAAACACGCAAAAAGTATGGATAGCTTATAACATGTACAAGAACAACTTACATTAGAAAATAAACACAAAAAGAGTGCCTATATGATGTTTTCAAGGGGAACCTTGCCTAGCCTTGCTTGAACACTAGATCCTTGCATTTGATGTAGCTCGATTGAAGATTAGAACACCTCTTTATTGAAGCAAATAGGAACCAAATTTTAGGTAGGAAAGGATAATAAAAGAGAGTTTTTTGTGTTGTTTTATAGGTGTTGTTGGTTAGGTTTTTTATGGTGTTTTTGTATGGTATAGACTTCGAAAAAAAAAGGTTAGGAAGAATGGAGGATGAGGTTGTGAATAGTATGAGAGATTAGGAGAAAAGTATGAGAATCAAGATATTAGGAGTGAGTAGGGAGTTTAGGATAGTGTATCTGGTGTCTTGCTTCGATATTTAGGGTAGTATTTATAGGCCTAAGGTGTTAGATGGGGGGAATGTACATGCATTGATTTAGTCACTTTGGATTCATCGACATTGAAGTTCGATCAGACTTGAGAGAATTCGCCATGTGTTACTTTGGTCTGCAGCTTGCATGGGAGAAGAATCTAAGTATGGAAGGTGTGAATGTCGATCTGACTTGAGTGGCGCATCCATGAATATTTGCTCAATTCACACTTGGGCAGTGTGGTGTAAATGTCTTGAAGTCCGATCGGATTTGAGCTCATTAATACACTTGTTGAGCTTAGTAAACATTGGACGATGATGCTTTTGAGAATGCTTGAACTCATGACCTCTTTAAAGCTTGGCATGTCAACCTTACTTGAACTCATATATGGCATGCATGGCTAGGGTATTTTTCATTTTTCTTATGTAAAAGTTGTGCATGCTTTGGTGCGGGTTTTGCATGGGATGTTGCACGCAATTTTACACATAAGCTTGTGCATCTATTACGCATGCATGCAAGTCTTTAGGCTTCGGTTCCCTTTATTTTTTTTCAATTTTCTAACTAAAGTAGAAAAGAAAGAATGACAAAATTACATTTCAAGAATGCTAGTTTTATGCTAAAATTCCCGATGTCTACAGATAGCCCCCACTCTGATTGAATTGGAATAGGATGAGCAGCAAAGTAGTACGGATAATTGGACACAGATATGAGGATTTGACTGTGGACTACAAAACCTAGGTGACGCTTAGAAGTTGAAGTTGTTTAAGCTTGTTTTGAGCCTAAATATCTCTCTTTTACTTCAGCCTTTATGATTGTTCCCTTATTAAAAGTATTTATCTTATAAGTTTTTATTTGCTTTGTAGGTTTTGTCCCGAAAATTATACATTTGGGTTGATTTGAGCGAAATAAGTCGAAAAGAGCCCAGGTTCAAGGATATCAAGCAAAACCCGACCCGGGACCGAGCACAGGGGATATTCGAGACATATCGAGCCAAGAACAAGGAAGGAATCAAGCAAAATCTCAAAAGAGATCTTATCAGGACATCGCGACCGTGACAGGACTGTCACACCCGCGACCCCCTCACTGTTGTCAAAGCCTATGTGACCGATGGGTGCCACACTCATGACAGTGATATCGCGACTATGACAACCCTGAAGACATTTTCCCAAGTAGGAACGTCGCGATCGTGACATCACTGACACGCTCGTGACTACCTAAGAGCATCCCAAGCCAAGCTTGACTAAAGATTATCTAAACTCTTCAGGAAACATCTAGTCGCGGTCGTGTTTCCTGAAGAGTTGACACATCACTACTGCAACATCAAGCGTCACGACCATAACACTATCCTCCAGAAGAGTTTGAAAATCGCCTAGAAGAAGACGTCACAGTTGTGATATTCAGCATCGCGCCCGTGACACCCTTACTGCAATGTATTTTTCTGACAAAAATGACTGTGTTTTGTTTAATGAGGACCTTTGTATAAATACCCCTCTGCTGTAATTATTATCTTAGGTTTTATTATTGAAAGTTTAGAGGAAACACTAGCTTAAGCTTTTCTCCCTCCACTAGCCCCTTTTTCAAGGTCAATTACCTCTCTTTCATTGAATACTCTTGTGACTCCATTGAAGTTAATACAAGTCTCAATTAAAGCATTTACTGTCTACATTGATTGCATCCACATCTCCATTGGTTTTCTTTCTCTCCTATTTAATAATTTTGATTTGTGTTTAGAAATTGATTGGGTTTTGGAGCATTACCGTACGCGTGGATGGGTGAAGATTAGCTTGAGTTCATAATTGAAGATCAATCGACCAAAAGCTTGAGCACCCAAAGGAAGGATATGACCTTGTGGCAAGGTAATCCACAACCCAAGGCCTAACACCCCACCAAGATTATCATAAAGGATAAATCACCAAATAATCTATAAAGGAATGACTTGAAACACCACCAAATCACTTGGACAAAGTAATCAAGATTTGAGGAAAACTTAGGGAAACCCTAATACATGCCAAAGCATAACATCAATATTCAGCAAAAAAACTCCCCAAAAAACAGTCCACAAAGGTATTTATACTAAACATAAAAAAACCCCAAAACTACGTAGTTTTGATCACAAAAACTCGGCAGGAAAATGAGACCATCGCGGGCGCGACGTCACCCGTCGCGGGCGCGACCTGCAGCGAGGCAGCAACTAGGCATCAGCAACAGCAACCAGGTGCAGGCGTCGCGGGCGCTACGACCTATGTTACGGGCGCGACAGCCAATCCCAAAACAGGCGCTGTCAGCGCTTTCCCAACCCCCACCAGCGTTTCTATCCGGCCAAGAAATCACGCTCTCTGGAACAGATGCTGGCAGGGTTTTTCCAAGCGCTGCCAGCGTTTAGTGTGAAGATAAATTTTTCCCAGGTGCAGCCAGGTTGGTCGCGGGTGTCACCAAAGGAGTAGCGGGCGCTACCTCAGCTGGGCTGCAACTTTCTTCTTCCTTGCTTTCTACCTTGAACCTTCGTGAATTGGGGCAAAACCCGAACCCCGATACCAACTCGCCCTTCATTCTCGGGACGACCGAATCGGGTCCCGAGGCCTCCGAGGTGGTTGGCAAGTTCCGAGCCTCTCCTTACTCCAACAAGGTTGGCTCGCCGAGGCCACGATAGGGTGATGCTGACCACCCCGCCTATTGTGAAGGTGTAACGATTCTTGGAAACGACTGGGTGACCGATTTTAGTCCGGTGATAACGGGTCGGCATTTCATCCTCCTTATCTTTAACCGCGATCCCGGCTTTGAAAGTTTGGCACCGAACCCGATATGGTTCTGTATGACCTAGGGAAAAGGGCGCGACCGCCTTTTCTCCGTGATGCGCTACTTAAGTAATCGGGAGCCGACTAAGGTTGCTTAATCCTTAAATAAAGATATTTTTATTTTCGAAATTCATTTTCGGGATGGTGAAATTTTATTTATTTTACAAATCCATTTTATTTATTATTTAAATACTTGAAATTACGGTAAAAATATATTAAATATAACTTAAAATTGGCCCAAAACAGCAAATTCATGCCCAAAAGAAAGCAACCGGACCGCCAAGAGCTGTCAAAACCCGCGCGGGTTTTGATAAATCTGGGCCAAAGAAAGTTAGTTAGAAATAGTAAAACCCGTGCGGGTTTTACCGTTTCATGGCCCATTTTTCTCGGCTTTAACCTTGAATGTGATGAATGAAAAATGTTAAGTCATTTTTAATTATTTTTAGTGTAAATTCAAATGTTAAATATGAAAACAACCAACAGCTTGTTGAGCTGTGGAAGAGAAAGAAACAACACACGGAGGGAGAATGAAGACACTGATTAAATTGATTGAGAGAAAAGAAAGACACGGCCATATATATAGGCCAGCAGAAGGAAAAACAAAGAAGAAAGAAAACAAGAAAAGAAAGAAAACTAAAACTAACAAACAAACTAACAAAACTAACTACAAAGGATATAAATATCCTAACACCCCCTCTCAAATTGGAGGTGGGAGAACCCCCAATTTGTCCAAAACAGTGTGATGCTGAAAACCAGTTAAGGGTTTGGTAAGAATATCAGCAAGTTGTGTCTTGGTGGATGTGTGCTCCAAGGAGATGAGACCCTCAGCAAGCTTTTGTCTAACATAATGGCAGTCAATTTCAATGTGTTTGGTTCTTTCATGAAAAACTGGGTTTCTTGCTATGTATATGGCGGCCTGGTTATCGCATTTGACAGGTATGGGATGAAGATGTTCCACTTCAAGCTCATGAAAGAGACGACTGAGCCAAGCTAGTTCAGCAACTAGCCTTCGAAGGCTTCTATATTCGGCCTCTGTGGAAGATAGGGAAACAATCAGTTGCTTCTTGGATTTCCAGGAAACCAAAGTCTTTCCAAGAAATACTAGGAAGCCACTGATTGACCTTCTGGTGTGCTTGCAGGCTCCCCAGTCAGAGTCACTGTAAGCCTTAAGACTGAAATCATCTTCCTTGTGAATCAAGATACCCAAATTTGGATGGCCTTGAAGGTATCTGAGAGTGTGAATGGCTCCTTTCAAGTCTTTGGTCGATGGTCATTTGAGAAACGACTCGAGATCTTTGCCTGATGAAGGCAAGATCCGGCCTTGTATTGACCAAAAAATTGAGCTTCCCAATTAGCTTTCTATAGGCAGTAGGGTCCTCCAAGGGAATTCCTGAATCAGGAGTGAGTTTCACATTAGTATCCATGGGACAAATAACAGTTTTTAAAGGTTGTGTAAGAAATTCTTGAAGAAGTTCCTTGACAAAGTTTCCTTGAGACAGAACTACTCCCTGTGTGGTGTAAGTTATTTCCAAACCAAGGAAAAAGTGGGCTGCTCCCAAGTCTTTAATTCTGAAAGTTTCATCCAAGTCTTTCTTTAAAGCAACAATTTCTTCATGGTTACTTCTTGTGACCAAAATATCATCAACATACACAGCTAAATACACAGGTTTGTCAGCATCCTTCTTATAAAACAATGAATAATCGTTTTCTGAATGTTTATAGCCCCTTTTGTATAGGACTTCTGTTAATTTTGCATACCACTGTCGTGAAGCCTGTTTAAGGCCATAAATAGATTTTTTTAATTTGCAAACAGCATTAGGTAAGTCAGAAGAAACTCCCTTGGGTAGATGCATATAGATTTCCTCATGTAGATCACCATGGAGGAAGGCATTGTTCACATCCAACTGTTGAAGGCACCATCCCTTCTTTACTGCTACAGATATTAGAGCTCTTATTGTGGTCATTTTAACCACAGGAGAGAAGGTCTCATTGTAATCTATCCCGGCCTTTTGAGTAAATCCTTTCACCACAAGTCTTGCTTTGTATCTTTCAATTTGACCATCTGACTTCTTTTTGATCTTATAAACCCATCTGCAATCGATTGGTTTCTTATTCTTTGGTAAGGAAACAATTTCCCATGTGTTTGTGTCAGAGAGAGCTTGTAGCTCCTGCTCCATGGTTGTTTTCCATTCTTCATGAGAATTGGCTTCCTCATAAGTCTTAGGTTCCCTTCCAGATAATGGAGGAACCTGAGCCTGAGAGACATTACAATTAGGAAGTTACTTAGGCTCACAATATAGGTTAGTAATACTTGAAAAACAAGTTTCATAATCCTTCAAGTGGGAAGGTTGTTTATGGATCCTTGTAGATCTTCTGATAGGTTGAGCTTGTATATCTGGAACTGCAGGAATGGACTCTTCTTTTGTCCCACAGATGATTATTTCAGCATCTTTCCTGCAAGACTCATCATACTTGAAAGGCAAAATCTGATTCATGTTAGTAACAGGCATCTCACTTGATTCAGACATTTCAAAGTACTCATAGGGATTGTTTTTAGGTGTACTTGAAATGTCTGAATCCTATTTAAATGAGAAGATGTCTTCATGAAAAATGACATCTCTAGAGTATAAGAACTTCTGAGAGGAAATAGAGTAAAGTTTGTAGGCTTTCTTGCCTAAAGGATACCCAATGAATATACACTTTTCTGCTTAAGGTTGAAATTTATGTCTCCCTTGCTTTAAGGTGTTCATGTAACAAAGGCATCCAAAGGATTTCAAATGGTCATATTTGGGATGTTTGTTAAACAAAATCTCATAGGGAGTCTTATTTTTTAAAACAGAACTTGGCAACCTATTTATGAGATAAGTTGCAGTAAGAATGCTATCTCCCCAGAACCTTAATGGCAAGTTGGACTGGAACATCAATGCTCTAGCTACCTCAAGAATATGTTTGTGCTTTCTCTCTACTATCCCATTTTGCTGTGGTCTTTGAGTACAACTTGTTTCATGCAAGATGCCATTATACTTAAAATAAGTCACAACCATCTCACTTTTCCCAATTTCTAATGCATTGTCTGACCTAATCCTTTTAACAGGCAGATTAAACTGTGTTTTTGCCATGCTGACAAAAGACTGTATTAGACCTAGAGCTTCATTCTTAGTACTCATCAAGTGTGTCCAAGTACATCTAGTGAAGTCATCAACTATGGTCAGGAAATATCTATGGCCAGAATAAGTTGGGACATGAAAAGGTCCCCATGTATCAACATGAATTAACTCAAAAGGGGAAACAGTTGAAATGCTACTGGAATAGAAAGGTAGGCAATGCTGTTTAGCTTTTGGACAAATATCACAAATAATTTGGCCTTGCAAGGAAATATTGGGAATTAATCTCATTTTATTAAGGGGGATATATCCCAACCTTTGGTGCCATACATCAGTCTTTACTACTGCTAGAGCATTACTATCAGAATCAAGAGCAGTACTACTACTGAAAATAGAATTGTTTTGAGGCTTTGTGACATGATCTATCATTTATTGTCCAAGAAATAGAGGCCATGGGCTTCTTTACCAAGAACCAAAGGCCCCTTCACAGGAAGGCCCTGCAAAACACAACAAGTCTCAGTAAAGGTTATGTGGCATTGCAATTCTTGGCATAATTTTCTTACAGAGATGAGATTAAAGGTGAAAAATGGTACATATAACACATTTTTCAGAATCAGAAAATCTGAGAAGTGCCGTTCTCCTTTATGTGTAACTTTAACTTTATTTCCATTAGGCAAAGTAATTTCAATAGGTGTTTCAAGGTGTTTTAATTGCCTAAGGCTCGATTTATCATTACACATATGGTCACTAGCACCAGAATCCAGAATCCAAGCATTTTCTAAAGTGACACAGGCACAATTCACACCATTAGACAGAAAAACTTGAGAAGATGAAAAAATATTACCAGACATGCTGTCAGTGTCATTTCTTCCTGTGTCATGTGTTTTCAAACTTGCCATGAGTTGTTGTAGCAGCTGCTTAGCCTGATCTTAAGTAAAATGTAAGTTTCCAGCTGTTGTTGAGATCTTCTCAGTGGTGACCACTTCAGATGAGGATGTTACAGACTCTGCTTCATTCCAGACATTGTTTGCTACTTTTCTTGGTCCACCTTGCTGTCTATTTTGACTTCTTGGATGATTAGGAGGGAATCCATGAAGCCTGTAGCATTTATCGATTGTGTGACCATTCTTCTTGCAATGATCACAAAATAATGCTTTCTTGGCTTCACTCCTTCCTCTTTCAGACATTGTCCTAGGGGGTCTGCCTTGATCATTTTTAGAAGCATAAAATGTAGCTGATTCTGACAAAAACTGTATGTTGTCATGGACCTGTCTCTGTCTCTCTTCTTGACTGAGGATGACATAAACCTAACTGAGAGAAGGAAGGGGAGACATCATCAAGATGTTTCCTCAAACTGCTGTGTAGCTATTGTTTAACCCCATGAGGAATTGAAGTAGCCTTTGCTCTTCAAAATGGTTCTCAATTTTCTTGTTTATCTTTGGTTTACATATGCATCTCCCACACTGGCATCTTGGGAACTCACCAACTGAACCAGCTCCTTCCCACAACTTCTTGGCCTTGGTATAGTAACTTGTTATATCCAGGGAGTCTTGTGAAAGTTTTGAAACTTCCTGTTGTATTGAATAAAGCTTGGCCTTGTTGCTTTGTCCAAATCTTTCACCCAGTTCATTCCACAAATCTTGTGCCAATGTGGAATAAAGCACGCTATCTCTTATGTTCTTGGATAATGAATTGAGTATCCAAGACAAAACCATGTCATTCCCTCTCTTCCAATATGGAAGAAGAGGTGAATCTTCATCAGGTCTTGTTAAAGATCCATCTACAAAGGCTACCTTGTTTGCTAATAGGGCAATTGTAGCAGATCTCTTCCAGATGTCAAAGTCCTCTCCATTGAATGGTTCTGCTACTAAGGAGAGGCCAGGTTGATCAGACGGATGGATATACAAAGGATCACAGGGATCAACGATAGGCAGTCTGCTTAATGGCTTTGGAGATGGGGTAGATGGTGTTCCATCATCTGGAGTAGTTGGCACTTCTGACATGGCTGTGATGCAGGATCAGAATATCAGACCTGCTCTGATACCATGAAAACAACCAACAGCTTGTTGAGCTGTGGAAGAGAAAGAAACAACACACAGAGGGAGAATGAAGACACTGATTAAATTGATTGAGAGAAAAGAAAGACACGGCCATATATATAGGCCAGCAGAAGGAAAAACAAAGAAGAAAGAAAACAAGAAAAGAAAGAAAACTAAAACTAACAAACTAACTAACAAAACTAACTACAAAGGATATAAATATCCTAACAAAATAATTAAACGGATTATAAAAAGAATAAAAGAGTCGCCAACCGATTTAAGGAAACCGACAAACCGTAAAAATTATAAAAATAACTCTGGTCTACGAAATCCGATTCTGAGTCCGGGGGTAAGGTTACGAATTCGAGAATTATAAAAAAATTTCAAATTCGCCCGTTAGAAAACGGACTCTACTAAAATTGACATTAAAGTGAAATAAAGCGGGGAGAAGTTTAATAGATTTCGCAAAATTATATTCTTAACATGCAAGATAAAATGAAATTTTTGGTTTATAAAATATGCACATATAATTGAATTTAAAGTACAAATTACATGATTAAAATAACAATAATTAAAGAAAACATAAAAGCGAACCTCTTTGATTTAGGAGCCCGAATGCGCCGTTCGAAGATCTTGACCTTGCTTTGACTTGATGGATTGGAAAATGAAAGTGAGGATGATGATAGGATATATTTAAGTGATGATTTTGGTAGAGGATGGTAATAAGATGAGTATAGTGGAGAATGTAGATGGTGTGATTATGATGATAGTTAGTGAGAATGGGAGTATAATAGTGGTGGTTTTATGAGAATTGTTGATGGAATGGATGGAAGTATGGAATTTTGAAGGGAGATTTAAGTAGAGTATGAGTGTTGTGAAGGATAGTTGATGGTATGAGTGGAATAATGGAGGGGGTATTTATAGTTGGAGAAGGTGAGGTTTAGGAGGGAAAAGGACGGGAACATACCCCTAAGATCATGCCCTCTATCCATGCAAAAATCAAGTCAAGGTCAAGTCAAATGCACATGGGCTAATATCATGGGATGATGATCATATTTTTTGGCACCGGATTCTTGAATATAAACCCGGATTCTTGAATATAAACCCGCGCGGGTTTTGTAATGTCTCGGCACGGATAGCTGACGTGGTCAAAGCCAAAACGACGCGCTTTAGGTAGTTGATAACCCGCGCGGGTTTTGAAAGCTGGGCCGGGGCGCGCCTTGGGCCTGTCCTGGTTCTGGGCCGTCCTCTTCGTTTTAAAACCCGTGCGGGTTTTGCTGTTAGTAGTGGGCCGGCTTGGTTTGCATTGTTTGCTACATCAGCCCAATGACGGATTCAACCCTTTTTCAAGTTGGGATTATGTCGGTGCAAATCCCGGTGTCTAAAGACAGCCGCCACTTTGATCGAGTCCGGATAGGACGAAGGTCAAAGTAGACTTGGTGTTTGTACTGATGCTGGCGGTGCTCTTTTATATGGCAACCGTATGATGTTGCTGATGATGATGTCATCGGTAACCTTTAGGTGGCAACCGTTGGACGACTGATGCTGAGAATGTCGTTGGAGACCTTTAAGCGGAATCCATTGGGCGACTGTTGCTGAAGATGTCGTTGGAGACCTTTAAGTGGAATCCGCTGCACGACTGACGTTGATGAAGAGGTCGTCGGTAACCTTTAGATGGTAACCGTTGGACGACTGATGCTGAGGACATCGTTGACGGCCTTTAGGTGGCGACCGTTTGACGGCTGTCGTTGGCGACATCGGTGGAGGCCTTTAGGTGGCAACCGTTTGACGACTGTCGGTGTTGGTGCTCTTTTGTGTGGCAACCGAATGACGGATGGTCCCTTTTTAGCGGTGACCTGATGATGGTGCTCTTTTATACGGCAACCTGACGATGGATGGTCCCTTTTAGCGGCGACTGGATGATGGTGCTCTTTTGTGTGGCAACCTGAAAATCATCAGAAAAGTAAGTGTTAGTTTTTGCAAAAATCCAAATGGGTTCAGATTTTTACCTGAATTTTAGGGACCCTTGGGCCGTCGAAAAATGTTGGGCCCCAGGAACTTGGGCCGCTGATCAAAAATACTTTTGTTGGTATAAAACCCGTGCGGGTTTTATGACCTCTGCTTGGCCGTTGAAAGGCGCTGGGCCGCGAAAATGGGCTTGTAGGGTGCTCGAAACCCGCGCGGGTTTTGGCCCTTTTTTCTTTTTTTTTCTTTTCCTTTTCTCCTCGTGAATGGAATCAAGGTGGGTCATGCATTTGTGTGGACGAAAGAGTGCAACGCAGCTCGGTCCCCTTTTTGGGTGGCAAAGGGATGACCTTTGGATTTTCGGCCAATGAAACGTATTTGGCATCTCGAGGCGGGTCCTAGAAACGAGCGGTTCATATTCACTCATCATTTCTATAAATAACAAGCCTCATTCACTTCTTTCATTCACATCTTCCATCTTCAACTCTTCATTATCTCTCTAGCTTATCTTTCTCTTTCTAGAAAATTTGCTTTTTTGGAGATACTTCAGGTTCTTTAGAAAATGCATCCTAGAGGTCGCAGAAATCCTCCTCTTCCCTAAGCGGCGGCATGGCCCCACGAGATTTCTTCAAGGCGCAATTTTATTCCGGGTGCCAACGCTGACCCTTCGGATCTTACCATTCATTCTTGGAAGCATGCTTGGTTCTACCGCTCCCATCGCAAGGTAACTGTCGAAACTTCTCTTTTGATGCTTAGTTTAATAATGAAAATGAGCATGCACGAATTTTTTTCATGTCTTGTCGATTATTATTATTTTAAGCATGCCTTCAGTTGATGCATATGTATGTCCACACGATGTCTCTTTATTATTATTTTAAGCATGCCTTAAGTTGACGGACCAAACGCGACCCAAAGAAAACAGAATGGGTTGTATGCATGCTCGGCCCAAAGGAAACAACAAGGAAAACGACCCACTAAAACAGGGAAAACCCGCGCGGGTCTTCTGGCCCATAAACTACCAAGCAGAAAACTGGGCCTGGATGTGTGGCCCATTAACAGAACGAAAACCCGTGCGGGTTTTAGCTCTGTTGGGCCGGCAACTTTTTTTTTTTTATATTTACGTATCTTGTGGGCCATGGCTGTGGGCCCAGTGTTGGTGTTAGGTCCAGCTAGGGCCTAAAAGACTATGCCTTGGTCAATGCGTTGGGTGAGCCCCCGACTTTAACTTTACCCTTTCCCGTTAGGAGGATAACTTGAAAACTCTCGGCGTCCCAAAGGATCTCCTTAAGGTAGGTGATTCGATCCCCGGGCACTTTGTTAGCAACACCCTGACTGCGGCAGGACTTCTGCCATTCTGGAAATACTTGGTGGCCTGGAAAGGTCGTACATTTCACGTGATAGGTCGTGCCACAGCGGAAAGATTTTGAGACACGACCAACTCCTTTCACCTGCCTGTGGGTGAGATGACGATTACGCCTACAGATTTTGTTATGATCACCGGCCATCCTTGAGGTGGGCGTGACATAGTTTTTGATGCTGAGATTCCACCAATGGTCTTGGATTTGCTGGGTCCTGTGTCAACACGTTTAGGCCAAGGACATGGCCTACCTAACCTACCCTACGCACACTTCGAGGCAGCTATTCGTGATGCAAGCTTCCAGAACTTGCCAGGGGATCAACGCCGCTTCATCTTCTTGGCCTACGTTATTTCCGCCACTCTTTTTGCCAACCGGGGAGATAACATTACTTTGACCTGGTTCCGGAATCTTCTGGACTTGAACGAGGTCCGGAACTTGAATCGGGGCAAAGCTGCGTATGCGAACTTCCTTCTTTGGCTCCGTCGCGGTGTCGGACTGTCGCTGGATGATGATCCAGTTTACCTTCATGAGTCTCACACTCGTTATCAGTATGGCCCTTATTTATGGAAGGTGCTCGAGGTATGTACTCGAGACTCTTCTCTCACTTTGCTACTCTTATGCTATTTCTTTGACTTTACACTCATGCAGTGATGGGCATATGAGTATATTCTGTCCTTGGGCATTCGCTCCAAGAAAAATAACACGGTCCCAGTTGCTGAACGCTGGACCACTGAGGGCGTTCGAGGGAAGAAATTCCAGTCGGGTAGTCTCGATCGCATTCGTCGTATGCTGGATAACCTCACCCCGATTTTTTTTTTTTATGCCTAGCGTCCTTATTTATTTTGGCTTTTATCCTTGAAGTGACTCTCTTTCTTTTACAGGACCACGTGAACTGACGTCCATGGGCGGAGTTTGACTTGAGTGGATTGCCCACCCCTTTCCAACAGGTGGAGCACGATACTCGCCTCTGCATTCTAATGGAGGGACCTTCGGGCTTTATATGGTACATGGGGGAAAGAGCTACTAGGCAAATCTTGGGTGGATATCCTAGTCTTATTCCCCAGGATCCTCCAGAGCACATGTTCGAGCCTTGGCGCGTCGCTCTGGATACCTTGGGAGATTAGATTCACGACCAAGACTTCGACGACTTTGTACATGACGTCCCACGGGAGCAATTTGACGAGGAATTTCAGCGCTACTTGAGTCGTTTAGCGCCGCGAGTGGTAGGTATCTCCTCCTTTTTCTCCGTTGCACTTTTTTTTTTTGAGTGACTCCTAACCATAATGTTTGCAGCTGGGGCCCTATGCTAGGGCTGCCGAGGTGGAGGCTCTACCTGCGAGGAGAAAAATCAACGGTTTCTTGGATGTTGAGACTAGCAGTCAATGCTCTGCAGTCCAAGAGTTTGATCAAAAACTAGTAATCCCTCATTTCTTGCTGTTTCCTTTTACCCCATATGCTTGCTTATATATGCATAACCTTTGTTCTCATTGTCTTTCAGTCACGATGGGTTTTCTTCAGGTAAATGACCAAAGAGTGGAGTACTATGTTGAAGCACGTCAACCGATCATTCACTGGCTCAGGCAGATATCGCGAGAATTCCGCCCGGAAGAGCTGACATAGAGGTCGATGCAGAGTCTGTTCCTCGGGTGCCACCTCGGCGCTCTACTGCAGGAGCCCCTTGCACTGAGCCCCCACATCATTCTTCGGCAGGGGAATATTCTTCCCGAGGCCGATCACGGGAGGAGGTTGGTGGGTCCTCTCGTCCTCCCTTAGGAGTCGTGTCAGAGGGTCATGGTAAAGGCATCATGGTCAAAGGTCACCATTCATCTGGGTCCCATCGTAGCGGATCTGGTAGTAGAGGCCGTCGCCCTATGGACGAAGACAAGGCTCAAATGTCCATAAAGGAACAACTTGGCCAAGGGGGGTCGCATCACAGCGTTGGGTATAGTGGTGATACCCAGCCTCATTCCTATTGGGTGGAGGATGCTTCAGAGTCCAGTGCTACCAACCGGCCTTCTCATTCTTGCCGTACTCCAGCTTCAGTGCGTTCTGCTCGACGGGGTCGAGAGATTGTGGTGAGGGACCATGATTCGCTGCATCCGTAGGGTATCCTGGCGGTCAGGCCCTAGCGGATGACGCTACCTCACTTCCTGCACCATACGACGCCTCTTCCTTTGGCTCTGGTTCTTACTCTGCCAGATGGCCAGTCCTGGCTCCCGGAATGGGTCCTTCATGGCCTGCAGGTACGCAAGAATGGTCCGCACCTCAACACTCTTGGCTAGGAGTATCTAGTTCTTCTGGTTGGTCAGCCCCCGGTTACGGAACTGGTCCTGTATGGCCTACCCCTTCTGTTGAGTGGCGTGTTCCTGACCATTCATGGCTAGCTGGTTCACAAGAGCAACCCATATCATCACCGTCGAGCGTGCACCCATCTGAAGTTCCCTTGTCTGGGCTACCGCAGACGGCTCCTGGTTCCGACTACTATTCCTGGGACACCTATTTTGGTACGGTTGGTGGCTCTAACGCTGGGACTTCTCATGCTGGTGCCGACCTGGTTGAAGACAATGGCGATTCGGGCTCCCTGTGGTGATCGAATTGGTGACAAGCAAGACTCTATGCATTTTTAGACTTTTGGTATGCAAAGCTAATTTGTACTCCCTTTTTTTATTTTAATGCAAGACCTTTATGCATTTTGTTTCTTGTTTTATATACAAGACTTGGTGGATGCACAATTTTATTCTATTAATGCATTTCTAAATGGCTTTCTGTATGACGGGATTAATCCCAACTTAATCCTGCTTCCCTAAAAAGAAAAGAAATAAAAGAAAATGAAAACTTAAGTGTCAGAGTAAACTCGAGCAAAAATTTCAGAACCGAGCATCATTGGGTAATATCCAAAACATTAAAATACACAAACGGGCCTATTTGATTCCATGGCCCAAATACAATCAGAACCAAGTGGGTTGAGCGGCAGAGAGACGGCCCATGCCGATAAAAAAAAAAAAAAAAAACCCGCGCGGGCTTTCTCTTCAGCAGGCCCTGGGCCTGGGCTTGGGCAGGCGCGCGCGTGAACCTAGGCAGATCAAAACCCGTGCGGGTTTTGATTTATTTTTTCCTTTATTTTTTTTTGCTAGCCGTTGCAAAAGGGCTAAAATCATGGGATATGAATGCAACGACTCCATGATCACTAGCTGATTGCTTTTTCCATTTTGTGCTTAAATGGAGTTGTATAAATACCCCATGTTATCCATGTAATCATCACTCCTCATCTCTACTTCTAAGCCTTCACCGCATATTCTCCTAAAACACAAAGAAAATCCCCGATTCTCATGGCATTCGAGAAGAAACTTGCAACTTGGATGAGCACTTTGTCCAAGGAGGAGAAGAAAGAGCTTGGAAGATACAAATTGACGAGCTTGTTGAGTCTTCGACAAGTGAGGATTAACATCGATTTTCTCCGCGCGGCGGAAACTTTTTGGGATCCGAAGATGCATGTCTTTCACTTTGCGTGGAAGGAGTTGTGTCCGCTTCCGGAGGAATGGTCCTCAATCTTAGGGATAAATCACTTTGCTCGGCCGACGTCGCCTCCAACACCAATGGGCATCCCCAAGCAATACAAGGAGCTCTTATGTCTTCCGTCTCGGGTCATCGGAAGTGCAATATTCGGCGAAAAGGTACACTTCCAAACCATAGTTGAATATTTTCAATCACCCGATACCTTGGAGTATGGCCCCGTGATACGAGTGCGAGCGCTCGTATTATGTCTTCTCGGCGAGTTTTGCTTCTACCATGGCGGCAAGAGAACTGGACCGGCGAACTTGATCCAAATCGTTGAAGACATGCCCCGAGGCTACAATCCCGTGCCTCTAATGTTAGCGGAGACCATGATGGGTTTGGATGATCCGAATCCACAACATGATTTCAAAGGAAGCCCCCTGCTACTTCGGGTATTTCTCCTCTTCTCTCTTCTTCTGCCCAGTTTCTATCTCTACTGTCTGTAAAACCCGCACGGGTTTTACACCTTTTTTTTTTTTTGTTAGTTGGAGATAATTGTCATGCAATCTGACTCTGGCTAACTCGTGGACAGATCTGGTTAATGGAACCCTTAGGTCTCATCGAAGAACCCCGAACTTCATCGGCAATGGCGAACTATTGTCAGAGAAAGAGGAAGTAAACCGACCCCCGCTCGGTAACGGAATGGATTGTTTTCTTAAAGGAGCCTCGGGCGATCTCATGGTGGATCGAATGGTGGCACATTTCTGAATATGTGACCCATGATTTCCGCAATACTTATGTGTGTCTTGCCGGCTTGACGCACATGACTTTTTATTTTCCGGCGCGAGTGAAGCGTCAAATGAGTTGTAAGAAGGATATTCCCGAGCTTCTGTGTGAAACTCCCGATCAGTTGAAGCTCCGATGTTCGATGATTGAGTCATGGCTGCAATATTGGGAAAGAAGACCAACTCTCAAATCCCCGCCAAAGGTACGTGTGTCTCACATTGCCGATGCTGGTTATCATGGATGGTTAATTGCTGCTATTGAATCGCGTCCTGCTGGGGAAGCGAGACGAAGGCAAGCATCTGCGAAGGAAAGGTTGGGTCCTCGTACATCGATAAAGGACCGCCTTGTCTCAAGAGATTCTATGAAAGATAGATTGGGTCCGAGGGTTGAGGCACGAAAATGAGGCAAACGGGTCTATAAGCCCAAGGACAAAGAGAAAGCGATTAACGGATCTAGAGACATGGAGACCAACCATGAGACTACTGGCGAAGTAGAGAAGGTGAAGCAAGATTAGAAGATGGATGGAGTGAAGGAACTGCTTTGCCAGAATAATCGTTTATTGAAGGATTATTGGACAAAAATAATACTAACTTTGGGGGTATTCGCCGATAATAATACAAACAATTTTGTTGGACACTAGTAGTACCAACTATGGACTTATTTTCCAGCAATAGTATACGACCGAGCTGGTAGGTTTCTTACTACGTAGAAAGATTATGTATCGCCTAATTATCTGAGCTAAAGACCAGTAAGTTGAAAAAACATTAATGATCACTTTTTTTTTTCCAATTAAGCAACGTTAACAAACTTTCCTATACAATAATTTAAAAACAACAATTTAATTGTTTTCTAGATAAATTGATCAATGCTGCTTAGATGGCAAAAAAAAAAAAAAAAAATTGGCAATTGACATTTTTTCCACTTGCTCTAGTTTCATGCTCAGACAATTAAGCGACAAGTCGTCTTTTTCATCGAGTTAAACGGTTATCAACTTGGCAGCGTACTACTGCTGGTAAATAGGTCCATAGTTCGTACCACTAGTTTCCAACAAAATTGTTGATATTATTATGGGCCAATATCCCCAAAGTTCATATTATTATAGTCCAATAACCCTTTATTTAATTATGCCTTTCGAATTTTCTTATGTTACAAATAATATACTTGTATTTTTAATTAATAAAGGAGAAATATTGTTCACGAATATTGTGTTCTTGCAAACTTTATTTTCCTTAAATACATGAGCATTTATTAAATATATCCCAAGTGTCTGAAAATTGGTTTTTGAGTTGCTTGGTTATATTAGGCATTGTATCGCTTGAGTTGATCCAAATTCGTGGCCTGAATTATATCTTCTCCATCCATGGTAGCGAGCCGAGCTGCTCCTCCTGGTAAAATGTCCTTAATCACGTAAGGACCCTTCCAATTAGGTGCAAATTTTCCCCTTGGATCCTGTATAGGTTCCCTCATCTCCTTAAGCACCAAATCGCCTACTTGAAGCGAACGACTTTTCACCTTCTTATTAAAAGCTCGAATGATCCTACCTTGGTATACTTGCTCATTATGTAATGCTCTCAATTGCTTTTCATCCATCAACATCAACTCCTCCAACCTTGCCCTAGCCTATTCTGCTTCTGGCAACTAACTTTCGGCCACTATCCGTAACGAAGGGATCGCTACTTCGATTGGTAGGACGGCTTCCATCCCATATACCAAGGAATACGGTGTTGCCCCCGTAGCAGTTCGTATAGAGGTTCGGTATCCCCATAGAGCAAATGCTAATTTATCTGGCCAATCCTTGTAAGTGACAACCATTTTCTTGATGATTCCTAACACTGTCTTATTGGCCGCTTCCACAGCTCCATTGGCTTGAGGTTGGTATGGCGAAGACCGGTGATGTTGGATTTTGTAAGTGGCGAGGAGAGTTTCTACTTCCTTTCAAAAATGGCTTCCATTGTCACTAATGATCTCGTGAGGTACTCTGTACCGACATATGATGTTTTGAAGGATGAAGTTAGCCGCATGTTTGGATGTGAGTTTGGCAAAAGAGGCTTCCTCCACCCACTTAGTGAAGTAGTCCATGGCGACCAATATGTACTCATGTCCAGCTGTTCCAGTTGGGGGTATCTTGCCGATGATGTCAATACCCAACACCGAGAATGGCCACGGAGATGTCAAAGTAGTTAGGTATGACGGGGGTTGATGCTGTAGGTTTGCATATTCTTGGCATTTGTG
Source organism: Portulaca oleracea (assembly GCA_029582165.1). Lineage (NCBI taxonomy): Eukaryota > Viridiplantae > Streptophyta > Magnoliopsida > Caryophyllales > Portulacaceae > Portulaca > Portulaca oleracea. The sequence continues at coordinate 37,743,005 of CM055868.1, forward strand.
GCACTTTCGAACGAACTCTGAGCAATCTGCCTCCATAGTGGACCAATAGTAACCAGCCCTTTGAATCTTCTTTGCTAACATTCGTCCATTCATGTGGGGACCGCACTCTCCTCCATGTACAGTAGTTATGATCTCCATGGCGCTCTTAGCATCGATGCACAATAAATTAATGCCCGTAGGTGACTTATTGTAAAGTCGATCTTGGATCAAGCAGTATTGTGCTGCTAGAGACCTGACTGCCCGCTGTCCTCGAGCATCCAACTCAGCTGGGTATTCTCCTTTCCGAAGAAAATTGTATATGTCATGGAACCATTCCTCAGTTTCTTCTTCCTGTGTCTCTGTGTTACAAACATATGCGGGTTCAGACTATCGCTCTAATACTACTGGTAACTGGAGCGTGCCTGATGGTATGGATATCATTGAAGACAACTTGGCTAAGGCGTCAGCTAACTCATTGTGATCCTTGGAGAGGTACTGAAACTGATTTGCTCAAATTGGTCAACAAGTCCCAAGAGCTTCTATTGATATGCCATGAGACATTCATTCCGGACCTTCCATGTATTTTTAGCCTGATTAATGTTGAGGCTAGAATCCCCAAAGGCTTTTACATGGCGTATGCCTAAGGCCAAGGCGGCTTGCAAACCCTTGATACATGCTTCGTACTCCGCTGCATTGTTAGTAGCATCAAAGTCCAACTTCACTGATACAGGGACATACGTCCCTTCTGGAGAGATCAATAAAACTCCCACTCCGCAGCCCATTTGGTTAGAAGCTCCGTCGAAATACATTTCCCATGTTATTTCGTCAGTGAAAAAAAAAACATCCTCATCTGGGAATTCCAAGTAAGTGCTTGGAGGTTCCTGTAATAGTGAGGCAGCCAGGAAATCTGAAACAACCCGTCCTTTGATGGATTTCTGAGGCAAGTACAGAAGATTGAACTCTGAAAGCATGACCACCCATCGAGCAATGCGGTTGTTGATGGTAGGTTGCTCCATGATAAACTTGATGGGATTATTCTCAGCTATGAGATATACAGTATGTGAAACCATGTAATGTCTTAACTTCTTGGTGGCCCATACTAGTGCAAGAGCCATTTTCTCTATGTCTGCATATCGACTTTCGTAGTCTAAGAATTTCTTGCTCAAGTAGTAGATGGCGCTCTCTTGACCTTTAGCCTTCTGAGCTAGCATAGCCCCCATTGCAGAGCTAGTCACGGTAAGGTAAATGAGTAGAGGCTCATCTGGTACTGGCGGCATGAGGACCGGAGGATGTTGCAAATACTCCTTGATCTTATCAAAAGCCGCTTGACATTGATCGTCCCATTCTATTTTGCTTCCTTTCTTTAGTTTCTTAAACAAAGGTTCACAAGTCATGGTGAGCTTGTAAATGAACCTGCTGATGTGTTGGACTCGTCCTAGGAAGCCTCTTATTTCTTTTTCTGTTCTGGGTGGTTGCAACTCTTGGATAGCCTTTATCTTTGAAGGGTCAACTTCAATGCCTCGTTGGCTAACCACATAGCCTAGTAGCTTCCCAGAGGTGACACCGAAGGTGCACTTTGCTGGATTAAGCCGCATCTTCTATTTGCGAAGTCGCAGGAAGAACTTGCGAAGGTTAGGGATGTGCTCTTCTGTTGTTTTGGACTTAACGATCAACTCATCTACATAAACCTCTACCTCTGTGTGCATCATATCATGAAGTAGAGTGTTGGCTGTTCGTTGGTATGTTGCCCTAGCATTTTTGAGACTAAAAGGCATAACCATATAACAATATGTTCCCCATGGTGTAGTGGATGATGTTTTCTCCATGTCTTCTTCCGCCATTTTGATCTGATTATAACCCGCATATCCATCCCTCCCCTTCAAGACACGATCATTCTTAAGTGTCTCCACATCCCATTCATTAATAAACCTTTGTCAACCATCTCTTTCGCTAAGCATCTTCCAACCTTTTCCAACCCTTTCATACCATCTCACCCTTTGATGACTTTTAAGCTCAATCATTAATGCAAGTATGAGACTCTAAGTGGCTTACTTCTCAACAAGAGCGAAAGTCGTTCACATCAGATCAACGGCTAACTGGCAACCACATGATCATGAACAGACTCAAAAACAAGCTACTCTAAACTGCGAGCTCGCGCTACCTCTGTGACATCGTTCAAGACATTTATCGGATATAGCTTCAAAGAGGAACACTTACTCCATATCCTACAAGGTTCTGCATCTTCATTCTCATAGACGTCCTAATAGTGGTCTCATCAAGAAAAAAGAGACAGAGAAAAAAAAAAGAAAAAAAAAAGAAGAAAAAAAGAAGAAAAAAAAAGAAAAAAGAGGGGCTAACTTGAAAACCCTTCGGGCAAGTTAGGCAAAAGGAGAGTTTGAGACTCACCACCAAGGACTATGCCTTCTCCTATTCTAGGGTCCCCATGCATCATCTCGTCATACCCACACGAAACCGGGGGCTTGCAAATCTCCAAGGTGCTCTCCAAAGCAGGGCAGTGTCATCAAGTGTCTACGCCAAACCGGGGGCTTGTGATACATCCGCATACAATCAAGGTCATCTACATTCGAGAAACGCATCCTTCAGGCCTGTTGCCTCCATCATTGTTCCCTGTCCCGTGGATCGAAACATTACTCATTCTAAATTTTCCTAAAATTCCCAGCGAGTTGCCTTGATCCTCAGAAAACATTGTCTTAGGGAGTCATGGTTTTAGGAAAGCATTGTCTTAGGAAAGCTTTATCTTAAAGAATCATTGTCCGAGAAAATCTTTGTCTAAAAATAATCGGGGATTGTCTGCATGTAGAATTGCATGTGTAGAATAGCATAAAGCATCATACGTGTGTCCTGTCTAAGCATAATAGGTTTGCATTGCGTCTCAGAGTCACATTGAGTCAATCTGTCATGTATCGAGTCAGTCTGTCATGCATCAAGTTAGTCTGTTGTGCATTGAGTCAGTTGCATCAAGTTAGTCTGTTGTGCATTGAGTCAATTTGTCATGCATTAAGTCAGTTTGTCATGCATCAAGCCAGTATGTCATGCATCAAGTCAGTCTATCATGCATTGAGTCAGTCTATCATGCATGAGCCAGTCTGTCATGCATTGAGTCAGTCTGCTGAGCATTGAGTCGGGTTGTCCTGCATCAAGTCAATTTGTCATGCTTCAAGTCAGTTTGTCATGCATCAAGTCACTCTATCATGCGTTGAGTCAGCCTATCATGCATTGAGTCAGTCTGTCATACGAGTCAGTTTATCTTTCATGCATCAAGTCAGTCTGTCATGTATCGAGTCAGTTTGTCATACATAAAGTCGATAGTCGTGCATAAATGCATGAGTGCATGCTTGTGTCAAAAACAAAACAAAATTTGCATTGTTTGTGCAAGAGTTTAGCAGGCTAGTTGCATGCATACCCGCATATCTGAAAATGAAAAAGATAAAAAAAGAAGAAGAAGAAGCAAAGAAGTGTCACATCGTTGCTCCAAGAACGCAACACTGGGGGCTGTTCAAGCCCAATCAGACCGGTCGACATGGTTTCCAATCACTGAGAGCAAGATTAGAGTAAATCTCTAATCCAACTCTTGCTGGATAAATTAGCATTCAGTCAAGTCATGCATCATCAGCAAGACACGCACGGCGCATGTCCGACATGATTGACATAATCTTCACTTGACTAATATGGATCAACGACCGTGCGAATTCAAGAATCCATTCCCCACAGTGAAATTTTGGCACCGATGCGCCTGAAGCAAAATTTAAGGGTCATCGGCAGAGTTTCGGTGAAGTTCCTCAGCATCAAGTGTCCATTATTCAGAGCTGTCGGAAGAGCTCGTCGCAATCGCAACAATAAGAGCCATCAACATTAGGAAAATCCATTGGCCACCATCATCTGCCTCGGGAAAAGCCGTTGGGCATCTTCGTCAATCTGCCAGATAGGTAATTCTCTGTATCTCCAACCATTGTTCAAAATAATCTGACATTCTGCTTTGGTTTCTGTGCAGGGAGTCATCACAAACACCAGGTCGCCGCTAAAAGGGACTACCGCCATTAAGCTGCCGCATAAAAAGTCGCCAGCTCACAGGTCGCCGACAAAGGGACCGCCACCATCCAGCTACCGCACGAAAGGTCGTTGTCATCATCATCAGCACTCAGAGCCATCGGTAGAGTTTCGATGCAGTCCCAATCTCCGAGCCATCGGCATCGTGCCCGGTGAAGTCTCAATCTCCGAGCAATCGACATCGTGCCCGATGAAGTCTCGACCCCCATGGCCATCAGCAATGCGCCTGATGAATTCCTTCGGCATCAAAAATGCCCACCATCATCAACATCGGCACCGGGAAGGACTGGAATCGACACCGGGAAAGACTGGAATCGGCACCGAGAAAGACTGGAATCGACACCAGGAAAGACTGGAACCGACACAGGGAAAGACTGGAACCGACATCGGGAAAGACTGGAACACCGGGAAAGACTGGAACCGACACCAGGAAAGACTGGGATCGACCCTGGGAAAGACTAGAAAACTCCATCAATCGTCGACATCGTGTCCGATTTCAAGTAAGGCGTCATTCTCGCCCGACATCAGCATCGACTCATCAACAGTCAGGTAGATCATCATTCTTGCTCAAGATCACCCTAACAGAGGCGCATGCCACCCGCAACCGCGATGCAGGACTCAGCTTCCAAGCATCAAATCAGGCTTTGCAAACCAAAGTCATATCCTCAGACTACTTTGACCTTCGTCCTATTCGGACTCGATTAAAGTGGGGGCTCTCTGTAGACACCGGATTTTGTACCGGGACAAGTGTACAAATCAAGCATAACAAGAAAAGAGGTTAGCATGAAAGAGAATCCAAAGAACCATCCTCAATTAAAAGCTATCGGGCCAACCCACCACAAAAAGCCTTCATTTTCCACCATTTCCGCATACATATGTCCACCATTTCAAACCCCATTTTTTCCACAAATCTTGTTGGCCCCATTTCTTTTGATGAGAGTAAAGTACACATCATGAGCTTTCCAACGCCTTTTGAATTGTCTCAATCGGAGTTCGAATGAAGGAATTATGGTCGTTTAAAGTTGCACTTAGCCAGTTTTAAAACCCATGCGGGCTTTAACATTTTCCAGGCCCAAAAAGCGGGCCAACCACGCTCCCCGGCCCAAAGCAAATAAAACCTGCCTAGGGTTTGATCCGGCACAGAAATGATCAAACCCCGCCTAGGGTTTGATCGAGTTTGCACGCGACGTCGTTTTACGCCAGGTCAGCGATCCGTGTGACGAAAATTGTTATACCCCGCCTAGGCTTTGGTGATTTTAGCGCCAAAAATTTCTGCATGCATGCAATTGCAATCCCTTGATTTTTGCCCACGTGGTTGACTTTGCCTTTGACTGCTTATACCCCGCCTAGGCTTTGGAGTGAAATGGCATGATTTTTGGGGTATGTCCCCCACCATTTCCCTCCAAAAGCCATACTCCTCCACCTATAAATACCCCCTCCATTCCACCTCCATTTCATCAACAACTCCCACCAAAATCATCTCTCACCACCAACAATCATCATCTAATACACTTACTCTACTCTCCCACCATATTATACTTGTACTCTCTCAACTTCTCTTCATCTCCTATCATTATTCTATCATTCCCATACTATACTCTCATCATCCCCTTCCATCACAAAAATCATCTTCCCACATCACATCCATATTATACTACTTTTCATCTCCCAAATTCCCTTTCTCAAATCATATTCATCACCCCCATATAACCATCCATATACCACTCATTCAAACCGTTCACGTCATCTCATCCGGGTTTCAAGTCAAGGGGCAATTCAAAGGGGTCAAATCCGTCATCGCTATATCTTAAGCAAGGTTCGATGCTCTTATTTAAATTATTGTGTTTAATCATGTAACTCCTTTATTTAATTTCGTACTTGTACATATCTTGTAAAATAAAACCGCATTGTTTTATATTGCATGATTTGAATAATAATTTCGCAAAATTAATCAAACTTCTCCCCACTCTCTTTCTTTTCAATGTTGATTTTAGTAGAGTCTATTTTATAACAGGCGGATTCGAGAGTTCTTATAACTCTCGAATTCGTAACCTTACCCCTGAATCTAGAAATCGGGTTCGTAGACCGGAGTCTTTCTTTTATTTTATGGTTCGTCGATTTCCTTAAATCGGCTGGCAACTCTTTAAACATTTTTATAAATTCGTTTAATTATTTAAAGCATTCGATTTCTTACACAAAATTAATTTAAGAAAAATGATTTAATTTTTGTTCAATGATAAAAAGGGGTTTGGCCCGAGGAGAAGATGGTCAGAAATTAGTAAAACCTAGGAGGGTTTTATTAATTTCCACCAATTATCTCCCTGGGCCTTGAAGTAAGAGGTCCGGCCCAGGACTCGTCAAAGCCTAGGCGGGTTTTGACGAGTTCTGGCAACCCGCTCACTTCTTGGGCCCTGATTTATCAATGGGGCCGGAATTAAATTGTTATGGGATTATTTTGTGTAATTAACGGGTAATTTAAATAATACAAAACGAGTTTCTAAATAAATAAAGTTTCATCACCCCGAAAATGAATTTCGAAAAATAAAAATATCCTTATTTAAGGATTAAGAAACCTTAGTCGGCTCCCGATAAAAAATGTAGCGCATCCAAGGAAACTTTTCCCCGAACGAGAATTTTTCCGGGTCCTACACTACCACATTATTTTTCCTTGGACTTTTGGCCCGGACGTTATGAAGTGGTACAACACACTTAGTCCTACCAAGTCCTCCCAATGGAGCTCGCTTTGCAAGGAGTTCCTGCATCAATACTCCTACAATGTGGATATGCCCGTCACTTTACAGGACATGGAGCTGATGAAGCAAGGAGAAAAAGAATCTTTCTCCGACTATTTCGCTTGATGGAGAGCAAAAGCAGCTCAAATGGTGGACCGACCGTCTGAGGAACATCAAGTAGATACGCTTGTGCAAGGCTTACAACCCTTGTACAACACCCATTTGAGGTTTCAACCTCTCAAGGACTTTGTCTCATTGAGGTTAGCTGGAATCGAAATCGAAAGTGAGCTAGCTAACTAGGGACTGGAAGAACACTTATACTAATAAGCAAACTTCTGGCATAATAAGGGAAACAAGGTGAATGCCTTAGAATGCTCCATATGCTGAAGCACTTGACCAACTTCGAAAGAAAAGAGACGAGCCAATAGAAAATACCCTGAGGTTGGGATGATGATGAATTCTACAAGTACCTCGGATCCCGGGGACATTACATTGATCACAATGAAGGAAATGTCTAGGTCGAAGCAATTATCCAGTCGAAATGCTTTGTGTTGTATTGCCTTGTGCAAGCCTTTTTCTCTAGAGTACTTCTTGCATGATTGTTGAATCTTAGTAATTGTTTATCTTTTTGAGCTAGTTGAAGGGTTAGTAGAATAACCCGTGAGATTTTAAGCCTTCACAGACTATTCATTATATATATAGTCTCAATTTTCTTTTTGTGTGTAACTCTTCCATGTGTGCATCTCTAGAACTTGGCTTGACATTCCTTAAAATCACATTTGGCATATGCATTGTGTTAATATGATTGAGGCATCCTTTTGTTAGCTACATAGCCAAAAAGCCACTTGACATGTTGACCTCTTTTTGCAAGCCCTTGCTAACCCTTTTTCCTGTCTTGTTGTTTACCCTATAAGTGTGCACCCTTGGCCTTTACATAATTTCCTACATTTAGCCAAGATAGATTGAGCAACAGTTCAGTTGTATGGGGCAGTTTCATGGTCGATTGTTGAGAGTGGGTAGTTGGTTTGTTGCTACAAGGGAAGTATATTGTTGAATATCCTTTCCACCCTTTTTATCCTCAAAGATTGTAACTTGTAACTATTGGGGTTTGAGTTGTTCTTTATATATTCATGTTATTCATTGAAAAAAAAAAAAGAAACGAAAAAGTTCGAAAACAAGGAATTCATAATAGAAAAAAAGAACCAAACCAACAAAAAGGAAACAAAAAAAAAGAAGGAAAAAGAAAGAGAAAAAGAAAAAATAAGAAAAGGTTTTATTTTACTGTAAGTTTTGATTTGTATTTGGTACTCTATCCCGGGTTTCATTTGTTGGGGATGTTTTGTGCTCATTTAAGGTTCAGTGTGGAGGTGTTGCATTTCATGAAGTGGAAATGTTGTTGCTCTTTAGGTACTTGGCTACTTAGCTCTACATTTTCCAAATGATTTCCCTTCTTACCCTAGCCTAAACCCCATTACAACCTTTTGAAAGTCCTCATGATTGGCATTTTTGCATGTTGTCCTCAGTGATGGAGAGTTGAGAGTCCTGTCAAGCTTATGGTAGCTGTATACGTTGGAATGAGTTTGAGTGAACCCTTACATATTTCTAAACACATTGAGAGGAGTGTTCCACTTTACCTAAAGTGAGGATCTACTGGCTTCACTAGCTCATCAATTGCTAAGATGATACATGATTGTTTAGAGGTACAACATAGAGTAACTGGCTTTGTGTCTTGGTCTTATGCTCATTGTATTGAAATAGAGTTTGCTTTGAAATGATTTTGACCTTATTGAGTCTCTATTATGCATCTCATTCTCATTGCTCTTATTGTCATATGATAAGGTCCTTCCCAATATTAATATCTTGTTCGTGAAGTCTCGCACTTTCTTTTCTTCATGACTTATCCTTGTAGACATCGGGAGCTTTCTCTTCCCATTGTTGGGGCTTTGTCTTTCCCTCTGTCTTCTTTATTAACTGGGGGCTATCAAGATACATCTTACTTTGGCTTAGATTTCCTAATCTCTACAGGTTGCATCCAGGGACAATTTTTTCCTTTTACTCACCTTTTAGCGGTCAATTTATGGTGCCTAAGAGTGGGCATTTCGTTCTCATCTCTTCTCGTGGAAATGACACGTTGGTCTTGTCACTTTCCTTAATGTTCATCGGATAGCAAGATCAAGCTCTGCTATCCAGGGGCGATAAGTTATAGTTGTAGAAAAGTCCTAACAAATTTTTGTGAGGCTGAATGCAAAAACGCTCGCGGATTTTGAAGAGCAAATGTTCATCATCAATTCTACTAGCAACATTTTACATAAGAACAACTTTTTTTAAGCATGTTCATCACAAGTCAAGTCCCTATAATCCCTCGCGAATTTTGTGGGCAGTTGGATCGTTTGGATATTTTCATGGCAGTTTGCATTGTCCATAGTTTTGAAGAGAAGTCCTTAGTCGATTGTGTATTACAATTACCTTTTTTCTAAGCATGTTCAACATAGGGTCTAGTAATAGAAGCCCAGCCCTTGAACAACTTTTGCGAAAGCATGTTCACATATATCAATTTGGGATTGGAAATGTGGGTTTTGTTGATCCTACATCCTAGCAGATTTTTTCATTCATGAAGTTCTTATGGATTTTTGGTTGCCTATCGCTCCTAGAAAATTCATATATGATCCAAGAAGCTTCAGCAAACATGGACAAGCTATGGAAATTCTATGCTTTAAAACAATGTCAATTATAGCAACTGGCGACCAGAACCGGCAACTATCCTTAAGTTGTTAGCCATTGACTTATTAAGTCAGCAACTAAATACTTACTCTACCTTTTGAACTACAACGGCCTGATTCCACTCATAAAGTGGATACGTGATAACTGCGTTTCATGACTATGTTTTTGGGGGTTTTCAATAGTGAATTAGGGATAGTTTTGAGTGTGAACCGTGATTTTTTATTCCAATTTCCCTACTACACTTGGTGTTGTTGTTTTTGATGTGAATTTCTAGGTTTTGAGGCCAAAACACCAACTTTCTCTCAACTTCAGGCAAGAGTGAATATATCACGGACCTCTACATGTCAAACCCAAACCGTGGTACAAATTTGGGACGAAAAGGAGCAAGGAATGGCCGGGCAGCCCGAGGTGGTGGCCACGGTCCGTGGCGGTTCAACTCCTTGTGCCCAACTCATTTTTTGCGAAGGAAAGAAAAAAGAAACGAAACAGCTCCTTGTACGGACTGTACGGACCGAGGCGGACTGCCTTTGTAGAGCGGTTGTTTTCGCGAGTAGAAAAGCAAGGAAGCGACGGTTTTTCAAGGGGGAGTCATTATCTATCAATTTTTCCTTCATTCTTTGGCCGTCAAGGAGAGAAAAGAGAGCCCTAATACTTCCATTCTACTCCTCTCCTCCACCATCAAGATTCAAGACCGAATCGATTCAAGAGAAACCAAGATCAAGATTCGCAAAGGAAAGGAGCGACGTTCGCGGAGAAGGTTTCACCCCGGGATCGAAAGGCTCGACGGGTTGTATTCTTCGCAATTCTATTCTTTCTTTTCGATTTCCTTCTTAGTTTTGAGATTCGATTATGATGTTTGGAACTTGTGTCGTGTTTTCATTGAATATGAGTGAGTAGTTTCTTTGAATTCTAGGGTTTTTCAACCCGAAACAATGTAGTTTTGATTGATTGTTATTAGTTTGTGCATGAATTCTTGATTAGAATCAATAGAAGGTTGTGTTTTCCATGTTTATGAGTATTCTTAAGGCCTTGAATATTTGTAAGTTTGAGATTAACCTGAGAAGTATTGAAAGGTAAATTAGGGTAATTTGACTACCAACCTGTCTACCTAGGTTTGCGAAAGTTGAAAAAGGAGTAGTGAACTAGGGAATCATTAGATAACCTAACTTTTTGAGACCTTCAATTCTGTTTAACCTAAAAGGCACACGAAATTTGTTGATTAGGTTGTTTAGAATAATTCTATTTAGCATCGAAAGGGCGATAGAATTCAGAGGTTGTCGATTCTTGATTCGTTCTTGAATGTATGATTGTGCAGGCTAGGTTTTAGTAATCGAACTCGTTGTTAGGTTAGTATCTCCCTAGAAGTCTTTCTCTCTTGATTAGAACATTAGATTAATTTTTCTTGCTTTATTAGTTTTATTAGTTTGTTAAACCTTTTCCAAAACCCAAAACCTGATTAGCTTAGCAATCGGGATAGAGATTAGTTTATTGTGCTGCTAAGTGAGTCCCTGTGGCCCTGTCAATACGTAAGAAGCTTTTGAAGTCCGACCTAAATAATCAAACAAACGTAGCTTCTTTCGAGTGATCTCCTAAAAGGATCTTATCCAATTTCCAGGTCGTGCTCAAGCAGGTTAAAGCAGAATCCTTGCAAAATGTTTCTAAGAGCTCTCGCGGACTTTATAACTCGTAGAGACTCAAACCTCTTTTCTCGTCGATTATTTAAGTCCGACCGAAGTCTTAGCAGATTCAATGTTGACACAAGCTCTCGCAGTTCCCTCGAGCTCCACAACTAGAGTGTTTCAGTATATCGATTCTCATTGCTTAGATTAAGATTCATCACATATTTGCAAAAGAGGTCGGAGCTGAGGGTACGAGTGAAGACTAAAAATGTTCGTGGGTTTTGATTTTCACTATTTGAAGCGTCCTAATATTTCCAGTGTCATCGACCACAACTCAATACCTAGACTCTCTTATTCATTGCATGTGTGTCTTGCATCCTCAAAAAAAAAAAAAAAAAGTCTGCGTAAGTGCATTAACATCATGCATTACTAGAGAAATAGAGTCCATCCATTACATCATAAAAGGTAAATGAACAGTCTAAGCTTTATACACACACTCAGTGCTTGTTAACAGAGATCATATCAAACGCTTCCAGACTTGAGAACACATCACATGAACCCGGGGCCAACAAATCAGCATGTACGCCAAAGAAGTAGGTCCAATCTTCATGTAGAGGAATAATGAGCCGAACTCAAGAAAACCTGCCCGATTCATTTGGATCCTCGCGGATCCAGAACCATCAAATACTGCTTCCCGAACTCCATATCATTATTTAGGCTCAAACATACAGTCCAAGTTGAGGGGTACCTCGGGAGGATCTCATTTTTCGACCCAGACAATATTTTGGAAAATGTGGTTAAAATATAGTCCAAAGTCCAAGTTGGTGCGCTCTGTGCGGATCCAAGTTCCAACCCAGACAGTGTTTTAGACATTTTTTTTCGGAAATATAGTGCAGTACAAGAATGGGCTCCTCGCGGATCCCAGATCCAAATTGGCCAAATTTTTTTTCAAAAAGGAAGCAGCACCTTGCGGATCCAAGATCCAAAATGCAGTCCAAAGCCCACGTGCACAGGAACCATGCAGATCCTCGCGGATCCATTTTTGACACAATGTACACTGACAATGGCATTCCTTTAGTTTTGTCTTATCATAGCCAAATTCGGTCCAACATGGGTCAGGTGGATCCTTGCGGATCTTTCCACAGAGCACCTCGCGGATTTGGGTTTCGAATTTGTCAAACTTTAAAAAATAGAGCTTGTTAATAGCAGATCTCAGCTGGGAGTTCCTCGCGGATCTGCGTCACAAATTTGTCAGATTTCAATGGTGGAGCTCATCGATGGTGTTCTGAGCATGAAAGGTCAACATTGATTCTCAAAATTTTAAATTTGATGTGCTCGAAAATTTTTGAAGAAATCCTCGCGGATTTATCTAAAAAAAACTGCCAATTTTCGAAAATTTGAGTGTAACAAGCAAAAGACTCAAAATTGAACTGTATGAAAAACACTGAAAGCAACAGTTCGAAGTTGAGTTGAAGAACTTACTCAGTTGCGGATCTACGGCTGGGTACCTCGCAGATTTCACAGCAGTACCGCGAAAAATCTGTCCAATTTTCTGGAAATGCACCTGAGAAAAGACGACAATGACTGCTCCTCGCGGATTTATGAAGACCGAAAATGACTGAAATGGAAGAAGACTGAAAATGACTGCAATTTGACCCTCGCGGATTTATGAAGAACCCAAGCAAAATTTCAGGAGTTCCTCGCAGATTTCGGTTAAAATCAGTCAAATTTCAGAAGTTCCTCGCGGATCTAGACATGCAACTCCTCGGGGATTTGCACACAAAAAGACTTGAATCTAATGAATTTTCTGGAAATGCAACTGGGTACCTTGCAGCTGCAGATTAGCCCAATTTTTTTTGAAAATTTGATTGTATAATAAAACCAACTGGCCACAAATTAGCCAGAGTCTCGCGGATTTCAGCCAAAATCCGTCAAATTTTTGTAGTATGGCAGTGCAAAATCACAGCTCAAACAGCAAGGTGTTCGCAGATTTTGCTTGTGCGACAGTCAAATTTTCTAGATAATTTGAACTCAATACATTTTCAACTCAATCTCGATTCAGCACCACGCGGATTTGTACTCTGAGACTGTCAAAAATTTCAAAAAAGAAAAATCAGTTTTTCAAAGCGGCCCGCATGAAGAATCTCGTGTATTTTAAACAGAAAATCTGCCAAATTACCTGAGAAGACAGAAATGAAGCTCATCAATGATGTTGTAAGTATGAGATGCTTACTCAACAGTGTCGGGTAATGGAGTATCTCGCAGATCTGGAAGGCGAGTTCCTCGCGGATTTCAGCTGCCAAAAAACAACCCTCGTTAATGGATTTTACAGCAGAATTGAAGCAAAAATCCAGCATGCAACTGAGATTCTCACGGATTTTAGCTACAGAATGAAAAAATGGCATATTCATAAAAATGGTACAGTTTGAGAGTCTTACCTGAGTTCTCGCGAATCTTCAAAGAAAGGGTGCAGTTTTAGAGTCTTACTCAAGGTGAAGATAGCTTGAAGTGGGAGAAGAATGGAGATGGTTGCAAATGCTTTTGAAATTCAGATAATGTTGAAGTGCATGCGTAATGAGTTGTAAAAAATAGGGAAGTACTCTTTCAATCCCTCTTCATTACTACTCACATTATTTCCTTTTGCTTTATTTTGTTTTTTTATTTGCTTTTACTTCATTATTTTCATTTTTTCTTTTATTTATTTCTATTTTTTCATTTTATTTTATTTTAATTGCTTTTATTTTATTATTTTCATTTTCGTTTTATTTTATAGATTATATGATTATAAACCTGTTCATTTTCAGGTGAATGATCACATTAAGCCTGGACGATATCCAGCAACTAAGCTAGCAACGGACTAACTCCGGATAATTTTCAGTATTCAAGCAACCCTTGAATATTCAAGCCTGGACGACATCCAGCAACCAAGTCAGCATCGGACTACCTCCGATCCAATTTCTAATATCCAAGCTACCCTTGGATAATTTAGCATGGACGACATCCAACAGTCTCAAGCGGACTACCTTCGAATATCATCCAATTTGCTCGGGCTACCCCCGAGAAATTCATCAAAGCCTGATCTATCTCCAGCATGTCCAGATCTGACTACCTCCGACCGTTCTTAAGCTCAATCGGATTACCTCCAACCAATTTTCCAGCTCATTCGGGCTACCCCCGAAAGTTCACTAGACTAGCTCCGACAGTTTGAAGGTATACTTTGACTTTCGTCTTACTCAGACTCAATCAAAGTGGGGGCTAACTGTAGACACCAAAAATAGTACCCAATAAGCAGCTCGAGGATTTTGGGCTTGTTAGAGTCCTCGTGGACTTCGGGATATATGGGCACCAAAAATAGTACCCAATAAACATGGGTCCAAATGAATCAGGCCCAAGATGATCCCTCGTAGATCCAGTACCCAGGTCCCTCGTGGATCTAGTATTCTCAATCAAAAGTCAACTCTCGAGTCAAAAGTCAACTATTGGTCAAAGTCAACTCAGAAATCCTCGCGGATTTCAAGTGAGCCCAAGATAGAAATCCTCGCGGATTTCGAGAAGGCGCAACACAGAAATGCAAATTTCCAAGCAACCCTAGATAATTCCTCGCGGATTTTTCAGGAAATTGGGCTGATTCTCGTGGATTTTTCAGGAAATTGGGGTGAAAATTGACTCAATTCAGAATAATTATCAATGACCCCGAAAAAACGCTTCTGGCTGATATCATGCCCCGGACCAGTGAAGATCCTCGCGGATCTGCCAGGCCAGCCCAGAAAAATGTCTCGCGGATCTGCCAAGCCAGCCCACAAAAATGCCTCGCGGATCTGCCATGCTAGCCCAAGAAAATTCCGTGGATTTTCGCAGTCCAGCCTAGCAGTGTCTCGCGGATTTGTCAGCTCAAGCCCAGCAGTGTCTCGCGGATTTGTCAGCTCAAGCCCAGTAGTGTCTCACGGATTTTTCAACCCAAGCCCAGCAGTATCTCGCAGACTCTCGGGGATTTGCTTTCTTTTGAATTGTTGCGGTTGCTATTTCTGGTCAATTGGCCGATAGTTTCCTAGGTCAAATGAACCGCCACTCCCCACTCCCTCCACTAGACAGTTCCTCGCGGATTTCTGGTGAGAGGGGGGGAGGAGTAACTGCTGCGAATAACATCTGGACATGTTGCCTATAAAATGGGGGTTCAAGCGGATTTTTGGGGGGATTGGGGTCTGATATAGCTGCATTCTTAAGCCTGCCAATAGGAGAGAACAGAGAAAACATACATACTACCAGAGAGTGAGATCCTCGCGGATTTCTGAGGAAAAAATCATTTTCGTGCCAGTTCTGAGTGAGATTCACGCGGATTTCTGAGGAAAAAATCATTTTCGTGCCAGCCCCGAGTGAGATTCTCGCGGATTTCTACGGAATAAATCATTGTCGTGCCAGTTCTGAGTGAGATTCTCACGGATTTCTGAGAAATAAATCACTACCGTGCCGGTTCTGAGTGAAGAGACCCAAATTCTTACACAGAGCCTCGCGGATTCGCGAGGATTGGGTATTTTTTCCTTTTTTTTACTTTCTATTTTCATGCTCTTTAATGATTTGT
Source organism: Portulaca oleracea (assembly GCA_029582165.1). NCBI lineage: Eukaryota > Viridiplantae > Streptophyta > Magnoliopsida > Caryophyllales > Portulacaceae > Portulaca > Portulaca oleracea. The sequence continues at coordinate 37,758,703 of CM055868.1, forward strand.
AATGATGCAGTTCCCGTGCCCCACCCGCTGTATTTTCTTTCGTTTCATTTTGTTTAGACATTTGCTCGTTTTATGTTTGAGTGTATGCATTAATTTCAAAATTCGGTGACAACTTTGTTTTTCTAGTTTTTTTTTTCTCTTTTTCTAAACCAAAACCCGATAGAGTAAAGGCCATTTTGACGGGCGGTGTAGGAGCAATCCTCCTACACCTGTACCTTTACCCCCGAGCTCGTTTTCTGGTTCGAAGATCGAGGAGTTCTGACTTTGTTTTGTCAATTTTTTAAAAATTGGCTGGCGACTCCGTACGTTTCATTTCGTGCAAGTTAATGTCTTTTGTATGATTAATCTTTGTCTCAAAATTTCAGTGGCCTTGACTTGAATGGCGAATCAGTTTGGTGCACGGCTCAGAAATCCTCGCGGAATTCTTGCCAGTGGACTGAGTCAGATTCTCAATTAGGTTGCAAATAGTCACTGGATGTAAAATAACAGACCGGCCATGCATACCAGTTGAAAATCCTCACGGATTTTTGGCCCGTATGCATGTTTGGAGCGTTATTTTGACCTCCAGTGACCAGTGTCTTATTCGGTATGGGCTTGGACCTCGTTTGATCCAAGAAATCCGCCATGATTTCATGCTTTCTTAAAGTCTCGGTCCATTTGCGAATAGATACGGTCCACTATAATTTTGAAACCGAGGATTGAACATATGTTAGGCATTAACTACATGAAATGATAAATTAAAATATTTATTTTGTGAATGTAAAAAATTGATAATGCACCCTAGGAAAAATAAGCAACCCTATCATCGACTCGACACTCTGTGGGGGACCGTGCCCTCCGGGCTGCGGGCCCTACAACAACATAACATTATAAAGGGTAGGGTAAAGTCAAACATAGTGAGCCAACATAAGTTGGAAAGCACAAGTGAGTGTTTCTCAATTTGGATGGGCTTAAACCACAAGCCGACCATTTTAAGGAGAATCAGTCACTTGAATTAACAAACTTGTGTTAACTCATGGTGCATTGGCTATTATACGGATATTTAGGCTCAATTTTTTAGTCTAAATGCATCCTTTTCCCATGCCTTTTCCTCAGTTCCATGAACAAATATAGTGTTTTTATGTTATTTGTCTTCCTTTGTAGGTATCTTAAGCAATTATGCCCTTGTGGAGGAAAAGTGCGCAAAAGAAGCCAAAACCAGGATTATTTGAAGAAGGGTCTGGATCCCAACATGAATCCCGAGAAAACCCAGCACGAGACAAAGGAAAGTTGAGCCTTAGCCTCGGCGAGAGTCAAGAGGACTAGAGCCACCAGAAGGGGTGTCACAGGTTGTGAGCCAGACTGTCATGGCCATGACCCAGCCTTCCCTTGACTAACAAACTCAAGAGCCTTGACCCCTGAACATAAAGGGTGTCATGGTCGTGACACCGAGTCTCGCGGTCGTGACACATCAAGAAGATGAATTTCTAGAGTTTGAGAGACAGATGCCTCACGTTCATGACCTCCAAGAAAAGACTATATAGAAGACCCCTTATGACCGTGACAACCACAGGTCACGCGCTTGAGGGATGCGAGGCTTACGTTGCTCTTCGGTTGATTTTCATGCTCACGATCGTAACGCACCCTGTCACGATTGTGACACCCGAGTTTTCCAGTTTTATTTTGAGGTAAAACAACTGCGTTTCGACCCCTTTTCCTCCAAGTATATATTGTGAAACTCGAGATTTCGATAGCAGCGATTATTCCCTCGAGTTTTATTCCTATGTTTTATGGTTTTAGGATTTGTTAATCTCCATTAAAGCACTCTTAATTAGTCTTCTACTAAATTAATGCAATTTCCTATTGATTCCATTGAAGAATTCAAGATCTCTATTGCAATTTTAAGTCCTTTTTTTTACCTCTACCTAGCTAGTGAAACCCTAATTTAGTGAGTTTTACTCTTCTTTCTATGAATTGTGTGTTTTTAATTAGTGCAATCGTGTTGGTTTATGTTTTGATTGCTTTGATTAGTGTTTCTATGCTAGCTTTTCATTGTTGTGCTAGAATTAGGTTAAACTTTGCTTTCATTATTGAATTAGTGTTACCATGAGTATGAGTAGCTAAGTTCCCTTGGGGTTAGGGGTAATTAGGGCCCCTAATGGGGATTAGGTTTGGATTAGTGGGATTAGGGTGATTAATGAGGTAATTGAGTATTCCTCCCTCTATTTCCACTTGATGTTGAAGGATTTTGGTGCAGAGAGGTTATAAATCCTCCCCCAAACATCAAGTTGGAGATAGAGGTAAGGGTAATTAGTTCCTAATCCACTCTAGAGAGGGATTTTGGAACCAATTAGATCGGATCTCATTTTTAATACTATCAAAGCCCGTCATATGCGAGAGTGATGACGAACTTTGGGAAGTAAGCAGCGTTTTACCACTCGTGAGAGGGAAATCGATGTTAATTTAGCCATGCAATTCTCATACTCAATAACCGAATGTCGATCATTCCTAAAACCATGAAATCCGTGCTTAATTCTTCACTAGGTTGGCCTAGTAATACCCCCGAGCCCTTCTTTTCCCTATTTTATTAATCCTTTGCTTGAAAACCACTACCTAAACTTTGTTACTTAGAACCGTTCTTGAGACCAAAGACCGAATCTGAACATTAGGGCCCTAACTCCTCGAGCCATAACGATCGTTGTCCTAGCCCGTTAGGAAAACGTTAAACAACGGACTAGAACAATGTCTGACAATCTAAACTTTCTACAACATATTTTTTTATTTACTCACGGAAAGTAAATATTGTAAAGGGCCGAATAAGGCTAACAATAGGTGAGCTAGATTAAATTTATAAACTTAATGAATAAATCTATCACGGATCGGCCTAAACAACAGGCCTGCCATTAACTTTGGGATTCAATAATTAATTCTATAAATTAATTTATTCTAGCCTAGTAACTATTATGCGGACTAGGATAATACCCACTAACTTGGTTTGATTATTAGTGAGATTTTTTGGACCTTAACTTATAGGTGATAGGGTTACCTAGGAAAGAGGGTACACGACTTATGTCCAGTGAACCAAGCAAACAACAATCCAACTCAAGTTTGGACTCTCAAAAGCAGCAACACAAAGAGAATCCTCAAATATCCAACTCAAAAAACTAAAGAAATGAAAAACAAGAATGATTTCACCTAGATTAAATAGTGGTATCGCCTGAAACTCTGAAATCAAAGATGTTTCATTTCATTTCTTACTTGACAACCCTGACAAAAACTTGGTCAAGGCAAAGAAGGGACTAATCGACCCAAGTTTTGGTGAAAGATCCCAATTTGGTTGGCGATTCTTCTTCTTGAGACAAATCTCGAGTATAATCCATGCTAGTGAGAGGAGAATGTTTTCAAATTTTCCCTTGAAAAGGAGATCAGTCCTTCGTGTCTTACTCCAACAAGGACATTGGAGGAGACACATGACGAACCACAGGTTTCGTATGAGGATAGCCCCATTGATAACATTAGGTTTTAATATAGATTCTCCTTTGATAAAGGAACGGGAGGATCGATATGAGGAAACAGGGCGATGGTTGCCATGGGGTGATAGGGTTTAAGGCTAACGAGTTGTATGAAAAGGGGAATAAATGTTGTGACTCTCTCTCACTATAGGGGCTTCACTCTCTCTCTAGAGAAATATAAGTGTTTGACTTGTTGGTTGGACACTTGGATTGGACAATGGATTCATCCAATTTGGATTATGTTGCCCGGAAGGACTATGTTGTAAAAACCGGACCGGACCGACCGGGAACCGGGCACGGGACCGATTCGGCTCTGAGGTTAGCCCGTCTGCCTGGTTTGACCGTCAAAAACTGGTCAAACCGGGTTGAACCGGACGAACCGGTCGCCCCGGCCGAGCCGCGATCAGACCAATTTTTTTAAAAAAAATTGCAGTTTTTCAAACAAAACCTGGAAACTTGAAACCCTAATTCTTCGACTTCACTCGTCTCTCGCTGCCTCTCTCTCGCCTGGAGCCTGCTGCTGCCCTGCCCTGCCCTGCTCCCTCGCCTCTCGTCGGTTACCATCGCAGATCCCGACGCCGACCACCGTTGCAGAACAGAGGTGTTGAAGGAAGTGAAGTGGGTCGAAAGGAAGGAGATGCATGTGCAGCTGGTCGTGTTTGCAACAGTTTCACTCAGATCACTTTTGCTAGGCTGGTTCTCTTTTGGCTCTTTGCGGTTAAAATAACCAAGCTAAAAGAGGTGGAGGAAGGTGTAATTGAGATTAGAGAGTGATAACCTGGCAATTGGCATGTGTTGCAGCTGAAACCGACTCAATGCCTCCCCTAATTTCAGACCCTAGCTAACCTCAAAGTCCCCTTCCTGTGCTGTTGCCTTTCCCTGTTGACTGCTCCTAGAGGATCGTTGCTCTAGTTAGCTTCTTGAGTAAATTACATTAGTCTTCAACGCTCCATGAAGGGTGGCTGGGTGAACCAGTTGCCCTCTTATTAGGACTGCAATTCTTCCATCCATGGATGGTGGCCTTCTCATTGTTCATGGTCTCAAGTTGGACACAAATGTCTTTAAGGTAATAAAAGTCCTTGATGACGTGATATCCCAAGTGATGGGATAGGCTGCTTTTGAGAACTTGTTTGAAGGTAGTCAACTGTAGGCGCAAAGGTATAGTCTCATTGATGTGAGACAACTTGGTGTGCCATCTTTCAAAATAATCCAGGAAGGACTCGTCTTCCCCTTGCTTCATGGTCGTTAGGTCATCCATTGTGGCATGCCTCTTCTGGATACGACTGTAGTGATTGATAAAGGCCTTAAACAGCTCATTCCAACCAGCCTTGACTTGAGGTGATACGGCAAGGTACCATACTTTGGCTTCTCCATCTAGGGTGGACGGGAAGACTGTAGGGTACAAGTCAACATCAATCCTGTGAAGAGGCCGGGGTCAGTCGCATAAACTCCTCGATGTGGTGAGTAGGATTCTTAGATGGCTTGAATTTAATGTTAGGCACCTCAATCTTGTCAACAATTTTAATGATAGGTTGTATAGGCAAAGGTACATCTGTGTACTTGTCAGCAAAGGTTGACACAGTGCTCATCATCCTTGTAAGACTCTCAAGTTTTTGTTCCAAGGCCTTGACAGCAGGATTTTCAATGACTTTGGGAACTTATAAGACTGCCTTGGATTTCCCTTTGAATGACCCTGAGCCCCCTGACTTATGGACTTCTATAACATCATCATCATCTCCCTTAGTACTTAGACCCAACTTCTCATTGATCATTGTGATGGCCTACAACATGCCATCCATTACTTGTTGTTGCTCATGGAGCCTCTTCTCGATCTTTTGATCCTATTCGAAGGAATTTGCAAAGACTAAGCCTTGCATCTTAGTGAAAAGACCCTCCAGCTGTTTCGAAATATTGGCTTCAGCGCCTCGGACAGGGATCTCCATGGTATGATTACGAGCTCTGGCTTGGATGGTAGACGGGCTGCAGCTCAGATTCGAAACCAACCGGCCCAGTACGTAAATTTCTGATGTAGGCCCGGAGTCAATCTCCTATCCGATGTATGCATGTCCTAAAAGACCTATATGAGACCCTAACAGACTCGACGCCTTTATGCTGACCAAAAGATGACTTACCCACTTCTTTGGGAGTGCATGGCCTAACTCTATATGGACGTAACGACAGAACATTGTAAAGGACCGAATAAAGTCAGACATAGCGAGCGGATCATAAGTTGAAAGGCGCAAATCAGTGTTTCTCAATTCGGATGGGCCTAATCCACAGGCCGACCGATTTAAGGAGAATCCGTAACTTGCCCCAACAATTCAGACGACTCAAGCTATGTTGACTATTATGCGGACTATAATAATGTTCGACAAGACTGACGACCCGTTTTTTTTTATCTTCTTTTTTTAAAATTTTTTTTTAATTTACTCAAAGAAAACAGATAGAGTAAAAGACTGAATAAAGCCAACAATAAGCGAGTTATAATTAGTTTATAGGCTTAATAGACAAATCCAATATGGTTGAGCCTAACAACGAGCCGACCATAAATGTGAGGGATTTAATAATTAAATCTACAAATTAATTTACTCTTGCTTAATGACTAATATGCGGTCTAAAACACTATCCATTAACATTGTTGGACTTTTAATAAACTTGGACCTTAAGAGAATTTCATAAAGGGTCATATAATATCATCTGAGGGAGTCAATTTTTATTTATTAATTAAAATAGCTAACCCTTGAACATAAATGGGCCCTTCCTTTGGGCTAACCATAATGCCTCTTGGATTAATTATATTAATCAATAAATAATCATTTTCTCAACCCAATGAATTTTATATGGACTAGAATGAAACCTCCAAACTAGGGTCGACTCTTTACAGAAAAGAAAAGGGGAAGGGAAACACATATACACATAGCATACAACATGAAAGGTACCCTAAACCAAGGTTCTATATTCATGGTTTACTATGGTTGGGTTAACATGGCCTACCGCACGTTCTCGCCTCGATTCACCTAACCCCTAAAAATTTGTGGGTAAAGGAGTGTGAGATGTTGCTCATCGGACTTCAAGGAAGCCCATTGAGTGTAACATAGGGAGAGGAGAGACCAAATGCTTGGCGATGTAGGGTGCATCACACAAGTAGTGGTCGCCCGCTCTCAGGAAAGAGTCCTAGTTATTACTTAAACCGTCGCCTTTGTGCTCCCGTGTCAAAAGACCCGTCGAGTGGCCCGATATGCAAAAAATGCCTAAAAAGAATAATAATAAAATTGCGAAATAAATCAACTTCTCCCTTTTACAATTTCAAATTAATTCGATTTGTTCAAATTTTACCCTTTTTTTAAGTTTTAAGTTCCCAGTGGAGTCGCCAATCTGTAGGACCCGAAAAAATTCCCGTTCGGGGAATTGTTTTGGACGCGCTACTTAAATGATCAGGAGCCGACTAAGGTTGCTTAATCCTTAAATAAGGATATTTTTTTACTTTATGAAATTCGTTTTCGGGTGATGAAACTTTATTTATTTACAAATCTAATTATATTATTTAAATACTCGAAATTGCACCAAAATATTTTATTAATGATTTAATACCAGCCCATTACCGAATCCAAGCCCAAAAAGAAGCAGATGGGCCGCCAGAAAACATCAAAAGTCACAGGAGTTTTGATGATTTTTCGGCTGGGCCATGCGTTTCCTCGGCCCGGAGGAAATGGGTGGAAATTAACAAAAGCTATGCGGCTTTTGCTAATTTCTGGCCCATTTTCTCCCGGTTTGCCTTGGATTAGTAAAAAGATGATTTTAAATCATTTTTAATTATTTTGACGCAAATACGTATATTTTAAATAATTAAAAGAATTGTAAAATCATAAAAGAGTCGCCAGCCGATTTAAGGAAATCGACAAACCATAAAATAAAAAGTTATAACTCCGGTCTACGAAACCTGATTTCTAAGATCGGGTGTAAGGTTACGAATTCGAGAATTATAAGAACTCTCGAATCGGCCGGTTGGAAAATAGAGTCTACTAAAATCGAACTTGAAATGAAAAGAGCAAGGAGAAGTTTAATAAATTTCACAATATCATATTCTTAATCATGCAATATAAAAAGGATGAGGTTTTCTTTTACAAAACAAGTACAAATGAAGGAATTAAAGGACAAATTACACAATTGAAGACAATAATAATGAAAAGCAAACCTCACTTAAAGGTAGCGGATGAGATGAAAGTTGATCCCTTGACTTGACCTTGGCTTCGAACTTGAATGGAAGGGTGTGTGTGGTTAGAAGGATAGTGTAAGAATGATGATATAGATATGATAAGAGTGATTATAAGAGAATTAGAGAGGGAGTATGGATAATGGAATTTTGAGAGAGTTTAGGGGGAGTGATGATAATAATTGGTTATCATGAGTGAAGAATGATGGGGTATTTATAGGTGGAGGATGGATATTTTGGAGGGAAATGGAGGGAGACATATCACACCAATCAAGTCTTCTTCACCATGCAAAAGGAAAACCCCAGCGGGTTTTGATCAGAGTCAAGCAAAGTCAACTCACGCGGGCAAATATCATGGGATTGCATGGGGTTGATCATGGCGCCAAAATCAGAAAAATTAATAAAACCCCAGCGGCTTATAAGATTAAAACACACGGATTGGTGACGTGGCAAGTAGAGGCGGGTTGCATCTGAATATAAAACCCCAGCGGGTTTTATTGATTTTCCTGGGCTGGATTCATGGGTTCGCGCTTTTAGACCTACTTATGGCCTTCTAAAAACTCAGCAGGTTTTATTATTTTTACGCGGGTCGCTTTGCTTTGTTGGACCCACTTTGCTGATACTTGGGCCCAATAACCCATTTTGGTGTTCGGCCCAAATGTCCTGCTAAGTTTCAACGAGTCGAAATTTTAGCGGTGCAAATCCCGGTGTCTACACCTTGGCACAACAGTTATCCTTACAATATTGTAATGATCTTAGCACAACAGTTATCATTCATACTCTCTGTTTTGTCCATTCATTATTGAGTTATGTTATTTAATTTTTGTTTATGGTATTTGCATTGGGCCAGGAAGAGTACATGGTTTTTCATAAGGTTTACAATAGCATCAGCAGAGGTAGATGGTTTTTCATAAGGTTTCACCATTCATCAACACTATTGGAAGTGGCATCCCTATTCCTTTTTGCAGTGTGCAAGTGGCGGTTATGGTTGAATTGATAAAATGTCATTAGTGTGATTACATGCGATTAAGTTTGATAAATTGTGTATAGGATGGGGAAAGATGGAAAAATATTTAAATTGTGTATAGGATGGATAAAGATTGAAAAATATTTATAATTTTTTTTCATAAGATTGTAAACAAAGCAAATCACATCAATCACGTCACCATTGTTAAATATATATTTGCAGTTGTTTACTTAAGGTGACCTCGGGAGCCCAAAAAAATCCAAAATGAATAATCAAAATGAAAAAAAGTGGGATGCCATTATATTGTCGTTGTGATATTAGCATGCCTAAATTTGATATTTACAGACACCAAAACAGCATCTCTGGAACATGGAAGTTGAATATGTAGCAAAATCGCATTAGGACAAGATGTTAAGCACTGCTAGGCAATGAGAATCCTTTCCATGTCAACTTTCAACAAAAGTCACTTTGAAAATAAAGTCATGCTGTGCCACTCAGCCTTGCGGCTTGAAATGAGCAAGCACTTGATCATTATATGATGTTTCTGTCTGTATACACCATATTTATACACAATACACAGGAAGCTTGAGATTTGAGAACGGGGCAACTGTTACATCATCCAACCTTTGCATCATAGCTACAAATGAGACTACAATAGTTTTTGGTTTCGGCCTTCTCGGAGCAGTGAAAGTCAGACATTAGGAGGCACCTGTCGGATTTCTAACTAATTCCCGTTGTCTTGCACGCTCCATCTTTCGCTTCCGCCATTCTTCCAAGGCTACAACAGGAAAAAAGAAACTTTAGAATGCAGATGATATTGGGTCTTCAACTATCAACTTCGAATCTAGGCTGCATGAGAGATCTCAAATTCGAATCTCTGCAGCTCTCATTCTTATTTGCACAAGGTTACGGAAGCTTTTGCAACATTCAAACTTCAAGCCCAAAAGGATATTCACGTGAAAGGGAGGGTTAGCGTATAATACCATTTATTAAGTCTTCAACTATCAGCTTAAGGTTTTAATTTAGATAAATCCACAAAAAGAGCTCAAAAATGATTTCTGAGTTTCGGCATATATGCGTATGCAATTCAATTACGCTAAAGAGTGCTTAATTGACAACATTTACACCGCTCCTCAACCGACAGGTCCCAGACTCTAGCAATGCACAACTACTAGTGAGGCTTTTCTCTTGAGAAGGGGGGGGGGGGGGTGGGGGGATGGGTGTGGGGGCATCAATAGGTTGGCTCCTTCTCTTGCTTTCTTCCCCAAACCTACATTCTCATGTCTTAGGTAATACAATGAGAGTGAAGTCAAACAAACTATATACGCAGATCAATCATAAGGGTATGCAAGACAATGACCATGCACTGCAGGAACCAACAGATTTCTCTTAACACTTATTTGTCTCAAATTCTCAATGCAAAAAGCTTAGCTATTGAACCAAGCAAATGATGCAATAACAAGGATCTTTGCAACCACAATTAGCTGCATCATACACTCACATCCACTTCTGCATAGGCTTGAATCATCCATGTTTTGCAAGAAACGAAATGCATCTTACAGAAGAAAATCATACCCTTATCACATATGATCTAAACAACTCATATAAAGACATAAACATGTATTCAAAGAATTAGGGAATGATACAAAACAATAGACAAGCATGAATAGCAAAAGTGGTCATGAGTTCAAGGGCAGAATCATACCCAGATCACGAACCCACATTCATATTCAGATCACATACCTTTCAAGTTAGATGCATCTGAGAATGTGCGGGCATTTATTAGTCTTTTAGAAAGGTCAAGCGCAGCAGTCTGCTTTGTCTCTTTATGCTGAGCTGCCTCAGGCTCCGCTGTTGCATCTTGCTGGATTTCTCTAACCTAAATTCCATGAATACTTTCATTACTTTGCCATGAAGAATAAATCACTTGCAACACAAATCATGTCGCCTGCCAAACTACTGATATCATGTCATCACACAACCAATGGCCCTAACCTCCTTGCCCAGGATCACACAAAATGCATTGCTTCATATTGTTTACTAAAATAAGTTCACAAGCATTTCAAAGGCAAACTATTGTTCATAAGCAGATCTAATAAGACAAGTCTGATACGAAAAGATTCGTAATTTGACAAAGGCAAGCTGAATGCATACTCTTCGAATTAGTTTCAATGGCTGCATTGCTAGCCGAGCCTGCTCCAATTCCATGACATACCTAACATGAACTGAAATTAAATGAACAATAAAGCCAATGTCAAATACCTCATCAACTATAATAAATTGCTCAAGCATCGATGCAAAATATGAAAGAGAAACTTCCCGACTCCAGTCGGTCTAAGAAACTCCAAATCTAAAATCCCAATTACAACAATGACGCCAAGGTTTAGCAATCAAAGCTCATTAAATCTGAAAGAAAGAGCAGGTAGCAACCAGCTCAGTTGGGCGAAGTTTCTTAATGTGAACACCACATGCTTCAGCCCAAATCTCTGGCAAATTTGGATAACCACTGACAAATTTCATTTCATACGCAAATTTTCAGACTGTACCAAATAGGGGTAACGAAATTATCAAATAATCAAAACCCAGAAACAAAACAAACGAAAGTACAAGGATTCATCTACAACATAAGTACCTACATCTATTTTACTGATGAGCAAAAGCAAGAGATAATAATAATGAACAATATATAGAAAAGAAAAGAACCTGATTGAGGATGACGAGGGAAGAGAAATCCTTGCACCAAGTAAAGGGCAGTGAGAACATTTAAGAAACAAACAATTAAGGTTGCATTCTTGAATGAAAACCTCAATTTCCATGAATGCTGTGTCTCCATTTTTCCTTCTGCTTTTGGGAGATGGTCAACCTGAGCTTCATTTGTGTGTTTGAGGAAAGGAAAATGAAAGGGTTCCCCCCACCTAACTTCCTGTGTAAGGGCAAAAGCAAGGGGGCAATAACAGGGTGTCAGCTGTTCACTGTTTTCTTAATTGTTTGACTATTATCGTCAGCGGTGTTGTTCTTCAAAATTGAGAACACTAAGTACATGAAAAGGTATCATTAATGATAAAGAATGAGTTGAGTAATGAAGTAAGAAATGGATAATATATAATTATTAAAATATTACAAACAAAATAGATAAAATAAAATTAGTTTTATTTAATATTTTCTCTCTCATTGTCTCTCTTTTTATGTCTTCCACATCTTTCTTTCTCTCATACATTCCAAAAATAGTACAATTATGCTGCAGTATATTTGGTATGCCATCTTTTTTTTTTATTTACACTCTCTCTTTCATACTTGTTCCAAAAGTATGTCATCGGTGATAGCCTTAACAGTTTTGTTAGTTATTTACATTATTTTTTTATATACAAAAGAGTGTTTGATAAAATTAGTTGTTTTTGTTATCATTGTTTTTCTTAAAGATTTTTGGACTATAATACACTGAACTTTAGGGGTATTGGACAATAATGCATTGAACTTTTTTTTTACTCTAATACACTGAACTTTGAGGGTATTGGACAATAATGCACTTAGAACAATTCCAGTGGTGGTTGACGCGGTGGTCGTCCTACTTTGAAGTGTCGTTTTTCTATTTTTTTCAGAAAAAATTTTTTGACGTGTAAGAATGTACTCATAAGCAGTATGACTAATATATTTTTCTTTGGAAAAAAAAAAGAAAATCGACACTTCAAAGTAGAACCACTACCAAGTCAACCACCACTGGAATTGTCTCAGCGCATTATTGTCAATACCCTCAAAGTTCAGTGTATTATAGTTATAGTTTAAAAAAAAGTTCAGTGCATTATTGATTTATTGTCCAATACCCCTAAAGTTCAGTGTATTATCATCCAATAATCATTTTCTTAATTTTTAATTGTACCCTTTACTTTATTCTTGTTATTTTTAACATAATATTTTTTTAAATTCATTCTTAGGTTTGACATTACTATCTTTAATTCATTTTTAAGTATCTTATCCATACTTTCAATTCATTTTTATGTTCAACATATTTTTTACTTCATTTTTAGTATTTTTTTTCCTTACTTAATTTTACAATTTAATGTAGAAATTCTATAAATTATTTATAGAAATTACATTATCCTAAACAATAGGTACATCATTAAAATAACACAAAATGGCAATATGAGTCTCTTATCGAAATTAACATGAAAAGAGAATGAACAAGAATATTTTGAACACAAGCATCATCATGATGGAAATCAGCCCTCTTTACTGTTTCAATATTGAAAGTAATTCACCATATGCGAGGCCATCTTTACTGTCTCAATGCCTCGGAACTGAGAACTCATCTTATTGTGCCTTCCATGATTGTCAAAGAGTCGTTCATAATGTCCAAGCTTACATGGTCCGAAGGTCATTTGGATTCCATAGAGCTATTTCAATCTGGGCATGCGTTGAGGACGTTTATTTGGAGCTGGTTGTTCTTTTCAACTTGGTTTGTGATTCTCTTCTCTTTGGATGTCAAGGACGTTTATCATTAAGCTTTCCTAAATACCAATGGTTGATCCATTTGGAGGTCATTAGCCTTCTATGCAATCAGAATATATCCATGAGGACCTCCATCTCTAGTATGCTGAGAATTTGGATGTCCAATGACGTTCCCTACTGGAGGAAGACTATTAGCACCTTTTTTGACTTCACTTCCTGAGTTGTTGAGGTCTTTCCAATTCAGTGAGGTGTTTGTCATTGAGGTCCTTTATGAAGACGTCACTTTCGAGCTGTTGAGGTCCTTCCAGCTCGTGAGGTGAATATCCAGCCTTGCCCACGTGAGGAATGATGCTACAATAAGAAAGCGCCATGTGTGATGTTTCTAGAGCCTTCCACTTCTTCTAGAAGTTTTATGAAGATGCCATGTGTGACGTTTTTATTAGTTCTCATTACTATTGTTCTAGAAGCTTCATAAGTTAGTTACATATTAGCTTATTCTGATGTAATTAGTTTAATTAAGCATGATTAGGACATTTTCTTTTTGCTCAAGAAACTCTTAATTAGAGTTTAGCTGGGTTTTAAATACCCCTTCTGTAATGTCATTCGGCAACTAGTGAAATGATGAAATAGTAGAGCCTTGAGCTTGCTTTGTTTGTGAGTATCTAACAACTCTCAAATTCTACCTCGGTATCTTGATTTGGCAATCAAGTGGTGATAGGTAGGACTTGATTTGATCCGTAGAAGGTTTGTCTGTAACTAAGGATTGGATTAAGGTTGCCCTTGTGAGAATCGGTCATGGTGTATCTGTAGTGATTGGTAATCACTTGTTTCTATCCTTCATTTTTCCTTTGTTTTTGTTCCTTGGTGTCGATTGAACATTCTGGGTTGTGTTGTTGCTGAATTCGAGCAGATAAACCTCCTTGATGTTCTAGCTAAATCGAAATCCATTCGATTCTAGTAGGGATTCATCTGTTTGCTGCTGCTTGAAAACCATTTACCCTGTTGTTATGGTTCAAATGTGTGTCCTCTGTTTTATTCGATCTCGAACAGCTGAAGAGCTCTATAGCAGTTCTTGAGCTGAAGGTCTTGAGCGTTGATCTCCTTGATGTTTGGTAGCCGGAGGTTGCTCGAAGTCTAACCGTCTGCAGGCTGACTGTCGGTTGCAGTTCTTCAAGTTCTTGGATGCGAGGGCTTGAGTGCTTTATCTCGATTGATGAACTAGACGAAGAAGACGACTGCAGTCTTTGATGCGAAGAACAAAAGTTGTTGAACTAGCCGGCGTTAGTCCTTGTCGCTTGTAGCTGGAGAGCGTCTGTAGTTCGATCTTATGAAGGCTTTGCAAGTGTTGCTGAAGAACTCTGAAGCAGTTCTTGATCTTGATGCGGTAGAGGCTTTGAGATTCAATCTTGAACTTTTGCAGACTTTGATCCTTGGCGCTTGTTAGCTGGAGACTGCTGGCAGTTTGATCTTCTGAAACCTCTGGAGTGCAGAATGCCGAATGCCGCCGGGGTAGACTGCAGTGTGTGTTGAAAATGAGGGAGATGGTCTCTATTTATAAGCTCTGGAGGCATAGGGTTGCCTAGGGTTTGAGTTGGGCTTTGGGCTTGGGCCCAAGTAAATTAATTATTCTTTTAACTTTAAATAAAGAAATAATTAATATTTTCTGCATCATAATTTACACGTGTCGTGACGCTATTGGCCAAGATATATTTCCATTTAAAATTTAATTAAATAGACCGTCGTAATTAATTTTACACGTGGCGGAAAATAATTGGCCAAATAAATTTAATTTATTTCCACGTGTCATCTTCTGATTTGTCGACAAATTTTTGCCTCCTACAGATGCCCCCTTCGAGAGTCGGTCGCGAACAAGAATTTTGAGTGTTTGAAGCGGCTGAGTCTCGAATATAATTTGTATTTAGTGGGCATACTATTGTGCCTAAATTTCAGCTGGGCCGAATGGAGTGCGTCGCTGATTTAAAGGACGAGGATGTCATCTTGGAGCAGAATTCAACCAACACGACTAAGATGCCCCCACATTGCGTGCTTGAATGAAGTTGTCAACCAGCTTGAGTATCCTGTTAATGGTGCTTACTTGAATCAAACCACTAACATGAAGATCTTGGCAAGTCAGAGTGCGGCTTAAAAGCCGAAAATTTTGATGATTTGGAAGTCGATCCCTTTTTTTTGTACTTTTGACTTGAGAGTCTTTGTTGTGACGACATAAAAGTCTTTAACCTTGTTGACTTTGGAGTCTTGCACGAGTGAACTATGGACTTTACTGACTTAAGAGTCTCTCTTATTAATTTATGAGTCTTTATCTATCTTGACTTGGGAGTCCTTCATCCTGTTGACCTCTGAGCCTTTAACTTTCTTAACTTTGGAGTCCTGCATCCTGTTGACTTGCGAGTCATTGAATTTTGCTAGCGTATCAGTCGTTCATTTTGACTTGGGAGTCGTGAACTCATGAATCTTTTGTCGCGGGTGACTTGGGAGTCTTTTTTGTGTTGACCTACGAGTAATTGTTTTTCTTCACCTTAAAATTTGATTTTGACGACTTGGTAGTCTTGAATTTGGCTGACTTGGAAGTCATCAATTTATTTGACTTGGAAGTCGGTTGGTTTGATGACTTAAGAGTCTGAAGTTTGTTGACTTGAAAGTCTTTGGATTTGCTAACGTAAGAGTCGTATGCATCGTTGATATGGGAATCTCGAATTTTATTGATTTGGAAGTCGTGATCTTGACTTGTGAGCCCTTTTATTTTGTTAATTTGAATTTGGTTGACTTGTGAGTCTTTCATTTTGTCGACTTGGGAGTCAGGAGACTTGTTGATACGGGAGTTCGATTGACTTGGATGTCTTTGTAGTGTTGTTGACTTGGAAGTCAATGGATTTTGTGACTTAAAAGTTTTGAAGTTTGTTGATTTGAAAATCTCGAATTTTTGTGGACTTGGATGTCTTTAATATTTGTCAACTTGGAAATCGGTGAATTTAGTGACTTGAAAGTCTTGAAATTTGTTGATTTGAGAGTCTTGAATTTTTGCTGACTTGCAAATCTTGTAGATTGTTGACTTGGAAGTCATTGTCTTCTTTTTTCTTGACTTTTGAATCTTTCATTTTGTTGATTTAAATTTGGATGACTTGTGAGTCTATGACTTGAAAGTTTTGAATTTCGACTTGGGAGTCTTTAACTTTGGTGACTTGAGTGTTTGACTTGAAAGCGTTGGGTTTGGACTTTTACGATTCTTTCGCGGTGATGACTTGGAAGTCTTGGATTTTGACTTGGGAGTTTTTACTTTTGGTGACTTGAGAGCCTTTTTCTTGAAACTTTGGGATTTGGACTTGTAATTCTTTGGTGTTGATGACTTGGAAGTCTTGGATTTTGATTTGAATTTTTTTTTTTTTGTGGATGACTTGGAAGTCTTAAATTTTTGACTTGCGAGTCTTGATGCGGATGACTTGGAAGTCTTGAATTCTGACTTGTGAGTCCTTTTTTTCAAAGACTTGGAAGTCTTGAATTTTTGACTTGTGAGTCTTGATTTGAATGACTTGGAAGTTTTGAATTTTGACTTGTGAGTCTTTTTTTTTTGTGTGAACGACTTGAAAGTCTTGAATTTTTGGCATGTAAGTCTTTATGTGAATGACTTGGAAGTCTTGAATTTTTGACTTGTGAGTCTTGATGCGGATGACTTGGAAGTCTTGAATTTTGACTTGTGAGTCCTTTTTTTGGATGACTTGGAAGTCTTGAATTTTTGACTTGTGAGTCTTGATTTGAATGACTTGGAAGTTTTCAATTTTGACTTGTGAGTCTTTTTTTTTTTTTGTGAATGACTTGAAAGTCTTGAATTTTTGACTTGTGAGTCTTTATGTGGATGACTTGGAAGTCTTGAACTTTTGACCAGGAAAGTCTTCAAAATTTGTTGACTTTACTCGTCGATTCTTTTGTCTTTCTCTTTGCTTTCTATTCTCAATGTAGCCTCAAGCTTGGCAGTCTTTTCTTCCATGTTAACAGCTCCAATTGTTATCACCGTCATAACGAAGGTATAAGTAGATTCAATCTTTGCTTGCGAGAAGATAGATTCTTCTTCAGAAAAGTATTCTTCACTGGAATAGCCATGGTCTTCAAAGCCCTCAAATCGTAAGAGTCCACAAGGTGAAGTCTGCTTTGAGGCGAAGGTAATCGTAGTTGGCTTCCAAGACTGAGGAGCCCTTTGAGTTGTTGCCCCCAACGTGATGGAGCCGGTAATTGGATTTTTAAGTAATTGAGTTGGTGCATTCACCGTTGGTTTTCTAGCGTCGTAAAAATAGTAGCGGTGATAGTTGCAATCCTTCGAGTCGTTGCTCCGCTTGATGTGACACATGTAGTTGTTGACCCCTGGGATGAAGCTTGAGTCATCCTCCTTGTTGAGAGTCGAGAGACAACTTTCTAGGGTGTCATCACGTCGCTTGAGTCGAATGTTGAACTTGATTTCTAGGAGAAGGAGATGAGAGGCAGAGATGTCCCACCGGGCGTACCAAATTTGTAAACACAAATTTCGAGCCTGAAATAAATAAAGACAGGAAATATGAGAAACAAATTAATTTGTATTGATATTTAAATGTGTGCGGGTACAATCTCTGTATTCAATACAATAAAGTAGCCCTCTGATTCAATCTCCTGAAATTTGGGTGAGCCGAGGGCGCGGACGCTTGATCTCGATCTCGAACAGCTGAAGAGCTCTATAGCAGTTCTTGAGCTGAAGGTCTTGAGCGTTGATCTCCTTGATGCTTGGTAGCCGGAGGTTGCTCGAAGTCTAACCGTCTGCAGGTTGACTGTCGGTTGCAGTTCTTCAAGTTTTTGGATGCGAGGGCTTGAGTGCTTTATCTCGATCGATGAACTAGACGAAGAAGACGACTGCAGTCTTTGATGCGAAGAACAAAAGTTGTTGAACTAGCCGGCGTTAGTCCTTGTCGCTTGTAGCTGGAGAGCGTCTGTAGTTCGATCTTCTGAAGGCTTTGCAAGTGTTGCTGAAGAACTCTGAGCGCTTCTTGATCTTGATGCGGTAGAGGCTTGGAGATTCAATCTTGAACTTTGCGCACTTTGATCCTTGGTGCTTGGTAGCCGGAGATCGCCGCGCTTGATCTTCCAAGCCTCTGGAGTGCAGAATGCCGAATGCCGCCGGGGTAGACTGCAGTGTGTGTTGAAAATGAGGGAGATGATCTCTATTTATAAGCTCTTGAGGCATAGGGTTGCCTAGGGTTTGAGTTGGGCTTTGGGCTTGGGCCCAAGTTAATTAATTATTCCTTTAACTTTAAATAAAGAAATAATTAATATTTTCTGCATCATAATTTACATGTGTGGTGACGCTATTGGCCAAGATATATTTCCATTTAAAATTTAATTAAATGGACCGCCGTAATTAATTTTACACGTGGCGGACAATAATTGGCCAAATAAATTTAATTTATTTCCACGTGTCATCTTCTGATTTGTCGACAAATTTTTGCCTCCTACACCGGGTTGGCAACGACCCACAAAAATGGATTTTTAGGAATCTCGGGTTGGTGACGACCCACAAAAATGGATCCTTGCGGATCCGGGTTGGCGACGACCCACAAAAATGGATCCTTGCGGATCCCGGGTTGGTGACGAACCATAAAAAAAAATTGGATCCTTACGGATCCCCGGGTCTATAAAAAAATTGGATCCTTGCGGATCCCCGGGTCTATAAAGGCATAGGGTTGCAAGAGCTACCACAATGTCGGGTTTTGGCACCCTGTTTCCTGCCGAAATCGTGAAATTTGGATCCCGTGATCTACGGTACTCCCATGATGAAGACATGTGGAAGGATTATTGTATCTTGGTACTCCACTTTAGCGTGGAGATAAGCACATAGGCATATTTTTCCTTTACCCAATTGATATAAAATTACTATATTAAAAAGGGGAGAACACAAATGCATATAATGTGTCTGCACCATCAGCAATGTCATGACAATTAATGTCAAGAGGCTTGCCCTTCATCAGTATTTCTTCCTCTGGGACAGTAACAAAAGATAGTGAGGTTAATAAAATAGGGATGATCATGATGAACCATAAACTTTCAATTTAATGTAAGCATTTTTGCAAAAGAGCCAGATATGCACTGACGCAACAATTCCTTGGCTCTGATGTCAAAAGTCACTCAAAAATACATGGGAATCATTTCTACGAATTGTTGTCAAAATGGATGACAATATAGTATGAGGTGGATGGTGGTAAGGCTTGAATGGAATTAATGCCCAACTTGGTTATCTCAAGACTCGACGTATAAGCTTTTATGTTGCTTACCCATAAAATTTTGCAAATGATGCTTGGCATGGGCTGTTGACAGTAAAGCATTTGCTAGCTTTGTTAAAATTGATCGCAACAAAAGTCCTAGGACTTCATTCAGGCCATGAAATTTTTGGGCTTTATGTTTAGAAATCATTAGTGGGCATAGATGTATTATTTTACTTGCTAAAATAATCTACCAAACAAAAGGGGATAAGTCTTACGATTGTTCAATCAGAGGGAGTTTCGCAAATGTTTATGAAGTACAAGTTGACAATAAATTTTGGACTTTAGACTATTTTTTTAGTCCAGGTGAAATTTCAAGGGTTCTAAGGAGATATGTTCAAGACTTTGGTTGTCTTGTTAAACAAGCACTCAACGAGACAAAACAACAAATTGATTGAACTAGTTACTACTCCTATGACAAAAATTGTACGCCTGTTTAGAACTACGTTGACTTGATCCCATAAAGGGTACGTAGGAAACTCGACATTAAAATTTTCCGGGTTCAGTCACAAATTCAAAAAATATCGTCAAATTATTTTTGGGTTGATGTTCGAGTCACTTTATTTTTATGAGGGACAAATAATACATGGTCAGGTTATGTACGTGTCGCGAGCCAAAATGACCCAAGCTCCACAAAAACGTCAACCGACCCTTGTCAAATTTTTAAGTCCTCCGTGCGGACCAAATTTGAGCCAAATAAAAATACCCAAGCTCACAAAAAGCCTCGCCCTTACATAAAACCCAAAATATCTATTTTTGACCTTCTGTTACGTGACCTAAACAAATAAATAGGTCATACAGGTTGTCCTGTCAAACAGCCAAGCCCGCCAAACGGACCAAAAACCAAACCCATTACAAATATCCGAGCTTACAAAATTCTCCCTACTCTTAACGGGTCATATTTAGGGAATATATATATAATTTGTAACAAAATGTCGTCCTGTAACTAAGACACGACAACCCCGTTACGGGTCTCGTATCAAATCTCAAGTTCGCTAAACAGGACTAAACACAAGTCAGACAAAAAGTCTAACCTTGCAAATATTCCCCCTATTTGTTAAATTGGCCAAGTTTCAAGTTCCTCGGAAACTTGTAGTTACGAAATGTTTTCTTGTAACCTAAACGAGTCAACTCCGTCGCAGGTTTTTCCTGCTGTATTTTAAGTCCCTTAAATGGACCAAACTCGAGCCAAACACAAAGTCCAAGCTCTCAATTTTGTGCTACCATCCTAAAAGGGCTAAATTCAAAATCTAACGACTCCTAGTGCTGGTTACATGATACATTTTTCTCGTAACCTAAAACTAGTCGAATGCAAGTTCCACAAAATGATCCATTCTACATTTCAAGTCTGTCAAATGGACCAAACCCAAGTCAAGCACAAATCCTAGCTCACAAAAATTCCCCCCTCTTTCTTAAAAAGTTAAATTCTAAATTTATATAGCCTATGGTTACATATCATATTATTTTGTAATTGAAACAGGCTAAATCCAAACTCCACAAAATTATACCTTCCACATCCGTCCGTCAAATGGACTAAATTTGATCCAAATAAAAAGTTCCGAGCTCATAAATTTTCTTTCGAATTTTTATTCGAGCTGTAGACTCTAAACGGGTCAAGAACTACGTCGATAAGAGTACGTAGGAAGCCCGTAACAAGTACATGTACCACGGGTGCAATCGAAAAGTCAAATTAAATCATCCGACCCCATGAAGGACTAAGTCGGAAAGTGATAAAAAATAACGGAAAGGCTGTAATATTAACTTGGCCAAAATTCCGTAACAGGTTCAAGTCCTGTCGCAGCTATTTATTTAGCCGAACAAATAACAAAAACGGGCCAAAAATAATGGTTATTAATTTAACCTAAACAGCCCAAATAAATATTAAAATTTCTCAAACGAACTACGATCAGTTTGATCCCCTTCAAAGGGGTACATAGGCAGCTCACAATAAATAGTGAGTGCAACCCGAATTCCAAATTAAACCATATTTTCCCCCTGACCTGCACATGAAGAATGTGTACGGGTAGTACCCTTCTTAGAAGGTGCCTATTCGGCTACTATCTGATGCAATCAAGTTGCGGGTGGAAAATAAAAGTTGATGTAAAGTTACCTCGGCTAAAAATAAAACAAAAGAAGGAAAGAACAGTTAAACAAAGCGAGTCGGAATCAAAAGGTGGTCTCTTAAACGCGGACGTAATTAAGGAGGTCTATCTTCTTGAATAGGGTCGTACTCAAAGAAAATAATAAACCGATATGTACAAAAATATGTCGGAAGATTGTGTGGGCAATTTATTTAATTTATTTTATGTTATTAAATTTTTTGCTCAACACATGTCAATCTTAAAAATCTATACTAATCTTCACCCAAAATATACTTTCCAATCATGAATGCAAATTTCCAAAATTTAATTCATCCAAAAACTCACATTCGTGACTATGTTTTTTTACATGCAAAGCAACATATTACTATATCTCAAGCTCCTAACAAAACCTTTCACCATTTTTAACATTAAGAGCCATAAGAATTCATTCCGTTGCACAACAACCATATTCTAAGCACATGCATAAACAAATACTCACAAACCTCATGCTCCCACTGTGAGTTTATCTACCAATATATATGCATGTTCACAACTAACACACCCTTTACTTATTCAAACTTTAAAACGCAAATCCATCACCACTTACCCAATTCTCTCTTTAGTGCTTTTGTTCCCTTCAATCCCCACCTCTTGAACTTCAAGAATCACTTGATTAACTTCTGTAACAACATGCAAAACCTCTAAAAATCATATTATACTTATGATTCTTACTAGAAAAGAGAGAAGAGAAGAGGGATTATATTACCCTTTGATAAAAAGAGAAAGAGGTGAAAGGAGATCATGATGATGATGATGGCGGGATGGTTGCGGCGGCGACGGCGGCCAGAGGTGGCGACGGCCGGCGACCGGACTGACAGGGAGGGAGCAGCAGGGAGGTCAGATGAGGTGGATGGACGAGAGGGAGAGCAAGAGTGAGAAGAAGAGAGTGTTTAAGTGAATTTGAGTTGGGATTAAAAATGATTTCAATGAATCATTAGATACAAGCCTTTTATTTATACAAAAAGGCCCAACTTGACCTTCCCATCTCTCCCATAACCGGCCAAAGTGATGGCCCAAATCAAAATTCTATCCATTTTAAAATCCTCCTTACACTTATATATCCCTAACCCAAATTACTTAAACTTGGTATACTGTAAAATATTAGGGTAACCCATGGAAGCCCAAATAATTATGCCTATACACCTCCTTGTGACTCCCCATAATTATTTACAATCTGACTTGGATAAAAGAAAGATCCGATATATCGGTCTTAGAAATGAACAGCAAGAACGTTCACAATCATTATAATTTAACAGAGAAGGAAAAGAGGGAAAGGAAAAGAAAAAAAATTAAACTGATGAACTTGATGATCGTCGAACTGTTCAAGCCCTGTAAAAACACACTCTTGGTTAGAAAAGTTGGAACACGCGTTTTATTTAATAATTATTATTTTTAACCTTGATTAACGAGGTTAACTAATACGTATTAAGGGGTGATTTTCTTAGGGTTATTACAAGTCTGTTGCAATCCACTTTACTGAGTTTGCCCGTAGCGATGGGCATGCCCAGGTAGTAGAAAGGAAGCGTCCCTTCTTGGAAACTAGTGTGCTGGAGGATGGCTTCTTTGACGCTAGGAGGCACCCCACTAATGAGAATAGTGGACTTCATGGGGTTTGCAGCGAGCTCCGACGCATCCTTAAAATGTTTTAAAGCATTCAGCAAAAGATCAACTGAATCTGGATCATCAACACTAAAGGCCATAAGATCATCTGCAAAAACAAGATGATTCAAGTTGAATTTTGTGCATCTTGGATAATATTTAAAAGATGGATTATGCACAACTCCCATGAAGCAACGAGAGAGATAGTCCATAAGGAGGGTAAAAAGAAGAGGAGATATGGGGTCTCCTTGGCGAAGACCTCTTCCTCCCTTGAAGAAGCCATAGTTGCCCCAGTTGACTTGGACAATGAAGGAAGTGGTTGTAACACATTCCATTATCCACTGAATGAAAATTGCAGGAAAGTTGTAGCTGCAAAGAAGATCATGAAGAAAATCCCAATGAATTGTATCAAAGGCCTTGCATAGATCAATTTTGAAAAGACATCTAGATTGAGTATTCTTTCTGTTGAATCCACGAGTTAGTTCCTGGCAAAGAAGAACATTATGAAGTAGTTCCTTACCAGGAATGAAAGCAACTTGACTTTCATGAATGATGTCAGGAAGGACTTGCTTCAATCTGCTGGCAATAAGCTTGGAGATACACTTGTAAACAGTATTACAACACGTAATAGGCCTGAAATTTGCAGCAACAGTTGGGTTTGAAAATTTTGGAATGAGAACCAAAGTAGTGGTGTTCATGACTTTCAGCATTTTCCCATTCGAGAAAAATTCCTTGATTGCAGTGGTAACATAAGGCCCGATTTCATTCCAAGCTACTTTGAAAAACCCGCTGGTGAAGCCATCGGGACTAGGGGTCTTGTGATTAGGAATTGAAAACATAGCTTCCTTGATATCATCATCAGTAAAAGGAGCACAGAGGACGACATTTTAATCAAAATTTAACAAGGGACCTTGGCTAACAATATCTTCTTTGATGTTTACCCGATATGTCTATTGAGGACCAATAAGACCTTCATAATAAGCAGCTAGAGTTTGACCCACAACATTATAACCTTCTTCAATCACCCCATTGCTATTTTCCAGTGTATAAAAAGTATTTTCCAATTTTCTTTTCTTCATTCTTGCGAAGAAAAACTTCGAGCAAGTGTCACCATAGACTGACGCTTCAATTTTGCTTTGTTGAGAAATCAGAGAGATGGAGGAATTCAGAATGCCCACATATACTGGATTTTTGCAGCTTCTTCAAGCGCCATGAGGTTATCATCAATCCCAGACTGAGCAATTTGGAACTGTATGTCTTCTAGTCTTTTCTTGGAAATGTTCTGTTGTTGATGAATATCAACATATTTGCTACGATTAAGCCTCTTGGAACTGTATGTCTTCTAGTCTTTTCCTATAAAATGATGCAAGCCCATGAAAACTTTGGACCTCCGTAATAGAAGTAGGGGTCGACCACGAACGTATGGCCTCCACCTTGGACGAATCCATAGAAATACTATGTATCCCAAGAAGATGGCTTGGGAAGTACAAAAGTCACACTTTTCAATCTTCCCATACAACTTTTGCTTCCTCAACACTTCAAACACTCTCTCAAGGTGAGTTAAATACACGCTTTCATCCCGTGAATACACCAAAATATGATTAAAATAAACCACAACAAATTTCCCGATGAAAAGCCTTAATATCTCGTTCATGAGTCGAATGAATATGCTAGAAGCATTCGACAAACCAAAGAGCATCACCACCAACTCATATAATCCTCTATTGGTTTTGAAAGCAGTTTTCCACTCATCTCCTTCCCTCATCCGAATCTAATGATAATCGATTCTAAGATCAATCTTCGAAAAGATCCGGGAACCATATAGCTCATCCAACATGTCATCTAATCTCGATATGGGATACCGGTACTTGATCGCAATATTGTTGATTGCCCGGGTGTGCACATACATAGGAAGGTCCCATCTTTCTTCAACGCAAGAAGTGTCGGCACCGAGAATGGGCTCATACTCTCCTGCACGTACCCTCTCTCCACTAGTTCATCAACTTACCATAGCAACTCTCGAGTCTCCTCCGAATTACAGCGATAGGCCGCTCGACTAGGAAAGGGTACTCCGGGAATGAGATCGATGTGATGCTCGATTACAGGGAGGCGCGGTAGTCCAAGTGGTAAATCCACCGGAAAAGCATCGTCAAATCGACCAACGAGCGGAGCCAATAGAGGGTGTATGGGTTTCTCTAGCTCACTTTTGTTGGCTTCAAGGAGGAGCAAAGCATAGATGCCCTTCCCCTTTCCAAGATCCCTCTCAACTCGTGTTTCGCTCATGTGTTTGGGCTCCTCACATCTCACCCCAAGTTTTAAAGGTAGTAGCTCATGGGGATCTAAAGGTGTAAGCTTAATCCTCTTCTTGTTCGTGGAAAAGGTGTAGATGTTTTCGAATCCATCATGAACCGCACGCCTATCAAATTGCCAAGGCCTCCCTACTAAACTATGACAAGCGTTCATAGGCACCACATCACATACAATAGAATCCCGATACTTGGACCCAATAGAAAGAGTCACGAGAGCTTACTTTGTCACCTTAATTTCCCCCTTATCATTTAACCACTTCAAAGCAAAGGCCTAGGATGTGAAGTAAGAGGTAGCCCTAACTTCTCTACAACATAAGTTGACACCACATTCGTACAACTTCCTCCATTAATGATCAAATTGCAAACCTTCCCGTTCACAGTACAACAGGAGTGGAATATCATTTCCTGTTGTGCTTTGTCCACCGGAGCTTCACTCATATGTAGAACCCTCCGCAACATAAGCATTTCACCATGGTCGGAAGCTAGTGTGTCGAGAACATCCTCATCCTCAAATTTACTACCATTCTCCACTACATACTTCCCATCTTCTTGCGCTACTAACAACTCATTCTTAATTTCTTTCACTTCTTCGATAGTCATAGTTTTCCTAGTAGGACAGTCAGCTTGGAAATGACCATAGCCTTGGCATGTGAAACATTTCTTCCCCCTCCATCTTCTTAGGTAAGGCCGTGGAAATGGATAAGAGATTCCTTTACCCTTGTCAACCCTTGGAAGCGGGGGAGTAGTAGTAGCTTTAGGTATTTCTTGAGGCCTTGGTGATACCATAGGATTGGGCCTTGTGGGTGGAACAAATAATCTTTGAAAAGGACGAGCATTAGCCTTTTCCTTCTTCCTTCTCTCGATCTTAATGGCAAGGTTGCACAGTTCATCCAACGAGTGATATGGCTAAATCTCAACCTTTTTGGCGATTGTGGGAGACAAGCCGTTCAAGAATCGCATCATGGTCTGCTCGGGTGGCTCTTGGAGGTCACTCTTGATCCAGAGTTGCTTGAACTCTTGAATATACTCAATTATACTTCACTTTCCTTATTCAAGGGCGAAGAACCTCCATAATATGTCTTGCTTATAAGTAATTGGCAAGAACCGGTTAGCTTGTTCATGAGTTTCTTAAGCTTCCCCACAAAGAAATCTTTCGATGGCCATCCCTAGCCCGTTGTGCCTTCACGCTCTCAAACCATAATGACGCCACCTTAGTCAACTTCAAGCTTGCCGCTTTGAAGGCCTTCTCGTCACTATAACCCTTAGCTTTGAATATCCACTCAACCAGTTGAACCCATTCCAAATACTCATATGGATCAAGAGAACCCTACAATTCTGGTAGCTCAACTTCGATGTCGTGAAGATCATCCCTAAGAGAGTGTTTGCCTCTTCCCCGACGTTAAAACATATGTATGGAACCCTCATCGTCGTCGCTCGACTCAAATTGGGAGGAGCACACACGGGGCTTGGGGAAGGTCTCTCTCTCCTCATAGGTGGCGGTCGCATCCGGAGGTATGCATCAATCTTAGTGAGTCTTGCAATAACGACATGAATGACGTTTTCGATGCGTGAGAACCGACTAACTCGTAGCCTAGGTTAGGGGCCTCTTCAAGCAGGGATCCCATTGAAGTCCTTTGACGCCAGCTAGATTCCTCTCGGTTTGGATAGTTGGGATGTTATCCATACCAAGAAGAATAGGTGAAAGACGAATTGTATTGGGAAAATTTTGAGGAGCTAGGTTCTTTATAGTTGGTTTTGTGTTTGGCTTAGGGATTTTTGTAGCTATGCCCAAGAGAGACAATAGATGACACTTGTTGATGAAGAAGCAAACCACAAAAATATCAAGAACACCATAGTCCATCACCCAATCTCCAAAATAGTAACACAACCCCACAATACTCCAATAGTCACTTGATCAAGGCGAAATTTCAATCCAATAAAATCAATCACACCGGAAATGGAAATCACCAATATGATCATGCAATATTGAATAACCAAGACAATTAATAACAACAAAGATCAAGCAAGAGATAACCTGGAAGCTCTGATACCAAATGGAGCGTACGCGTTATGGGAATAGTAGAATTCCATGCTTGATGAATAATAATAATGTTATTCTTGAGAAGATAATAACCAATGACATGATTGTAGAAGGAGAGGAAATAGTAAGCCACCAAAGAAAACCCCAAAAGACTTTATTACCAATGGAACTTAATATGCTCTTGGGTAAAGGAAGATCCACCACCAAGAACTAACACCCCACCATGATTAGATAAAGGAAACTCCACCTTAATTAATAAAGGAATAACTTGTTTCACCACCATCAACAATGCAATGGATTTTAGAGCACAAGATTTTAGAGAGGATTTTGAGTAGGTCGCAAAAATACCTTTTTCATTCATCAAATGCTAAGTCTCTCTTTTGGGTAAGGATAATGATAGAACCCTAAGAGAGATTAGCACTAAAAGGGCCATTAACACAAGGATTAGTTACATTCAAAAGCCTAATCTAACCCAACAATACATTGGAAAGAAAAA
The DNA here is from genome assembly GCA_029582165.1 of Portulaca oleracea. Lineage (NCBI taxonomy): Eukaryota > Viridiplantae > Streptophyta > Magnoliopsida > Caryophyllales > Portulacaceae > Portulaca > Portulaca oleracea. Next base: position 37,786,702 of record CM055868.1, read on the forward strand.
GGCTTAAAACATAATTACATTGAATAGAGAAGCAAACATATACAAAACTACCCTTAATGAAGAAAGGGAAAAACCCGGATCAATAGGGTCATCGCGGGTGCGACACAGGTTGTTGCGGCCGCGATTGTCTTGCACGAGGGGGCAACTCCTGGGTGTGGCGGTCACTGGCGTGACGAGCGCCTTCGTGGTCGTGACGGGGGATGGGAGAAAACTCCCCAAAAATCGGTTCCTTTAGTCACGACCACGACTATGGGCGTCACGGCCGCGACGTCATGATGATGGGTTGACATCTCGATTTGTGACTTAGCTATCGCGGTCGTGCTGGTCAAGCATGCTCAAAAGTGTCGCAGACGCGACCTCTTCGTCACGAGCGTGACGGTCTTGAGCCTCCAACTCCTTCAAAAGATAGGTTATGGTCACGACCGCGACGACCATCGCGAGCACGACAGGCTAAGGTTGGTCGGAGGTTGCGGTTGCGACTGGACCGTCGCGAGCATGACGACATCTTGGCCCAAGAGGCTGAGACTCCAGGGAAAAATGAGGGTGGGGGAAATAGAGTCGTGGTCGCGACAAGAGGAATTGCGCCCGCGACGTCCTGCTCCTCAGCCGTTGACATCCCCAAGGGCCTGTCACGAGTGTGGCAGGGAAAGTTACGACCGTGACTGGTCTAATGCTCCCCTTTTCTCTTTTCTTCTTCACCTCCTCACCTCTTCTCAAGTTTCATTCTCCTTATTCTTGTCGATAAGAAAAGAAAGCCCCTTTTAGAGGCGATCACGACCCATCCATTGCCGATAAGAAAAGAAAGCCCCTTTTAGAGTCAATGTAGAATTGGAGCGATTCGGTCGGCCGAGAAACAACCCGTCTGGCCCAAGTAACAAGGGTCGAGAAAGGAACCCGGGATGCTTCAGTTTGTGTGACTTCTTATACTCTCTTTGTGTTGATCTCGAGGTGACATCGTTTGTTGTAATCTCTATCAATAGTAGATTCATTTATGCTTGTTCCGACTGTGGTTTTTCTCGATTTGGTTTCCACGTTAAATTTTTCGTCCCTTTTATTCTTGTATTTATTTTTCTCGATATGCCGTAGTCATCTTATTTTCGGTTTGGCTAATTAATCAGCTCTTATAATTACCCTAAGTCCCTAACAGTTTGGATAATTCAAATTAGAATTGCCCTACTGCATTTGCTTTTTACGCTTCGATTTACCGTTATCGGTCCGATTTCACGGATTTGCAGTTTGCAAATTAGCCCTAATACTCTAAAGTCTATCATTCCCCCTTATTTACTTTTTATGTAAGTAATTGACTCATAATATATTAGACAATGTACGATGAGAGATTTAAAAGGGGATTTAGAGATAATAAGTAATATATATATATATATATTTATATATATATAAATATATATATATATTAAGACAAGCGCCCTCCAAAGGAAAAATCAAACCTAAGAGAAAGGATTAAGGACACCAAATTCCAAACCTATGAATAAATGTTATAGAAAATATTTTGCTTCCACCAAGATTTGAACCTTAGTTGAAAGCATAAAGTTGAAAATAATTACCACTTAGCTTCATCTTTAATGATATAAATGTCAACTTAAAATACAACAAACTCATATCTATAGGTTACAAATATTGATACACAATTAAAATAATATTCATTAGCTTTTTATAAAAAATATTCATTAGTTAGTTTTTCATCTACTAAATTTACTATTATAATATATCAATCTCAATACTAAAAAACAAACTAAACTAACATTTAAAGGGCAAAAAATTACTCTGAGGTACCCTAACTTTTGGTGAAATATTTTTCTGGTACCCCAACTTTTCAAAACTAATTTTGAGATACCCTTACTTTTTTGGTTAGTAATTACTTGGTGCTTTTCCGGCCATTAATTTTATTAAGTGACTAAAATGCCCTTGTACTTCCTTTCTTGAAGAAATACCTTTGAAGAAGGAGAATGATGGTATTTCGGTCACTTAATAAAATTAATGGCCGGAAAAACACCAAATAATTACTAACCCAAAAGTAAGGGTACCTCAAAATTAGTTTTGAAAAGTTGGGATACCGAAAAATTGTTTCCCCAAATATTGGGATACCTCCGAGTAATTTTTTGTTTATAGGGATATTAAAGTGTAAGACTTCCATTAAAACATATATTATTGTTATATGTTTTCTTTAATAGTTGTAAAGGGAAAATAAAATTGCAACTAACATTATGATAAAAATGTAAATTAATAATTACATTAGTGATATAGGCATCATATGAAATTAAAATGAATAAAAAATTACAAAGTATTTTAATTTATCTCAATAAGATAAAAGGTTGAGAATTTGAGGTCATTATGACCATTTAAAAGAAGTAAAATATTATTTCTTATTAGAAAAAATGGTGAACAAATTATGAATGTGATCATCATCAAATACATAAATTGTATGTTCATAAAAAAATAGACCCTAAGATTCTTTATTTATTTTCCTAATTTAATTACACAAAACTAATAATACAAAGAATCAAGGGAAATTGGAATCTAATAAATCAAGCTTTGGGGGTACTTAGATCTAACGAACCAACCTTGAACTTTAATATTAGACGAACTAACCTTTAACACCTTATTTTTTTCAACGAACCGCCACCGAGTCCAACTCGTCGGAAATATGACGCGGCGGCGGTACTTTGTTATGTGGACGGTGTTTTAGCAAAAAAAAAAAAGGGAAAAAGTTAGAGCTGTATTTTTTTTTCTTAGTCAGCATTTATCATTTTTTTTTCCACCTCACCCCTCCCCCACCCCCCATGCCCCACCCCTCAAAATTGGCCGACCCCCCTGCCCTTCCCCCAACTTCTCTCCTATCACACTCTAGCCCTCCTCACCACTGCCACCACCACCTCCACTGCCGCCATCTCCACCGCCACCGCCACAACCTCCACATCCACCTCACCAATTTCATATATCAACCAGGTACAAAATTGAATCGGGTAGAAGAATCAACACAACATCCCCTTTTCAACCCCCATTTCGTGACGAAGTCCAAACGCAGTAGCTTCCACAAGGGGGAAGAGATCAGAGTAAGAAATCGAGTCCCCAGATGAGGAATCAATGAGACCAGAGCCGCCATTGTTAGGGTAAGAGAAGACGTGGGAGATAACGTCGAGAAAAGGGTCGTTTGGGAGGTGAATTGAGGAGTGTTTGCTGGTGTAAATGTCGGTTTCTGGGGAGTACCAAGAACAGGGGGAATTTGGAGGAGGGGTTTTCTGGATTTGGAGGTTATGGAGGAAGGATGATTCTTCCGCCATTAATGAGGAAGGGAGGTTGTCAAAGGAGTGTTTTGGTAGAGTTTAGGAAGAAGTGGACAAGTGAATTCATTCTATAGTTCGTTTGTATTCTCAATGGAAAGTATTTATTAATAAAATGAGATGTCATTCAACATGGTAGCTGGAGATCTACTCTACTCTTGGTCGGACAAGTGCGTAGGAAGCAATGGAGAATAATGAACGGAGGGTGATTTGCCAAGCCTGTTGCCCAACTTTATGTCAACGATTGAGATTAAAAGGAGGTTGATATATGAAATTGATTTGGTGGTGGTGGAGGTTGTGGCGGTGGAGATGGCGAAAGTGGAGGTGGTGGTGGCACTAGTGAGGAGGGCTAGAGTGTGAGAGGAGAGAAGTTGGGGGAAGGGCAGGGGGGTCAGCCATTTCTGAGGGGTGGGAATGGGGGGTGGGGGAGGGGAGTGAGGTGGAAAAAAATATGATAAATGCTGACTAAGAAAAAATACAGCTTTAATTTTTTTTTCTTTTTTTTTTGGCTAAAACATCCTCAACATAAGCAAGCACCGCCGCCACATCCTATTTCCGACGAGTTGGACTCGGTGGCGGTTCGTTGAAAAAAATAAGGTGTTAAAGTCAGTTCGTCTAATATTAAAGTTCAAGGTTGGTTAGATCAAAGCACCCCAAAGATTATTTTATTAGATTTCAATTTCCCTAAAATCAATATACAATTAATATACAATGAAAATAATATTCATAAGCTTTTTATGAAAAAAATATTCATTAGTCAGTCTTTGTTCCATCAAATTTACAATTATAATATATCAACACCAATATAAAAATAAGATTAAAGTAAAATGTAAAAGATATTAAATTGTAAAACTCACATAAAACACCTATATTATTCTATGTTTATTTAATAACTGAAAAAAGAAAAATGTAAGTTAATCTCTTTTTTTTTAAGAAAAACGTAATGCAACTTTTTTTTATTAATATTGTGATTGTTGATATATGCTTGAATTTAGAATTGATAATTACATTCAAATTTATAAGTATTTATTATTTATTACTAAATAGTAATGATTTATAATTTCTGTGAAATTTTTTATTTTAGTTATTTTTATAAAAAATTTATATTTATTTATGAAAATAAGTTTCCAACAAGTTTATAATGTATACACATAATTTCTATTATCTTAAAAACTGATTTCGATGTTGAAAATAAAATTTTTTTGCATGTCATTGAGAACGAGTTAAAGAAAATTATAGAATTGGTTGCATTTATTCAGATTAACTAATAAAAATTACTATTACTCTTTATATGTATAATTAATACAATATAAAAAATGAATATAAATTTTAATATGCTTTTCTACTATATTGCCTAGCTAAATTAATTTTGAAGTTAGCTATTTTAATGAATTAAATACAAAAATAATGATAGTACGATTGTTATATAATTATTTTTATTAGTTTCTGAATATTATTTTAATTGATAATTGTTATAAATTTAATCCAAAAAATATTGAAAAACACATGTACACATGGAATATACAATACTAATAACATTTTGAGGCTAAACACCACCCTTGAAAAATTGAATTTTATAAAAGTGAAATTTAACATTTATTATAGTAATATAAAACTGAATTTCATAAAAGTGAAATTTAATATTTATTATAGTAATATAAAAACTTTAAGCATCCGGCATAAGTTAAGTTTAGCATTACAAATGCTCTTAATAATACTATAAAATAATCATTTCATTCCATAAAATAATCATTTCATTCCATATTGATTGTCAGATAATTGACAGTCAAGTTCTTCAATATTACCCTTTGATTAATTTTTTATATAGTATTTTATAAATATTCCTAAACATTACAATGTTATATTTTTAAAATAACATTTTTAATATTACCTTTTGATTAATTTTTTATATAGCATTTTATAAATATTGCTAAAAATTAAAATATTATATTTTTAAAATAACATTTTTAACTCTAAGTTTAATTAATGATGGTAATTTTATATATAAGAAGTTATTGTATTTATATTGAATGATTTATGGTCAAGATAAGATTTTGAAAATTTCCTAGACAATTTTTAAGCCGGCAATTTAATGGAAAACTAGGAGTAGTAGACTGCCAAAGTTAGAGAAGAGAGGTCTTTTAATTATAAAGAAAGAGATTACATATTATATATATATATATGATTAACAGACTAGTATTAAAGCTAGGGTAGCGTTATTCTGAACGACGACGCATAAAGTGGTCGTGGGGCATTATTGTAAGTGAGGCAAGGAGGCGCTAACATTACGTTCATGCCTGGGGCTCCTCATCAGTAACTACCTGCCTGACACGTGGTGAGGCAGAGGAGGGCTGGAAGAAGTGGGATTCCTGGCGGTTGTACTTGATTCTGCGGGCGTCCTCCCTTGAGATTCCGTATGAGTTCATGACAACCTCCTCTGGCATGGATCGGAGTGCCGAGAACCTCCCTGCTAAGGTTCCCAACATGGACTCACCATGTGTGTTGAACACCACCCATTCCAACCCATCTTGCTGCGCCTGCTTCACTACAACAAAGTTCTGAGGGATGACAAGGAGCTGCCCCTCTCGCACCACCTCATCGAATACCAACTGTCCCCTCTCGCATGCTACCTGCACTCTCCCGCTTCCCCTTGTGTAGTAGTGTATTCTGTGTGAGTTTATTCCCCAGTGCGGTGTCATTATTGCATTCTGATAGAGATGACCCTTATCCACGCTTATGTCAAGGTAGCCAAGGATGGGAACCTTGTTTCGGTTAAGGAAGGAAAGGCGACCGCCTTGTTGGCTAAACAAATCAGCTTTCCTTGGATCATCGATGTTGTCTCCAAGCTTAGCGGAGCAAAGGTTCTCCTCAAGGCCATTCATGGCGTACCTGCCCTGGCGGCGGTGTCTGTACTCATCCTGTTCCTGGCACTCTGGGCACATAACCTGGAGGTCCCTTTCTACCCTTACAATGACGCCCCTGCTGTCAACCTGGCCTTGGAGCCGCTGGATTGTCTCCCTGTCCACACCAAAGGAGTCAGCTAGAAGCTGCTCGTCCAAGCCCTTGAATATGTTCCCCACGCTAACTGCTTCCTGGCTTCCTCTCATGTGGTGTCCGCTCTGCCCTTCTGTTTGCTCTGGTTTCCCAGCTAGGAAGAATTTCTGTGGTGTTATGCAATATTGTGTTAGTTCTATATGGAGATGCAACAATTATGAGCATGGTTGATGACAATGTACAACATAGCTATAAAATCATTATTATCTTATAGTATCGATTATGTTGTTAAAACTTAATAGTGAAAGTGTTAGGAAACTATAATTACCCTCAAATTCTGATCGAGTTGGTTGTGGACGCTGTTTGTATCTACCAAGACGATGATTACGAGGGGGTTCTGTCCATTGTTGTAGACCCAGTGAGTAACTCCGGCAGGTAGAGCAAGGACTTGGCCATCACGAAGGCGTCTGATCTTTTGGTGCTTGTCTTGCATTCCCTCAGACCCTCTAATCCTCTCCTCTGAGAAGGACTCGTATCCTGACTCAAACGTCTCTGGGCAACCAGGGAAGCTAACCCCCAATAGTCCGTTACCTGCATATATCGGTCGATCACTTCTATAAATTTGAATATCAAAAATTGGTGACATAATGTGAAATGGGATAAGTGGAATATAAGTGAAAGCAGCCGATGCATGCATAATTGCATATACATTATCCAATGATGTAAATTATTGTAGAGTCGAGGTTTTTTTGGTTTTCTAAATTATGTCGTAAGTGGCAAATAAGTGGCAAATAATATGGGGAGGAGGGAGTATTCAAGTTAAAATGTAAAAATTGTAGAAAAATTGTGTACATTATATGTACAATATATTATATATGATCATATGATACCATATGATTTATTTTATTGTTTATATTTAATATTTAATATTTAATATTTAATATTTAATTTTTAAATTTTGACTAATAAATGTGGAATTTTCAATTACTCAACTTTAAATTTTGACCTCACTAAATTTAGTTTCTGGATTCGTCTGTGACTTTACTAACCTTGAACAACAAAAGCGGCGAGAGGAGCGTTGACATAGTGAGGCAAGACAAGGCTTCTGGGTTCAATGATCTCACGAATCATAGTAACACCAGCGCACCTGAACTCCTGGTGGTTGGGGTCCCATATCTCAGTGACACCACCCTCCGATTGGCGGCGAATGGTGGGCTCCATGGCGCTGAGCCGGTGAATGTTGCATTCGTTAAGAGTCTGCTGGCCCCTCTGAAGCCGTCTGGGTTGGGTGGACCGTTGAGTTTGGGGCCACCATGACTGAGCCAGGGAGCCAGGAGAGACAACAAGTAAAGTTAGCGCAAGGGTAAGAGCAAAACTACTCCTCGCCATGGTGGTACGATATAAGAGAAATGCTCGAATATTGCAGTGAAGAGGAAAACACCATCGGGGTTATTTAATGGAGGAGGATAAAGCAAGAGTTTTGACACGTTGCGATGATGTTGCTGCAATTGCATGCATGCATGGATATGCGTTAGTATGTGGATGTGGAGAGCTTTGTTTTACTAGTAGTGTTTAATACACGTGATGGGTGCCCAGGATATGTGGCGATTCGTAAAATTTAAATTGCATGCAACCAAAGCAAGGACTACATTTGACGTCTCACCTGCTGGCATTGTGATATCAATACTATAAGAGAAATTGAAATAACCCTCGAGGGGGTGAATAGGGTTATGAAATTTTTTTGCACAAATGATCACTTATAAAGAACGTTAGGTTCTTAATCTAACTAGCTTAAGATTCAATATAATGTAGCAATAAGATAAAGGACAATAAGCGTATATTGAACAACTTCCTTTATTATATTGAAACATAATGAAGTAATACAACCTGAGATGAATGTCCTAAGGTTGTACATAGAACTGAGCACCTTGCAGAGGACGCTTCTTATTTTATGAATAACAACATCCATCAAAGTCACCCTTTGGTGTTCAAACTCAATCGATCCTAAGTCCGTTTAGGAATCGATTTTACAAGTATCAATCAACCTTAAATCCGTTAAGGATTGATTACACTCAACTTCTCACAAACACAACAACTCGCAAGAACACAAAATAGAAAACGCTATTTCTATTTCGAACACCCGATTTCTTCCATGGAATCGTTAACCTCTTCAATCTACAATTCCTCTATTTATAAGAGCATAATATAGACGTTGGGATTGAGCATAATATAGACGTTAGGATTGATTCTTCCTTGATCTTTTCGTTTTTTGTGTTTGCCTTTCCTTCCAATCTTGCTCCGATCTTCTTTCCTTTTTATGAGATTTCCGGAAATTATAATCTTATCTTCCTTCCATTTTCTTGATTGATTATTTCATACAAATCAAAGTAGATACAATCAGTTAGTCTGATTAGAAATATGGATAGAAAGATTGGATATTAATTTTCCAGAAAACTTCCCTATTTTGACTGCGCTTTTCAAAACTCCTCGCATAGGGTGAACGTCCTTATGCTGCCTTGGGTGAACGTCCTTGTGATGCCTTGGGTGAATGTCCTTCTGCCTTCTTGAGATTTCTTTCCTTGCGCATTATATCTTTTCTGGATATTCGAATTTTGACTTTCATTCAAAACAGATCCAGTCACCGAGGTCCTTGTGCCTGAGTCTATCAATGTGCTTGAGGAGTTCTAACAATCTCCGCCTTTTTGATGAAAGGCAAAACTCATTTGTAGCACTTCTCCCCCTTTTTGGCTTTTATCAAAAAGTCTATAGAGAGCTCCCCCTTAATATTGTAACCATTTCCAATAACCTGGAAGACTCAATAAACTTGTTAGTCCTAATAGAGGGTGATCCCCCTCAATATGTGCCATAAAAATAACACTGCTATTTGAGTAGATCCATTTGTCAAGGTCCTTGATCATAGGTCTGACAAGGTCCTTGAGGAGTTCTTATTGCCGATGTAAGTAATCTCCTTGAGTGCTCCAAGCTCCCTTAAGCATTCACTCTCCTGGATGCTGAATATACCTGCAAAAATTTCTGACACCCTTCCTCAAGCCATAATTGACATTAAATTTAGGTTCTTGACTACTAGTAACAACCATGTTAGGAGGTCTTGTTCCTTTTGGAAACCAAACTTGTACAATTTTAGAACGATAATGGTTGAAGTAGTGAGATTTACCATATTTGCTTTTGGGAAGAGATGAATGACCTTGATATCTTGTTCCAAGATAGTTGTGTCGTCCTTGGTGCCTGGTTCTGATGGCTGGTCCTTGCGAGACAGAATGTCCTTGACGACAGTTTCGCTCCTTAACAGGGGATGAACTTTTATGCCACTTTCCAAGGTTTTCTTGTTGCTTGGTTGCCTTAGCCAAAGACTTGTGACAATCATCAAGGTTGGCCTTGAGGTCTAGTATTTCAGCTTTGAGAATGTCGACCTTGGAGGTAAGCCCTTCACATAATTTCTCCAATTTCTCATTGGACTCTTTTAGGCCTTTGTTGGTTTCTTTTAGTGACCTAATCTCATTTAAATGCTTGGTCTCCAGTCCTGCAAACTTTAAAAGGCATTTTCCCAAGTACTTTTTAGGATAAGTGAGGAGATCATCAATTATTACCTCCCTTGATTCATCCTTGTCACTATCCGGATAGTCATCATTGGTTGCACCAACTTCCTCTACATCGTTGGTGTCTTTTCTCATGATTCAATGACTAGTAGTTTCCTCATCATCACTCCAAGTGGCCATCAAGGCCATGTGATTTCTCTTTTCTTTGTTCTTTTTATGGTAGGGACATTCCTTGATCAAGTGATCTGGGTTACCACAAAAAAAACAAGAGAGTGAGTTAGTTCTATTATTAGATGAGTCATTACCTCTTTGGTTGATTCGTTTGGATGAAGGTCCTCTGAAGGTATGACTTTTCTTGCACGATTCCTTGAGTTCCTTGGCCATCAAGGCCAAGATCTGGTCCTTATCATTGTTGTAAGGACCATAGATGTCCTTACGGGCTACTTCTTCTTTTTCATTTTGCTTTTCCTGGAGATGCATTTTGTGAGCAAGAAGCTTTCCAATGAGGTCATCTAATTGGAGGGTTTCAACATCGTGAACTTCCTCAATTATAGTGACCTTTGATTCCCATTTCTTTCTTGGAAGACATCTGAGGACCTTGTGAACTTTTTCTTCATTGGAGTAGGCTTTCCCCAAGGACTTGAGATTATTGACTATGACATTGAATCGTTTGTACATGTCCTTGATGGATTCTCCATTCTTCATTTTAAAGGATTCATAGTGTTTGACATAATTGTCACGCCTTATTCTTTGAACTTGGCTCGTTCCTTCATATATGGTCACTAAGGTATTCCACACATGTTTTGCTGTATAACAACCAGAGATAAATTCAAACTCATTAGAATCAAGTCCACAGTAAAGGATATGTAATGCTTTAACATTTTTATCCGCCTTTTCTGCTTCTTTGGCAGAATAGTTGGATCTATCTTTGGGTTTGGTGATTTCTCTAACAGTGATCATGGGGACAAAGTCTCCATTCTCAATTCTGTCCCAAAGGTCATAGTCTTGATCCATGATGAATGTCCTCATACGCTTCTTCCAGTGTGCAAAGTTTGATCCTCTTAATAAAGGAGGACTGTTTAAGCAACGTCATTGCCTTATATCACCATCTTCGATCTCAGCCATGATCTTTACCACAGAGCGGTTAGTCTCTGAATCTTCAGTAGACCAAGCTCAGATACCAATTGAAAGAACTCTCGAGGGGGGGGGGATGAATAGGGTTATGAAAATTTTCTGCACAAATGATCACTTATAAATGACGTTAGGTTCTTAATCTAATTAGATTAAGATTCAATATAATGCAGGAATAAGATAAAAGACAATAAGCATATATTGAACAACTTCCTTTATTATATTGAAACAGAATGAAGTAATACAACCTGAGATGAATGTCCTTAGGTTGTACACAGAACTGAGCGCCTTGCAGAGGACGCTTCTTATTTTATGAATAACAACACCCACCAAAATCACCCTTTGGTGTTCAAACTCAATCGATCCTAAGCCCGTCTAGGAATCGATTTTACAAGTATCAATCAACCCTAAATCCGTTAAGGATTGATTACACTCAACTTCTCACAAACACAACAACTCGCAAGAAACAAAATAGAAAACGCTATTTCTATTTTGAACACCCGATTTCTTACATGGAATCGTTAACCTCTTCAATCTACAATTCCTCTATTTATAAGATCAAAATATAGATGTTGGGATTGAGCAGAATATAGACGTCGGGATTGATTCTTCCTTGATCTTTTCCTTCTTTGTGTTTGTCTTTTCTTCCAATCTTGCTCTGATCTTCTTTCCTTTTTATGAGATTTCCGGAAATTATAATCTTATCTTCCTTCCAATTTCTTGATTGATTATTTCATACAAATCAAAGTAGATGCAATCAGTTAGTCTGATTAGAAATATGGATAGAAAGATTGGATATTAATTTTCCAGAAAACTTCCCTATTTCGACTGCGCTTTTCAAAACTCCTCGCATAGGGTGAACGTCCTTATGCTGTCTTGGGTGAACGTCCTTATGATGCCTTGGGTGAATGTCCTTCTACCTTCTTGAGATTTCTTTCCTTGCGCATTATATCTTTTCTGGATATTCGAATTTTGACTTTCATTCAAAATTGATCCAGTCACCGAGGTCCTTGAGCCTGAGTCTATCAATGTCCTTGAGGGGTTCTAACAGAAATGATAAATGTCTTGTGCAAGACACATATTAGGTGTCTTGTCACTATAGAAAATCTATATATTTGGAAATTAAATTGGAAAAAAGTTATATGATTGATTTCTATAACTATAATTATATATATAAATTGTATAAAATCATACATATATCGATACTTTTTAAAATTTACAAAAAGACGTCTAAAATATGCCCAACGGATGGGGTTCATTCGTTAGGGTGTCAATTTTAAATGTTGGCGTAGCCAACACATTCCAAGCTTCTTATAATTGATAATTAATAGTATTTGCAAAAAAATTGGGGTTAAAAACGATAATAAGTGTTGATTTCATAAGAGATAAGACATTTAAACAATGTCTTGGGGCAAGACACTATCATCACCCTTTTCATAATTATAGTATGGAAAATGATAAACGTCTTGGAGAAGACAAAAACATATGTGTCTTTCCCATACATTGTAGATTAATTAAATTATATACGTGTCTTACCCCAAGACATTGGTTAAGTGTCTTGTACCTTATAAAATTAATACTTATTATCATTTTTAACCCCAAGTTTTTTGACAGATAATGTTAATTATCAATTATAAGAAGTTTGGAATGTGTTGGCTACGCCAACAACTAAAATTGACACCCTAACGAATGAACCCTATCCGTTGGACATATTTTAGACACCTTTTTGTAAATTTTAAAAAATATAGATAAAAGTGTGATTTTATACAATTTATGTATATTATAGTTATAGAAGTCAATCATGTAACTTTTTTTCCTATTTAATTTATAAATATATAAGTTTTATATAATGACAAGACACATAATATTTGTCTTACATAAGACATTTATCATGTTTGAAAAAAATATGCCACATCATTGGGGTCAATTTGCAATAAGAACAAAGTTGGGGAGTCATTTGGAAATGAAAATTTAGAAATGGGTACAACTTATAAAATGGGGACTTGTGGTAACTACTGTGGTACGTGATAATGAAACTGTCGTTGGCCATCAAACACACGCAATAAGTGAGTGGCCCCATTAATCACAAAGTAATTCTTTGGTAAATGCCTATCATTAATAAATATATTTGGAAGTTTTAGTGTAATATTCCCTCCGTTTTTTTTAATTGTCACATTGATAATTGTGTCAAAAACTTTGACCACTAAAATTTTAATTTGTACAATGATTCATCATACAAAATTGATGTTGTTAGATTCGTTATAAAAAATACTATTAGAAAAGTATAATATCATATATTTTTATAAAAGTATTATGCGTAAAATTGTTGATTAAAGACGGACCTAAAAAAGCGTGAAAGACAAATAAAAAAACGGAGGGAGTATGTCTTAGTAGTTAGTTAAGTGGTAAGAGATGTAGTAGTTGTTAGTATTTTGAGGGGTTTTTTGCATTTTGGACCCCGAAGTATAGAGGTATTTATTTTCTGGTGCCACGATTTTCATTGTTTATTTTTTGGACCTAAAAGTTTATGGCTTAATTAAAAAAAGTTTGTAGGTTGTAAAAAAGGCTCGTGTACTGTTTTTCTTTTTCTTCTCATGTTTGAATTTATCTCTCGATTAGCGTCAAACTTCAGGAGTAAGGTCAAAACTGATATTGATGCTATAATACACCTCTCTTATTCATGTCGGAACTAATTAGACCATGAAGTATCTAAGGTCTAAATAATTCCGACATGAATAAGAGAGGTGTATTACAACTTTAATACTAGTTTTAACCTTAGTCCTGAAATTTGGCGCTAATCGGGAGATAAGTTCAAAAATAGATAGAAAAAGAAAAATAGTACAACCTACAAAATTTAAGGTGCTTTGTTTATTCAACTCATAAACTTTAGGTCTAAAAAATAAATAACGAAAACCGTGGGACCAGAAAATAAATACCCCTATACTTCAGGGTCCATAATACAAATAACCCGTATTTTGAGTTCTTGAGTTCAATTCTCTTAATATGATATTTTTCTATTCAATTGATTTATTATTTTAATCTATTATATAGAATTTATTGATTTTTCTCCAAGTTAGATTCCTTAATTTGCTTGCAAATGAATAGTATGATGATAAAAATTAATTTTTTGATAACTTTTGATAAATAGAAGTAAATTTCCATTTGAAGTAGAAAAAATGTCATACATTTTACGATAAATATTAAATATTGTTAAAATGAGGAAAAAAGTACTTGCAAAATAAGAAAAAAGAATAGTGATAGCTAGATTAGTGGTTTTAGTATTTTGGGGTAATGTTTTTTCTGTAAGGTGGAACACTAGACCGAACAGAAGTTAGGAGAAAGTAGGGACTTTGAGGTGGTGACCGTGGCGGAGAAGGAGAGCTGATGGTGTGGTGAATGACTGGTGTTGACGATGGTATGGCGGTGTTCAAATGTTGCAGGATGTTGCCGGTGGTTGTGGATTTCAGTTGGTTTGATTTTTGGTTGGCGTTTGATGTTTGAGGTGTTTCAACTATTTGGGATGTAAATGTGATGGAGAAAGGGCGCCGCCTGTAGTGTGGTGTTGGATTAGCTAATAGGGGCGCTTGCATGTGGGTGGTCTAGTGGTAATGCGTGTCAATAATTGTGGTGGGTTTGATGTCTCAAATCGGTGGTTAGGGTCTCGATGTTTTTCGATGTTTACTATTTGGCGTGGCAACGATGGCCGGGAAGGAGTGACATTGATGTTGCGGTGGTAAATCGGTGGCAGAGGCGGATGTGTAGGTATAGTAGGGGTGTCCACGGACACCCCTAACCCAAAAAGAATTTGTGATTATCTAATATTATTTGGAAGAAAATTTCTTTTTTGGAGCAAGTGGACACCGTAAAAAAAAAAATTCCCAAAAGCATAATAGGGGTGTCCAATTTAGCAGCAATCTAAAAACCCTAAAATAATACTCCCTTTGTCCCAAATAACTTGTCCGAGTTGACTAATTAGGTCAAAAATTTTAAATTTTGATCGTTAATTTATCAAATTATATGCTGAGTTGTTATACAAGATTACCACTATTAGATTTGTGATGAAAAATATTTTTACCAGAATACAATATTATTAGTCTTGCTAAGATAAAATGTGAAAATTTAGCGATCAAAATATTGTATCGGAGACCATGAAAAAGTAAACTGGACAAATTAATTGGGACGGAAGGAGTATCAAATTATTTTTAAGACCGTGTAAGTCAATGAATTGAGTAATTGAGTATCAATATATGTTTAAGATATAAATATGTAGTAAATGTGAAATTTCAATTTATTTGGTTGACATATTTATATGATGATGTGAAATTTTGTTAAAAAAATGTAAATATGTCATTTAGTATTTATTTTTATTTTTATTTTTATTTATTTAAATTATATTATTTTATTTTTTAAAAACGCTTATGTAATAACAAGTATATTGGACACCCCTAATTTGAGTGCCGAGATCCACCACTGATCGGTGGGGCCATTGCGTGTAGGCATGATCGGATGAACAACCATCTAGGATTCAGATTCAATGGTGTCAAAAATAATGTATTTTTTTAAAAAAAATTGAGGAGCATAGCCTTTTTTAAAAAAATGAAAATAATGTCAAATTTCAACACTAACCCTAAAAACTATATTGAATAATTAGTACATACCAACACTTCCAATCAACGAGCATGACAACCTCCACAATTTTCACACAAATAATACATAATTTAATTTATAAGTGTACAAACGATAGTTTGACAAATTTGCTAATTCACACAATAGCAGTTAACAATCCCTAAGTTCATCACATTGACTTAATCATATATATCTAATTCATAAATTACAACCAAATATGAGAATAAATTAAGTAAAGAGGAAAGAGTAATTGGAAAAAGAATGATTTACATAAATTACAATTCAATGATAAAATTGAGCTTAAACATATTTGATTCTCACTTAAGAAATCTACCAACGAGTTACTCATGTTTTTATGATTCTTAGTGGTGTCAAGTGATATATAACCAAACTGCTTTTTCCTTTTTTTTTCTAAAAAAATTTTGTTTAAAAAACTAAAAACTGTACTGGTGTTAATTAACACCACACCCACCAATTGAAGAGTGACATTAGAGATAGTGACAGTCAACAAAAGGACAAATGATATGGAACCAGTGCCTCACATTTGGGAAGATGGTTTTAATTGCGTTGCCAAATACTTTGGCATTGATCAGTAATGATGGCCTCTGGAGAGCGCTCATCCATGGCATCCATCCAAGTACAAAATAGTCATTCAAATGTTTGCACTTCCTCATTACATATCAAAGCACATCCCAACAGTATAGATTGGCCATGATGGTTCACCCCCACAAATAATGCAAACGACATTTTATATTTGTTCAACAAATATGTGGTATCGAATGTCACAACATCATTAAAATCTTCGTACGAAACTTTACTCCTACCATCTATCCAAAACAGATTTCGTAGTCGATTTTCTTCGTCTGCAAAAATTTTGTAGTTAAAGTTTGGACTCACATCTTTCATCCTTAAAAAAAGCTTATGCAAAGCATTTGCATCCCCTTTTAGCAATTTTAGCCTCCTAAGGCTATCGAGATGGTTCCTACAGTCTCTCGAAGAGCATGCCATGTTCTCTATTCCACCTGCTTCTGTCGGTAACACTCTTACACGTTTACTAGTTTTCACCCCGACAACATCAAGGGTCTCCAATCTTAACTTCACATTAGGATCTAACGTCCTATGTTGGCTTATAAATCTACATGTCTCCGGATCCATATCGTGGTTGTGTTCTAAAGTGACGTTCACAATTTCAAAACAACTATCACTTTCCCTCGAAATAGATACTCTCATTGGACATTGCGTTCTAGTGGTTGGTCGTTTCCTTTCCCCCTTTTTATCATTCGGCTTCCTTGTACCCGCACGGTTACAAGCAAATATCGGACGCACCAACGTTCCATCACCTTTATTATTAACATTGTGGTACTTGACGATTCCAAAACCAGTTATACGACCGTATTTTTTCAAATACTTATGAGCACCTTCAATGAAGAAAATGACATGCCCTTTTTAGGAGGAAAGCCTTCATCATCTTCTGCATCACTACTGAGTTCTAGATCATCATTCCCCAAGTTCGCATCTACTACATCATTTGTCTCACCTAAATCTTCATATTTTGATTCGTATGGGTCCATTATCTGCAAGATAAATTCATTTATATCAATATGAAATTAACTTATATCCCAACTAAAATGTGAGTTACTGCCAAATAGAGACCAAATGTTACAAAATTAATTCAATTCAAGGACAACGTACAATTTTAGGAATTTTTTTTTGAAGTAAAATGGTGGTTTGATTTGATTAAAATGGAATAGAAGCACAAACAGGGGAGGAATTTGACGGTTGCTACTGTTGATTTTCTTTTTGGTATGTAGAAGCTTGGAGTTTGTCACGTTTTGTCAATGACGTAGCGTAGGTAATCATTTGACTCCCTCCCAATTGGAAAACACAACTAATGTTTATGACAATCTCTCCGGCCCCATTTTCCATGCATTCTAATTTTTTTATTTTTATTTTTTCTAAATACACTTAATCTATATATTATATTAGAAATCATTGTAGGTCCCACGAAATAGAGCCACAGGAATGACTGTAGGGGAATTGGCCAATCACAACGTATATATATTTTTTCTATTTTCAGTTTTTTTTTTTAAATTTTCAATTCGAGTTTTACTTTAAAATTAAAAAAACGAGAAAGTATCACTTATCCTCGCCTCCTTTGCACTCTGAATTAAATTATTTTGGTGCAAATAACAATAATTATTTTGGTGTTGCCAATAATAATAATAATAATAATAATAATAATAATAATAATAATAATAATAATAATAATAATAATCTAAATCTATATAATATCTATATAATATTAATAGTAAAATTTGTGGGTCCCGCAGAAGGGAGAAAGGGGATTGATTGTAGGGATTCTAACCAATAAAAAAAAGATAAATACTAAATTAAATTATTTTGGTGCAAATATTTGTAATTATTTTGGTGTTATCTTTAATAATAATAATAATAATAATATCTATATAATATTAGTAGTATAGTTTGTGGGTCTTGCAGAAGGGAGAAAGGGGATTGATTGTAGTGACTCTGACCAATAAAAAAACAGATAAATACTAAATTAAATTATTTTGGTGCAAATATTTGTAATTATTTTTGTGTTATCTTTAATAATAATAATAATAATAATAATAATATCTATATAATATTAGTAGAAAAATTTGGGCGTCTCGCAGAAGGGAGAAAGGGGATTGATTGTAGGGATTCTAACCAATCAAAAAACAATTAAATACTAAATTAAATTATTTTGGAGCAAATATTTGTAATTATTTTGGTGTTACCTTTAATAATGATAATAATAATACTAATCTATATGATATTAATAGTAAAGTTTTGGGTTTCGCAGATTGGAGAAAGGAGATTGATTGTAGAGATTCTAACCAATCAGAATACAGATAAATACTAAATTAACATATTTTGGTGCAAATATTCGTAATTATTTTGGTGTAATCTTTAATAAATTATGTTGTTGAACATATACATATTTATTTTGGTGTTATCCATAATAGATAAATACTAAATTAAATTATTTTGGTGCAAATATTTGTAATTATTTCGGTGTTATCTTCAACAACAACAACAACAACAACAACAACAACAACAGATAAATATTAAATTAAATTATTTTAGTGCAAATATTCGTAATTATTTTGGTGTAATCTTTAATAAATTATGTTGTTGCAAATATCCGTATTTATTTTGGTGTTATCCATAATAATAATGATGATGATAATAATAATAGTAATGGTAATGAAAATAATATATATATATATATATATATATATATATATATATATATTATTAATAGTATAGTTTTTGGGTTTCACAAAATGGAAAAAGGATATTAATTTTAAGAAATCCGACCAAGTAGAAAATAGATAAATACTAAAATAAATTATTTTAGTACAAATATTAGAAATAATTTTCATTCGACCAACTTATTATATTGGTATGTACATGTATAACTTTTTCATTCGAATAGCTCGTTACGTGTTTTTTATATTTTCATTCATTCAAATAACTTACTATTATGGAAGATAATAGTACTCTCTTTCATTTAATAATATCATATAAGTTGTGTTTTTTATTTTATTTTTGGTAGGTGGGGCTACGAGGCAGAGTGATATTTATTATTTGTTTTAGTATTGATATGTAAATGTTTGTTTTAATACTAGTATGTATATGTATATTGAATTCATAATATCATTTTATGGTTTCCTTTTGAATTTGTATGCCCATGCATATTTTTTAATTAAATTATCAAAAAATTAGTCGAAGGTACCCTAACTTTTGGTGAAATACCTTTCAAGTGCCCAAACTTTTCAAAACTCATTTTGGGGTACCCTTAATTTTTGGGTTAGAAATTGTTATGTGCTCTTCCGATCATCAATTTGGTTAAGTGACCAATACCCTTATTCTTACATTTTTTAAGAAATACCTTTGAAGAAGAAGAATAAGGGTATTTTGGTCGCTTAATAAAATTGATGGCAGGAAAAACACCAAATAATTACGAACCCAAAAATTAAGGGTACCTCAAAATTAGTTTCGAAAAGTTGGGGTACCGAAAAATAGTTTCCCCAAATATTGAGGTACCTCCGAGTAATTTTTTGTTAAATTATTTTTTATGATTTTTTCCTTATAATTAGAATATATATTTATATGTACGTACATTTATATTATAGATTGTTTTTAATTATTAAACACTTATTTTTTAATACAACTGTACATCGTACGGGCTTAAGACTAGTAATACCTAATTATTGTCTATCCTCTCAAAAACTGTCCCCCTAATTGAGAACTTCCGTATGTCAAAATTTTCAAATTACCTTATCTAATAAGGAACATTCTATCATAGTTGAATTTTTTTTCAACTATGGTAATTGAAATGAATAATTCCCCTAAAATAAACGTTTAAGAAAATTCAAATTAATATATATTGATTAAATAATTTGTAACAACAAGTAATCCTATTTGTTAAAATATAATATTTTACAAAATCTAATATTTGAAACATATTCTATTAAAAGTGATTTTTTTTTTCAACTATCATAGTTGAAAACAGAAATATCATTAATTCCACCATAAAAAAATCAAAATACATTGATGAAGGCAACTTATTACAACAGTTAATCCTATTTAGTGAGATATAAATTTTTTAAAATATATATGATTTATTTTTTATAAATTAATGGTTATGAAATTTTCAAACTAATAATCCATCCCGCCCGAACGGTTACCAAAATCGCTGGTAACTGCTTCCTACAATCTAGGAATCAACTATCTCAACATCAAACGCTCCCAAAAATAACCTCCCACATCCATGAAGTCCCTATCTCTGTGTTTTCTCTCACCTCATTTTATGCTGACAAAATATCCATTTTCATAAATATTCTTCCTTTGTGGTCACAGCGTTACATTCACTTTTCGTTATCCAAATTCTTAGTCTTCCTTTGCTGCTTTGTTTGCTCAGATTCATTGTAGAATATTTACAGAAAAAACAAGAAAACACACCCATAACTGAAAATTGATTGCCCATATACATATTTAAAAACAGAGATGAAGGGTTGTAATTACGAGGTAATTATATATAAAGCAAAAATTTGGATTGATTAATCTGATCAAATTATGAAAAAATGGGTGATAGAAGTTGGGAATCTTTTTTAGATTTGCAAAGCTAGATTTTAGAGCGGAAGTGGATTAGAGAGAAAGGATCTTGCATTTCTAGGATATTGGTGTTGGTGAGATTGTTGTTCCAAAATTCAAAGGGTGAAGATTAGTATCAAGGATCATCATCATCATACCACATCATATTTCAGCAAATCCTCGGATATATTTGTTAAGGAGCGATTCTATAAACTCAAGAAGACAATTTTGATCAAGACGTTGTACACGTTCAGATTATGGGGAGTATACTACTACTGTATAGATTTTTTTATTGTCATAAAGTCCAGGTTTTAGCTTCTTTTCTTGCTTTGACAGATCGATTGTCTCACTTTCCTTAAAGTGAGTCATTGAGTCTGGTCGTTTCTTTAATCCTTAGGTTGTATCTTTGGTCCCCAATTGGGTGCCTCCTTGATAATGGAAAATTTGCCTTCTTGATTAAAAAAAAAAAGCTTGGAAACTGGGAATATAGAATCCATGGTACACCTCATTCTATGACTACAATACTTCCCGATATTATCACATATTTCACACACTCTTATCATGTTCTCTAATTTATTATATCCAAGAAGGGTAAGAAGACATAGAACTGACAGAAGTGTGTGTTCTCGGATTGAATGTTCAATTTCAAGCCTAAGTCGAGATGGAAAGACAAAGAGATGCTGGTAGTGGTTGATGTTTGGTGGTGACAACGTGCATGAATAAGTATATGATATGAATAAGATGGTTTGTCTGGCTGTAGTTAACATTTAAGAGAGCAATAGGCACCAGAAATTGAGCATATGACCGAGGGTTTCAACACCCATTTTACTAGAAGATATATTTATGTGTAGGATTCTATTAAAATGGGTAAATAGGTTTGGACTATTTTTTTTGTCTGGGTTGCTTTTATGCAGTGTTATAGTTTGGCTATTGTTATTTCATTGCTTCAATTAAGTAATAGTTTACTCCCTCCATCCCAAATAAATTGTATGTTTGATTAATGATGTCAAAATTTTTTATTTGGACTACTAATTTATCAAAATATTTACTTAGTTCTATACAAGATGCAATTCCAAATTTCTTCAATTTTATGGGCTAAGATGCAATTCCAAACCCAGAACATACACATCAACTAAATTGCAGATGATTACAGTGTTACCTTTAGAGATGGCAATGGGGCGGGGAATCCCCGAACCCGTCGGGGCCCCGCCCCGCTCTAGGGAAAAATCCCCGCCCCCATTGGGGATGGGGACGGGGACGATTTTCCAAAATCCGCTTGGGGACGGGGCGGGGATGGGGACAAAATTTTCCCCATCCCCGTCCCATTTTCCCCGCCAGGGTGAATTCCCCGTCCCCATCCCCGAAAATGTTAAAATTACCAAATAACTTTATTCAAATTTAATATATATATTAATGGGAAGGATAAAGTAGTAATTTTCCAATTTATTCTCACTTGTTGATGTATTATTGTTTGATTTTGATGTATTATTACTTGAGCAAGTTAAATACGTTGTATTTTGAACATGTTAAAAATCGGGTTCGATTAAAAACCGGATCCGATTAAAATTTAGTTAAATTTACAATAGTTTTTAAAAAATCCCCGTTGGATCCCCGTTGGGGATGGGGAATCCGCGGGGATGGGGCAAGAATCATTCCTCGAAGCGGGGACGGGGACGGGGATGGGGATGAGTTTTGGGAGTGGGGATGGGGGCGGGGGTATACTCCCCCATCCCCGATCCGCCCCGTTGCCATCCCTACTTACCTTATGCCTCGATTGCTTATGCAAGTGTGATAAACCACCCCTGAGAGCAGCAGTATCGACAGTGCGCAAGCTGTAACAAAAAAAAAATTAAAAAAACTATCATGATTAACATAATACCAATCAATTGGGATTTCAAACGTACCTTACTGATTTTATGGCCTATTTCCAACACAAAAAAGAAGAGACTCTTCCGTGTTCTTCACTGAATTCGGATGACTTACTTATATTAGTGCTTAACAATACGTCAAATCAAAATTGTTTTCTTAGTTTGAAATTTGAAATAAGATATTGTTAGTTTTTCTTTTTAGATTCTACAAATTATCCTTGATTTGTTTTCTTTTTCTTTTTTTTTGTATTTTCTTGAATTATCTTGGATGTGATTTAAATCTTTACCCTTGATGTGATTACAGATTGTTAAGGTTTAGAGAGAGGGGAGCAAGGAGAGGTGGAAGGTGCAACATGACGCAAACAGCAGTATGACGAAATCGGCTAATTCAGGGGAAGTAGGCTAACCGAAGAAGAACAACTCCGGGAGGCAGCAACACCTGAACAAGTATCTCTGCTAAACAAAGAGTTCCAACTACCACAGGGGTGATCCACTACATAAATACAACATATCAACAGATCAGATTGCATCTTTCCAATCGCCACAAATCAAGCAATAGACCAACTCTAGTACACCATGGAATAAGACAACTATTTTAAGTACTGGATACTGAAGTAAACAAGAAAAACAACCCAGACTCTTCCTCACAGCTTCAGAAGTATAAGCCAAGACTTTGGAATATGGATATACATGAACGGATGAATATGATTTGAACTGATCAAAAAATAACACACATTCTCTTATTTTTAGGTCAGGACTCAAAAAAAAGGAAGGGAAAAAACAATTTATACACCAATAACTTCATAGCTTGCTCCGCACAAATCAATTGCAAGACTTATTTTCTTAAACAACACATAGTCAAATAGTAAAGAAACTTTACATAATTCAATAAGCCCACCCAAAATTACAATTTACCAAGTGTGACGCATACAGTAAAGCTAACACAATGCTCATTAATGTTGGATCCTAAGCAACTAAAACTGAAGTTAGCTCTATAAATCACATAATACCTTTAACACTGTCAGAATTTAATAAACAACTACCACATTCATGCCCCTAATCAAAAAGGAAAACCAGAAGTTGCAAGCTGAACGTACCTTTTATTCTAACCCAAAAAACCAATAACCAACCAAAGTGTGGTCAAACTAAAGTCTTAGTTGCATGAGTCCATTGATGGAGAAAGCCCCTCCCAACTCATACTACATTAACTATACATCAACCACCCTCCACCTAATTGGGACGATCTCATATTTTTCTCCCTTCATGAAGAATTGGCTCTGTTTACAAAATGATCATATATCAATCCCCAGTTGCACAAACCATGAACGCAACTTTCACCGTCATATCCAGACTACTTAGTTCCCTTTTTTTTTTTCTAAATCTAGAACCACATTATCAAACCCAGAACCTAAAATATTAACAATCTCCAACCCAACGAAGGTGGAGGTCACCCCCTCCGAGTTATGCTCCCTCGTACAAGAGCTGAATGGCCGACACGCCGTTGAGTGTCCTGACCTGACTGGCCGACACGCCGTCGAGATGAGACCCACGAGGCTGAGGCTGAGGCTGAAGTTAGGGTTGAGGGGGAAGAGTTCCATCTGGATTAGATCAGCTTCGGGAGTGAGCAACCCCTCATAAGCTGCTATTTTGACTCCGATCGATTTGAAACCTCGTTAGTTGCGTCGATCAGATCTGAAAAGGCCTGGGATTTGAGATCTGAAATTTCATATAGAAGAACAACGAAGAGGAGAAGAAAAAATTCAACCATCGATACTCTGCAATCTGAGTTCAAACAACACTGAATAGATGATGAATCGTTGCCCAATTCTCTCTCCTTTCCATAATAAAAAAGAATTAACAACAAAATTAATATTTACACATTACTCCATTTTCTCAACTTTTCTTTATTTATAACTGGTCCCTATATTTACACAGTCACCTGCTGACTCATCAAACAAGACACAATTTTTTGTCTTTGGGGAAGACGCTTAGCAGCACCCAGTAATCATAATACCTGCGCATTTTAGGTAAGGAATCTAATTAATCACTAATTATTCATGTATGGTTTGGTACTAATTAGAGGAATTAATGTTAGAGGGAAAGGAATTAAAGATCCTGAATTAATGTTAAGGGAAAGGAAAGAAGTGGGATAGGAAAATCTTAGATAATTAAGAGAGTAATATGTGTACTCACTTTCATTTGACTATTATAAATGTTTTTATGTACGACCATTTGTTAGAGATGGGGAATAAAACCCGTCGTAGCTCATATCCTATTAAGACGTGACTTTTGGTCTGTCTAAAATATATATTAATTCACTTAAGAGGGGTGATAACTCCCGTCGTAGATGATTGATACAATCTATCGTAATAGTAAAACATTAACGCAATAGAGCGCACTGATATATTTGTCTGGGAGGGCTATTTTTTCGCAAAAAATTTTGCCCAAAATTTCAACCTAATTGTTTCAGAGTTCTCTCACAACTTCCACTTCCTACAAACCACCCTCCCTTCTTCCATCTCATATCCCCATCTCCCTCTGTTCGGTCTCAATTCGAGCCGAATTGATACCTTTTATAAGAGATTTTTCTTGTTTTTGTCCCCTGTTTATGAATAAGTTACGAGGATTTTGTGTTTTGTTGGTTAAATCAAAGGATAGAAGGAAAAAGGAATAAAAGTGCTAAAAAGCCATCATCCGTAGCAGAAACAGGACCAACACGGACCGTGTCTACCTAATACGAACTGTGTTGGATATCTGAAACTCAAAGAAAAAGAACGGAGCAAACAGCAGCAACCACGGTCGACCAGAGGCAAGCACCACGGATCGTGGTGCGTCAACACGGACTGTGTTGCCCTGCCACGGACCGTGTTGAAACGGGAATGTTGAAGAGCGAGAACGAGCAAACCAGCGCGTACCACGGTCTGTGCGTGGCAGCCACCACGGACCGTGTTGGCCGACGTTTCCGATTATTTTGTCGCGGCGGCTTCTAGGGTTTCAGGGAGAGTTATTTTATTTCCATTTCCTTTCCTAAACATTGTTATATATACATTGTGCATTAGCTATAGAATTAAGAAGTTAGATAGTTATTTTTGTTATTAGTTTTAGAATTAGTTTTTTAGCATGGAGTTTTCTTAGCTTTCAATTGCAATTCAAACCTTTCTAGATAAATGCAAGTTATTCGTTTTTCAAGTTCTTGTTCTTGTTTTCCCTTTCGATTCTTGTCTTTTGATTTCATTAGGGTAGGTCCAAACCAAAAATCCAGTTTTTAGTGAAGAGGAAGACTAAGGTTCCTAGAATTCTCCCTTCAGGTGAGGATTCCAGCAGTCTTAGTAATCCGAATCACGCTTTTTCTGTTTTTTCGTGAGAAGATCCGTGATTAAAGATTAAAGATTTAAAGATTCAAGATTAGAACAATGCATCCTAGGTATAATTTCTTTTCCATAGTTTCAGTAATTAATTCAGTTTTTGCATTCATTATTCTTAATTGCTTTTAATTGCTTTCTTAAGTAGAAATTTAAATTCTTGTTAGATTAGGTTTAATCCATCTTTGCGTTCATGCTTTCCTTAGTTTTTATTGCTTTTGATTTCCCGATTAGTTTAGTTTAATTCTTTACTGCTTCCTGCATATTGAAAAGCCTTCCAAATCAATTTCCTGAAAATCTAACACACCATCCCTGTGGATTCGACAACCCCTACGTAGGAAACCCCAAATACCACAACCGAACAATGGCGTCGTTGCCGGGGATGACGTTATTTGGTAGATTAGGTTATTGGTTTGTGTGCGAATAGTTTAACTGCTTTCTTAGATTTGCTTTCAACAAACAAAAAGCCCAAAAAAAAAATTATAGAACAAAAAGAAATAAAAAAAAATTGAGACTTCAAGGAAAAGACGGAAAGTACAACAACCTGAGGTTTCGGTTCGTAGTCCTGTTAGTCAAAGATTGGTTAGGAAGAAGGAACCCTCGGTAGAATCACCAAAGATGTCTGGAGAAGCACCACCACCACCACCACCACCTAGGGTAACCCTTAATGACCAATTATACCCATCTTATGACCCACCTCCTTCGTGTTTTGTACTTCCCAACCTGCCTACTAGAGTGACCTTTGACCCTAGGCAGCATTACACCCAGAACCTACCACTTTTCACGGGTACTGGGTTAGCACTCATATGGACCGCAGAGTACAAAGAATACATTGGCATGATAACTCCACCAGGAGTCCCACTAGACTATGTGCTTTTAAAATACCTACATCTTGCTCTGAGGGACGCCGCTAAGTGGTGGATGTATAGCGTCAAACCTCAGTCCATTAATTCTTGGGACAATTTTCTAAAGGTTTTCATGAAAAGGTTTTTTCCAAACTCCTTAGCTATTCAACTGAGAAATTCGATTTTGAAATTTAGATAGGACATAGGAGAACCTTACTGGAAAGCTTTCGATTGTTTCAAAAACTTGCTGTCCCAATTCCCTCATCATGGTCTTGACTTGGTACGACTGTGTCAAATCGTGTGTGAGGGTGTCGACCATGATACTAGAGTCACACTAGAGTCAATGTGTCAGGGGGGTTTCATGGATAAAATTGCAGATGAGGCCTGGGATTTCTTAGAGAGCATGTCTGAAAGGGCAATGCAATGGGGAACAACTAGAGACGAGTCCTTAGGTGCTCAATTGTCTAATGCTAGGGGGGTGTACATGTTGTCAATGAGAGTACTAGTTATGAGGCTAGGTTCGCTTCTCTTGAAAATATGATCAAAACCTTAGCCCAGACTCAATTAGCTGCCTCACAATCCCAAACCTGTACTCAGGTTAATTCTTGGGATCCAACTGCTACTTTTGTTCCACCGCCGCCTATGTTGTGTGCCTCGTGTCAAGGTGTGGACCATGTTATGTCTACTTGTCCCCTATATATTCAACAACTGGCCACCAGTACTGAAAATGTGAATGTTATGCATCATAATTATAGGCTTGGCCAATACCTGCCTTACCAACACCAGGGGATGCGCAAGCACCCCCTCCTCTCTTATGGCCCCGAAAATCAAAATGTGTTGAGACCACCTAGTCAAGGAGGGGGTTTCCAAGGAAATCCTCCTCCTCAATTTCGACCACAACCCCAGGGGGCTTATCAAGCTCCTAGAGGGCTACCTGTCCAACCCAATGTTGCCCAAAATCGACCTCCACCAGGATACACCAATGAAGATAGGCATGAGAGAGAGATTAGGGAGTTGAAGAATGGCTTAAAAGAAGTTGAGAAAAACATGAACAATAATTTAGAAAGGATGATGAAACAAATGAATGAGAATTTTTCTCAACTACTGTTAACCAATAGGGATAGAGGTTCTTTTGATGGACAGCCTGAGGCAAACCTGTAAGATCTGGGAGTTTTATTAAGAGTAATTACTTTCGTTGCGGGTCTAATTTGGGTTTAGTGATTTATTTATGGGAACAACTGTTGTATTTCTATATTATGTGGATATTGTTATTATTATATTTATTTATTTATTTATTTATTTATTTATTTATTTATTTATTTATCTGAAATAGAATTTTATTAGAAGGTTCGACTTGTTATATTATTTGGTGAGTAGGTTATAGATTTGGAAAGGGAGAGGAAAAAATAATTTGGGATTAGAATTAGGTGCTAAGAAAAAAAAAGGAAAGGAAAAAGGCTAAATACCATATTTAGTTATTGATTAGCAAAGAATAAAAAGGAAAAAGGGGATAAGAACCCCATTTGTTTTGGAGGAGTAGCGCGTGCAAAGGGGAAAAAAGAAAACAAAGGGTTTGAATTTGGGTTCTGGGGCCCCGACGCAGAGAAGGAGAGAGAAAGAGAGGGAGGGAGGGAGGAAGCGGTGGCGGCGACGATGGCGGTGCCGCCTGATCGCCGGCCATCGACATCAAGAAAGAGAAGGGAAGATGGAGTGGGTTTGACGGCGATGGAGGGCGTGACGTCGCTTGGACATCGACGACGATTGTGCGACGGTAACTAAGGCTCGGTGCTTCGGGGTTTGTTAGCACGCGAGGCAAGGACGAAAGCTCGGTCTGTTTTGGACGGGTTTGGTCGCACAATTCAAGCCCGGAATTGAGATGTTAAGTCTGAGATTGATCGAATCATGTGGGTAATTTCTGTCCTCTCTTAATAACTATTAAGTTCAGGTTTAGTTAATAGATTTTGAGTACCGAATTCATGACAAAATTGTTAATCGTATTGGAATGGTTGGATTGATATATGTAACCGAGTTGGAAGTTGGATGGTATTTGGGTTGAACATTGAGTGTCGAGGTTTGTTTGGGCCAGTGTATTTGAGGAGGGAGCTCGGGTTGAACTATGAAATTAGCATGTTTTGGGTTGAATAAGTAATTGTATAGAAGGTTGTTTAATTGTTTTATTTATTACTTCCATTGCAGTATATGTCGATACTATTTGAATTACGGCCTAAGTGATCTTATATATGTGAATATGTGTGTACCGTGTTAGAATGGATGGATTATTTTTTAAATTATGTTGATTTGATGATTATGTGGAAATTATGCATATATGGATCATGGATGAGTTATATGCTTAAAGAATGAGATTTTATGCATAAGGTTGAGTTATATGTTAATTTAAGTCTCTATGTACATACTTATATGTCTTTTATTATGGGTTTGTGTGATTGAAAGGTGTTTGTATGATTTTTGATTTAAAAGAAAGGATTTCAAGTGAATATTTTAGGGTGTGTTGAAAAGCATTTGCGTTTCCAAGTCGTTAATACTAATAAAATGGATTTAGCGTAATTAAAGAAGACTTATTTGAGTTATTCGAGCTTTTAGATTTCTTAAATGGAAAAGGGTTGGAAAATTCGCCAGTTGAGCTATTTTAATTTGAATGAAAAGGTATATTCCTACTTTATATACATTTATATACGATTTGTAAAGCTATTTGGATGAGAAGTGTATGATATGGAATTGATATGCGATTTACGAGTTTGAAATGGTTTTTGGGCTAGGTGTATTGCACTAGGTACTGTGGACTAATTGGAAAGTCGGGGTTACCACCTGTAAAGGGGAGCCAAATCGGCTAGGTATATAAAGTCCATTGACGTTAGAACTCCCGGGAAGTTAAACTAACTGTCTTAAGGGGGAACCGGCCCCGACTAGAGAGTGTTGAAAGTACCCTACGCCCACGGTATTGGTATTTTCGTACAATAAAAAGAAAGAAGGATTTTATTAAACTATTGGTTTTTGGAAACGGTTATATATTATGGTTATGAATGGTTGGAAAAGACAATTTGAATAACTTCTAGTACTTGTTTCAAAGTGTGTGAGTTACTCTTCAAATATTGAAGGTGTTGCGTTCTTATTTGGATTGGTTTCAAAGGTTTTGAAGTATGAATAGTATCCTACTTGAGAATTGCGAAGTTTATAAATTGTGTGTAATTATGTTCAAACTAAATTTCAAAAGGTTTTGTGATTTACATAAATAACTTACCTTGTTATTATTGATTTGTATGCGTAATATTTAAAGCTCTTCATGTGTGTCTTTTAATTAGATGGATGCATTGCATGTGAATCCTGTCTTAGTTGTTTACTTTGAAGGCTAAATGGAATGTACGAGTCACTTGAGAGATCCCTATGTTGGTAGAGGATATGTATTGAGTTGATTGCGACCTACTAGAACACTAGAGTACTTGAGATGCTTCTTTGATGGCTTCCTGACTGTTTTCATGACAAAAAGGTTATCCCACCCCCCTATAGTTGATTTGGAAGATATGAGAGTGTTAGTTATCTCAAATGGGACATTTAGGTGCTTGAATGGAAACCTTATACCTAGTTTCCTACTTGATGGATTATAAAGTGACCAAGAGATGCGTTTATGTTTTAATTGTACTTTTGTGAATGCAGAACTAAGGTGACTCCCATTCTTAGGTTGCTTGAATCTCAATGGTTGTTCCAGGGTACAGGCTACCCACTGATCTATGGTTTGCTCATACCCCTCTCTCCCTCCCCCTTATAGGTCAATGTGAAGATCAGAAGCTGACCAATTATTTAGAGATTGAAGTATCTCTAGTTGTTCATGTTTTCAGAGAGTAATTGTTTTGTAATTCAAATTATATTGTACACATTTTTGGAATTCTTGGATTGTTTGATGCATTTAGATTGTACTCCGAGCGTGTGGCTCGAGATATACTTCGGCGGGTGGGCGTTTAGTTTGTTTTTGGTTTATTTTGTTTTATTTACAGGGATGTAAGGCTTAAAGCCTTGGAAAAGTCAACATTATAGAGGGAACTCTTCCGGTTTTCCTCAGAAAATTTTGGAAATTAGTTTCTAAGTTCTCCTTTTTACGTTTCTCAACCTTAATTAGGTTGAGATTGACCTTAACCGCCCCTATTAGGGAGCGGGCTGTTACAAAACCCTAATGGGCAAGCTTCAGGTTCGTCATCTAGTGACCCTTGTCAGGTTAGAGGTTTGAATGCTGTTATTACTCTTCGTTCTGGGAAAGAGATAGATAATCAAGTGCAATTGAAATCTTCTGATGTGTGTAATGAAAAGATTGTGACTGTTGAATCTGTTGATAAGCCTGTTGATGATGAGTTAGAGGGAGGAAGGCCAACTGTTACAATTGACCCTCCTCGCACCAAAACCTTGTCCAAAACCAACCCTTTGACTAGTCCACCATCTCAAGCGGCCTACAAGCCCCCTCCACCTTATCCTCAGAGGTTAAGGGGGAGTAAGGACAAAAAAATTTTGGACAAAATTAGGGAGACTTTTTCTCAAGTTAAGGTGAACATACCTCTTTTAGATGCTATTCAGCAGATCCCTCCATATGCCCACTTCCTTAAGGAGCTTTGTACCACTAAGAGGGCCACCCAAGTACCTAAGAAGGCTTTCCTAGCCTCAAATGTGAGTTCCATTCTGTCAAACCAGATGCCCATTAAGTACAAAGACCCTAGATGCCCCGTTATCTCTATTACCATAGGTGATAGTTTGATAGAAAGGGCATTACTTGACCTAGGAGCTAGTGTGAATTTGTTGCCTTTGCATGTGTATGAGATGCTTAGATTAGGTGAACTAAAGCCTACTAGGATGGTATTGCAATTGGCTGACAGGTCAACTAGAGTACCTAAGGGGGTAGTGGAGGATGTTCTGATTAAGGTTTGGGATTTTGTGTTTCCTGTTGATTTTGTAGTACTAGAAACTGCTAGAGTTCAGAGTACTAGAGATGAGATCCCCGTTATTCTAGGCCGACCTTTTCTTGCTACTTCTAATGCCTGGATTAACTGTAAGGATGGTAGAATGAAATTGACCTTTGGGAATTTGACTATGGAATTGAATATTTTTAACCTGCAAAAGTCACCTTTAGGTTTTGATGTGCATGAGCAGAGTACCCTTAATTGGGTGAGTGATTTTGTTGATTGTAGTGAGCAACCTGGATGCGTTGATGTGTCTTTTGCTGATGAGTTGACTGCTCTAGGAACTAATCCTGATGATTTGAATTCTTTGTGTGATTCTGATGTGTTTGATGGTGATGTGTTATATGAATCTTTATTTGCTTCTTAAACCACACCTGAGATAGTTGAGCCTGAACCACCTTCATCCACCACACTTGAGATGAAACCCCTCCCTTCTGAGCTGAAATATGCTTTTTTTGGCCCTAGTGAGACCTACCCAGTAATCATTGCTTCTGAATTAGGTAAGGACCAGGAAAACCAAGTAATTGAGGTTCTTAGAAAGAACAAGGGAGCCTTAGGGTGGACTTTGGCGGATATTAAGCGGATTAGGCCTTCCATTGTTCAGCACTGAATCTTCCTAGAAGATGAGAGTGTTTCCCATAGAGATCCCCTTAGGAGACTAAGCCCACAGATGAAGGAGGTAGTTAAGAAAGAGATCCTTAAGTGGTTAGACCATGATATTATCTAACCCATCTCTGATAGCAAGTGGGTGAGTCCAATCCATGTAGTCCCTAAGAAGGCTGGTTTGATTGTTGTTGAGAATGAACAGGGAGAGTTAATTCCTACCCGTGTCCTTTCTGGTTGGCGAGTCTGCATTGATTATAGAAAACTGAACAAAGCCACTAGGAAGGACCATTTTCCCCTCCCTTTGATGGATCAAATGCTTGAAAAACTTGCTGGGCATGAGTATTACTATTTTCTAGATGGTTATTCTGGTTATACCCAAGTCTCCATAGCTCTTTGTGACCAGGAAAAGACCACATTCACTTGTCCTTTTGGCACCTTTGCTTTTCGAAGGATGCCTTTTGGCTTGTGTAATGCCCCTGCAACCTTCCAGAGGTGCATGATTTCAATATTTTCTGACTTAGTGGAGGAATGTGTGGAAATTTTTATGGATGATTTTTCTGTGTTTGGTACTTCTTTTGATGCTTGCTTAGCTAAACCTGAATCGCGTGCTGAGTTGATGTCAGGAAAAAGGTCTAACCCTTAACTAGGAAAATGTCATTTTATGGTGAACAAGGGTATTGTCTTAGGGCATGTAATTTCTAAGAATGGGATGGAGGTAGATAAGGCAAAGATTGACTTGGTTAAAAATTTGTCTCCTCCAACTTCTGTAAAAGAAGTCCGTCCATTCCTAGGGCACGCTGGTTTTTACCGGTGATTTATAAAAGACTTTAGTAAAATTGCTAAGCCCTTGTCTTCGCTCTTAGCTAAGAATGTACCCTTCCATTTTTCAGATGACTCTATGAGGGCCTTTAATTAGCTTAAAGATGCCCTTATTTCTCCTCCTATTCTCAAACCTCCCATCTGGGGAGAACCTTTTGAGATCATGTGTGATGCTTCTGATTATGCTGTTTGTGTTGTGCTAGGCCAGAGAATTGATAAGAAACCTGTTGTTATTCATTATGTTAGCCACACCTTGAATGATGCTCAACTGAATTACACTGTGACTGAAAAAGAATTTCTAGTTGTTGTGTATGCCTTTGAGAAATTCAAACCTTACTTGCTTGGTGCAAAAGTCATAGTTTACACTGATCATTCAGCTATTAGGTATCTGATGGAAAAGAAAGATTCCAAACCTAGGCTAGTTAGGTGGGCGTTGTTATTACAAGAATTTGATTGTGAAATTAAAGACAGGAAGGGAGCTGAGAATCCTGTAGCTGACCATCTATCCAGGCTTGTGCCTGACACTGTGAAAACCACCCCTATTGCTACTCAGTTTCCTGATGAGCAACTCTTTAGTGTGGGAGTGGAACCTTGGTTTGCTGATATTGTGAACTTTAAGGTAACTGGAGAGATGCTTAGCGATTGGAATAAGCATGACAAAGACAGGTTTCTTCACATTGTGAAGAATTTTGTATGGGATGACCCTTATTTGTTTAAATATTGCCCTGACCAAATACTTAGGAGATGTGTTCCTGATAAGTCCATTATGGATGTCCTCTCTTTTTGCCATGACCAACCTTGTGGGGAAATTATAGTGGACAGAAAACTTCTTCTAAAATCTTACAGAGTGTGATTTACTGGCCTACTATTTTTAGAGATGCTCATGATTATGCCCAACGGTGCCCTTGGTGCCAAAGTTTAGGAAAGATAACTAGGAGAGATATGATGCCCTTATAACCTGAGATTTTTGTTGATGTGTTTGATGTATGGGGTATTGATCTTATGGGACCATTCCCCAATTCTTTTGGGAATGAATATATTCTCCTTGCTGTTGATTATGTGTCTAAGTGGGTAGAGGCTATCTCTACTAAGAAGAATGATGCTCAGGTAGTGACCAAGTTCCTTAGGGAATAAATATATCTTTTCTAGATTTGGAATGCCTAGAGCCATTATTAGTGATCAGGGAACTCACTTTAACAATAGATCCTTTGAGGCCTTATTGAAGAGGTACTTTGTTGAGCATAGGCTCACCACCGCTTACCATCTACAGTTTAATGGTCAAGCGAAAGTCTCCAATAGGAAAAATAAACAGATCTTAGAGAAAACTGTGTCTAGGAATAGGAAAGACTGGTCTGTTAAGCTGATTGATGCCTTGTGGGCCTACTGAACGGTCTATAAAACCCCCATTGGGATGTCACCCTATAGAGCTGTTTTTGGGAAGCCCTGTCACTTTCCTGTAGAACTTGAATATAGGGCTTGGTGGGCTTTGAAAGCCCTTAACCTTGATATGTCAGCAGCTGGTGAGGTGAGGAGACTTACACTTTGTGAGCTTGAGGAGTTAAGGAGAGAAGCCTATGAAAATGGGCGACTAAGTAAGGAGAGGTCTAAAATCTTACACGATAAGATCATTCATAGAGAGACCTTCTTCCCGGGACAAAAGGTACTCCTTTATGACTCCTGGCTGCACCTTTTTGCTAGAAAGTTAAGATCTAGGTGGACTGGACCCTTTATTGTGACTCAGGTATTCCCTTCCAGAGTGGTTCAGATCAAGGACCCATCTAACAATTCTGTGTGGAAAGTGAATGGGCACAGGTTGAAGCCCTTCTTAGAGTTTCCTGACACTGCTGAGGTGGAATGTGTTACATTCCACGATCCACCTAGTGCTTGAAGGAAGGTAAGTTGAGATTCTTGTATATGTTGTATATCTAACTCTCCTTTTCTTGATTTTTCTTTATTGCCTCTCCTAACTTTGCATTGTCAAGTGAGAAGGAGTGAGTCTTTTGACAAGAAGCCATCCAGGTAATGTCCTTCCTTATCTTTCTTTTACAGTTAGTGAGTTGGCTTTCTTTTCCCCCTTTTATTTTTTTTCTGATTCCAATGAGGACATTGTTGGCCTATTTGTGTGGGAGTGGGAGTGGCATGCATGCCGGCTTGTGTTCTTTTTCCTTTTCTTTTGAGTGCTTTTTCTTTTGTGTAGTGTTGCCTTATTCACAATGAGGACATTGTAGAGTTTTTGTGTGGGAGTAGGGTGGTGCAAGTGCCTTACTAGTTTTTGGAGAGAAACAACTTCAGTTATCAATTAAATTAGGCGAAATTTTTAAAATTTTTATCAATTAGGACTAGCTTGTCCGGAACACCTTCAGTGATGATTTGTAAACCGATTAGACTTTCAATTTGTCTTGCTTCACCTTGAAAAGTTTGGTTGAGAACTTAAAAGTTTTTGAAACTGAATTTGCGAATCTTCTAATTTTGAGTCAAGTAATGAATAGTGTATTTAACTGCTTTGACTATCTTAGTAAGTGTAAATATACGTGCCGCAAATCTTTGGGCTAGGTTTAGTTGAATGAGCCCTATCCCGTGAGTCCAGATAGCCTAAAAGTATGAATTGATCACTTTTATCAATTCTTTTATTTCCTGAGTGACTCCACCACTAGTTACACCTCCAGAACTTGTTTTGCATCTTGCTTAAGACAGCATCTTTGCATTACATATTGTGACAATATGATTGAGGCATTCTTTTCTTTATTAATTAAACTACATAGCCAAACAGCCTCCCTAACAATATTATTACTGTTCTTTAGCCCCGCCTAGCCTTTTATTACCTTTCATTTTGTGATCGATGAAACCCTGACAATACAAGCCATGACCTTTATTAATTCCTACTCTTTGCCTTGCTTGGATGCGTGAGAATTCATTATTTCAGGAGCAAAAATTGGTTCAGTGTTGCTGTGAATAGAATTGAGATATTGGGGGTGTAGTTTTGATTTTAATTGAATTGGGACACATTACATATCCCAATTATTATGAGTTAGCCAATTGGTTATGATGTTCGTTTGAGATATATTGAGGTCAAAGCTATAATTTATGTTTTTCTTCTCCCTTGATCACCCACCAAAAAAAAAAAAAGCAAAAGAGAAGTACAAAAATAGAAAAAAAAGAAAAAAAAAAAGAAAAAGAGAAACGGCTGATTAGGGAGATTCAATTGAAAGTTCTGAAAGTCTTTGACCCATCTGAAGAAATTTGATGAGGTGTTCGCTATTAATGAGGGAGAATTGAGTTCCTTGCTCAAATTTAGCAAGAAGGTGAGTTGAGAGTAATAATTTTTTTTGAATATCAATCCAAGCATGGCTCTTTAAACTCCTCATACCCAAATATTACAACTCCTTTCCCCTAACCTAAGCCTCATTACAACCCTAAAAAGTCCTCTTGATTGTCAGTTGTATATTTGCATACTAGCAGTGGAGAGCGAGATTTTTACCAAGCCTATGGTAGGGTGTTTGTTTTGGTCTGAGTATGAGAAAAACCCACATACACATTCAAATTTGAGTGTTTGAGCGTTAATTTTTATCCTAAAGTGAGATTTGCTCTTTTGACTGGCCTACGTCCATAACCAACCGCGCATAATTGCATTCATCTTAAGTCTGTTGGTGGTTTTCGAATCTAAAGTACTTGTTCTCTCTACTTAATTTAAAACTTAATTCTATATATCTATTTTACACTGATTTTGTTCTCTTCCAGATTGATCTGGGTATTTGCTTGATGGGTTGATGTGTTTGGTTAGTTAGCCTGAGGGGGTATTTAATTGTATTTTTAACCCTAACGCTAAATTTTTTCTTTTATTGCTTCCTTTTCTTTTCTTTTTCTTTGGCTTTTGTGGGTATATTTGTTATAAACCCTCACGAGACCTTCCTTGTCCACTTGGGCTGCCAAGGGGTTTAAAGGGCTTGTTGCATACGCTAATGCAACCATGATTCCTACGAAAGTGAGTTAGGATAGTTAGTTTGTTTTTCTTTCTTTGTTTTAGTTTGCTCGGGGCAAGAAAACCCTTGTGTGGGAGTATTGTTCGGTCTCAATTCGAGCTGAATTGATACCTTTTATAAGAGATTTTTCTTGCTTTTGTCCCCTGTTTATGAATAAGTTACGAGGATTTTGTGTTTTGTAGGTTAAATCAAAGGAAAGAAGGAAAAAGGAATAAAAGTGTTGAAAAACCCATCATCCGTAGCAGAAATAGGACCAACACGGACCGTGTCTACCTAACACGGGCCGTGTTGGATATCTGAAACTCAAACAAAAAGAACGGAGCAAACAGCAGCAACCATGGTCGACCCGTGGCAAGCACCACAGACCGTGGTGGGTCAACACGGACCGTGTTGCCCTGCCAAGGACCGTGTTGAAACGGGAACGTTGAAGAGCGAGAACGAGCAAACCAACGCGTACCACGGTCTGTCCGTGGCAGCCACCACGAACCGTGGTAGGCCAACACGGACCGTGTTGGCCGGCGTTTTCGATTTTTTTGTCGCGGTGGCTGCTAGGGTTTTAGGGAGAGTTGTTTTATTTTCGTTTCCTTTCCTATACATTGTTATATATACATGCATTATGCATTAGCTATAGAATTAAGAAGTTAGATAATTAGTTTTGTTATTAGTTTTAGAATTAGCTTTTTAGCATGGAGTTTTCTTAGCTTTCAATTGTAATTCAAACCTTTCTAGATAAGTGCAAGTTATTCGTTTTTCAAGTTCTTGTTCTTGTTTTCCCTTTCGATTCATGTCTTTTGATTTCATTACGGTAGTTCCACACCAAAAATCCAATTTTTAGTGAAGAGGAGGATTGAGGTTCCTCGAATTCTCCCTTCAAGTGAGGATTCCAGCAGTCTTAGTAATTCGAATCACGCTTTTTCTTGTTTGTTCGGGAGAAGATCCGTGATTAAAGATTAAAGATTTAAAGATTCAAGATTAGAATAATGCATCCTAGGT
Source organism: Portulaca oleracea (assembly GCA_029582165.1). Classification (NCBI taxonomy): domain Eukaryota; kingdom Viridiplantae; phylum Streptophyta; class Magnoliopsida; order Caryophyllales; family Portulacaceae; genus Portulaca; species Portulaca oleracea. The sequence goes on from CM055868.1 coordinate 37,824,885, forward strand.
ATAATTTCTTTTCCTTAGTTTCAGTAATTAATTCAGTTTTTACATTCATTATTCTTGATTGCTTTTAATTGCTTTCTTAGGTAGAAATTTAAATTCTTGTTAGATTAGGTTTAATCCATCTTTGCATTCATGTTTTCCTTAGTTTTTATTGCTTTCGATTTCCCGATTAGTTTAGTTTAATTCTTTACTGCTTCCTGCATATTGAAAACCCTTCCAAACTAATTTCCTGAAAACATAACACACCATCCCTGTGGATTCGACAACCCCTACTTAGGAAACCTCAAATACCACAACCGAACACCCTCCCTATCACCAGGTGCTACCATTGGCGGAGCTCAATCACCGGCCACCACTACGTTCCACTGACAGACGCTGAACGATTGCACGCGCCATCGACACCATGAAAACCACGACCGTCGCTCCCCTCTCGGCTTACACTCATCTTAGGCGTAACACCTATTTTCACAACCCTAAACCCTAAAATTTTGCATTAATCTTTGATGAATTGGTTGCAGTTTACTTAGAGGAGGCAGTAAAATTTGAAATGGATGTTGGATCTTCAAGCAACCTAGAAAAAAGCTCAAGTATTTACTCTATCTCTAAGACTTCGTAAAAATTTGAGTTGGTTTTTGATGTGGTTTGTTAATGTTTTCAGTTTCTATGAAATCTGTATATGAAAAAAGTTCCTCAAGCAAACCAGAAAAAAAAAAACAAAAAACCCAGGTTTCTCTTTGTTCTTCCGAGTTTATTTTCATGGTCCTAGTTAAATATTTGATATTGGTTTTTCTAATGGATTGGTGAAAATTTGTTTAAAGGACACAACAATATCTGAGACGGGTCTTCAAGGAAACTGGAGAAGAACTTGGGTTTCTTTCTCATTTTTTTGTCTCTAATTTGATGTTTGTTCAACTATTTCAAGAGTTAAGAGGCATAAAAGTATATGATATAAACATAGGATCGACGAAAGGTCGGAAATGAGCTTAATAAGAAAAAGGGGCTCAACACGGATCGTGTCTAGTTTGACACGACCCGTGTTGGTGTCCAGAGAGCACAAATTCTGTGCACTGGATCAATATGGACCGTGTTGATCCAACACTGGTCATGTTGAGTTCAACATAGACCGTGTTAGGACCGTGTTGATCTAACACGGGTTGTGTTGAGTTCAGTTGGTATTTTGTAATCCCTTGATTTATGCCTCGTGGTCAATTGAATTTGAGCATGTTTTGGGATATTATTTGACTAAGAAATCAGTCATGATTTCTCGTCAATAATATTCAAACACATCCCTTGGATTATACTCTTGATTACCGGCAAGTTTATGACTAGCTTGTTGGCTCCTAAGATCACTATAAAAGGTGGATGAATTGTTCATTCATCCACACCCTCAATCATCATCTTTTCTGTTCTAGAGAGTTTCAACACACTCCTAAGGTGTTGAACTGCAACGACATTCTTTGAGAGCCCATGAGAAATCTTGTACTTTGCTTACAAAAAGTTAGGTTTTACCCTTGAGTCTTTTCACGGTCTAGTGAATGTCTTAAAGGGAGACGGGCTTGCCCTCAAATCCTAGCCACCCAAGTGATCCCCCATCTTCCATGTGACCGTGTTTCTCCATCTTATTTTCCAACAATCTAAAGACTTATTGTCACCATGGATGATGGAGTCAATGGTCATACCGGACAATTTGAGGGATGGAAATCGAGATGAAGATACTATGGAGTGAAAAAAATAATTTTATGTTGCTCCATACAAGTTTTGTTTACTCAAGTTTATTAATTTTGATTATCAAGATTATTAATCAATTGTGATTCATTTGATTGATGTAGTCGATCGGTTGTGGTAATGGTGATTGATGGTTATACTCAAGAGGTTCAAGGAGTATGATAAGATTGCCTTCACACCGAGATAAAATCTTTATTTTCATTAAGTTGGCTTTTATTTGATTTAAGTGGCATAAGTTATCTTGATTTGAATTTAGGTTAATTCAAATGGATGGATTAATTAGAAACATGTTGAGATTTATTTATATACCTTGTTGAGTCACCATTAATAAGTTTTCAAGAAAGTGGTGTGTTAAGGTGTTTGTGAGTACATGTTTCTTTATGCCAAGATGTTAAGTGTGATTTTATGATTTATCAAGTAAATCACAAAGTGTCATTGATAAGTCAGTTTATGCTTTTTATGGCATGTTTTTCCATAGTTAAGTACATATATGTGTTATTCAAATATGAGTTGTTTAATTGAATATATAGCATGATAATTGTTTATTAAGTTTATCATGATTATTTATACTTGAGTACATGGGTTTATCAATTTGTTGTTAATTAATGGAATGACAAACATGAATGTTTTTAAGTTGTCATATATGTATATGTATAAGTATGTATGTCAATCTATTTAATTCACATGTTTAAGTTTATGTACATGACGAGTGATATTCTTCGCTAGAGATATAAGCATGCTTGAGTTAAGACAATGTTTATTCATGAAAGTTCTTAGTATATATGATTTTGAGATATATACATGGTGTAGACACCGGAATTTGTACCGGTATAAACCCGACTCATCAAAAATATACAAGCCCAAAGAAAATAAATCAAGCCGGAATAATTGTTAAAACCCAAAGGGGTTTTACTTTTATTCACTAGCCCACGCAAGAAGCAGGCCAGTCGCGCGCCCCGGCCCAGAGCATCTAAAACCCGCTTAGGGTTTGAACCGGGCCAGAAAATAATCAAACCCCGCCTAGGGTTTGAGCGATACAGCATGCGACGTCGTTTTGTGCCATGTCAGCGATCCGCGTGATGAAATTGTCAAAGCCCGCCTAGGCTTTGGTGATTTTAGCGCCAAAAAAAAATAATCTGCATGCATGCAATTGGATCCCTTGATCTTTGCCCCACGTGGTTGACTGTGCCCTTGACTGCCTATAACCCGCCTAGGCTTTGGAGTGAAATGGCATGATTTTTGGAGTATGTTCCCCATCATTTCCCTCCAAATCACTCACTCCCTCACCTATAAATACCCCCTCCATTCCACCTTCATTTAATCAACAACTCCCACAAAAATCAACTCTCATCACCAACAATCATCATCTACTCTCATTTTCACCATACTTCCACTCTCTAAAATTTTCTCCATAATCACATTCTTCACTACTATATAGCTATCCACACAACACTTTTTAAACCATCCACATTTCTCATCCGGGTCTCAAATCAAGGGGCAACTCAAGGGATCAAATTCGTTGTCACTATACCCTAAGCAAGGTCCGGTTCTTTGTTTTAAATCATTTAATCATGTAATCCTTTATTTAATTCCATGCTTGTACATTTTTTTTGTAAAATAAAACCGCATTGTTTTTATATTGCATGATTTGAATAATAAATCCGCGAAATTAATCAAACTTCTCCTCACTCTCTTTCTCTTCAATGTTGATTTTAGTAGAGTCTGTTTTTATAAACAGGCGGATTCGAGAGTTCTTATAACCCTCGAATTCGTAACCTTACCCCCGAATCTAGTAATCGGGTTCGTACACCGGAGTCTTTCTTTTATTTTATGGTTCGTCGATTTCCTTAAATCGGCTGGCGACTCTTTAAATACTTTTTACAAATTCGTTTAATTGTTTAAAGTATTCGATTTCTTACACAAAATTAGTTTAAGAAAATGATTTAATTTTTGTTCAAGGATAAAAATGGGTTTGGTCCGAGGAAAAAAAGGCCAGAAATTATTAAAACCCTCCTAGAGTTTTAATAATTTCCACCATTTATTTCCCTGGGTCTGGAAGCAAGAGGACCGGCCCAGAATTTGTCAAAGCCTATGTGGGCTTTGACAGGTTATGACGGCCCGCTCGCTTCTCGGGTCCTGGTTTGTCATTTGGGCTGAAATTAAATTATTTGAGATTATTTTTGTGTAATTTCTGGATAATTTAGATAATAAAAAAATGAGTTTGTAAATAAATAAAGCTTCATCACCCTGAAAATGAATTTCGAAAATAAAAATATCCTTATTTAAGGATTAAGAAACCTTAGCCGGCTCCCGACCACAAAAGTAGCGCATAGCGGAAAAAGGGTCATTTTTTCCGGGGTCCTACAGATTGGCGACTCCACTGGGGACTTAAACTTTAAAATGAGGGTAAAACTTGAAAAAAATCAAATTGATTTGAAAGTGTAAAAGGGAGAAGTTAATTTATTTCGCGACTTAATTATTCTTTTAGGCATCCCTTGCATACCGGGCCACTAATCGGGTCTTTTGACACGTTAGCACAAAGGCGACGGTTTAAGTTACCTAGGATTTCCCTTGAGAGCGGGAGGCCACTACTATGGGGATAAACTCTACATCTCTAAGCATTTGGTCGCTCCTCTCCCGATGTCACACTCCGAGAGCTTCCTTGAAGTTCTTTGAGAAATAGCCTAACTGCTTACCTTATGGTATGAAAAACCGGGGCGAAGGCATGCGGTAGGCTATATACCTAACCATCAAAGTCCATAAATTTAGAGCCTTGGTTTAGGGTACCCCTTCATATGTATGCTATGTGCTATCTGTATCCCTCCCCTTTTCTTGTCTTTTGTAAAGGGTCGACCCTAGTTTTGAGATTTTGTTCTATTCCATATAAAATTCATTGGGTTGAGAAAATAATTATTTATTAATTAATATGATTAACTTAAAGAGACTTTGGTTAGCCCAAGTGGAAGGGCCCATTTATGTTCGAAATTTGATTATCTTGATTAATAGATAAAAATTGACTCACCTTTTATGATATTATATGCCCCTTTATGAAATTCTTTTAGCAAGGGTCCAAAAATTAATTAAAAGGCTAACAAAGTTAATGGATAGTGTCTTAAACTGCATAATAGTCACTAGGATTGAGTAAGTTAATTTATCGATTTAATTAATAAATCCATCATATATATGGCCGGCCCGTTGTTAGGCCCAACCATATTGGGTTTGTCAATTAAGCCCATAAATTAATTATGCTCGCTTATTGTTGACTTTATCTGTTCCTTTACAATATCCATTTTCTCCGAGTAAAAAAAAGAGAGGAGTATAAAAGGAAAAGGTAAAAAAAAGTGGGTCGTCGGTCTTGTTGAGCATTATTCTAGTCCGCATAATAGTCAATACGATTTGAGCTGTCTGAGTTGATGGGCCAGGTTACGGATTCTCCTTAAAACGGTCGGCCAGTGGATTGGGCCCATCCGAATTGAGAAACACTGACTATAGCTTGCCAACTTATGACTCGCTCACTATGTTGACTTTATTCGGCCCTTCATATTGTTCTGTTTTTAGGTCCATATAGAGTTAGGCCATGCACTCCCAAAAAAGTGGGTAAGTCCGCTGTGTCAGCATACATGTGTCAAGTTGTCTAGGATCATATAGGTCATCTAGGACATGCACGCATCGGGTAGAACGTGTCGGAGAATGTTATCGAGTGTCTTAACTTTAAATTTCCATGCAGGCATCATTGGTGATCGACTCCGAGCTCGCATTCGAGATCCACGAACAGGCCGTTTGATTCCGAACCCCCGCTACGATCTATCTGTAACCAGTGACAGCATCATGTCTGGAGAACAATTTCAGGAGATTCCAGTCCAGAGCACCGAAGCCAACATCATGAAGCATTTGGATGATCTCTACACCAAAATGCAAGGTTTGGTATTTGCCAATACTCTAGAACAAGAGTAGAAGGTGAGGAAAAGGCTGAATGAACAACAACAAGTGATGGATGGTATACTACAAGCCATTACTAAAATTAATGCCAAATTAGGGTTGAATGTTGAGGAAGACAATGAAGAAATGCAGGGATATGAGTCCGAACCTGAAATCATCAAGACATCCTCAGATTTTGGAGGAATTTGGACATCCAAAACAAAGGTTGCTACTCCTGAGGCATCTAAACTCATGAAGGATCCTGCCGTTAAGGCCCTTGAACAGAAATTAGAAAGCCTTACCAAAGCAATGAGCACTGTGCCAGCCTTTGCTGACAAGTACCTGGAAGTGCCATTACCTATTCAGCCAATTCTGAAGGTTGCTGATAAAGTAGAGGTACCAAACATCAGGTTCAAACCCTCTGAGAACCCAGTTCATCAAATCGAAGAGTTCATGAGGCTAGCACCATTAAATCGAATCGATGTCAGTTTATACTCTACTGTTTTCCCATCCACTCTAGATGGCGAAGCCAAGGTGTTGTATCATGCTTTCCACCCCAAACGAAGGCTGATTGGAATGAACTGTTCAAAGCCTTCATCAATCATTACAGTCTCATACCAGAGGAAGCAGGCTACGGTGGATGACTTGACCACCATGAAGCAATGAGATGACGAATCCTTCTTGGATTACTTTGAGCGATGGCATACCAAGCTGTCTCACATCAATGAGACAATCCCTCTTCGCCTACAGCTGTCTACTTTCAAGCAAGGGTTAAAAAGCAGCTTATCCAAGCACTAGGGATACCACGTCATCAAAGACTTTGACTACTTGAAGGATATCTGTGTCCAACTAGAGGCGATGCATAATGATAAGACTAGTTCGCCTGGACGGAAGGGGTCTAGTTCTAACAGGAGGGCCACTAGTGCGTCTAGCCACCCTCCTAAGATCATGGAAACTAACTCTATCCAGCGCAAGGGGCCTTTCATACCAAAGTATGAGACTTACACACCATTGGATGTCTCTTACTCACAAGCTCTTGATCGAATAGTCAAGAAGGGTTTTTTGGTCCTACCTTTGCCGAGGGAAGAATCAGCCACAAGAGGGAAGAACTTGGATCAATTCTGCCGTTACCATCGTTGTCGAGGACATGATACTGAGAAATGCTGGTCTCTCAAGAACAAAATAGAAGATATAATAAGGGATGGGACACTACCCATGCCGAAAGCTGCTCAAAAGCCTAACAATTAAAGCAACCCTATGCCCGAGCATACCAACGCCATCTTTCATGGAGTTTATAGCTTTGATCCTTCCGCTTTGATTGTGGAAACAAGCCAACCTATCCCCGAGGTGCTCGACTTTCATGAAGACCTATCCATTCATGGTATTTGGGATAGTGATGATGATGAGCAACATGAATACTCCAAGACGGAATGGATGGAGCTAGATGAGCTAACGCCAGATGATGTAGCATTTCTCACTCGATGAGGCCGCCATAACAACTGGAACACAACTACCCCAGTGGCTGTTTCTAGTCCTACACCAATGGTTACCAACGAAAATCATGTCCCGCCTGAAGATCCTCTCCTTACACAACTCAAGAAGACCAAGGCTGAAGTTACCATCTGGTAATTGATTTTTACACAGCTCCTGAATCTTCAGTTTCCCATGTGACTACTCAGCAAGAGGCTATCACCTTTGGGATTGAAGTTCTGCCTCAAGGAGCGACATCCCACAACAAAGCACTATACCTCACAATGCAATGTTCTAACAAGACTATCCCTCTAGTTTTGGTCGATAATGGCTCGGCTGTGAATGTGTGCCCTTGGAGGACGGCACTGAAATTAGGAGTCCAACAACAACACTTGGCTCAAAATGCTGTACAACTTAGGGCTTATGACAATTCTCCTCGAAAGTCGACTGGGTCTATAATATTGCCCATCACTACAGGCAACATCACTCGGAATGTGGAGTTCGTAGTGCTAGACATTCCGACCTCCTTCAATCTATTACTAGGGAGGCCATGGCTCCATGAATGCAATGCTATAGCATCTACCTTACACCAAAAGGTAAAGATGTTGGTCCAAGGACAAGTCATCACCATCTCGGGAGAATCTATCAAATGATGTCTTCACTCCCAAGCAAGCAAATCTTGAGGTAGAACATAGTTCTATGGACGAAGAACTTCACAACTTTGAACTTGTGGCGACTTTGAGCCAGGATGAAGCTTCTTTTGACTTCGATCCCTACTCAAATCCCAAAGTGCATGCAATACTCAGGAAATAAGGACACTTCCCTGGGATGCCGCTAGGAAGGAACCCGAAAAACAAGATTCCTCCTATGTTCAAGACACTTAAACAAAAGGGAAGGTTCGGCTTAGGGTACAAGCCAACTGAGAAGAAAGTTAAGCTCGCCAAGATAGCCATAGCTGAGCAGAAGAGGATGGACAACCCACCTACCTTGTTCCAAATGAAGCCCTATCCACTCACTCTGAATGGGCAGTTCGTTAGGGAAGGTGATGACTTCCCTTACTATGGATTCCCTAAACAGTACTACCTGAAGAACAAGGGAGTTCAAGTTGCTGGGTTAGAAATTTTCAATGACTGCACCATTAATATGGCTACTGTTTTTATCCCCGCTCGGGACAAACATCCACCATTGGAATGGACTCATCTTGCTGGGAGCAACATATTTGGCATGCTGTTCGGACAAGAAGCTGTTAAGGAAGAGTCTGAAGCTGACGCTATTATTGCTGCATTATCCAACCCAAGCTTTGACCCAAGTCTCATGATCACTGAAGAAGTAGAAGTCAAGGCGGTCTCGTGGGTCGATGTTGAGAAGAATAGCTTTGTTTTATCTGTAGGATAGTCTGTTCCTATCGACATAGGGTCTGGTCCTAAGAGTCTATAGTCAAGTGATTCTGGTCTTGAGTCTCCTGGCGATGTACTCATTTCTGCATTCAATAAAATGAACCTTTCTGCTTACTCTGATTCTTCCTTCCCCTCTTCCTTGAATTGCTGCGCTAATAATAAACTGGAATTTAATGAACCCTTAAAAGAATTTTCTAATGAACATGAGCATAAAATGGAGGTATTGGAAGACACCATCATCATAAATGTGGGCACGAAAGAACAACCCCGAGAGTTGAAGTTAGGTAGTTCACTCACAGTAGAAGAACGGGTGGCATTTACAGAACTTCTCCAGGAGTTTGTGGATGTATTCGCATGGTCTTACGAGGACATGCCGGGAATTGACAGGGAAATTACGGAGCGCACCATACCTTTGCTCCCCGATGCAAAACCGGTGCGACAAAAGGCTAGGAGGATCAAACCTTAATGGGCTAAGAAAATTGAAGAAGAAGTGATGAAGCCGCTTAACGCTAAGTTCATCAAAGCAGTCCAATACCTTGAATGGATTGCTAACATTGTCCCAGTACCCAAGAAAGATGGGAAGGTGCACATGTGTGTGGACTTCCGAGGCCTTAACAAAGCTAGTCCCAAGGATAGTTTCCCTCTACCTCACATTGATGTATTAGTAGATAACACTTGCGGACATGAGCTTCTATCTTTTATGGACGGATATGCTGGTTACAACCAAATAAAAATGGCAGAAGAAGATATGGAGAAGACTTCCTTTACTACACCATGGGGAACGTACTATTATGTCGTCATGCCTTTCGGTCTTAAAAATGCCGGACCAACATACCAGCGGACTGCCAATACCCTACTACATGACATGATGCACGCCGAAGTAGAAGTGTATGTTGATGACATGATTGTTAAGTCCAAGACAAGAGAGGGTCATATTCCTAATCTCCGGAAGTTCTTTATGCGACTTCGCAAATACAAGATGCGACTCAACCCAGCAAAGTGCACCTTCGATGTTACCTCTGGGAAGCTACTAGGTTATGTGGTTAGCCAACGGGGCATTGAAGTTGATCTTTCAAAGATCAAGGCTATCCAACAGTTACAACCACCTAAGACGGAAACGGAGATGAGAGGATTTTTGGGACGCATACAGTACATCAGCAGGTTCATTTCAAAGCTCACCATGACTTGTGAACCTTTGTTCAAGAAGTTAAAGAAAGGAAGCAAAGTAGAGTGGGGCGATCAATGTCAAGCTGCTTTTAAGAAAATCAAGGAATATTTGCAGCATCCTCTAGTTCTCATGCCGCCAGTACCAGATGAGCCTCTACTCCTTTACCTTACAGTGACTAGCTCAGCAATGAGGGTTATGCTAGCTCAAAAGGTAAAAGGTCAAGAGAGCGCCATCTACTACTTGAGCAAGAAGTTCCTAGACTACGAAAGTCGATATGCAGACATAGAGAAAATGGCTCTTGCATTAGTTTGGGCCACCAAGAAGCTGAGACACTACATGCTCTCACACACAGTGTATGTAATAGCTGAGAACAATCCCATCAAATTCACCATGGAGCAACCAACCATCAACAATCGCATCACTCGATGGGTAGTCATGCTTTCTGAGTTCAACCTTCAATACTTACCCCTGAAATCTATTAAAGGGCGGGTTGTTTCAGATTTTATGGCTGCTTCACCATCACAGAAACCTCCAAGCACTCACTTGGAATTCCCAGACGAAGACGTGTCCTTGACTGATGAAGTTACTTGGGAAATGTATTTTGATGGAGCTTCTAATCAAATGGGTTGTGGAATAGGAGTACTGTTAATATCTCCAGAAGGTGCACATATCCCTGTATCTGTAAAATTGGATTTTGATGCTACTAATAATACGGCGGAATATGAAGCATGCATCAAAGGCCTACAAGCTGCCTTGGCTTTAGGAATGCGCCATATAAATGTCTTTGGAGACTCTAGCCTCATCATTAACCAGGCTAAGAATGCATGGAAAGTTCAAAGTGAGTGCCTCTTAGCTTACCAGCAGAAGCTTTTGGGACTGGTTGACCAATTTGAGAAGATCAATTTCCAATACCTTTCTAGGGATCACAACGAACTGGCCGATGCTCTGGCTAAATTATCCTCAATGATATCCATCCCATCAGGCACGCTCCAGCTACCAGTAATTGTAGAGCGACAGTCTGAACCCACGTATGTCTGTGTCATGGAAACACAAGAAGAAGAGACTGAGAAATGGTTTCTCGACATATACAATTTCCTTCGGAAGGGAGAATATCCAACTGAGTTAGATGCTCGAGGGAAACGAGCGATCAGGGCTTTGGCAGCACAATACTGCTTGATCCAAGATCATGTATACAAGAAGTCACCTACAGGCATCAATTTGTTGTGTATCGATGCCAAAAGTGCAAAGGAAGTCATGGCTACTGTACACGGAGGAGAGTGTGGGCCTCACATGAATGGGCGAATGCTAGCGAGGAAGATTCATAGAGATGGTTACTACTGGACCACTATGGAAGCAGACTGCTTGAATTTCGTTAGGAAATATCACAAATGCCAGGAGTATGCCAATTTGCAGAATCAACCGCCTTCATATATGACGACACTGACCTCTCCATGGCCATTCTCGGTATGCGGTATTGATATCATTGGAAAAATACACCCAACCGGAACAGGAGGACATGAATACATTTTGGTCGCTATTGATTACTTCACTAAGTGGGTAGAGGCAACCTCTTTTGCCAAGCTCACATCAAAGCACGTGGCCAAATTCATCCTTCAGAACATTATATGCCGATATAGAGTACCTCATGAGATCATTAGCCATAATAGGAGTCATTTTCGAAAGGAAGTAGAAGTTTTGCTCACCAATTACAAAATTCAGCATCATCGGTCTTCACCTTACCGACCCCAAACCAATGGAGCTGTAGAAGCGGCCAATAAAACGGTGGTAGGGATCATTAAGAAGATGGTCATCACTTACAAGGATTGGCCTGACAAGTTAGCATTTCCCTTATGGGGATACCGAACCTCAATTCGAACTGCCACAGGAGCAACACCATATTCATTGGTGTATGGGATGGAAGCAGTCCTGCCGATCGAGTTAGCGATCCCATCATTACGAATAGTGGCAGAAAGCCAATTGCCAGAAGCAAAATGGGCTAGGGCAAGGTTCGAGAAGTTAATGTTGATGGATGAAAAGCGATTAAGGGCGTTGTATAATGTTCAGGTATATTAGAATAGAATCACTCGCGCCTTTAATAAGAAGGTGAAAAGTCGTTCACTTCAAGAAGGTGATCTAGTGCTTAAGGAAATAAGGGCACCAATACAAGACCCAAGAGGAAAGTTTGCACCTAATTGGAAAGGTCCTTATATGATTAAGGAAATTTTACCGGGAGGAGCAGTTCGGCTTGCCACTATGGATGGAGAAGATGTTCAACAAATTTGGATCAGCTCAAGCGATATTATGCTTAATATAGCCAAGCAACTGGAAAATCAATTTTCACACACTTGGTTAATATTCGATTTATGCTCATAAAAGGAAGAAAGATAAAATTTGCAAGGACACAATTGTTGTAAATAATACTTCTTCTTTTATTAATAATCAAAATGCAAGTACACTGCTTGTAAATAAGAAAATTCAAAAGGCGTAATTAAATAAAAGTTTATTCTAGCAAAGCAGTTTAGTTCCTTCGCTTCCATCCATCTTCTAGTCTTGTTTCACCTTCTCTACGTCGCCAGTGGTCTCATGATCAATATCCATGTCTTTAGGCTCGTTTGGGTCTGTCTCTTTGTTTTTAGCCTTATAGGCTCGCTTATGTGATTTTCGTGTCTCCACCCTCGGACCAAGCCGGTCCTTTGTCGTCACCCTCGCGCCAAGACGATCCTTTATCGTAGAGCGAGGACCCAGTCTACCCTTCATAGATGCCCGACTTCTTAGCGCTTCTCCAGCACGGCGAGACTCAACAGCCGCAGTCAACCATCCGTGGTATTCAACATCGGCGATCTCTGATATATGTGCCTTTGATGGAGCCTTGAGTGTTGGCCTCCTTGCCCAATACTTCAACCAAGACTCTATAACCGAGCCTCGGAGCTTCAGTTGCTCGGGGGCTTCACTTAGCCACTCGGGGATGGTTTGTTTGTGGCCCATCTGTCGCAATACCCGCTCCGAAAAGTAGAAGGTCATGTGTGTCAGACCGGCAATACACACGTAAGTGTTGCGATAGTCACTGGTCACGTATTTGAGAACGTGCCACCACTCAATCCACCACGCGATGTCACGAGGTTCCTTCAGAAAGGCGATCCATTCAGTTACCGATTGGAGCTCGGTATATTTGCGCCTCCTTTGACAATAATTCGCAAGCGCCGAAGGGTTACGAGGATCCTCGATAAGGCCCAAATGCTCCATCAGCCAAATCTGCCCAAAACAGTTAGCGCGGGTTACAATTGCATGCCAATTATTCCCAAACTAATGGAAAAAAAACACCTTAAAACCCGCCTAGGGTATACAGGCAATAAGTGTTTTTTTGACAAAAATGAGGGAAGAAATGTACCTGAAGAAGTACGGGGCTCCCACGAAGCTCGAATTCTGGATCCGGATTATCCAAACCCATCATGGTCTCCGCTAGCATTAATGGCACCGGATTAAAGCCTCGAGCCATGTCTTCCACGATCTGAATTAGGCCCGCCGGCCCAGTTCTTCGCCTGCCATGATAGAAGCAAAATTCTCCAAGAAGACATAACACAAGTGCTCGCACCCGTATCACGAGACCATATTCCAACGTGTCAGGCGATTGAAAGAATTCGACAATGGTTTGGAAATGTACCTTATCGCCGAACAACGCGCTTCCTATGACCCGGTTTGCAAGGCATGGCAGTTCCTTGCATTGTTTGGTGTTTTCGGCAACAGTCGGAGGTGATGTCGGCCATGCGAAATGATTTGTTCCGAGAATGGACGACCACTCATCGGGTAGCGGGCATAGCTCTTTCAAAGAAAAGTGGAAGACATGCATCTTTGGATCCCAAAAGGTACACGCCGCTCGAATAAAGTTATGGTTGACTCTCGCTTGTCGGAGACATAGCAACTTCGTCAGGCTATATCTCCCGAGCTCTTTCTTCTCGTCTCTAGACAAAGTGCTCATCCAAGTAGCGAGCTTCTTCTCGAAAGCCATGAGAATAGGATGATTACTTGAAATTTTGGAGACTTTTAAATGGAGGGTGCAAGAGAAGATGATGAGTGATGACTATATGAAAAGAGTAAGGTATTTATACACCTACATCAAGGATAAAAAATGGAGCAAATCGGCCAGCAAGCAGCCACATAGCCGTTGCCATCATATCCCATGATTCAATCCTTTCTTCAACGGCTAGCAAAAAAAAAAAAGGGAAAAAATGACTATAACCCCCCTAGGTTATAACATCGGCAGGTCAGCACGCACGTGCGCGCGTCCACCCAAGCCCAGGCCTCCAGCGCTCAAAACCCGCCTAGGGTTTGGGCGATCTAGGCCCAATTTTCAGCTCCCGCGGCCCATCTACGTGCAGATCTCTTTTGGGCCTCTCTGTTTGGGTTTAAACTGGCCCATTCGTGTATTTTTGATGTTCCAGTTTCTGTTATCAACCCAATGATGTCCGGTTCTGAAATTTTTGCTCGAGCTATCTCCGACACTTAAGTTTTTTTCTTTTTTTATTTTATTTTATTTTCTTTTTGGGGAAGCGGGATTAATTGGAATTAATCCCATCATGTAGAAAATAATTCGAAATTGCATTAAATAAAAGCGTTAAGTTGTGCCTACACCAAGTTCGAGTCTTGCATAAAATAAAAATATTACAAAGAGTCTTGCATAAAATTTTTTAAAATAAAAAAAGATAATAAAAAGGTCTTGCATTGCATAAAGGTGATCACCATAGGGAACCAGAATCGTCGCTGTCCTCCGCCAAGTTGCCCCATGCATTTGAAGCTCCTGCATTGGAAGTACTGGCCGTGCCAAAGTAGGTGTCCCAGGAGTAATAACAAGGCCTAGGGGCAGTCTGAACAGGAGAGGATGGCCCAGTCAAGGGCATTTCCGAAGGATGCACACTCGACGGCGAAGACACAGAATGCTCCTGCGAAGCAGCCAGCCAGGAATGATTAGGAACCTGCCATTCAACAGATGGAGTAGGCCATACCGGGCCGACTCCATAATCAGAGACGGGCCAACCGGAAGAAGCAGATTCACCCAGCCAAGAGTGCTGAGGCACAGACCACTCTTGGGAACCTATGGGTCATGACGGACCCATCTTAGGAGCAGGGATAAGCCATCCTGCAGAACCAGAACCAAATGATGAAGCATCATAAGGTGCAGGACGCGAAGTAGCGTCATCCGCTAGGGCTTGACCGCCAGGATACCCTACGGATGCACCTGAATCGCGGTCCCTCACTACCATTTCACGACCACAACGAGCAGAGCGCACTGAAGCCGGGGTATGACGAGAAGGAGGAGGCCGGTGGGTGGCACTCGATTCAGAAGCATCCTCCACCCAGTAAGGATGAGGCTGAGCATCACCACCATATCCAGTGCTGTGATATGACCCTCCATGACCAAATGGTTCCTCCAAGGACATTTGAGCCATGTCCTCTTCCATGTTCGGAGGGCGACGGCCTCTACTACCGGACCTACTACGATGGGATCCGGTAGAGTGTTGACCTTCGATCAGAACACCTTTACCCCGACCCTCTCGTACAGCTGCCAGAGGAGGATGAGAAGATCCCCCAACTTCCTCCCGAGATCAGCCTCGAGTGGAATATTCCCCAACTGATGAGTGACGTGGAGGCTTTGTGCGAGGAGCGCTTGCACTGGAACGTCGAGGTGGCTCTCTAGGAACAGACTCTGCGTCGGCCTCCATATCGGCCCCTCTAGCAGCACCACCTTTGATATCTCCCCGAACCAGTGAAGCCCCGATCAATGAACTTCCTCATGGTGCTCCACTCCTTAGTCAATTGCCGGAGAAAAGCCCACCTCGGCTGAAAAATAACAAAACAAGGGGGTCATTCACAAGTGGTATACAGGGTAAAAAGGAGGCAATATAAAGCAAAGTTTTACCAGTTTGTGGTCGAATTCTTGGAGCGCAGAGCACTCAATACTGTTCTCCACCATCAGGAAGCCACCGATCTTTCGTCTCTCTTGAGGAGCCTCCACTTCGGCAGCTTTAGCATAAGGCCCCAGCTGTAGATTTTCCGGTTAGAAAATGTTTAAAACATGATAAGGATGAAGAAGGAAAATACTTACCACTTGAGGAGCCAAATAGCTAAGATAATGCTGGAACTCTTCATTGAATTGATCCTGGGGAACATTGTGCACGAAATCGTCAAATGCTTGAACTCGAACTAGATCCCTCAAAATGGTCGGGTCAATCCGCCATGGCTCAAACCTCTGTACTGGAGGATCTAGGGGAATAAGACCAGGGTAACCTCCCAAAATTTGCCTCGAGGCTCTCTCCTCTAAATACTACACATAGCCATAAGGCCCTTCAATTTAGAGGCGAAGACGTGTGTCATGTTCCACCTGATCCAGAGGTTGCGGCAACCCTCTAACGTCGAAATCGGCCCAAGGACGCCAATTTATTTGATCCTGCAAGAAGAAGGATACATTTAAACATGGCATGTCAAAGAAAATATAAAAGGCGTCAGAAATGAGGAGATACCGGCAGCACGTTAACCAAAATGCCGCGAATAAGGTCGAGAGCCCCCGACTTGTACTTCTTATCATGTATGCCCTCAATGGTCCAGCGTTCACCAGCTGGCACTGTCTTGTTCTTTTTTGAGCGAATTCCCAGGGCCAAGATGTACTCATATGCCCACGACTGCATGCACAATATGTCAAACCAGGAACGGAAGATGAATATGTACATTAAAAGAGAAGGATCAAGCACATACCTCGAGCACCTTCCATAAGGAAGTCCGTACTGATAGCGAGCATGGGCTGCATGGAGGTAAACTGGATCCGCATCCAATGAAAGACGGACTCCATGACGGAGTCAATGGATAAAGTTGGCATAGGTCGCCTTGCCCCAGTTCAGATTTCGGATATTATCAAAGTTGAGGAGGTTCCGAAACCAGGACAGAGAAATATTATCCCCATGGTTGGCAAAGAGTGTAGCAGAGATTATATACGCCATAAAAATAAAGCGACGTTGCTCTAGAGGCAGGTTTTGAAAATTCGCATCACGAACGGTCATCTCGAAGTGCTTATAGGCAAGGTTAGGGAGACCTTGACGACGCCCCAAACGCGCAGACACGGGAGTCAGCAAATCCAGAACTACAGGAGGAACATCTGCGTCGAAGACTACGTCCTGCCCACCCCAGGGAAGACCGGTGATCATGACAAAATCTTTAGGTGTGACTATCATCTCACCCACCAGGAAGTGGAATGTGTTGGTGGAATCCCACAACCTCTCTGCCATCGCTCGACCAATAGTGCGGAACGTCCTTTTCTTCCAAGCCTCCAAACATTTCCAGAAAGGCATGAAGCCCCACGCGGTTAAAGTCTCTTGGACAAAATTCCCCGGGATCAATTTTGCTGCCTTAAGTGGCTCTTTTAAGGCACCGGGAGTTTTCAGGTTATCCTCCTAAGGGTAAAATTTCAAGGCGTCATTTTAAAATGGGGGCTCTTAGCATAATTTCATGAACCCAAGCTGGACCCAGCACAAACACTGGGCTCACAGCCACGGCCTATGGAACAAACAAGCAAGTCCAAATGTCACGGCCCAAACTGGATCAACAGCGAAATTGGGAAAATTTGAAGCCCAAAACCCGCCTAGGGTTTGACTCAAGCAAGCCCAAGTTTCGCGGCCCACGAAGCGGTTCAGCAGAAAAAAAACAAAAAAAAAAAGAAGGGGGGCGCGAGTCAAAGCCCGCCTAGGCTTTGACTCCGCCAGGCCCAAACACTCGGCCCAGAACGCGCGACGACCCAGCAGGCCGGATATAAAACCCGCCTTGGTTTTATTCCGCCGGTGGGACGTCGCTCGGACATTTTGGCCCAATAAGCATACAAATTTTCTGTTTTGATCCATTTATTTTGCAAAGCAATTTGCAGAATTTTTCCGGTCAAAATACAAAAAGTAAATGGGTCACTCTACATCCTAACATGCATACTTAAAATAGCTAAAAATTGACAAAGTATGAAAAATAAATTCATGCTTGCTCATTTTTATGCTAAACTAAGTACAAGAGGAAGATTTAAAGGATTACATTGCCATGGGAGCGGTAAAACCAAACAAGGTTCCAAGATTCAACAACGAGATCAGAGGGAGCCACTTCCACGCCAGGAACAAAGTTGCGATGCGAAGACCGCTCATGGGGCCAAGCCGCCGCATGAGGGAGAGGTGGATTTCTGTGACTTCGAGGTTGCATCCTTTCTCAAAAATTGCTTCAAAGGGACAAGATTTCTTTCTAGAGTAAAAAATAGTAAGCTAGAGAGATGAAGGAAATGAAGATGTGAAGAAGATGAAAGGAACCCTTTGCTTTTATAGAAAGGGTGGGTGAATGTGAGCCACTCGTTATTATTAACCATCTCGAGATGCCAAACGCATTCCATTGGTCAAAAATCCAAGGGGTTATCCTTTTGTCACCTAAAAGGGAGACAGGGTGACGTGGCCTCTTTAGGACCACAAGTGGGACGGACCCACTTTGATTCTTTCACGAGGCAGAAAAAAATAAAAATAAAAAAATTCACAAAGCTCGCCTAGGCTTTGCGCAGCCAAGAAGAAGCGGCCCAGAAGGCGCGGTCCAGGCGCGGATATGGCCCAATAAATGGCCAAAGCCCGCCTAGGCTTTGGAACGCCTACAGGCCGATTTTTCGGCCCACAGTCGGAGCCCACACTCAGGCTTTGCAGCCCGCAGGTAAAAATCGAATCTCCCTCATTCTATTTCAATAAAACTGATGCTCGATTTTTTCTCATGATTTTCAGGTTGCCGACAACGGGACCGCCATCACCCAACTACCGCACAAGAGGTCGCTGCCATCATCATTCCGGGCCATCGGTAGAGTTTCGATGCAGTCCCGATCTCCGAGCCATCGGCATCATGCCCGGTGAAGTCTCAATCTCCAAGCCATCGGCATCGCGCCCGATGAAGTCTCGACCCCCAAGGCTATGCCTGATGAAGTCCTTCGGCATCATAGATTCCCACCATCATCAACATCGACACCGGGAAAGAGGAACCGATACCGGGAAAGACTGGAACCGACACCGGGAAAGATTGGAATCGACATCGGGAAAGACTGGAATCAACACCGGGAAAAACTGGAACCGACACCGTGAAAGACTTGAACCAATATGAATCGACACCGGGAAAGACTGGAATTGAAACCGGGAAAGACTGCAACTGACACTGGGAAAGACTGGAATCGACACCGGGAAAGACTGGAACCAATATGAATCGACACCGGGAAAGACTGGAGTCGGGACCGGGAAAGACTGGAATCGACACCGGGAAAGACTAGAATCGACACCGAGAAAGACTGGAATCGACACAGGGAAAGACTGGAACCGACACCGGGAAAGACTGGAATCGACACCAGGAAAGATTGGAACCGACACCGAGAAAGACTGAAACCGACACTGGGAAAGACTAGAAAAGTCCATCAACCATCGGCATCGTGTCCGATACCGAGTAGAGCATCATTCTTGCTCGAGATCATCTCGAGGGAGGCGCATGCCGCCCGCAACCGCGATGCAGGACCCAGGTTCCAAGCATCAAATCAGGCTTTGCAAACCAAAGTCATATCCTCAGACTACTTTTACCTTCGTCTTATTCGGGCTCGATCAAAGTGAGGGCTCTCTGTAGACACTGGAATTTGTACCGGTATAAACCTGACTCATCAAAAATATACAAGCCCAAAGAAAATAAATCAAGCCGGAATAATTGTTAAAACCCAAAGGGGTTTTATTTTTATTCACCAGCCCTCAGAAGAAGCAGGCCAGTCGCGCGCCCCGGCCCAGAGCATCTAAAACCCGCCTAGGGTTTGAACCGGCCCAGAAAATAATCAAAACCTGCCTAGGGTTTGAGCGACGCAGCATGCGACGTCGTTTTGTGCCATGTCAGCGATCCGCGTAATGAAATTGTCAAAGCCCGCCTAGGCTTTGGTGATTTTAGCGCCAAAAAAAAAATAATCTGCATGCATGCAATTGGATCCCTTGATCTTTGCCGCACGTGGTTGACTTTGCCCTTGACTGCCTATAACCCGCCTAGGCTTTGGAGTGAAATGACATGATTTTCGGGGTATGTTCCCCATCATTTCCCTCCAAATCACTCACTCCCTCACCTATAAAAACTCCTTCCATTCCACCTTCATTTCATCAACAACTCCCACAAAAATCAACTCTCATCACCAACAATCATCATCTACTCTCATTTTCACCATACTTCAACTATCTAAAATTTTCTCCATAATCACATTCTTCGCTAGCTATCCACACTACACTTTTTAAACCATCCACATTTCTCATCCGGGTCTCAAATCAAGAGGCAACTCAAGGGATCAAATTCGTCGTCGCTATACCCTAAGCAAGGTTCGGTTCTTTGTTTTAAATTATTTAATCATGTAATCCTTTATTTAATTCCATGGTTGTACATTTTTTTTTGTAAAATAAAACCGCATTGTTTTTATATTGCATGATTTGAATAATAAATCCGCGAAACAAACTTCTCCTCGCTATCTTTCTCTTTAATGTTGATTTTAGTAGAGTTTGTTTTTATAAACAGGCGGATTCGAGAGTTCTTATAACCCTCGATTTCGTAACCTTACCCCCGAATCTAGAAATCGGGTTCGTAGACCGGAGTCTTTCTTTTATTTTATGGTTCGTCGATTTCCTTAAATCGGCTGGCGACTCTTTAAATATTTTTTACAAATTCGTTTAATTGTTTAAAGTATTCGATTTCTTACACAAAATTAATTTAAGAGAATGATTTAATTTTTGTTCAAGGATAAAAATGGGTTTGGTCCGAGCTAAAAATGGCCAGAAATTATTAAAACCTAGGAGGGTTTTAATAATTTCCAACATTTATTTCTCTGGGCCTGGAAGCAAGAGGACCGGCCCAGAATTTTTCAAAGCCTATGCGGGCTTTGACAGGTTATGACGGTCCGCTCGCTTCTCGGGCCCTGGTTTGTCATTTGGGCTGAAATTAAATTATTTGAGATTATTTTTGTGTAATTTCTGGATAATTTAGATAACAAAAAAACAAGTTTGTAAATAAATAAAGTTTCTCACCCTGAAAATGAATTTCGAAAATAAAAATATCCTTATTTAAGGATTAAGAAACCTTAGTCGGCTCCCGACCACAAAAGTAGCGCATCGCGGAAAAAGGGTCACTTTTTCCGGGGTCCTACACATGGGTTGTCTTGTTTGGTTCATGTCTTGTTAAGCATACATAATATGAATAAGCTAGGTGCAAGTGTTCATGAAATGTATGAGTTTGACATGGAAATTTATAAGTTGTGAGAATATGGATTCGTGGTAATTTGTTGCAAGATAAATTCATGTGATTAATTCTTATTTACTTGTTTATGCAAAGAAGGTTTATATGTTTGATAATATGTCTCAAGTCTTTGCATGTTTCTCTCAAGTTCAAGTTGATTGTCTAATGTGAGTTTATTATACTTATGTTTTTTACAATCATGTGTTTATAAGTGCATGACAACTATTCATGATTATAAGTTGTTTAAATACGTATGTCTTTATATATATTTTGATAACCACTTATGCAAGTTTGCCTTGATTGATCCAAGTTTCAAGTATGCTAACATGCATTTCAAGTTACTAATCAATCATGTTATATATTACCTTCTATTTATTTATGTTTGAGGCGTGACAAGTTCAAGACTATCATATAATGTTATTAAGTACTTGTGCTAACTTTGTTAAAAGTATAAGATCAAGTAAATTCATATGATTACATTGCGTGAATAAGTTAAGCCATGACTTGTTTTCCTATTATTAAGATATGAATAAGGTATTTTTGTTCATTTGAGTACAAGTAGAAATGTATATTTCTTGTTTGTCATGGAAGTAATTAAAGTTCTCGCGCATAATATTGTTTCGATAAGTTTAACATAGCCTACTAAGAAATAATTACGGTTTATGTGATTATTATAAACATATAGGCTATGGGTGTGTCATAAATAACATAGACACAAGTTTATTTATAAGTGCAACCTTCTCATGCTCAATGATCTTGTTATTATCAAGATGATTTTGTTGTTAAGTGTTTACTTTGTCATACATGATGTTTCTTCATGAGATAAGTAAATGTTTATGAGAAGGTTCATACTTTGTATGGTTCGTATGCTAATATATGTGGCTTACATATTGACGCATATGGTTAAGTCTTCTTAAGTATATGATTATGTAAGATGGAAGGATAATCATGATTCAATATTCATGTGTTTAAGTTGAATACTTGTACTTGGCTTTACCACCATTTTATGAAATTATAAGTGTTCATCATGTATGAATGTAAGTAGTATGTATCTACTATAAGATAAGTTGCATAATGTATGCATGTTGGCCTATGAGCACGATCATTTATGTTGGACGCATGATGTATACCTAAGTTCATGTGTTATAAAACTTGATGATCATTGCTTCATTTGTTAATAGTCTATTAATCAAGTTTACATGTTTGATATGTAGTATTCAATCAAGTTTGCTACAAAAGGGAAATGCATATGGCTCTTATATACATTTGTTTGATTCATCCTTAAGTGGTTAATGGATTAATATTATGAGTAAGATTGGCATACGGGACGAATGGTTATGAGTTCCACGGTCCAATATTTAAGAAGTGGATCTAATCATGTATAAGGAAACATGACCTTAATTAGAATGACGTTTGATAATATAAGTAAAGGTCATATAACTATAAGATAATCATTCAATATCGATTGAGGTTTTTTCTCTCCTAGCCAATGTTAAGATATGTAATAAGTTTCATTACATATGGTACTCTTTATGGTATTCAAGCTTTGTAGCAAATGGTTGAAAGTGTAATGTTTTAAGTTACACATAAGATGGAATCTAATTCCATGAAACTTAAGTGTTTCTTCAAGTTTAATTTGCAAGAGATCTCTTCCATGGAAAATCAAATACCATTTTGATTTATACAAAGGCTATAAGTATGAAATTCAAAGATATTTGGACATAGTTATTCAAAGAACATGAAATCCAAAAGTTATTTGGATATAGTTATACAAAGAACATGGAAAATCAAATGTTAATCTGATTTATAAGGTTGTTCTAAGGTATAAGTAGTGTCTCTGTAATCCAAGGTACTTGGATAAAGACATAGTGATAAGGAAAAGAATGTGAAAAATCAAAAGAAATTTTGGTCTTGTAAGCATTTCTTTCAAGGTAACTATACAAGTAGTCCAACATCTAGGACAAGGTTATAGCAAGCATTACGAGGATTATCCATATTATTTGGATAATGTCATAATCAAGATTTGAGCTCATGAGATTTTGGTATTATGAAAGAATGTATAGTTCAAAGGTTTATCGCCTACTAAAGCATTCGTTTTTTGTAAATTCAAATATGAACTCAATATTTAAAGTTTACCAAAGCTTGTAATGCGATGGTTTAGTCGTATTATCACAAGGGGAAAAGTATTTCTCACCTAATCCTATAGTGTGATGGTGTAATCACAACTACGATAAAGGGAATTCCTATAGTGTGATGGTGTAATCACAACTATGATAAAGGGAAGAAATGTTAAGTTTAAGAGATGATCATGATAAGTAAGGTCATGGAAAGATCTGTATTTATCTAGTGATCTTAGTTAAAGAGGGCACTCAAAAGCATCATGATCAAGTTCTTTCAAGGTCACAAGGTTCTTTAGTGATCCTTGATAAGGGGACGGGCGTAAAGCCCACTTATAGATTGTCATCAACGTAGCTCCAACTCACGCTTGACACCTCTTGTCAAGTCTTGAGTTCAATGATCAACAACGTTGAATGATACTGAGAGCATCAAAAGTTTCAAGATAAATCATCCCAAGGACAAGATGACGCTCAAGAACCGTAATGTTCAAGAGGTTTGAGTCTATGACTCATTAACAGACTTTGAATCGATGAGATGGGGAGCTTTATTACGGGACGTAAAAGTCTGCCTATGTGAGGACGTGAAGTGGGCCGCTTCGGATGGCCTAGGGCTACGCTTGATTGTTCTCTCAGAGGGTATGGGACACATGGTCGGTTTGAAATAGTGTCTTCATTTTAAGTAAGGTTTTAGGTTGTATGTGTGTTATGTATCGAATTAGTTAAATAAGGATGTAAAGTTCAAAGACTTGTCTACTTATGCATTCGGACTAATTGAATTTATGTACACTAAGTGAAAATTTAAGTCGAAAGGAACTTCCATGACGCATAACAACTCCTTGATTTCTCGGGTGTTGAGTCTTTCTAGAAGTTGCCATGTATGGCGGGGGTAATTTTACCCAAGTGAGGGATCCTAGGCTATTTCAAGTGGTACTCTTGAAATGGCGGGGGATTGTTGGAGTATTTCAAGAGTTAAGAGACATAAAAGTATAAGATATAAGCATAGGATCGACCAGGAGGTCAGAAATGAGCTTAATAAGAAAAAGGGGCTCAACACGGATCGTGTCTAGTCTGACACGACCTGTGTTGGTGTCCAAAGAGCATAATTTCTGTGCACTGGATCAACACGGACCGTGTTGATCCAACACAGGTCGTGTTGAGTTCGACATGGATCGTGTTGATC
This sequence comes from Portulaca oleracea, assembly GCA_029582165.1. NCBI lineage: Eukaryota > Viridiplantae > Streptophyta > Magnoliopsida > Caryophyllales > Portulacaceae > Portulaca > Portulaca oleracea. Next base: position 37,849,146 of record CM055868.1, read on the forward strand.
TAACACGGGTCGTGTTAAGTTCAGTCGGGATTGATTTTGTAATCCCTTGATTGATGCCCCGTGGTCAATTGAATTTGAGCATGTTTTGGGATATTATTTGACTGAGAAATCAATCATGATTTCTCTCATCAATAATATTTGAACACATCCCTTGGATTATGCTCTTGATTATTGGCAAGTTTGACTAGCTTGTTGGCTCCTAAGATCACTATAAAAGTTGGATGAATTGTTCATTCATCCACACCCTCAATCATCATCATTTCTGTTCTAGAGAGTTTCAACACACTCCTAAGGTGTTAAACTGCAACAACATTCTTTGAGAGCCCATGAGAAATCTTGTACTTTTCTTACAAGAAGTTAGGTTTTACCCTTGAGTCTTTTCACGGTCTAGTGAATAAGTCTTAAGGGGAGATGGAATGGAGCGTTACCGTACGTGATGGGATGATGGATGCTTGAGTTTTTGAAAGAGAATCAAAGGAAGAAGAACTTGAACAACTTCAGGCTTGCATATGACCTCAGCAAGGAGAGTCCACAACCTTGACCTAACACCCCACCATGATTAAATAGGATAAAACCACCATTAATCAGTAAAGGAATGACTTGAACACCACCAAAGAAAGATTGGATAAAGTAACCAAGAATTTAGGGGAGAGGCTTGAAGAGAACTCTAGCATGTCATTCAACTCCAAAATTAATCTCCCAGGAAGATGAGCTAGCCAAATATTTATACAAAATGTCAAAACCAATACACAGTCGTTTTGGTTACAAAAGAACACGCATAAACAGTTTTGTCACGGGCGTGACCGTTGTCGTCACAGGCATGACGACCTAGTAAGCTGGTGTCGCGGGCGTGACATGCGACGTCGCGGGCGCGACGACGTGCGGATCAGAACTCGCCTGTTTACCAAGAGGCGTCACGGGCGTGACAGCGAGGGTAGCGGGCGTGACGAACTAGGTAAGTTGGTGTCGCGGGCGTGACATGCAACGTCATAGGCGTGAAGACATGCGGACCAAAACCCACCTATTTGCTGAGAGGCGTCACGGGCGTCACGGCGAGGGTAGCGGGCGTGACGAACTGGACAATTTTTCAGCCGACTTCAAACTCACATAACTTCCTCATCCAAACTTCATTTTAGGCCCATAAGATATTGATGGAAAGTTCTCGGTGACTACTTTAAGCTCCCAAAATTTCAAGTCTATTGGAGTTGTATTGAAGGAGTTATGATCAAAATAGTGAAGGCACGCGCATTTCTAGCCTTTGAACCTTATTGAACCGAGACAAAAACCCGAACCCCGTCCCGAGGTCTCCAGGGGTCGGTGGAACAAGCGAGCCTCCTTAGAAGGCCTCAGAGCCTATCCAATGGATGGCCGAGACGACCCTTGTGTTTCTGGATTCCACCGGGAATTGCACTTCGAGACTCACCGTGGTGGAGGCGGCTCGTTTGGCAAAGATCACGAGGGACGAGAATGGAACCCGGGACTCTTCAGGCTTGTCCTCGACTCCTAGCCACTCAAGTAATCCCCATCTTCCATGTGACCATGTTTCTCCATCTTATTTTTCAACAATGTTCTTTGTTAAATCTTGGCGAGTTTTAATGGGTTGGTGACAATTTTTTCAGAAGACATAGAAAAATCTAAGATGGATGAGGCTTCATCAAGCAGTACATAATACTCATATGGGTGCTACCATTATTTGTTGTAAATGTCTCTCAAGGTTAAGAAGATGGATGTCGGTTAAATTTAAGCATTTCCTTAGCAATTTCTCATATAATTAATCTATTAACCCTAAAACTTGATTTTGATGGTTTAATGTTCTGGGTAGTGGGTATCGTTCATTTTCCATTTTGTTGGTTTCTAACAACCTAAATCAACAACTTTGAGTTTAAAGTTTGACTCACTATGTCTATGCAATTCTTCTAGGTAGAATAGTTCTGAACTTAGTAGAATAGTTTTTTGAGTATCAAAGGTAAGTTTTCGAGCTTTTTTTTTTTAAAAAAAAAAAAAAAAAAAAAACTATCAAACCGTCTATGCTTGCTACTGTCTGCTGTGAGTTACTCCTGTTCTGGGCTGTTTGAACATGATTCTTTGTGGTTTAAGTTTTTTCATGATTGGCTTCTTAAGAATATGATGGAAGGTTTAGAATCATGTTTGGGATGATTGAACAAGGTTTTAGCAGGTTTTGATGTCAATAACTTATAGAATTCCTGCCCAGTTGTTACCATCACTTTTGGCTGTTTAGGGCTATTTTTGGTGTGATTTTGGTGAACTTTGCTCACATTTGGGTCCCTAAAATAAAGTTAATGGTTGAAAAATCGTATTTGGAGGTTTAGTGTTGATTTAAATTGGTTTGGCTTGTGTTTAGAGCTCACTTTTTTGCCCAATTTTTTATTCTGGTATGCTTGTTTTGGCTGCTATTCGGAGCTAATTTGGATGGATTTTTGAGTGTTTTTGGGTAATTTTTGCTACTGAAATTCAAGATAGGTAGGTGTGAGGTATGCTTTGTAATTTTTGCTGCTGAAAGAGGATAACAATGAAACTTGCTTTGTCTATTAGCTCAAGTTAGATAATCACGGGGTTTGTATTTTTCTTTTCCTGTGAGTATTTGTTAGTGCAATACTCATCCTATTTTCACAGTTGGGCGAGTACATGTTTGTAGGGCAAGGAATTACCTTTGTTTGCCAACTTGTTTCTAGTGCTTATTTCGTTATTGTTGGAATTGTCATTGGTTTTTGGCCAACTTATTTGTTATGGGCGCTCTGTTGATATTTTTAATTGTTATTGTAGCTAATATGGGACAATATGATCATAATCACATAATTTGGTTTCCTCTTTTTTCATATTTGGAGATTGGTCATGGTTTGAGCTAAGTTTTGCTCTTTACTAAAGAATATTGCTCTTTAGTGTGTATTTTGTTCCTTATGACCTTTGTTGTCATGTTTCTTAAACATAGAGATTATGGACATGTAAGAGTACATAGATCGACATGGAGGGAATTGCCCAACAATCTTCATTCTCAAATACACCAATATACCATAAATAACATGTATTTCCAAGTAATACTTTGATCTACTTTCTATTCAATGTAGTATCGATGTGGTGATTCCACCTTATATTCTTATTTTGTTTTCTTGAGCACAAATTGTTACATGGTACATTGAACTGCTTATGGTAAAGTTTGTGGCAAATCTCTTCTCAATTGGGCAGACATCAATGGCCCTTTCCAACTGTTCAAGATTATATATTGTTATGGTGTAGATGAGGATGACTGGCTTCAAATATGAACTGGTAGCTAGATTGTTTAAGTTAGATGTAAATAAACTTCAAATTCGATAAGCATGTAAATGGAACCAAATTTTGAGTGAATATTCAAGAATTGCAACATACAATTAGTAAACAAGCTGCAAATTGCCACAAACTCCAGTATATAAACCTGAAGATGTCTCTTAATTGTCAGCTTATGGAAGACTTACTCTATTGTGCCTGTTTGTCTGAGCTACTGTGAAATGTTTGTTTATTTAGATTGACCAAATATTTGTTATGGAGTCCATCTTCCTAACTACCTTGAAATAGTTGTTAATGTTTGCTCCATCAGCTTATCAAAAGGAAGGTGAGAAAATGAAAAAAGAATAATGTTTAAAAAGGTTGAACATCATTCTTACTTATAAACTATCACAACATAGTGCATTTTTTGAGCATCCGTAATGTCCAATCTCCATGCGCTAAATATCTTTCATTCTCATCATCTTGCACTCACTGGAAATAGAAGTATATCATTCTTACCTAAGAAACTATCATAAACTAGTCATCTTTAAAGATTTGATCAAACTTCATAGTCATCATCCACTTCACTATGTAAATTGACCTATTTAGATTACTGTAGCTGAAACAATAAAAATCAAGTTAACTTGGCTTTATGCACTTTATCTAATTATAACCCCACGATGTTCAAGAGTTTGGACTATGGAGTAGGCATTGAATGGTCGTAGATAGAGGAACTGCTAACAATATAAAAGGTATCAAAGAGTATGTTGCTCAATAGTGAGATTAACGTGGCTACTCCAGTCTGCAAGCTCAAAGCCCAACTTAAAGAAGAGGTATGCTGATATTCTTATAGGTGGGTCTGGACTAGCTAAGTATATGAAAGACAATAAATTCCCTACATCTATAATTCTAGTTTTGAAAAAAGGTTTTTATTCATTCATATTAGAGGAATTAAGGAAACATAGATCACCAATATTCATTCATATTAGTGGAATTATAGGTCATTCTCTTATCTGATATAGTGTGCTAGAAAGAAATCAATTACTATTTTTATTTTTTTGTTTTATGCAATACTCAATCTAGCGTTTACCATTAGTATTTGGTCTAATGCATAGACATTGCATAAGTTAAGCCTTACTGACGTTGATATTAGGATGAAAATATTCATCAAATTTGGTGCATTGGATACGAATTGGGGTGAAAAGTAATCATAAAATTTGGTGCAGTGTATTATTGCTTGTGAAACTGGAAGGTACTTCCAATACTGGGTTTTAGCAATGCACTTCACAACCAATCTTTTGTTTCTGTAGGGACTTCCAGTACTATGAGGAAGTCATTTCCACCCCTACCAATGATTCCAAGGTTGTGATCAAGTTCCTCAAGAAGAATATCTTTACATGGTTTGGAACTATAAGGGCTTTATTGAGTGATAATGGCACTCACTTTTACAACAAGCCACTTGATGCTCTCTTAGCTAAGTATGCGGTCACTCACAAGTTTGCTACACCTTACCAATCCCAAACTAGTGGACAAGTTGAGCTTTCCAACCGAGAAGTAAAGAGCATATTAGAGAAGACCATTAGTATATTGAGGATGGATTGATCACGCAAGCTCGATGATGCATTATGGGCTTATCGGACCGCATTCAAGACTCTTTTGGGCACTACTCCATACCGGTTAGTTTGTGGGAAATCATGTCATTTGGCGATTGAGATGGAGTGGGTCATCCAAACTCTCAATTTTGATCACAAGATGGTGGGAGAAAGAAGACTGTTGCAACTCCAAGAGTTTGATGAATTGAGGTTGGAGGCTTATGATAGTTCTCAGATTTACAAGGAGAGAAGAAAGCATTGGCATGATAAACACATCTTGAAGAAGAGGTTTGAAGATGGTGATATGGTACTTCTGTTTAACTCAAGGTTGAAACTCTTCTTGGGTAAGTTGAAATCCCGATGGCCTGGACCATTTTGAGTTTTGAAGGTCTTTACTCATGGAGCGATAGAGAGTTGAGATGTTTTGCAAGCTTATGGTAGAATGTTGCTTTGGATTGAGTATTGAGTGTACCTTCATTAATTTATCTATTTTCAAACATTTTGTGGAAGTACCCATGAGTGTTGATGACTACCCTATAGAGATGGAAGTAACCCCAGAGACCCCAATCAGCTAAGGCCCATTCTACAAATCTCTATAAGGTTCCTAGTCTTACATTGATTGCAGTAGTGCACGCTTGCCCCTCGGAACATAATCCGACATTGGTATAACTCTAACTCAATTTCGGATATGGGTTCCTAAATCAACCGTGCAAAAAAAAAAGGGCGTTACATTTGTCTTTATTAGAATAAGAGTTATTGAATTGTATTCAAGATAGTCTATGTTGTTTGAGCTGGATTATTAGGTTGTTTCAAGTTTAAGTTAATATCTTTGTCATGTTACTATATTTCTTTGGAGACATGACAGTAACCCCCGTTAGTGTGTCTTTCCATAGCAAATTTTATTAAGTTTTATTTATATGATAGTTTTGACTTTCTAGAGCATTACATAACGGTATCACAGCTCTAGATTTTGTCCCTACTCTCTTAGGATGTTACTCCCTCCGTCTCAAATTAATTGACATTTTGACTAGATTTTGACCGTTAATTATTCACAAATTATAATGAGTTACAAAATGAAATTACCTCCATCATAATTTTTAGTAAAATATCTTTCTAATGACAACCATTTCATATTGTAACTCATTGTGATTTGTGAGTAATTTACGGTTAAAATTTTGTCAAAATGTCAATTAATTTGGGACAGAGGGAGTACATTCTTATGTAGATCGAGCCTTAAAGATTGTACAGGAATGTGTTAGAGTGTGAGCGTAATTGTAGGTTTGGGGTGCATCAACATGATACGTTATGCATGCACTAACATGTCTTATGCTTTATCGATTACTTGATTTACTTGCTCTTACCCAAGTTACTATACATGTACTAGATGCTAGTGCCAGTGTGATTGGTATTATGTTGTATAGTTGGAAATACTATGTTGGTAACTCTCTCGAGTATCTATATTTATATGGGTTTGGTCTGATTAAGTGAGGCTTTAAGTTATATCTCTTGGGGTATTTGTGTATAGATTATGATTATTAGAATTAGCCTAAAATAATGAATGATAAGGGATATATGGATATACTATACCTACTTGCCTTTAGATATTTTAATCTTGAGGTAGTTGGTGTAGTTGATTGTGAAAACACTTATTGGTTCCGAGGTGCATTTGGGTTTGGCATTGATTTAATTTGTTGACTTGAAGAATACAACAAAATTTATAGGGTAAAGTTGGGTTTACATTTGGGCCTTTTGGTATTAATGATTAAACTAATAGTCTCCAGATAATGATTCGGATTACACTTGATTGATAGTCGAGGTCTTGAATTGATAAGGAGTGCTTAAAGCAATAAATTTCTACCCTTCACGTTGGTATTAAAAACCCAAGTACATAAGTTAACTCACAGTTGAATCCATAAAACTCATGTAAGTTCAAAGACACATTCTTTAAACACCAAAAATACATTAATAAAGGCGCTTTTTGGCAAACAGTTGTTGGTTGTTAGTTGTTTGCATCAACTTTTTACTATTGGCAGTTTAGATTGATTGTTTGTATTCGCTGTTTGGATTGATTGTTTGGAAAAGTTGAGTTTGGTAAAATTAGTTGTTTCTAAAAAAAAGTATTTGTTGAATCCATTTATACCCATTATGAATAATATTTTTAAGATGACATCTGTGTAATTTCATACAGCTATTGGACTAAAATGTATTTTCAACAATAAGTCATTCTTAATATGCTACTCTATCCACCCTATTAGAAATTGGTTGATTGGGATAAAACAGTCAACAAATAAGTTGTTCAACAAACACATGAATAACCTATTTGACACCCCAATAAGCGAACTTTTGTAATAAATTGTTTGATAAGTCGTTTACCAAATAGGGCCTAAGTCATGGTGACTTGCACAAACATTCATTTTTCAATGCATCCTTTAAATACTCATTTTAATCTTTATTCTAGCAGAAATGCAAACAAATGCTTCCAAGTTCACATAAACTTGAGATAATTGGTAAATATTTTTCTATGAACTTGACTCAGATATATAAAGGTTAATAATTAACTAACCTTTCAAATTGAAACAAATAACTAAAACATATTATACCATTCATCATATAATTTCAAGTAGCAAGGTGAGCTGTTCTTATATACAACCCCTGTAGCATTTCATATGTACATATTTCACTCGTAACTATGTAATTCAACATCAATTAAACATAAAGTATACAAACATTCACCCGTACAATGGTTACCCACTTTACAAACCAAATGAATTTCTGTGAATAAAGCATAAGCAAGATAGTAATAAGATAAATCAATCAATACTCCATAACTTTCATCATTCAACCCAATATATCAATTTCACAAATTAACCCGAACTCCCTCCTTATATGCACCATACCAAACAAACCTCAATGCTCAAAGTTCAACCCAAAAATTCAACCAACTCTTAATTCAGTTTCATAATCCAATAATCCAACCATCCTAGTTTAACTACCAACTCCAGCCATAAATTTAAGTATACAAAGACAACTAGTTAAACTTGAAGTTTACGAGTTATTAAAAGAGGACACAGATTGCCCACATTGATTCAATTGATTAATTAAGGGTTTCGAATTTGGGCTAGTATTGGATTACCATAACTACGCTCCTTCTCTTTAAGCTATCTGTTTTTCTGGCTACCGTTTCGCGCACACTGGGACAATCATGGGGATTGTGGTGGCTCGATAGAGGTAGCCTTTCCCTATTCCTCTACGTGTGAGACTAGCTTAGCCCAGGTTGTCAACCATGGCAGTGGTCGAGAACCATTCACGGTGATGGTTCTTTGGTTCAGCCATCCCCCTTTCTCTTTAGCGAACCGAACAGGGAGCAAAAGAAGAAATCCAAATCAAAACATTTCGTCCCCTCACTCACGTCTACCAACATCGGCGACCAGGCAATTGGCGGCGCTGATCCACCACCCTTTCCCTTTGTGTGAAGCAATTCTGTCAGTACCAGTGGTGAGCTGATTGGCGATGGTTCTTTTCTCATTTCTTTCCTTCGCTCACCTCTACAAGAGTCAGCACGCCGGCAACAATCGTGCATGATGGTGGGGCACGGGGCGTTAGGCCAAAGGAAAAGCAAAAGAAATACAAGGGTCATGTCCCTTTTTTTCTTTTTTTTCCCCCTGATCAAAAGTCGACCCCAATTTAAATTCCTTATTTTATCCCTCTAATCTTAACTCATATAATAACCTTCCTCATGATTCCTTCATTTGTACTTCCTTTATTTATCTCCAACTTTAATAAATAACTAAAGTTTGGCAAGAGATAATAATATAAAATAGAAAATTAATTCTATCCTATATATAACTAGATAAAATTAAGATCTTTAATTAGAGCAATTAGACTAAATAAACTCTCCAGATATTGCATCCGTATAACCCAAACGCTCAAGTCAAAACCTAAAACTAAGGAATTCAAAGGTCATAAGGAGATTCAGCTTCAGGCCCAACTTCCTTCATCCAAGGGAAATTTATAATTTTGTCCTTGCCTTAATTGGAAAACACCCACCATGCCCAAGGTTCCAACTCCTATAAATAGGAGACAATATTCCTTGATTTGACAACTCATGTGACACAACTATCTTTGGTTCTACTCTATATTTATCATTAAACTACTCTTTGTTTAAGTTCCAACCACCTTGGTCGAGGTTGCTTGTGTTGAATGGAGAATGCTACACTGACTCACTGAGTCGAAAACTCAAATGAGTTGGCAGCTGACTTGGCTCCCTCCCTCCTCTCTCTCCTTCCTCGGTATCCTTCTTCTCCTTCTCTCTCCTTCCTCGGTAATCAGCTTCTATCAGCCTCCCTTTCACCCCTTCTTAATTACCTCTTCCTCGGTAACTAGCCTCCCTCTCCCTTCCCCTCTTCACTCTTCTTAATTACTCCCTCTTCTATTGTCTTTTTTTAATTTTGAATCGATTTCCCCCATTTCCTCATAAATACGAGCTCCCTTCTGCTCCGTTCCTTTTTTTCTGAATCAGCTCCTTTCCGCCTGCCATTGGAGGAATTGTCAGGTATGTTTTCTTGTGTTGCTCCTCCCCTCATTTTTGTTTGAATGTGGATTTCTGGGTTGAAGCAATTCGAAGTGCTATTTTAGGTTTAAGGTTTCAACCGGGAAAAGTCGAATTTTGAAAAATGGAGTTTGTGATTCAATTTTGTTGCTGCTATTTCTGAATCGATTCAAAATGGGGGAAATGGGGGAAATCGATTCAAAATACAGATGAAGATGTCATAAGCTTTGAAACTCTAGTCTGATTCAATTTTGTTGCTGCTATTTCTAAATCGATTCAAAATAGAGGAAATGGGGGAAATCGATTCAAAATACAGATGAAGATGTCATAAGCTTTGAAACTCTAGTCCGTGCCATAGGTTCATCATTCTTTCATATCGCAGTGAGAATATGACATCGCAACCAAGGCAAAATGCATGAAACCACAGAAAAGAGGCGTACTCTTTTCATGTTGGATTTTTGAAAACCAGATCTCCGAAAAGATTCATATCTGCTCATTTGTTCCTCTGTGAATTGAGACAGTATAGTCCTGCAATGCAGTTCAATATATGAGATCGCTCCTCTGTGAATTGAAGCAATTCGAAGTGCTATTTTAGGTTCAGGGTTTCAACCGGGAAAAATGGAATTTTGAAAAATGGAGTTTGTGATTCAATTTTGTTGCTGCTATTTCACCTCATTTGATTCTTCCTGATATTTCCCATCTAATTTCATAGGTTGGTTGTGTTGATGATGCCTTCATACGCATCTTCAAATGGTGATGGTTGTTATGGTGTCATCTATCCCAGATGCAATATTCCAGCTACCAGACGTGTGTCAAAGTCGAAGCAGAACCCCAACAAATTGTATGATAAGTGTATACGATGTGATAAATTTCTTGGTTGGGCTCCTGAATTGAGCTTCTTAAACAATGGACGAGATTTGGATTTTGAGAATGATTTGAAGAATGAAATTAGGGAAATGAAGGCTATGTTGAAATTGATTGAGAAAGGGCAAACTATATTAGGGATGATGTTAGTTGGGGTTTTTGTACTCCTTGTAATGAATATTCATAGTAGGTAATGATCAGTGTTTATGCTAAGGGTGCCATATTGTAATGCTCATGTGTTCCATGAATGAATGAAATCACAATTATCATATGATTATTTTCTTCTTGATTGTTGCTCCATATTCTTCCTTCAATCTGCTGGCATTGGATTGGTTCAAGGGTGTGGTGTGTTGGCAGATTGTGTGTTTCTCTGGTTGGCATTCTCCATTTTGGTGTGGTCTTTATATGCTCTGTGAATGTCTGCCAAGAGATGAAAGTGTAGTTGGTGTGCTAATGATATTTGAATATCTAGTTGGTGGTACTTATTGCAGATTGATGGGTCTCATTTTCATCTCTAGATTGGTTGGTGTAGCTCATGTACTCTGTGGTTGGGCTGGTTTTGTTCAGTCTCAACATATCTTACATTTCACTAGAATTTTGTTGTGGTTGCTGTCATCTATTTCTTGGGTTTATGTTCTAATGTGTGAAGGCTGTGGATTGTTCCTGGTGTCGTGTGGGTCTGGTTATTCTGTCATCTTGATAGTTTGTTGTTTTGTTGATGAAGTAATGTAGTATGTGGCATCTAGGGGTCCTTTGCCTAGAGTTGTTCATCAATTTCACTGCATATGTATATTTTTCACACCAGTTAAAGCCCTTCAATTTGATCCATATTTTTCATGCCAAGTGAATTTGATCCCTTCAATCCACAGTTGTCAGTTCACCACTGAACTTCAATTTGACAAGATTCCATCATTAAGCTAAATGCCCACTTTCAATTTGATCCATAATTTTCATGCCAACAACCCAAATGTTCCTTACCTTAACATATACTTTCCAAACAAAAAATTAAAAACCTAAAACAGGAGACAGGGGATAGCAGTAAAATGAGGAATTAACAATTATTGGATCACATATACAAATTGACAATAGCTCAAGAAAGATTGAATCCTTAAAATATTTGACACATTCAAACCGCTTGTATGCTGACAATTATTGTAACACTTATCTACATAGGGGAGGGATGGGGAGAGATGTCTGATTTACATAAACAGCGAAATGACCCAAATAAAAGATTGTAAGTAGGGGAAATATTAGACAAGTGAATTTACATAGAACTATGTCGAAATGTCATCTGCACACTAACGAGAAGACCTTTGAAGGCCAAAACTACAACATTTTATACTATACATGTCCCTTATGTTGTGTCTTTGTCTGTTAACATGTCTGTAATATCCTTGCTTTCATCAGTTCATTCCCATGCTCCTCACACTAGACCTGCTCAGGTCTCACCAAAATCACCATCTTATCAAACCGAGATTGGCACATAAAAAAATGGGGAAATTTTCTAAATAAATTGCAGTATACAGAAAAGCATGATTATAATCCCTGGATCTTGTTCTTTTTTTATTAGTTTTGGGGGTTGGGGGGTGGTATTAAACTCAGAAATGCCCATGTATGTAATGTGATAATGTTTTTGAGGACGGAGAATTCATGTGAAAATGTCAAATGGACAAAAGGGAAGCATTGCGTGGAATAAGAACACCTCAGGAAACAGGTGGCCAGGTATACAAGCTACATCACTGGAAATATCTTCAGAAGCAACACCGCCAATATAATGAAATAATCGCATCAGAATCTATTATCAAGTGTCCGCTTTGGTAAAGCTAGCATAGATTTTGATCGATTAAAACTTCGAACAATTTCTCTCATTCGCATCGTAAGAGAAGTACGTGGTTATGCAAAAGAAGTGGGACACTTACAAGTACTCGGCAATTAGAGTTGAAATCAACGTCATGTGTTCCGAGATTCCTACACCAATAAAGCAGTGGCACTGTAAGAGGCAATATATACTAATAAAGCAACAGAATGGATGTGAATCTCTACAAGTCCAAGCATAGCATTGTCCAAGAAATGTTCAAACTTGGAAGTGACATCAAGAACTCCAGGCTTTTGAGAAGTGCAATTTTCTGATCCAGGACTTTGCACTCATGGTTGACTGGAGTCTGGAACATCATGCCTCACCAGATTATCATGCAAATAACATAAACACTAATGGCAGTAGTTATCCAAACAGCCAAATTCTGTTTTGACATTAGCATTCTTGATGCCTATGCACTCTGCAGCAGACAGTGTCATACTTGAGAAGAGGTCTCATAACAAGAAGGTTGAGAAATAGTGGCAGCAGCCATGCCAAACACAAACTGAAAAGCAGAGTAAAGAGATAGTCGCAGGCTGTGAGCTTGAAAGACCTGAAAATCGAACCCCTTTTACTGTTGGTTGAAAATGGTTGCCAAAAATTCCAATCCATGGGACAAGCTGTGCCAATGAGACTTGCGTTGCAAGATTATCATTCAATAGCCTGGAATGCATAACAAAATACAAGTTACAGACAGAATAACAAATTAGGCAAAATGTAAATCACTCTAATGATCACTCCCTGTCCCTAGCAAATGTAAATCAAGTAGTATTATCACAAGTAGAATTAGCACAAGTAAATTTTCTACAATGTAAATCAAGTAGTATTATCACTCTAATGATCACTCCCTGCCCCTAGCAAATGTAACTTTTATAGACAATCAACTATAACACATCCTCAAATATGGATCAAGTAACCACATCGAACCATTGACCCATGGAACAGAATGCAAGGGGACAGTTTCTTGCTTATAATTCTATGCCCCTCAAAAACAAGTCATAGAAATAGGGTAAGTACAGTTCACCCAAACAAATCCTTTTTTAATTTGAAGTTTCTTAGACCCTACCCACAATGATCTTCAATGAAGCAAAATGGACTAACACAAAGAAGGGGATATAAACAAGCCTTACATATGTGCTCTACTGCTTCACATAAACAAGCCTTACAAAATTGTTTGTATGTGACAAGAGGACAAGGAGAGACTCATCAATAGCAATTCATGACAAGGCGAGGATTTGAAAAAACCCTAAAAAACTGTTAATCTGCAAATGAACCAGCCAAAAACTGTTATCAACAACCTGCCAAACATCAAAAACAGGGATTAGGAGGGTAAAAAAGAAGGGGTAATCACCTAATTGAACAAAGATGGTAACTCGTTTTTTTTTTCTAGTTACAACTAAAATAAAACCAAGAAAATAACTATAATCCATGTCTTGAAAAACTACAGCAATTACAACTCAATTTTTTTTTCCCGTTAGAAATGTAGTTGTTAGAAGTTTTTCATCTTCAAAGGGTATAAATATCATTAGTTCAATCAATTTATGATGGAAAATAAAATCCACTATTACCACAAATCTTTTATATACAAATTCACACTGACATCAATCACAATAGAAGAAGAAGAAGAAGACCCAGTTTCGGTAATATCCAATTTCAATTTTTGAAAATCAATTTCGGTTATGTTTATATCGGAAACTAAGCATATATTAACTGAACAAACAAATTGGAAACCCTAAAAATCGAAATCAAATCATGAACCAGATTTACCTCGTCTGCTTCTGGAAACCCTAAAAATCGAAAGGGGGTTCCCATCTTCGTCGTCGTTTGCTTCATCTTCTTCTTCCTCGTTTTAGGGTTTAGATGACTGTTCGTTTCGATTTCTAGGGTTTGGTTGAGTTTCGATTTCAAATGGAGAAGAGATTTAGGGTTTGGTTGGGAATGGATTTTAGGGGGCAGAAGAAGACTAGGGTTAGGGAATGGGAAGGAACGGATGTAAGGCGCGGGAAGAAGGGGGAAGGGAATTATTTTCATAAAATGATCTTGGTCGTCTATTCTATTTTGAATCTGACGGTTAAGATTGCATTTTTTTCGCCATGTCAGCAATTCGTGTCACACTCACTCCATTTACTACTTTTTTTATATGAATCCCTAATGTGCTATTTTATTTTTTTTCCTGATAACTTGAATAAATTGCTTTCTTTATTAATTTTTAAGTATTCTTCTCAATTTTTTGACGCAAGTATAATATCATGAATGTATAATATATTCAGTAGATTTTTTAAATTTTAATAACTAATGTGCTATTTTAATGATTAATAATTTTAGATGATTAATTTTTTTGATATGAATCCCTAATGTGCTATTTTTTTCCTAATAATTACTTGAATAAATGGTTTTCTTTGTTAATTTTTAAGTATTCTTCTCTAATTTTAATGATGTCATTTTTTTCATGCAAGTATAATATGATGAATGTATAATATATTTTGTAGATTTTATAAATTTTAATAACTAATGTGCTATTTTAATGATTAATAATTTTATATGATGAATTTTTTGGTATCGATCCCTAATGTGCTATTTTTTGTTCTAATAACTTGAATAAATTATTTTCTTTATTAATTTTTAAGTATTCTTCTCTAATTTTAATGATTTCAATTTTTTTATGCAAGTATAATATGATGAATGTACAATATATTCAGTATATTTTATCAATTTTAATAACTAATGTGCTATTTTAATGATTAATAATTTTATATAATGATTAATAATTTTATCAATTTTAATAACTAATGTGCTATTTTATTGTGTTTCTTTTCATTGTCTAGATTTTCATCGATATCATCATGGCATCCCGACAAATGGACTTGAACGAGGAATGTGACAGTGATTCCGATTACGATCCATTAGAAGAGTTGTTTAATGATGATGGGTCAACTGTTGTTGGTAATCGTGACGACTTGTTTCGTGATTTATTCGGAGATGAAGACGAAATTGAGGCTGAAGATGGGTTTAGGGCCCCTTTCATACCCGAGGATGATGTGGAAGCCATGACTGTTGCTGCTAATGGTAATGTTGATGGGTCTAGTGACCACCCAAACACTGGCGGATCACTATCCGTCACCGCCCCTTTTCACGAGATGGAATTTGATTCGGCCGGCGATTTTGTGAACCACATGCATATCTACGGGCGGACCAATGGGTTCCAATTACGTATTAGAAGCTCCGAAAAAATTCGCGGAGAACCTGGCACGATAAACGAAGCACTCATCAAGAGGATAATGAAGGTCTGTACAAAATATGGCACGTTCAAGTCAAACAGTGCAAATCCAAACCGATCAGCCTGCACTTCTGTCACCGGGTGTGGTTTCAAAGTCACTACCACGTTCCAACCGCAAAGCGGAAAATACAAGTTGACTACAGTCGACACAAACCACAACCACGAGTGCAACCCTGCAAACATAAAATACATGTGGAACTACAAGTTCATAAGTTTCGAGAATCAGTGGAGGATGATAAACAACGACACGGCCAGCGTGCAAATCTCCAAAAACTTCAACTCAATTGCGGTACAACACGGCGGCCATGATCAAGTTCCATTCGACGAGAGAGATTGCCGCAATGTTATCAACAGGGCAAGGAGACTCGCGTTGCAAGATGGCGACTTCAGGGCGATGATGGGACATTTTAAGGAGATGATGTCTGGTAACTCCAGCTTTTTCGTTACGTATGACACCGACGATGTTGGGACTCTGAGGAACGTCTTTTGGGCGGAAGGAAGGAGCAGGGCAGCTTGCGAGGACTTCGGGGACGTGGTGTCGTTCGACACGACTTATGTGTCCAATAGGCACAAGATGTCATTCGCTCCTTTCATTGGGGTTAACAACCACGGTCAGTCCATCCTACTCGGTTGTGCGCTGTTGGCTGGAGAGGAAGCTGATAACTTCGTTTGGTTGTTTCAGACGTGGTTGACGTGCATGTCAGGGAAAGCTCCGGTCGCGATCATAACAAACCAATGTCAATCCCTAGGTCAGATTTAATTATTCTGTTATATTTGTTTATGAGTACTCAAGTTTTCAGCGTGCATGACACTTTGTAACAAGTTAAATTTTTTATGTGCAAGCAAGGTTATCGCAAAGGTATTTCCCAATGCACGACACAGATGGTGCATATGGCACGTGATGAAGAACACGAAGAAGCATCTATGCAACAAACCAAAGGGAAAAGATATACTTCGAGGGCTCAGAGACACTCTTTACGATTCACTTGATGCCGAGGAATTTGAAGACAGATTGAAAGAATGGGTTGACATGTACGGCCTGCACAACTCCAACTGGTGCTATGACATGTATGATAAATGGCATAGATGGGTGCCCGTATACTTCAAGGACGAGTTCTGGGCAGGAATGTCAAGCACGCAAAGGAGCGAGGGGATGAACTACTTCTTCAAGGTTTCGTGAATGTCAACACAACTCTCAAACAATTTGTGGAACAATTCAGATTCGCACTAGCAAAGAGAGTTTGAGAAGAGGACAAGGAAACGTTCCGATCAAAGGATAAACCGGTCCAATGTCAATCGTGCTTTGTTTATGAGCATGTATTCCAGAAGCTGTACACATCAAAGAAGTTCGTTGAGCTTCAAAACGAGGTGCAAAACCTTATCTATGTAGTGAAAGCAGAGAAGATACACGACGAGGAAAGGGCGTGCACTTATGAGGTCACTATGAGGAAGGACCGTGCAGTATACGAGCCGAAAGAAATCACAACCTGATGATCCAGGTTTATCGTCAAAGTAGATAGGGAGACCCTAGAAATGAAGTGTGACTGCAAGAAGTTTGAGTTCAAGGGAATCTTGTGCTCCCACGTACTACATGTTTTCGGCGTGGAGGGGCTGGATTACGTTCCAGAAAGGTACATTCTGGACTGGTGAAGGAAAGATCTTCCGAGAAAACATCTCACTATCCAAGTTCCGTACTACGAACTGCATCGGGCTAAAACCAAAGAGGTTATCCGATTTGAACAACTGCAGAGTGCGTTTGAGTCTATTTCTACACTAGTCGTGATGGATGAGAAAATGTTCAAAGCGACGATGAAGGCTCTTTCCGAGTTGAAAGAGAAGGCACCATCCATTACTGGGGACCGTGATGGGGTCGTGACCCGGATCATTGACAAGATTGGCAGACCGTACGGTAGGCGACCTGCTGGAGAGGGAACTTCCCGAAGGGGTGCGAGTGCCAACGCCAACGACTCTGTCCCCGTGAACAACCCCGTCGATAAAAGGGGTAGGGGTAGGAGACAGACAAGGAGAACGGGTTATCATAATGAACAACCCCGTAGCAGGAGGAGAACACAGGAAACGCCACCGACAACCAGTGTTCACCAAGGCTTCCAAACGCCACCTGGATCAATTGTTCAACCAGGCTTCCAAATGTCACATGGATTTGGGTATCAAATGCAGCAAGGTTCTAACGCTCCCAACGGGTTGCAAAATTACACCCAGCCGCATGTCGTGTTAAACTACACCGTAACTAATCCTCCTTTTCATCCTACGTCGGTAAGATTATTATTTGATATAACTGCATTTTGTCTATATTGTACATCAAATGTATTACAATCTTAACGATGAATCATTTCGCAGGGTCAGGGTCAAACACCTCATTTCAACCAAGGAAGATGAAGAAGAAGATGGCGGGTTTAGGTAGAAGATTGGGGAAATTGATTTCTTTCTATGCAACATGTATGTACTAAATTCGGGTAGATATATCTATTGAAAAGTCTTGTAAAAATAAGTGTCATTTCAAACTATACCAATCCAATTAGTTCATTTATCGATCCCCACCCTATTTATGTGATCAAAAAATTAGTTCATTTTTTGTTTAAAAAAATCAAAAAAAAAAAACTTAGTATACAATCACCCCAACAATAAAATCAGTTGTAACCAACTGTAAATGATTCCTTGTAGGATTGAGATTTCATCTTTGTGAGGTACAAATGAAATTAAATATCTTTGTTTGGAAAGAAAAAAGAAAGAAATTAAATATGTAATTAAGAATCTTTATTTGAAAATTAATTATTATTTTATTTGAAAATAAGGATTTTAGTATCATGATTCATGAGGTACAATATCCAATTGTTTTGGTAAAAAATAAGGATCTTTATTTGAAAATTAATTATTATTTTAGATGGATAGATTAATTATTATTTTAAAAACTATATATCTTTTTTAGTCTCTCTATTCCTTTTCCTCTAGAAAATCCTATATTTTGGGGGTGATTGCAGACCCTTTTGGATTGATCACCACCTATTCTTGCATTGATCATAATTACCAGACCAACAATTTATGATGTAAACTTCACTTTGGCGAAACTTAGAAAGATCTGGTAATGTGCATCCTTAGACCAACAAATTAAATACGACTATACATTAAAAAAAAAATAAATGAGTAGTAGTTGTTATTATAATTATAAGTGAAGAAAACAAGACTTGTATTAAAATTTTCTTAAATTTCATAATGTCTTTGAATAATAAGGGAAGAAAACAACATCAAACCTATGGTAAATTGTAGCTAAACAAGAAAATGACCAAAACTTAGTTGACAAACCTACTCCCAAACAGATGATAGAGCCCATTCTCTACATTGCAAAAAGGAAGAAATGCAGAATTTACACCCAATACATGTATATTTCAAAGCCACTCACCCCTAGATTTACAAGTTTGAGAATTCAAGGAATAAAATGAATGAAGAAAAGAATAGTACAACAGTGCAAGAGCACTCACAGGCTCACAAACACACTGGTATTCTCTTGCAATGGATACATGAGCAGGTGCCCCTGCAACGTCCTGAAGTTGTCATATGTGAACCTGTTCCAATTGTCACTTGCTATCTTATTCACTCTTCTCACACAATCCAAACTTTTTGGATGTTCAAAGCATTCTTCCACCATCCCAGGTGTTCAGCCCACAATGATGTCCTATACCCATACACCTGCACCCCCCCCCCCCCAATAGATTTCATTAGTTACAAAAAGAAAAATAACTAGCAGAATCAACGACACGGGCATATTCATTAGAACATACTCATTATCCACTATCATTCCCTTGGCATGCAAATAGATCATAAAACGGCAATGCTTCCATGCATCTGAAACCTGATACAGTTTGAAACTATTTTCCATGCATGCTCGACAAGGTGAAGGCATTTGAGGGAATGAAACTTCCAAGCTGCAAGACTTAAAATATTCAGCTGGTCAACAATTAGTCATTAGATCAGGGTCTTGTTTACATGCTCATGCACTCAACTAATGCATGCATGCATAAGTAAACAAATATTGAAAAATGTCATACTGGTGTACAGAATTTTTGTTGGAAATTAGATTGATGTGATTCTACTATCACATTGCTTACCAAACGTGTGCAGTTCCCTGTAATGCACAGGATCTTCGTAATATATAGATTAATAGCAATGCAGACTTATTTGCAACTTCTGAATCCATGTCCTATTACTTTTCATATAAGGGGATTGTAGAAGCAAAACAAATGTCCGAATGATGGGCTTGGACTAAAGTGGGAAGTATTTGTCATTGCATAAACAAACCAGAGAATATGCTTTTTGAATAGGATAAATCAAACAAGCTTAAATTCAAGTTCAAACTATATAGATAGAAAAAGTGCAAATGTCCGAATTTAAGATTGGGATGAAAAATCCTCGATCATACCTTGTGTTTTTCTGCAAGCTAACAAAATTCTACCACCCCTTATCATAGTTCAATAAATTTGCTCCAGAATGACTCCAAATCCAGTACCCACAGAGAACCAATAAAAAAAAATAAAATATTAGAAAAAAGGATTAATAAAAACATAAATTTCAAATCAGCAACCAAATTAATTGAAACCAGACAGCAAATTAATAACAAAAGCAAAAAAAAAATTAAATTTTAGACAACAAATTAGTTTCAAATTAATTGATAGAACACCAAAGGCCACTAGGTTTTCCCTATAAATAATAGGGAGTAGTTCTTCTTCAATTACCAGCAACTACAAACATTCTGAAACAAATTTCAAACAGCATTCTGAAGCAAAATATCCAATGGAGAGCCCCTCTTCTTCACTAAAAACAGCCACAACCCCAAAAACATCTACAACCATGAACCAACAAACTGATTCGGAAAGAACATTAAGCCAACTACCCATGTCTGTTTCAGTTGTCAAACTGGAAAAGACCTCACCAAGTCCCTCAAAAAATCCCTCACCCAAGCTCTCGGTAAATCCCTCAACCAATCCATCGCCTATAACTCCAAAATCCTCATCCAGGAAAACTAGGACTCGTACAACAGCAGCTATACATCCCTATGAAATGCGCTATGAGAGTTTGAGGGCAGAAATTAGGGAGTTATTCAAAAGGATGAAGAAGAATGGCAATGGGGTGCTTCTGAGAAGAATGATCTGGGCGAATGATGAGGAATTGGTTGACCTTGATATCATATTCAAGGGTTGTGACGAAGCTGCTGAGAGTCCTATTAACTGGAGTTGCGCTAAGCAACTACACCCATATACTTCCCCAGGAAGTATTTTGGGCAGGAAGAGGAAGCTGGAGGAAGGGTCATCTACCTCTGTTCCTGATGGAACAGAGATCATTAACATAGATTGAGTTGCATTAGACGAGTGGTAGGAAGAGGAGTGGTAGGGTTTTACTCCCCCACTCCAAATTTTCTGCTAGTGTCGTATGTTCCTTTATCGATTTTCTGGTGTTTAGGTTTATCTTTCGTTTTTCAATGTTGGTCCCTAATTGTTTTCCTGTTCTAATCTATGAATGATGTTAAGTTTTTAGTTCCAAACTATATGATGGTTTCATTTTTATGCTTTCATTTGCTTGTTTGATTATAGAATCCAGATGAAATTTAACAACCCAGACAAAATCATAGAACCAAAATAAATCAGATTCGACCCTAAACAAACAGAGACAAAAATCCTACATCCTAAACATTTGAACAAGAACAACAGAAAAACCCAGAAGTTATCGGCTGGAAATGAGGAACCCTAAACATTTGAACAAGAACAACAGGGAACAACAGAACAAAAGCCTAAACCATAAAGGAAAAACAAAATAACCCTAAAAAATCCAAACAAAATTGAACAAAATCAAATGATTGATTACAACCCAGAAAAAATTCATCATAAAAACAAAAAAAAACCGCAAAAAAATTAAGAAAAGGGATGAAACTTATCTGAATCTACCGTCCTCTTCATCGGAGATTATACATCGGAGATTATAGCCGTCGACGACGAAGGTGGTGGCGAGTTGATGTCAGTCCGTCGTCTTCATCTCCGTCGTCTTCATCTCCGGCGATTATAGCCGGTGTTCCGTCGTCGTATACGCCGGCGATTAGGGTTAGGGTTATAGCTCTTTAATGTTGTCGACGGAAAATGGCGATTAGGATTGGGGAGATGGTGAGTCGTCGACATGAGAGAGGGAGAGGGAAGCGTGTTCTAGAAATGGGGGCTGGAAATGAGAGAGGCGTGAGTTCTGGAAATGAGAGAGGCGTGGGGGGAGAATTGTCTGGGAAATGGGGAGGATTAAATGGGGGATTAAATGGGAAGGGGGTAGGGTTTTTGGGATTTTTTCCTTTATTTATCCTTTATTTTTTTTCCAACTCAGCTGAGTTTTCTTACACACTGTGTCAGCCAAGTTTTTTCCATGTTGAATGCTTCCTAAATTCAGCTTCAGAGGTGCTCATCTTGGTTTACTAAAGGGAACTTCGTTGGAGGTCATAAATGCACCTCGTTAGAAGAGGAGGCGCACCTTGTCAGACTCGGTGCCGCAAGTTAGAGCCAAACCATCCAGTGATGCCCTGACTCCCCAACCTTGTCCTCTGCATGACGACTATTCATCTCGATTTCCTACTATCTGGAGTCTATCTTAACGTAAATCCAAACTAGCAAAGCCCACATCTAACTCAATGCCAACTCAACGAATCTTGTTCGTGAATAAAATCCGCTCAAATCCAGCCCTTCATCAAGTGAAAGTAAATCTAAAGTTTAATTGACGAGTGACCCAATTAATTTTTAGCCAAAACAGTTGTATATATATATATATATATATATATATATATATATATATATATATATATATATAGAGGATAATTGGATCTTGGGTAATTATCAAAGCAAGCAGCTTGCAATCTCTCACATCTTGGGTAATTAGGAGAACGGGGCGATCTGCTGAGTGCGATACTCTCCGGCTACTGGAGACGCCGGAGACGGCAGAAACAGCACTCACCGCCATCTATGGTGATGTGCCTACCCACCCCTGTCACTCGTAATTGCTGAATATCGAGCTACAGGTCAGTTACTTATACAGATAACCGATTTGGTTTCAAAATGCATTTTGGTTGTTCGATCTGGAGATGTGAGATCTACTCTACTTGATCTCTCATATTCACTTCTGGATTTTAGTTCTCTGCTCTTGGTTTAGATATTGGGATTGATTTCTGATATTGAGCCAAATCAGTTGGAATTTGGTGCTCGTCTACTCAAGATTCGATTTGCAGTTCTAGGGCTAGTTCATCTTGATCTGCTTTTGATACTAGGAATCGGGTTCAACCTACAGATTTTGGGGCTCATTAATTCAATTTAAAGATTCTGTTTTGGGTTCTACAATTCAGGAGCTGTAATTTGTGCTTTGGATTTAGATTTTGATATGGGATTAGTAGACTCGACGCTGGAGTCTTGAACAGAACAACTGTGATTGTTTCGCTCTCATTCTGGGATCTTGCTCATTACTTCGATTTAAAGATTTTGTTTTGGGTTCTGCAATTCAGGAGCTGTAATTTGTGCTGTGGATTTAGATTTTGATATGGGATTAGTAGACTTGACGCTGGAGTCTTGAACAGAACAACTGTGATTGATTCGCTCTCATTCTGGGATCTTGCACTTCCACTTTGGGCGCTGTGACTGTGCGGGGCGAAGAATGTTGGAATTAGGTTACGATTCTGGGCGATAAAAAGAGTGTGATTATCATTTGCTGGGCTCATTTCTTTGGTTGTTGCTTGTTGTGTTTTTTCGATTTTGGAGACTGTGTTACTATGGTCGTGACCAGACAAACGCAAACTGTTGGCCGGAACCCTACTCCGGTGGCCAAAACAAGCAAACAAAAAGGGACTCCCAAAAATGGTGACATACAGGGACTTGAGAATCAAACTACTGTCATTCAAACCGCAACTGGGGAAAAATCAGCTGAGGAACTTATCCTAGAGTCTTTTAATAAGGAACCAAAGAGGAGTTCTTATGCTTCTCTTTTCAAGCAAGATGATGGGATGCAACTGCAATATGTGGAACCAATTAAAGTTGAAGGATTGACATGCGCTGAATTAGACAGAGAAGATGTGATGGAATCCATAGAGTACTAGAACAACTCTGTCATCTGCTGTGTCCTTGGTGCGAACCCGCCTCATGAAGTAATGACTGGTTTTCTTCGAAGAATTTGGCGACAATTGGACATCGAACAAATATCAGATGTCAAAAAGGGACTGTACATGGTGCATTTTAAGTCAACTGAGGACAAAGACAAGGCTCTCACCCAAGGATTTTATTTCTTTGACAGCAAGCCGCTCATTGTACGGGAATGGAATGAAAATCTTGACATGGATATTGATTCGATTGCATCATTACCTATATGGGTAACCATGCTTGACCTTCCCTTCAAATACTGGAGCAATGAAGGCTTAAGCAAAATAGCAAGTGTCCTAGGGGTCCCTATTAAGACGGATAGACAAACAAAAGAACGGGTCAAGTTGGGATATGCGAGGATCCTCATTGAAATGCAACTCAAAGGAGATTTCCCTGAATATGTTGACTACTTGGACTACAATGACAATCTACTTAGGCAACGCATTCAATATGACTGGAAGCCGATACGATGTGCACACTGCAAGATGTTTGGCCATGAAGAAGCTAATTGTAAGAAGAAGCTTCAATGCAAATATTGTCACAAATCAGGGCATGAAGAGCATCAATGCAGAAAGAAATCCGAAAACAACACAACATCAGACCCTAAGGCAGGTCAAACCAATCAAAAACCTGATGCAGAAGGGTTCAACAGGCCAAAGAAATCCCTGATATGGAGACCAACTACACAATCAAACAAATCGACTAGCTCCAACAGATTTGAGGTCTTGCAAGAAGAAGGTGGTACAACAATACCGACATCGACGATCGATGGCAATGCCCCAACTCCAACACAAAAATCGGATGAAGAGCATCCTCAGTTGGAACATCAGAGGGCTTAACAGCCCGGAGAAGCAAGAAGATCTGCGGGTCTTCTTGCATCAACAGGGGACGGGACTAATCGGGCTATATGAAACAAAAATCCCCCAGAGAAATATTAATAGGTTCCATAACTACGTCTTCAACCAATGGAACTCGACTACAAACATTCAGCATTGTCAGAAAGTTCGCATTTGGATTGCATGGAACCTCCGCGAATATGAAGTAGAAATTTTGGAGAGTTCTGACCAGCATATCCACACGAAAGTCATAGTTGTTCAAAACAATACCACCTTTCACATAACTTGGGTCTATGGGCACAATGACCTCAGTGCAAGAGAGCCTCTCTGGGAAACTCTTCGAGAAATTGCAAATGAAATGGAAGGTCCTTGGGCAGTGTTAGGCGACTTTAATGCGATAATGTCGGAAGAAGACAGAATTGGAGGAGCCAAAGTCGAATCTTTCATGACCCAACCGATGACACATTGCATTCAACATTGTTGCCTTCATGAGCCATCATATGTAGGGATGTACTACACCTGGACAAATGGCCATGTCCGCTCCAGGATAGATCGCCTCCTTGTGAATCCTCAATGGTACCTAATTACAGATTTGATGCATGTTAACTTCAAGGCTTGTGGGCTGCCAGACCATTCAGTCATCACTATCAACTTCATGGAGATGAAGAAACAGAAACAACCCTTCAAGTTCTACGACATGTGGACTAAAGACAAGCTGTTCAACGAGCTGATAAAGGACACGCTAAAGGTCAGCCCGGAGGGTCACAAAATGTTTCAATTACAACAATACCTCAATAAGCTACGGCCAAAGCTGCAGACATTACATAGAGATCGATTCTCCGATATTTATACACAAGAAGTTGCAGCAAGAGATAAGCTAATCAATCTCCAGGAGAGGCTCAACCAAGCTCCGACAGACACAATGCTTCTACATGACGAGAAACAGCAAAGACGCAACTACTACGACATCTTACATTCGTCTCTGCTTCTGAAGCGACAGCAAAGTAAATTGGATTGGGATGAGATGGGAGACAGCTGCTCAAAATTATTCTTTGCCAAGATGAGACAAAAACGCTCCCAGCTGTACGTTCGTGAAATTGAAACCATCGATGGAACTAAATTCACAGGACTACAGGCGGTCAATGATCAACTCAGTTTGTTCTATAAAAGCCTTCTTGGAAACCCAAACCATCAGCAAACGGCATTGCAGGAAGACATAATCTCTATGGGCCCAAGACTCACAGGTATGCAACAACTCAGACTCAGTAGGCCAATCACGGACAAGGACATCAAAGACGCCATATTCTCCATTCCGAACGACAAAACGCCCGGCCCAGATGGATACACCAGCGGGTTTTACAAAAGTAGCTGGAATCACATAGGAGCGCTTGTCTCTGCTGCAGCCCATGAATTCTTCCTCACAGGGAAGCTCCTACAACAAATAAATGCTACCAATTTGGTACTTATCCCAAAAGTGCCAAATCCCAGCAAAGTCACTAAGTTTCGGCCGATCTCCTGTTGTAACACATTTTATAAGGGAATCACTAAGATCATCGCATCAAGAATACGAGAAGTCCTCCCAGACCTAATCAACCCAAGCCAAGGGGCTTTTGTCCCCGACCGACAGCTCCTTCACAATGTGCTACTTTGCCAAGAGATAGTACGGGGCTACAATCGATCAACCATAGCTCCTCGATGCTTGATGAAAATCGACCTCCAAAAAGCCTTTGACTCGGTACATTGGAGCTTCATTGAAGAAGCACTTCACGCATACCGATTCCCAGAATGGCTCATCAATTGCATAATGGCTTGTGTCACAACCCCCACTTTCTCCATTTGTTCGAATGGTATCTCCTCCGCCACCTTCAAAGGGAAAAGAGGACTGAGACAAGGTGACCCGATGTCACCACTTCTTTTTGTACTACAATAGAATACCTGTCAAGATCTATTCAGTACTATGTCAGCAAACAAGAGGGTTTCAAATACCATCCCAACTGCAGACGACTACAGCTCACTCATCTTGTTTTTGCGGATGACCTAATCTTGTTCTCCTCAGCTAATAGAAAATCTATTCGAACCCTTAATGAGGCTTTTGACCACTTCTCAGCAGCCACAGGCCTTATCGCTAATAATGGGAAATCTGAAGTGGTCATAGGGGGCGTTCCCAATGATCTTGCAACTGCTCTTATTCAAGAAACAGGATTTCGAGAAGGTACGCTTCCGTTCAAGTATCTAGGCATTCCTATCTCCTCTAGTAACCTCACAAAAAATGATGCCAATATTCTTGTGGAGAAGATTCTTTCGCGAATCAAAACATGGGAAAGCAGGCATATATCTTATGCTGGCAGAGTCACACTAATTAACTTTGTGCTTATGGGGATTTATAGCTTCTGGGCAAGAGTTATCATCATCCCTAAGCATGCCATTGAGGAAATAACTCGTTTTTGTCGTAATTTCTTATGGGGCTCTTCCTCCCATTATAGAACTGCCCCTATGGTGGCCTGGGGGACTGTTTGCAGACCAAAACATTCGGGAGGCCTAGGTCTACGAGACCTTACTTCCTGGAACAATGCCACATAGCCCGGCTGGTATGGGCGATTCAAAGAAAAGAGGATAACTTATGGGTCAAATGGATTCATGCCAAATACATTCGAGGGTCATCCTGGTGGGACTATCAACCCCCTTATGATGTTTGCACCTATTTCAAGCATCTTTGCCTTGTTAAAGAATACTTCAAATGGGGTTGTGATCCTGGGTATAGATGGCGATGGAAAGGCATAGAGGCTATTGCTAATGGGAACTACAATGCGACAGAGGGG
The DNA here is from genome assembly GCA_029582165.1 of Portulaca oleracea. Lineage (NCBI taxonomy): Eukaryota > Viridiplantae > Streptophyta > Magnoliopsida > Caryophyllales > Portulacaceae > Portulaca > Portulaca oleracea. The sequence continues at coordinate 37,876,364 of CM055868.1, forward strand.
TACATATGGAGTCTTGGCATTATGAGGGAGGAAGGTTGGGCCTCAATCATTTGGAATCCACTTTCAATCCCTCGCCAATCCTTCATCACTTGGGTCCTGATGCATGGAAAACTACATGTAAGAGCTAGAACGATGCGTTGGCAAACTAATGGGAACCCACATTGTCCCTACTGTGATTTGGAGACTGAAACTATCGACCACCTTTTTCTTGGTTGCGATTTTGGAAAAGAAGTCAGACGGACTATGAGACATTGGGATCTTGGCAATATGTCAACCACCCAAGAATGGAAAACTCAGCTAAGCGAACTCCAACCAACAAGTACAGAAAGCCACCTGAATTGCGCTCTCCTCACAGCTTATGTCTACCATATCTGGAAAGAAAGAAACAACCGAATCCACAAAAATCAAAAGGCAACTCCTCACGTGATAGCAAATTTGATAAAAAATGATGTAATAAATAAGGTCCTTCTGGCAGCAAAATCTAGGAAAAAATATAGAGGTCTCGTGGACACAGTTCTCAGTATGTAATATGGGGGACCCTACCCTCACACTTTGTACACTATATTGATTTGTTATATATAATCTGCTTACTTGTGCAAAAGAAAAAAAATATATAGGATAATTGGATTCTAATAATCCCTACTTTCACCAATTGGACAATGGTGGACCGTACTTTCACTTTGTATTCTGGTGGACCAAAAAAAAAAAAATTGAATTTGAGTGGGACGCTGGCGAGTTGAGTGGCGGTGACTCGGTGGTTTGCTGACATGGCACATTAAAGTCAACTCGGTCAAACACATGGTCAACGTGCCATGTCAGCAAACCACCGAGTCACGCCGGTCAACTCGCCGGTGTCCCACTCAAATCCAATTTTATTATTTTTTTTGTCTACCAGAATACAAAGTGAAAGTACGGTCCACCATTGTCCAATTGGTGAAAGTAGGGATTATTAAAATCCAATCATATATATATATATATATATATATATATATATATATATATATATATATATGTTGACTATGGACAAAGGGATGGAAAACAATTTTAGAAAGAAAAAAAATAAGGGTAAAGTAATTTTTTATTTAATTTGATTTAAGTAATACCTTGAAGGGAAAAAAATGAATTTTCACTCAATCCTCTTCCCCTGTTTGGTTCAAAGAAAAAATGCATGGAAAAGCTTAATTTTTAAATGAGTTACACATGACAGTCTTCCTTTGTTGTGGATTACTAGACCTGACTTTTGTTTTTATTGTTTTTTTTAGGGAGGGGGGGACTAGAGAGAGACTGAAATCAATGTGTGTGTATGTGCGCGCGCGCGTTTGAGAGAAAGAGAGAGAAATATAAAAATTGGTGCACAGAAAGAGTAAAATGTAAAAGATACATTAAAATTGGTACATGCGGGCAAGAAAGATTAAAATGAGGGCGCGAGACAGAAAGAGAAGAGATTAAAATAGATGTGCCAAAATGAGTGCAAGAGATATATTAAAATGTATGCATAGGGGGGGAGAAAGTAAGTATATATAAAATATATTAAAATGTATGCGTAGGGAGTAAAATAGGTGTGCGAGAGACAAAGATCAGAGAGAGAGAGATTTTGAAATGCATATGTGAGAGAGAAGGGGATGGAGGGGGAGAGAAAGGGAATGAGAGTATTCAGGGAGGAAAATAGGGGGGAACTAGGGAAATGCTTTATATCAAAAATTTTCCTTTAATTTTGCTGCTTTTATAGGAAGATTTCTGTATTCATTCTTATCTTAAATGTTTCATATACTTTTCAACTATTTTTAAAAAAATTTCTTATTCTTTAGTTCAAACAAAGAAAATATTTTTTTTTATAAAAAAATCGCTTTTCCTTTCAGCCATTTTTTTGGGGTTTGATTTTTGCAGCCCCCCATTTTCCATTTCATACCCCTCCCTCTCTCTCTCCTCTCTCTCTCTTCTTCCTCATTCTCTCAAATCTCCTAAACTAATTTATCTCCAAATTCTATATAATTGTCTTAGATTTTTGAAATCGAATCTATAATGTCAAAGGAAGGTGACAAATCATCTGAAGAGGAGGAGGTTAGTTTGTAAATTTTATTTTTATTAAGTTTTGGTTAAAATTTAGTTTTCCGAAAAAATTTCAGATTTTTGGCGGTGCAGGTGGTTGCCGCGACGATCGCGCAATACGGGCGGTAGGTGTCGCACGCCGATCGCGGCAATGCCGCGGGTGTATGGCAAGGTCGGTGCGGTACGTGCCGCGGCCTTGCCGCGATCGGCGTGTGGCAACCAACCGCGGTTTGCCGGCTGGGGCGTGCGGCACCGGCCAAAAATCTGGAATTTTTTTTAAAATAATTATTATATTTAAATTTATAGTTATTATTATTATTATTGTTATTATTATTATTAATTATTTATATTTGTTAATTTTATTCAACTTAAATATTGTATTATTATTGTTGTTAATATTATTGTTTTTTTCACCAAAAAAAAAATATTATTGTTATTATTATTATTATTGTTATGTGTTGATTGTTATTGTTAGTGTTGTTAATATTATTATTATTATTATTATTATTATTATTATTATTATTATTATTATTATTATTGTTATTATTATTGTTATGTGTTGATTGTTATTGTTATTGTTGTTACTATTATTGTTATTATTTTTATTGTTATTATTAATAATGTTTTGAAGTGTTAATTATTCTGATTATTAATATATAATGTGTTTATTGTAATTGTTACTTGAAGTGCTAATTATTATGAATATTAATATTTCTAATAATGTTTAGGGTTTAGTGTTTAGGTTTATGCATGTTATTGTTAATATTATTGTTATTAATATTATTGTTATTATGTTTAATAATGTTATTGTTATTGTCACTGTTATTCTAAGTGAGTAGTTTTATTGTAAGTTATTATTTAGTATAATTTGGCAGAAAAAATATTATGATTATTAATATTATTATTAATCAATGTAACACTGTTCTGCAGGTTGAGTTAGAAGAGTTTGGCAGAGACGGTGTTGATTATTCATCGTTATTTGTTACAGAAGATGTGTTTGATAATATAGAAGCAGTGCTTCAGTGGGCCAACCTAATAGCTCAGGTCATTGGGTTTAGGTTCATAAGGGCATCATACAAGCAAAAAGATTTGGACAGTCCGCGAAGGTGTTACTTGAAGTGTTTTAGGTATGGCAAATATCGCGGGAAAATTACTGTTCTTGATGCAGCAGCGACTGGTCGATCGACGTCGACGAAGGCGTGCGGTTGTAAATTTGTCATTGTAGCGTGGACCCGTAATGAAATGGAATGGCGAGTTCGTGCTTGCGATGGAGACAGGGGGATACACAATCATCAATTCATCATGTACGAGGAAGGACATCGTCACGGACACCCGTTGAACCCTGAGATGAAACAACATGTGCGTGAAATGACCGACACGGGGTGCACGCCAGCCACGATATAGACATCGCTGAAGATAAAGTTCCCTGGTTGTAATTCAAACGTTCGACAAATATACAACGAGCGGGCGAAGATGCGCGCCGAGGGTATGGATGGGAGGACAACTGCCCAACAAACTCTCCACTTGGCGAAATCTGGCGGGTACGTCTCATATACAAACTTTGATGATGATGGCAATCTTCGTCAGCTCTTTTTATGCCACCCGTACTCGTTGAAGTTGGTCCATACGTACCCAAATGTAATTCTCATCGACAGTACATATATGACAAACAAGGCGAAGTGGCCCTTGTGCGAGCTAGTAGGTGTGACACCAACTAACAAAAACTTCCAGGTTGCTTACTCATTCATGTGGGACGAGAGGAAGGATTCATATGAGTGGTTGCTTTGGAAGTTGCATGAGTTGTTGGGTCCCGATGTTAAGTCGGGTGTGTTTGTGACGGACAAAGAGTATGGAGCTATTGCCAATGTCTTTCCAGGTGTGCCTCACCTTTTGTGCATATGGCATATTGGGAACGATGTAGAGAATAAGGTCAACGTACTTACTGCGGGGAAGAAGAATAGTTGTGGGCTACATTTCAAACATCATTTCTGGAACCCCATTGTTTATGCAAAGACCGTTCAAGAGTTCGAGATGAAGTGGATGACTCTCCAAAGCGTGTGGATTGGAAAGAACAAAGAAGTTGTGAATTATCTGAATGATACGTGGATGTCGTATAAGGAGAAATTTGTTTGTGCTTTCACCGATATGGTACCTCACTTTGGGAACACTGCGACTTCCAGGGTGGAGAGTCAGCATTCTACCCTGAAATATTATATCGGAAGTGGGAGAGGCACATTTGACCGTGTCTTTGTGAGGATTCACCATCATTTGGAGAATCAACATACCGAGATTCGGAGGGAGCTTGAGCAGTCTAGGAGTTCGCACAGATATCATAGGGAATCTCGATTCCTCAAGCATTTGCACGGTCATGTTTCTCATCATGTCATTGATTTAATTGCACTGGAGTTCAATGACATGTTGACGATGAGGAGAGCTAAAGGTGAAAACAGGTGCGATCACAAGTTGTGGTTAACCCACCACCTTCCGTGTGCGTGTTCTTTGATGCACCTGTACGATAATGGAGAGCAGTTGCAGTACACATCGATAGACACGTTCTGGAGACAACTGACAGTAGTTGGAGATGGTGACACCTCAGGGTCAAATGATGATCCATCGTCCCAGGACTTGAAGTTGTTTGAGTTGCTCGTTCAACAGGTTCGGGAGCAAGATCAAGCAGTGATACGCGACGTAAACCAGACCCTCCACGAGAAGTTGAATCCCGAGAGTGCCGATATTCCTGATCCAGAGATCAGCCCCCCACGCAAAGGGAGACCCGCGATTTCCAGATCCATCAGACGCGAGCCTAGTGGGTTTGAATACGGCCGAAGATCGGGTCGTGGTAGCAAGACTACCAAGAACTCAATGAGAAAAAAGGGATCCAGTTCTTCTTCTGTCGGGATGAGTGAAACAGGTTTCATTTTCCTTATTTATTTTGGTTTATTTTTTATAATATGTCAAAAAATCTATATGCCTGGTATTTTTAAGACTGATGTATCTTTTGATGCGCAGTTATTTCTAGGATGTGTACAGATCCTTTCCCGTTCAAGGACGACGTGCCACATTTCTTTCTACCATATATTGTTGGTTGGACGGACGTTGCGCCGGATGGAAACTGCGGGTTCAGATGCATTGGCGAGGCAGGTTATGGAGGCCAACAACAATGGCAAACTGTCCGGACAACAATGGAAAGTGAATTGCTAGCGCGTCAAGACATGTATTTGGCGGCACACTTTGGGTGTTGGGAAGAGTACAATAAATCAATGAACCGGATAAATGGTAACATGGTTGGACCAGCCAGGCGTGAATTTTAGATGTCGACTCCGGCAGATTTATTTCCAGTAGCGACAATGTTGAACATTATGTGGATCAACATTGCAACACCAGCTGGCGAATTTGAGCAAATAGCTGAGACATGTATATCAGTGTTACCCTTGAGAGCAGGACCTGGCATGAAGAGACCAGGAAAAATATTCGGAATAGTGCATTCACAAAAGTGCCATTACATTCTTCTTTATTTACACGATCAATGCCCTCTACCACCTGTTCATACTGGGTGGTACCGAGCGAGAGACCGTACTGTTGAAGGTTGGGATGAGCCTTTTAAGGCTCGTATTGATCAATGGAAAGGTCTTAGGGATGCTCAAACTAGATCTTTGTCTTAGGTATTAAACTATGTATATGGAAAATATTTGGTCAATGGCGTTTGTTACATTGTTGTCATTTTTGCTTTATGTATTTGGTGGTGAATAATTTGTATTAAAATACATAACGTTAAAACCAGCAATTAAAATACTCAGCAATACATCAAGTCTACGATACAACCTCACAAATTTAAACTTACATCAGTCTCAAAACGATAAACAATACAATAAGAAATTAAAATGTTCGACATAAATTAAAAATTAACAACTAATTCTACTCCTCCTCATCCTCCTCTCCCTGATCGGCTTGCTGAGGACTGGATATGCAATTATGCGCACCATTGAGAATCTGGTCGTACATAGCTGTGTAATCAGATTCACTCACTCGCCTCGTCGGTTCGTGAGGACTAGGTTGCTGCATCATCGTCTCCGCTAGTTCCGCCCACAAATATGCATACTATGAAAAAATTAAGAAAATTAAAACATTCACACAAAACATTGGTTAGCTTATGTAAAATATGCAAAACTAATGTTAAAGTATGCTTAGGGGTTTGTACCTGTTCGAGGGACCGCGGTTCATCGATTGTGGATTGGCTGGTGGAGGTCAAAAATTTGTGTGAATGTACCACGAACCAATCGTTATATGCATCATCCACTTCCCACGGCACACGTCTTGTGCGTGGCAGAGCCGTCAGGGACAGTTTGTTACCAAAGGGAAATGTCCCCCAAGCAGTGGTGACGCAGGACTCGTCAAACTCCAATTTGTACGGCCCCTTGGCCGGTCGTTCAGCTTTCATAGGGCGGGGCAACACTGGGGGGACATGTTGTCGATGGCCTATCTGACGGACAACGCGATCAGGCATGTACAACTCTGTCATGTCATATGCACGAATGGGGCCCATATACAACGTCCTCTCACAGGACCTGTAAGGTGTACCTCCATCAGCACACCTTATCGGTCGTCAACGCATCCAGGGAGGCCCTCATCGACCGTAGGCGTGGCTTTGATCTAACCGTGTGACTGGGAAACCACCTGCCCGCTCGAGGTCCCCGAACCGGTTGCTCACTGTGTAGCCTAAATGAGGGAAAATACTCATATATCCAAGCCTGCAAAAGGGTCAAACACCCAGCTATCTTCGCTGTCCCAGCCCTGCTCGCCATCCCTAATTGTCGATACAGGTAGGCGCTGTAATCGCATTCCAAGCAATCAGATCGACAATATCGATTGCTAGGCCACGGATTGCGACGAACTCTATCCTCGATTTATCCACGAGGATAGTGTTCCCAACAAGCTCAACAACCATGCCCGTGTCCTATGGGCAAGGGGTACATGGGCGAAATAAAGAATCGACCACAAATAGACAACAGTCATGGCACCCTTGTCATAAATGCCCATTTGCTTTAGATCCGCATTGGCTTCATGAAAATAGCTTGCACGAACTCGTAATCACGCTCGATGAAGACAATCGGCATCACACCATCAATCGGAAGGCCCAAATGTGTTCCACATCATGCAAGCATGATAGTCATTTCACCAAAGGGAAGGTGAAACGTGTTCGTGTCGGGTTGCCACCTCTCAACGGCCGAGATCGATGTCATATCGATGTTTTCATACGTTAAATCTACCAAAGCCGATTGGACATTTTGCGGTGCACTCGCATACGGATCCATCCGACCTCATTGACCTCAACTCCTCAACGCATTCCTCTTAGTCACGCACTCAAGAATCTGCCACGGCGCCCCGCCATCCCATATTACCCGGCGATGTGACCTCCAAAGCTCGGTATAATGTCCCCCAATTGTGGTCCACCGGGAACATTACCGTGAATCTTCCAGTCTTCCTCGTTTCTCCGGCTCCTCTTATGCCTGCTGCTGCTGCTCGCCCCAGCCTCATCACCGGCCTCTCCCCCATGTCGAAATGGGGCAAACCTCCCTGATGCATCTCTCAACCCGTTGTACAGATCAAGTAGGAGGAGGCACTAAAGGAGTAGGATCGCTCGGGCCTTCGTGCTCTGTCATCCCCCGTTGTCTCCGTCTCGATATAGTCATCAACATTTTCGTTGATATGTTCGATGAAGTCATGAGTGGTCTGACTGTCCGTGTCATCCGGCTGGGCAACCGCATCAACAGGTGCTCCAAAGACGCGTCGGCGTCGACGCGATCACATTACGTCGGTGCGGGTCCCCAGTTTCACCCTCCTCCAACCAGACGGAAGTTGGTTCGACCTATCTAGAAACCCCTTGCCCCTACCTGCCATTTTAGATCACCTGCATAATAATAAAATAAATATTATCGCCTAGTTGCTTTATATTTAAAAGATTTTAAATTAGGGTTTCCTTAAATTATCGCCTCGCTAAATACGTACGTGAAATTCATACACTAACTTAAGTCTACACTAACTCAAAATTTTATAAAAATCACTACATCCTAAACCCTAAACTACAATTTTTAACACTACAAATTTAATTTTAACAGTCTATTGTGCCCTAAATTAAATAATAACAATAATATTAACATTTAGGGTGATAATTAACATAATAACAATTACAATTAAATTAAATAATGACAATAGCAATCACCGTAATAACAAAAGGAATTCATCTTTAAATATAATATTGACAACAAAATTACAATTATTAAATATTCATCTTCTACAACATTATAATTATAAACATTATTATTGCTAATATTATCATAAATATCTAATTAATAAAATACATTAACAACAATAATAACAGTTATATTAACAATAATAATAATAACAACATTAATATTACTAATAATAACAAATTTAATTTAATAAACCAAATTAATTAAAATTACATTAATAATAATAACCATAATAATAATAATAACAAAATTAATATTACTAATAATAACAAATTTATTTTAATAAACCAAATTAATTAAAATTACATTTAATAATAATAACAATAATAATAATAACAACATTAATATTACCAATAATAACAAACTAAATTTAATAAACCAAATTAATTAAAATTACATTTAATAATTATAATAATAATAACATTAATATTAATATTAATAATAATAACAATAATTACAATTAAATTTATTAAATTGAAAAAAAAAATAAAAACGGTGCCGCACGACGTAACTTCCCCACATCTGCCGCACAAAGAATTCGGCAAACCGCGGCCGGTTTGCCGCACGCCGATCTCGGCAAACCGCGGCAGGTTTGCCGCATGCCGATCGCGGCAAACCGCGGCGCATCTGCCGCACAAAGAATTCGACAAACCGCGGCCGGTTTGCCGAGATAGGCACCGTCAGTTTTTCCGGAAAAAATCAGTTATTCGTGGTTTTTTTTTCAAATTTCAAACTCAAATTTAACAATTATAAACACATAAAACTTACAAGAATCTCGTCGATTATAACCCCCGGGAAGATGTTGATGTTGTAGCGTCCCTCGTCGTCGTTGTTTGAGAGTGTTTTTTTAGAGAGATAAAGTTGAGAGAAGGTGGAGAGTGAGATTATGAGGGTGAAGGACGTAATTGGAAATTATAATGAAATGGTGGGCGACAATAGTAAAATGGTGGGCGACAAATAGTAAGCGGGTTTTTTTTTTTGCAGTGTAAACACAGCCTAAAAAATTTAAGCTTACATCATTATAGCGATAATACTCTAACAAGACAAATAATAAAAAAAATTGTTGTCGAGATGTAACATATGTTTTAAAACTGGTTGATTTAAAACTGATTGCAGAGGTGTGACTAAAATGGTTGGAGGGTTGGAAGCCGACAACGGAGGGTAGTGGTGAGGTGGATCATGGGGATCAGAGGAAAGAGGTGGAGTTTTGCGGAATCAGGAGAGTTTGGGTGGTTTTTGGCATACGATAGTTGATAACTTTTCGGCGATTTTCTGGCTATTATCAGACGAGTTCGAGTATTTTTAACTCCAAATTCGTCCTATCTTATGGTGAGGCTTTTGTGGGTATGAGTAATCGATTGGATTTATTATGGTTGTTGGTGGGTATGGTTTGATTTTGAGGGTTGGCTTGAATTCAATGAAGGTTCCAAGGGTGTGGGTGATGATTGGGTTTTAATCATAGAGTAGAGAGAGGTGGCTAGATGTAATTCAATGTGGTTGTTTGATTTTGAGGTGAATGAGTGGCATTGGTGGTGTACAGTGGTGTCTTGAGGTGGTAGTGGTGGTGGAGAGAAGTGGTAAGGTATGTCAGGTGTTGGCGGCGGTGGTTATGGGCGGTGGCCAAAACCATCATTTGGGCTCTCAAGTCTTTGCTCGAAAGAATGGGGAAGACAATCAAATGGAGAGTAATTATTTTCAATAACATCATACAAAGACTTCTCATAAGAGAGCCCTCTAAATTCTCTTCCTCAGACAACATCACCGATGAGCTTGAGACAAACATCTGAAAAGTCAGATACTCCGGCTGCATCTGAACTACTCTAAACTACTAGTAACCGAACCATGCGCCCACCATTCAAAGTATCCACTGAGAGATTAACCTTTGAAAGGTTATGAATGTGAAATAGAGAGATAGTTCAATAGGGAGAGTCAAATTAGAGGGGAAAAAAACATTTTTTGTTTTTTTATGCATATTTAAAATAGTCGGAAAGTCACTCTCCAACCAATTTTCATAAAAATAAGAAAACCGTGAGTGCAATAAAATATTGTACCTCCCAGTAATTTTGGACAAAATACTACAGATATTTCTATATACTAGTATATGCTATATACAAAAAGTGGCAACTGAAAGTCTGGGACAAGTATGCTTCCCAATAAATGTTTATTAGGCTGCTTGAAATTTGCTTTTGTATGAGATGTTACAAATTGCAACAGTAATACATTTCATGAAAATTTGCTCCAAATGTGAACCACTGATTTAAAATCATCCCAACGTCATCAACAAATGTAGCCGAGATGAAGAAACTGTCGGCGGATATGTACATTATTAGAAATGTATCAAGACTGAAGACTTGTCATCATCATCCCCAATTCCCCACCCTAAACAATGATCTCCACTCTCCTCATCAATCAGATCATAAGGCCCTGGGGTGTCCATAGGCCTTTCTGTAACTACCATTAATCCCAACCCTAACCCTAACAAACCTACCGGGACAATTTGACAATATGAATAGCTAAACAAAGAAAATGGAGGAACAGGTTCAATTGTGACCTGTAGGCCAACGCGATAATGAGGTGAAGGTTGGTGCTCCCTACAAATGGTGTTCTCTGCCATGGGCCATGGCTTTGATATTACCAAATGAAATTAAGTACTGGGAAGGGAATAGCTGCTGTGTACAAGAGAGATCGCTCTGATAGTGCCAGTGAGGAGCAGGCTCTCATGGCTATACTTCAGCGCTAACTGAACATCACCGCAGGTAAATGCATGTTGGCCATTTAGGCAAATGTGTTAAAAAATAGGCCCTGACCGGTTAACAAAGACATTTATAGAGCAACAAGTAGGATTCTTGTTACGTACACTGCTACATACTACATACAGTCAACACTCAAACTGATAGCTTTAGCTACGTTCATTGAAGCACTTTATAAGTTTAAAGAATATTTAGAATGTATGATGACCATTTTACATCTAATAACACTAGCATTTCATATTTATAAAATGAGTGAAAAAGACTCATCAACCATCTGAGAAGAGTAGTGTAAATGAACTCACCTATGACATATATGCAGACAATGAAACAAGTTTTAATCGCCTACAAATCTTGAGTATTCATATATTATATAGAGGGCCATTAGAGCTTAGTTTGACAATTGGAATCGGTTTAATGGGCGTTCCACATGGAAATTTGTTCAAATGTCCAAAACTGAGATATGGGATAGCTAAACCAATCTCAAAATACCACAAAAGGTGGAGCTTCATCACGATTCACAACAGAACTTCTGCACAAAGTTACAAATGATCCAAAATCTAGTAACAATTCCTTAATCAGTTCATCATAAAACTTATGTGCAGAACCTCTTTGAAAACTAGCTCGCAGAGGAAGATTGCGTTTTATAACAGTGAGGACAAAAGGCATAGACTTGGATAAGCTGGTGTCACCATGACACCATCCATTCACTAATTATACAAAATATATAAAGGTTGGACCATCAATGTCGCAACCTTAGATTAAAAAAGCACGAGGCATAAAAAGGTGCATATATAACCCCAATGTGTGAAGCACGAAGCACATAGAGAACACACACGCTTCATGCATGCGAGGCACAGTAATGTGCAGTTTTGTCCAAGTTACATTTTCGTGCAATAAGCTCAAAAAGGGCCTCAAATAATGGATTAGACACAAATGATACGATGGAAAATCAGGCAAATCGTCTTTAACATAAGATGCAAAAACAAAATATTCTTCTAAAGAATTAAACAAGCATAGCCACACAAGAAAAGAGGAAGAAAGGGAGGGAGTTGCACGGTCTAAGGTTTTCTCACAACCTAGAAGGGGTTTTTTAAAAATACACTAAACATTTCACAAATTTGTAAGAGCTGGACAGTAAAAGCCCATAAGGCGCAGCATAAGGCACAAAAGGCGTGGAGGGGAGCACACGAGGTGCGCGCTTTTGAAAACTAAGGTTGCAACCCTTGTTTCTCTCATCTGAAAGTGAGTCTCACCAAGCCTACTCAAGTATCAGTAGCTCTCGGTCAACAATGTCACCATGAGTCTCTTTTTGCACTATTAGAGGTACGTATTCGGGTCAGAATACAAACAGCCTTCACTAAAAAGCTAGGCACCCACAGCAGTGAAAGCTAAGGCACAATACAGTCACTATCTTTCAGCCTATGGGTTTCGTCGAAGAGGATAAAATCTGGAAGTCTTAAGCACAATACATAGAACGAGAAATGATTTCTGGACAACATTGGCACGAGCGGCAGCAACAATATGAAAATTTATCATAAAAGAACTAGACACTAATGTATAATTGAACATAGACTCAGCAAAAAAGGTGATATTGATTTTATTGATTTTAATCCAACATCAGCAGACATAATGCAGCCAACGTCTGCAACAAACAGACTGCAGCTGTGTTACATTGGTAACCTATCCCGCTAAAACAGAGGCCCCCCAATGAGTAAAATACAAGTGCTCAGCCATCAGTGTGGGGCTTAATAGGTAATGAAGGCCTCTGGTCAAACAGTGTACGCTGCCCTTTGTTACCTATCCCGCTAAAATGGGAGTTGTGAAGTGCCAAACCATCTGTGGTGAGTTAAGCCTAAGTAATTCTGTCCAGAAAATAGGCAATACATTTGTACTAAATTTGTTCAAACCAATCCTCCGGAAACTCAACCTGGACTTGGGGTCCGAAGCTTGAACAGAACTTAGCATTGGAAATTTTATTTTAGGCTTTGAACTTCTTCAGGGTGTTAATTATCCCTTGCTTGTATCTCCTCCAAGGTTCTATTCCTCTTTAATCATGCAATGCTTCTGTGTGATCCAATGTGCATTTTGCCCATCATTTCCACTTCTCAAACTCAACCAACGACTCCAAATTCACCATATTTCACGAAGATTCATTCATGGAGGAGCATCTTTTCGCTATCATATGTTGGATTTCTGCAAGTTCATCCTCCATTCCAGCCTTATAATATCCATTGACTAAAGCATTCAACAGAACTTCATCCAGGTTGCCACCCTTGTTTTGCAACTCCAGCACCAGCTCCTTCACCAGACCCATCTCCCCAACACAGCAAAGACCCTGGATCAAATACCAATAAACATCAACTATTGAGGAAAGCTTCCTCTCTTTCATCTTTGTGAACAATGATATCCCTTTGCTTATGTTTCCCAAACGACAATACCCACTTATCAATGTATAATACAAATAACTCTCCACCACAAGACCTTTGTCATGCATCTCAACAAGCAATTTCTCCGCTTCCTCAACCTTACTTGACCCACAATAGCAGTCAATTAAGAGCCTAAAAGTTGAATTATTGAACGGAATCCTTTCTAGCTTCATCAATTCCAACACAAAATGGAGCTCAGAAAGATTCCGCCATCTTGTACATGCATCCACCAATGTATTAAAAGTTATAATGTTGGGTTTAACCCCCTTGCCTGCCATGCTCTCCACCAAAACTCTAGCCATTTTTAACTCCCCCACATCGCACAATCCTCTTACCATAATGGTCAACGAATACACAGAAACCTCCATACCAGAATCCAACATTCGATGAAGGAAATCCAAACCCAAAACAACCTGTCCAGATTGAATCATAGAAAGTAAATGAATAGAGCAAGTTTTCTCGTCCCTTTTAACCCCTTTATCCACCATGTAATCAAACACGGCAAAAGCCATATCAAACATTCCATGATCAGAATATCTCTTTAGCAACATATTCAACAACTTGGTGATAATTCTAGATTCATGGCAGTAATTCTCGATCCAACGGACGAAATCAGAAAAGGTGTACCTGGAATTACGAGTGAAGGCAGCATTGGTCAAGAGATGCTCAGCATCGGAAAACATAGCGGACTTGATGAGCCTGCAAACGAGGGTCAAATGTGCAGGAAGATCAGGCTTGAAGGAGAGCTGTGATTGGTTCCTGAGAAGATAATTGAAGGCGAGGAAGCAATCGGAGGTGCTGACATTTGGGTCGGAGAGCAAGGAATGGAGTTTGTGGGAGGAGAGAGAGGACAGGGCCGCGTTTTCGAGTTCCCCAGATTTGATAGGAGTTGTAAAAAGGGTCTCTTTGGCTCCATTGCTGACGGACGAGGAAGCTGAAGCTGAAGCTGAAGCTGAAGGCAATAACCGTTTCGCAGTTTTGAGGGTTTTGAGCAAGTTGTGGATTGTCATTCGCACCCTCGGTTGCTCAGACTCCAGACAGCTACTCCGTCTACTAGTACTTGTACCACAGCTGTCTCTAGGACTGGAGGCTTCACCGTACCCCATTCCCCATTCCCCAATAATCTATTTGTTTTGAAGGGCAAAAAGCCGTGATCCGTGATCCAATTCGAATTATCGGATAATTTTTTAAGTTGATGGATCGGTTAATCGATCTGAATTTTTAATTACAGATCGGATACAGATTGGGGGTCGAAAAATTCGGATAATCTATCGATTATCCAAAAATCCGAAAATAATTAATTTTTTCCAACTTTGAACCCTTCAAATGGTTCATTTTTGTGGGGTACATTAGTAGTCATTAACCTAGAAAGGTAACACAATACATAAAGTTTACAATTTTGAACTCATTAAGTAAGAAGGAAAATGATTATTATTGTACGAAAACTTTATAATCCGTGGATTATTATTGTACGAAAACTTTATAATCCGTGGATATTCGGTTATCCGGTCTTAAAATCGGTTAATCAAAACTTTCGGATCGGATATGGATCCCAAATTTTATTATCCGACAATTCGGTTAACCGAAATTTTTGGATTGAATACGAATTATGATATTAATTATCTGAACATACGGTTAACCAATCCGAATTTATGATCGGATCGGCTAACCGATCCATGCCCACCCCTAAGGGCGGGGAAGGTAGGAGAAGGGAGGTTATTATTTTTGTTTTTTTCTTGTTTGAGAATAAAAATAGAGGTGAAAGGATGAGAATATTTCACCTAAGTTCCCCTTCATTTTTTTAACTCTTAAAATGAAAGGGGAATGAGACAAAAGGGAAGAATTTTAGTAATTTTTCTCTCTTCCCTTTGTGAATATATCCAAATGAAATTAATGTTAATTACCTCCTCCCATTTCCTTTCCACTTCATTCCTATCTCATCCCCATTCTAAATTGAATCCAAATAGACAGTTAGCCTAAATGACAACGTTATTATTCTTTTTAAAGGAAACGATAACGTTATTTTTAGCTTTTCAGACACCATTCATACGTGACATGTTTAAATCTGATCCTTTAAAATATGTTTATATCTTAAGGCCTGTTTGGTTGGAAGAAGAGGATTGGAATTAGATATCTTTGGGTATCAAGTTCTCAATTTTTATGTTTGTTTGAGCCTTTTAGGGTTTGAGACTTGATACCCAGGGGTTTCAAGTTCCTCCCTTTTGAGAGGAATCTCATATCTCCCATATTTAGGGGAATGGGATCAAATTTCCAAAAATAATACAAAGATAGAACAGAAAATATTATCATAATATTCTCATATCTAATGTTTTTCTCTGTCATCAATATACGTCTCTAACTCCTACCAAGAACCCTAACCCTTCTCCCTTATAGTATTGCCATTGCCGTCTGAAAAACAAACCTCGCCGAAAAATTTGTCGGTCATATTACGATAGTCACCGACTGGTATGTGATTTCTTCCTTTTTCTTTCTCCCCTTATCCATTTGATTCGAAATTCTGCCATTGTACATTGTTCTGTAAAAAAATTTGATTCACCATGATTTGTAATACAGATGATGATGATGGTGATTTGCCATTGTTGTATAAAAAAAAATTGTTGTATACAGATGGTGATTTGCCATTGTTGATACAGATGATGGTGATTCATCGTGATTTGTTGTATAAAAAAATTTGATTCATCGATTATGATTCGCCATTGTAGTATAAAAAAAAGCAGATGATGATGGTGGAGGGATAAAATTTAGGGAAATTCTAAATGGTAGGCTTGAACTATTGTCTATTCCAAATGGTAGACACCTTTTTTTTATATTTCAAACGGTAGGCATACTTACAAAATAATTCCATCCTGTGAGCCTAATGTAAGACGCCGTTAGAGTCAAGAAAACTAAAGAAAACGAAAATAAAAACTTTGAATCAGGGAGTTGCCCAGCGTAACGTTCGACATTGTTGAACGACGCACATAATCTTCCTCCTCCTCCCAACGCCCAGCCATCATCCTCCCTTCAACGTCTGGCCCACTCGGCGGCGTCGCTCCCACTCGTCGATTGTCGTGGATGCTCGCAGGTGGTCGATCGTGGCTCCCAGATTCTGTTTCTCAGGCGTCGATCTACAGGTATGTTTAGTTGATGCTTTTAGGGTTTGAATTTTTAGGGTTTTTTTAGTTGAAAATTGATACTAAATTGGTACGAAAATTGGCCTGAAACTTGTGGGGTTTGGGTTTGTTCAGAAATCGAAAATTTTGAGGGCATTAGGGTTAGGTGTTGAATCGAAAATTGGCCTGAAACTTGTGGGGTTTGGCCTGAAATTAGGGTTTTTTGAATTGACTAAATTTCTGAATGGTTTTTGATTAGGGTTAGGTGTTGAATTGTTGTCTCTGACTAGTTTATTGCAAGCTGCATACAATTATTAGTGTTGGGATGTTGTTATCCAATTATATTGCCTTCGTATTTCAATTCCCTTTCAATAATATTGCATTTGTTTTCCAATTCAATATTAGTGTTGTTGTAGCCTTCTGTTTATTTCAATAATATTGCCTTTGTGATTAATGTGTTTTATGTGATTTATTAGTGATTAATGTAGTCCCTCCCTGTGGTGCTTCATTGGTGATTAAGTAGAAGGATTTTTTGGTATCTTTGTGCGTTAATATTGATTGTTAATCTTGTTGCTTCTTCTTTATTTATTTTTTTCTAGTCATGGGAAAGTGTACATTAATCATGAATTTTGAGGGTAAAAGGCTAAGGTTAGAAGTGACTGACACAGATAGGTCTAGTTTACTTGATGTGTTTACTGAGTTGGAAGAGAAGGCTGCAATTGAGAAGTTTTGGTTACCTAAATATCCGTCACTCTCTTATTTCAAGAACATGGAGAGTGTTTATATCATTGAAGAGATTGACTTGGGAAATTTGTATATATGGTTGGAACAAGAGGGGAGGAGTGAGATTGATATATGGGTTAGTTCTAGTGAAGAAGCTGGGACAGTGTTGGAGTTGTCTAGAGGTTTAAGAAAATATGATTTGAGGTTGCCTGAGGAAAATGTACCTTACATTCCTACATTGCATATACCAGTTGAACAACAACCGATACCTCAGACATTGGGTGGTAGAACCAAACTTCCTGTGAGAAGGAGTACTTCTGAGATTGTTCATTGTGTTCCTGCTTCTCCTAGTAACGATGGAGAGATTGCACCCTCTCTTGCACTTACCCCATCATCAGGGAGTCCAAGAATGTCCCTTGATGCCATAATGAGGAATGAAACTAAGGCAATAGTGGTGACTTCCAATGTCATTCACAACACATCAAAAGATCATGAGCCTTCTAAATCATGTGCTAGATCTTTAGGTGAGTTGAGAATGCCTAAAAGCACAGCCATTATAAAGGGAATGTACAAAACTAAATCAGGGACCGAGTCTATGGGGTCTCTTAATGTTGGTCAATCAGAATCCTATCATCAAAGTAACTCCATTCCAACCTCAGCGGGTACAAAGAGTAAGAGCACCAGCAGAGTATCTACAAATGACAGTGCCATTGAAGGTGACAATGTCAACACAGGTGACTATTTCTTCCTCTAAACAACTTTAGACATTTAATATTTAAACACATTGACACTCAATATATCACTTGTTTTGTAGGTAATAATATTTTGGACGTTGTGTTTCCTGATGATGGGGTTGATGATGATGACTTTCAACCTTGTGATGGCGAGGATGACGCGGGGAGCTCTGGTAGTGAGAGCATTGATGAAGAGTCGGATGATGACATTTCTATGAAGGCAATCGCAGACTTGTATGACCCTCATGAACAAGATAGAACAAGTACCTCTCAACTTTGAGTTTTAACAAGATAAAAGTGCATCACTTTTCTACATAAACTCAACATATCAAATGCAACTAATTTAGCTACACAAGGTGCATCATCTAATTAGGGCCTCATCCCTACAATCACAAGCACTAACACAAAGTACATCACAATTGCCACTTTCACTATTGATTTCACATACTTGGTCTGCCTTGCAATCATCTTCTTCAAAATACCAATGTCCCCATTGGTGGGGCCTTGAACACTTGAAGCCTCACCATACCAATCATTTTTTCCATTAGAGATTATGTGTTCCTGACCAGCCCATTTGAAGAAGTCACATGGAGAACATCGAAAATATACTCCGTTCGGGTTTGCCACTGATTCAGAGATCTTTAATTCAGCCTTCTTTCCACATTTGATGCAATGTTGAGGTCTCAACCACAACTTTGCACCCCCACCGGAATTCGAATACCTAGAAGTCATTGCACCTAAGATTTCAATTCAGATATAAGTTGTCAGATTGCTCATCTTAGAATACAATTCAGATATGTCGTCGAGATTACACAGTCTGCTAATAATTACTTTGTCAAATTTCTCATACAATTCAGATCTGTGTCTGCATACAGCTCCTAACTAGCGCTTTAACAATTACAAATTTGAACACAACTTTTTGATTGTAAAGCTGATTATTTTGTTCAGAATCACTTCACAATAGTAGGAATCCAGGTACATGTTTGAAAAAGAGCAAGGAAAAAGAAGAGGTGAACATAACTCTTAAATGTATGTTTTTCTTTCACTTCAGTCAGGCAATCAGTTGTACACAAAGGAGCAAACATAAACACAAACGCGAACACACAAACCATGGCTTCCTTATTCTATTCTGTTCTTCACGAGTCACTCTTACATCAAACCAAATCAAGTCACTTGATATATGATATAGCAAATTCATCATATGATATAGCAAATTCAACAGCACCACCACATTGACAACTGCAAGGTCTGAGTCTGAACCCTAAATTACATACCATTAAGCCTTAAAAATTCAAACCCAACATATACAATTGTATGCAGCTTGCAATAAACTAGTCAAAGACAACAATTCAACACCTAACCCTAATCAAAAACCATTCAGAAATTTTGTCAATTCAAAAAACCCTAATTTCAGGCCAAACCCCACAAGTTTCAGGCCAATTTTCGATTCAACACCTAACCCTAATGCCCTCAAAATTTTCGATTTCTGAACAAACCCAAACCCCACAAGTTTCAGGCCAATTTTCGTACCAATTTAGTATCAATTTTCAACTAAAAAAACCCTAAAAATTCAAACCCTAAAAGCATCAACTAAACATACCTGTAGATCGACGCCTGAGAAACAGAATCTGGGAGCCACGATCGACCACTGGCGAGCATCCACGACAATCGACGAGTGGGAGCGATGTCGCCGAGTGGGCCAGACGTTGAAGGGAGGATGATGGTTGGGCGTTTGGAGGAGGGAGATTATGTGCGTCGTTCAACAATGTCGAATGTTACGCTGGGCAACTCCCTGATTCAATGTTTTTATTTTCGTTTTCTTTTTTCTTTTCTTGACTCTAACGGCGTCTTACATTAGGCACACAGGATGGAATTATTTTGTAAGTATGCCTACCATTTGGAATATAAAAAAAAGGTGTCTACCATTTGGAATAGACAATAGTTCAAGCCTACCATTTGGAATTTCCCTAAAATTTAAGTTGACATGAAAAAGAATAGAGAGACTATGGCAGAAAGCAGAGAGAAAAAAAAAAGGGTTTTTGGCCACAAATAATATATACTGAGAGGTTTGTGTCTGGGAATAATTCAAATTGACTTTTCGGCCACTAGCAATCTGTACTTTTTCACTATTTTCTCATAGCAGTCCATAGTAAATTTCCGGCACCGGAAAGCTAACGTGACGACCGGAAAGTATGTTTATTTATACTGCAAAAGGAAATTTCCGGTGGGCACGTCAGCTTTCCGGTGCCGGAAATTGATTCTGGATTGCTATGAGAAAATAGTGAAAAAGTATAGACGACTAGTGACCGAAAATTCACTTTGGATTATTCTCAGTCACAAGCCCCTCGTTACGGATTATTTGTGGGCCAAAAACCCAAAAAAAATTGGCTTTTTATTTCAAGAATGTTAAATAATTAATGGTAATTTAATTACAAGAATGTTATAATTAATGGTAATTTAAATAATTAATATTAAAGAAAATTTAATTTTTATAATATTATTACAATATAATTATTACAAGAATGTTATAATTAATGGTAATTCAAATAATTAATATTAAAGAAATTTCAACTTTTATAATATTAAAAGATTATAATATTCAAAAAAAATTATGTATTACAAATGTTTGGTTATATTCATTAATTGAACCAAACAACAAAAATTAAGGGTTGATTCCATCCCATTACTGTACCAAACGATAGGAACTGGGTACTGATTCCATTCTTTAACTGCACCAAACAACTTATTTCAAGTATCAAGTTCCATTCCTTTCCATTCCTAAATTGGTGAACCAAACATGCCCTTAAAATTTTAAATTTTAATATTTTCTATTTATTAAAATTATGTTTACTTAAATAAAAATTATTTATGAGGTTTAGACTTTGTTCATTCCTGCGGTCGATTACGTATGATATGGTATGGTAAAAATGTGGATAGTGTGATATGATGTGGTATGGTGGCGTAAATTGTTGTAAAATTTATGGTAATAATGGTTGGTGTGGTAAGTAGGTGAGGATAGAGAAGTGAAAACTAGTGACAAAAGTGAGGAAGAGAGAAAATGAAAAGCGAAAAAATTTATTATTGTTGTGGTAAAGTGTGGTATGATATAGTAATATGTGATGGTTTGTGGTTAATGTGGTAAATTGTAGTAAGTGTGGTATGATGCCACTCAAAAGAAGAACGCCTTAGTTTGGTTGATAACTTTCCATCAAGATTGAAGATGGTAAGTTTGTGATACACTGACGTTAACCATGTCTGAAACCACTCGCAACCATTTATCAAGAAAAACAACCACCTTCTTCCATCGACGACCGTCGGAGGTGGCCCAACCTAGTAGGTCGTCGGCCAATAATGAGCCCATGAGGGATTGCCGTCAGGGGTCTACATCCACTTTTTAAGTTACGATCGTTGGAATTCTTCTGAATTCATAGTGGTCCATTTTTTTTCCACCGGCATGCTCCATTTTTTCAGGGTACTCATTAAATTGATAATCTACTATAGGTTAAAATCATTGAAATCATGACGTTTAGTATTTTGGAATGGAAATACTATTTAGAGTATGGGTTGAAAATACTGCTTATCAAATTAGTGACTCAACTACAGATTGAATTTTGGAGTTTTTAAAGTTCAATTGAATATATTTTCTGAGCATCATGATCAGTGGGTGATGGGAAAATGGAGTTGAATAGAGAAGGGTTCGGAAAAAATGTCGATGGTGATTGCTATTGTGTTAAAGATGATGATGGTAGCATGACGCGTGTGGTGAGATGCTCTTAGCTAGTAGAGCGTCTCGAGGAAGATGAACTCTAATTTAGGAAACTTATATTATCAAATGTTCATAGGCCTAAACAAATTTTGGCGCAGAGTAGTGTTATTATTGAACAAACTGTTGTTGTGGTTGGCATACTTATTCCTAACTTTCAGGACATGAGTTCCAGTTTGGTTGGTGTCACTCATGTGTCTTATGTTTTTTATTTAGACCCCGTTTTTTATGCGGTAATTTACGGTGTGGTACCGCACCATACCGCACTACTCAATATTTAACCACATTTCACCACA
Organism: Portulaca oleracea; assembly: GCA_029582165.1. Classification (NCBI taxonomy): domain Eukaryota; kingdom Viridiplantae; phylum Streptophyta; class Magnoliopsida; order Caryophyllales; family Portulacaceae; genus Portulaca; species Portulaca oleracea. Next base: position 37,898,469 of record CM055868.1, read on the forward strand.
CTCCTCCACACTTTACCCCAATCATTACTAAAATATCTTTTACTTTTCTCTCTCCTCACTTTTCTCCTTTACTTTTTACATTTTCTCTCCTCACCTACCCAACCTACCACAACTCACCACACTTTTTCAAATTCCACCGCACCACACTATTACCACACCAGCATAGCCTTATTTTTGAATGTGTTTATAGTAACTTATTGGTTATTATTATTCTTATGTTCATTTATTTAGGTTTAACTTATTTATTTATTTAATTATCTTATAGATACACAATATTTTGTTTGTTTATCTTATAGATATTTTACATATGCATTATCTTATTGTTTTTTTTAAGGTTCAACTTATTTATTAATTATTTATCTCATATATATACAATATTTTCTTTACTTATTTCACAGATATACAATATTTTGTGGAACTGTTTTTTTTTTTTTTTTACTTATGTAAGTTGTCGGGCCCATGAAGCCCCTTTTTGCAGAGGTACACTAACTCAATGGGCTTGTATAGGGGGCAGGGGCAGAGGGGTGTTGAAGAGGCTCGGGACTATTTTCCGGCATCCTTGTCCAAGCCAAGAAGTTTGCCACTTGTATCAACTTGGAGGTTCAATTTGCCTTCAACCCCAACCCATCGAGGTTGCTTTCAACCATTCTTTGGATGGGCCGAGAGTCTCTCTGGGAACTACTACGACAAGAATAAGAAGGGTGGTACTTGACTCTTTATCAGTGTTATCATGACAGGATCGTTACCCCCCTCCCAATCCTGCGAGGTAGACACGATCGTGTCAAACACAAGAATCGACAGTCTTCGTTTTTTTAGTTTTCTTTGGGGTTTTCTAATTGCCCATATAATTACCCATGTACCCCTCTTAATGTAATAATGTATGCCCTTGGATGGTTCGTTTTTTTCTTGGGGAAGGCTCCATTCCAATTACGTATTACTCATGCTATTTGGGAGAAAAGAACTAACTTTTGCTGATTAATCATATGGTATTTTGAGACCTTTAACTTGTTCATTTTCTTGAGCTGACAGTTAAAAAATGATAAAAAGAGGGAAACAAATTTTAGACCATCCCTTGATTGCCCCAATTTAGCATCATTCAGACGTCAAATAGGTAGGCATCTACCTCAAAAGAATTTATATCAGAATACCAATTCATTGTTTGCTTTTTTCGCAGGATAACTCATGAACATTATACAACAATCGTTAGATATTTACAGTGAGACGAACTCATCATCATCGTACGTCGATTGTTAAGCATTTACAAAGACAACAATTGCATCAACTTATGTCATTTGTTAGGCATTTACATCGAGAAAAACTCATCAACATTATTGTAGACCCTGAAAAATCAACGACTTTTCCTCAATGATACTTAGGGATTAGGAGTCGAATGAGCTTGCTTAATTCTTAAAAAAGAAAGGACACTTTAAGAAAGAGCTAATGATTCTCAAATCACAAGTTTGTAAACTTTATTTGGAAAATTCAACTATTTGAATAATTAATCTCAATGTTTTGTTCGGGAATCACCATGCAAAAGACCATATGGAATCAAAATGGGTCATTGGACCGATGACCCCATAGGCCAAACAACCTTCACTGGGTCAAGCTAATGATCCATTGATCACTAGACCCAAAAAAGGGGCCAGAAACAAGATCAAGGTTATTTGGCCTTGATTATTCCTTATACTTTGATGGCCAAAGTTAATATCAGATTAATTAAAACAAATAAGAAGAAATAATCACAAGCCGAAGTATGCAAAGTGATGGGGATCATCCCAACATTGTCAACAATCAGGCTATGGTCCATCCTTGCCCCCACGATGTACAAGAAACCTTCCAAATAGTCCAATAAGCTAGGTGCGCTGATCTACCTATGGTTAGTGCACCAGTGTCTGTTTTCACTTTCATATCTTTCTAAGGGAAGGTGATGTTGGTCTACATTTTGTTCCTCCTTCTTGTACCCAATCATAGTTGAGCTGAACCACCCCAAGTCAGGTCAAGAAGGTTCATTTTCCATATTGAATCAGCTACTGAAGTTTGTGCAAGTCTGTGCTAGAACTTAATTTTGCAAAAAGTGATCAAGTAAGGGGAGTTGTGTGCCTACTTTGTAACACCTTAAATATATGGGTAAAGTGTGGCTTAAGAGGGTTGAAATTACTACTTATATCACCAAGATGCACTTTTCTTTTAGATAGTTCATCCATTGAGAACTCCTCGGTTAAGCGTGCTTGGCTAGGAGTATTCTCAGAATGGGTGACCTCTTGGAATATTTTTCCAGGTAGCGTGTGAGCGAGGACGAAGCATGCTGGAAAGACTTGTGGCGATTTGTGGGGTTAGTCAACGATCCTTGAAGCAATTATCGATAACGTCCGGAGGGGCCAGGGCGTTACATTTTCCATGCGCTAGTTTGGGTCAGATCCATTTGTGGGTTTTGGGGTTTTCTTTAGGGTTTTTTTGGGATTTTTTCCTTTTACTTGCTTTTAGAGAGACTAAAATGAAAAACTAAAAATGAACATAAAATATTACAAATATGTTTCTGAATTGCGACAAATTTCAGTGTCTATAGAGAGCCACCCCTTAGGTCGAGTCTAATTAAGATGAAGGTCAAAGTAGTCACCATGATCTTGCTGGATATGACCCTTGGATTTTCTTTAGGCCAGGTGACGCTTGGAAGTTGACCGTCCTACGCTGGGTTAAAAACTGTCCACCAGTGAGGTCTGCCTATCGTATGCTTGCTCGATAGCAACAATTTCGGTCTTCATATTTGTCTTCTAGTCTGATTTTGACTTGATTTGGTCTTCGCATTGTGCCAGTGAAATCTAACTAATGTATGTCTGCTCAGTAACAGTGAATTTCACCTTCTAATTTGTCTTCTGGTCTGATTTTGACTTGATTTGGCCTTTACACTGTGCCAGTAAAGTCTCCTATCGTATGCCTGCTCCTTAGCAGCGATTTCGATCTTCAGATTTGCCTTCCAATTTGATTTTATTGGTCCTAAGGAAGTAATAAAACTATTCACACAAACCAATAAACTTAACTATTCCCATTAACGTCATCCCTGGCAACGACGCCATTGTTCAGGATAGATTTAAGGGCAAAGTAGAGTTGTCGTATCCACAAGGATGGTGTGTAGAAAAACAAAGCATCGATTCGATAAGGTTTTCAAGGTCCAAAACAGTAAATAAACCAAAGACAACTAAATTAACCTAACTACGGAATCAATGATAGAATTTGGCGTGAGAAACTAAGAAATCAAATTTCAACTAAACAAAGGCGATCAACTCACAATCTAACTCGTTGCACTTCAATCACGAATTCTTCGAACAAACAAGAAAAGACGTGATTCAGATTACCAAGACTACTTGAATCCTCATTTGACAAGAGAATTTGAGGAACATTAATCCTCATCTTTCTCTAAAATTGGGTTTTGAGATGGAAACTAATGGCAAGAATTGACATAGCAACAACTAAACAGTAGAGCATGAAAAACTTAAAGAGGGAGAGGGGACAAGAGAGTAAAGTAAGTTTCAAACATTCAAATTAAAATTCAGAATAACGTCATTACAACTAATGCAAAAGCTAAGAAAACGAATGAAAGTTGTAAATTTAAGCCCTAATGACTACTTAATGCCTTCTAATTACGTTTACAATAGTATTTATTAGGAAAATAATACAAGCCAAAGCCAAAGTCAAAACGCATCGTATACGTTCGAAAGCGATGGCGAAATTTGTGCTTGGCACGCTCGCAACCAAGAGTTGGCACGGCTGTGACCTAACAAGAGCGTGTCAACCTATGTCAACCTACGTCGCGAGAGTACCAACTTACGGCCTATATCTTCAATTTTTCTCAACTTTTGGCACGGACACGCCAACATTTGGCATTGACACAGGCCGTGTCTGTGCCACATTGCTTTGCACACGTTTCTGGCTTACCAGATAGACCATGTCACACTTGCTTCCGCCTGTGTTGACCCTAATTAGGCTTATTAGGCTCCGAAAATCGGCAATGACTTTGCTTATGCCCATGTTAATAATCCTTGAGATTACTTAGCTTAATTAACTTATACTTAGCATGGACAAGCCTCAAACACACACTTGAAATTTTATTCCAGAAAAGATTAACTGCAATGATTAGAATACAATATCAAACACAATTAATAATTTAATGTCGTTTAAAAATGGAGAAAAACTGTCGAACTATGTCGAAAACAAATGCTTATGTAGTAGAAATGGAACTGTATGTGGCAATGGAGCCACCAGAGCAACCATATTCACAAATCACAATAAGAACTATGACTTATGCATGAAATTGTGTTCAATCACAATTTGACCTGAACATGTATGATCGCATCTCTGGGGCAGGTAGCGACAAGAAAGTATCAAAGAATTTATTATGTATGATCACAGGAATGAAAATTGGAAATGAGGGGAAGGAATCGGAAGTTCTCTAGTGACGCTTCATCTCGCTGAATATAGTTGACACCTTAGGCGATAATCTGGGAAGAAACTTGAACAGCTGCAACAGCAACATTAACTACTTTAGAATAGGAACTTTTTTTCTGGCTGACAAAAAAGAAAAGGGGGGGGGGGGGGGTTGAACTGACATGCATGTAAAGAGAGCCAACAGATCATTTTGTGCTATTACAGTCACTTTGAACTTCCAAGATAAATAGCATCAGAAATGTTTTTGTGGTTATTTTTCTTGGTATTGTTGAACTTGAAACCTTTTAAACATAGACCTAAATTTTTCTATCTCAGGGGCATGGTTAGAATGCAGTTAATGATGGAATACAACGTTCTCAGGAAAAGACACCATGGGATCTTCCTTGTCTGGAAAGCTCAACATGGAGAATGACAGGTTCAAGAGAGCTGTGGTTACGTTTTAAACACAAGTCGCTACTCTTTTGCGCTAAGCAATCAGCTGGAAAAGGGTGTCTCATGTAATGACATCATCATCAACCTGAAGGTTAGGATGCTGCATTTAATCGATGTTGCAAGTACAGTGGGCATCTCTTGAAAACAATCACTCCCTAGTCCCAAGGATATAGGCCTCTAAACCCCAAAAAAATCTAAAAATGAGGTTTTCAATTCAAGAAGAAATAGAAGTCTGACCCATTTACCATCATCCACACAAGTAGTTTTTATAAGTAGACTAATCATGAGCCAATCTCATAGGGCAGAACTCAAAAACCCCATTCACGATCCGTTATACACAACAAGAAGGAGAAGCAAAACATACCCAAAGCTTTACACAGGCATCCATGATAACTGGAATGAGACATATAAATATTGTAATGGTTGCCTGATCAACCTCGAGACCATAATGCTCGACAATAACCTCACACACAGTATGCCAACCCGATTCAGAATGATATCTGCATGCCAAATAACAAGTATAACAAATACTCGTGAATAGGTAGTCAATAACCCAATAAGCACAAGTATTCTTTAAAAACAAGATGTCACTTGCTAGTTAGCATCTCTAACAGTTACCCCAGAAAAATGTCCGTGATTAGTATAATAAGGAATGCCTTTCCAATGTCTGAAATATTGTTAAGTACTTTATAGCCTGTGAATTTCAGGAGGGCTACCTGCAACGATTCAAGGAAATCAGTAAGATGCAATAACCATTAACAGTTACATAAGATATGCAAGTAGCTCCACAGGTGACCAACTGAGAACCACAGTACTAAATTGCAGTTTCTGAAAGGAAAATATCTATATCCAACATGAGCCAGAATTGCTGGAGTTAAAAGGAGCTAGATTAAGATTCACAGCCCATTTTAAAATTTTTCGAGTAAACGTGCAATTCATATTTTATACTTCTAAAATTTACACTAATGTTGCCATCAATCTGCTAACTGTAATTTGAAGTTCTAGGGAAGGAACTGAACTTGATGATTACAGTGATAACTAAGGCCTCCTAAAGCTTCTACAGAAGTATTTTAAGTGATGTAATCCGCAAACATGATAGGAACTACTGGAGGACTAACTATGGGAAGACTAAGAAAACATGCATGTGAACAAAGAGATAAAGTAGCTAAAGACATTTTACCTTGGCCTGGTTGAAGTACAGAAGCGCAAACAATGATATCCCAAAGATCAAATCAGAGAATATATTGGCAAATGCTTTACGATTACTTAACCTCCATTCATCTCGCAGCTCTAACCTGCAAGAACCATCAGAAACATGAAAATTAGGATAAAGTGATAATTGATCTTGCTTGTCCAAGATATTTGTAATTTTTGATATTAAAGTCAACAAGGTAAGACTAGACTTAAGAAAAAAAAAGAAAAGAAAAAAAAAGAAAAAAAGGAAAGAAAAGCACCCCTTACCTTCTGATTGTGTAAAGGCTATTCCTATTTTAGCATCCAAAGATCCAAACCTCGATATTGCCAGTTCTCAAACAAAGATTTTACTGTGCAATACCAGTCATGCTTTCTAGAAGAAGCAATTAAAGCACCACAATCATCCTTCCCGACTACAACACCAGTTACCCTTCCCCACAGAATGGCAGGTCAGATCATGAGACACTTGTCAAGGAATTGCTTTCCGATAGTATTAGATCATTTTTGTAAGATATATATTTATATGACTACTCATATGGTTGTGCAATATACCCAACATAGTTCAAAGAAAATCTGAGTGCTCGGATTAAAATGCTACTAAACTTGTCATAAATGTCGAAACTGCCATCGAAAATTTTTGGATCAAATCACTCCCACTTAACATAACAGAACTGGCAAAACTGTCATTACGGTAACTTGTTAATTTGAGGAGGGTTAATTTGAAGAGGGTTTTGGGCGAAATGAGTAGCTAGGTGATGGGTGAAGTTAATTTGAAGAGGGTTGGCAAATTGAGAACGAATTGGAGGAATCTCGCAGATTAGGATTTGCAAAATTAGGGACTTTAGGGTTATATTGTGCAGGTAGCGGCAGGGTTGGCGGTGTGGGGGTTGCCCGAATCCGGTGGTGGAAGGTTGGTGGTCGGTGGTGGTTTCAGGAAGGGGCAGCAATATGGATTACAAGTTTCTACCATATTGGGTATTTTCTCTTTCTTTCAAGAGATTGGTGGCAATGGAAAGGGTTTGGGTGAGGCTCGGAATCGAGAACTTGCTCCAATACCAAGTTGATAGAAAACTAAAGAACTAAATAAGAGAATTCAACATCCCCGTGATGGATTCAAGAAAAGATTAGAATAGAATCCCTATGCATAATCAGTAATAATTGTCATATTCAATGTTCAATGTAGTCTGCCTAATACTAAACCTAACATAAATAGGAAACTAACATAATATTCTTAATCAAACTAGGAAACTATAATATTCCTAACAAGAATAGGAAACTAAAACATATATTTATCTAATTATTATTATTCCTAAACTCCTTCCTAAAATAAGTCTTCAATCATGCATCAGCGTGTGTCTATGTGTGAGTTTTTTTTTTTTTTTTCTTTTTTTGAGGGGACTGGGAGGAGTTAAGGGCAGAGCGGTTAAACTAGCAATAGCAGGTTAAAAGGTAAATTTGACTAAATTATTAGGTTAAATGGCAGTGCTGTAACCCAAATTTCCGGCAGCATTTCCAACATTTGGGACAAGTTTAGTGACATCTTAATCCAAGCACTCAAATTCCTTGCTTTTAAGCTATGCAATCCCCAGAAAATACGAAGATAGCAAGCCATATTATTCCAGCAACCCAATTACAACAACTAGACATAATTGCTACGCATGGATTTATTCGTGCATGATGCACTCAGAAACAATCTGTACCTCAAAATCAAAACCTACTATCTTCATACCCAGTACTAGTATGGATTAGCTAGATGAGTAGGGGCGCTATAAAGAAATTGCTATGTAAGTTTTACTTGGGAAATTGGCAAACATATGGTCACTTTCTTGGTAAGCTGACAGCAATTTAGAAAATATTAATTAACAATAGTAAAAAGATAAGCGCCTAATTCCTATAAAATGAAGGTCTATCAGTGCAAGTCAGATGAGCATGACAATTGATAAACCCACACTTAGGAAGCAAGTTTCCTCCACCCCCCCCCCCCCCTCAAAAAAAAAAAAAAAGAAAAAAAGTCTAGTACATGGACCTACCTCCTCCAAGAAAATCTATGCCAAGCGAAGGGCACTACACCAGTAGAGGGAGAACATCTTAAAAGAACCAGATCTTCATTAATGTAAATGAAATAAAAGAGGGCACTACACCACAGTGTGAAAGATGCTTACGCTTTATGTCGTAACTCCCCCCACATTTCCTCATCAGAAAGTGGAGGTGATTTTCCAATCTCCATTTCAAACCGCAGTCTTGCTTTCTCAGTGTTTAATTCCTTGACCATTTCAAGCTTTTGGTTTCTTCGCACATCAAGCATCTGTGCTGCAAGCGGTACTGTCTTCACATATCTGCCCATGGCAAAGCACATTACTGCCATTCCAAAACATGCTCAGACATGCCAAAATAATTTGGAAAGAAAACAATTCTGCAAGCATTTCAGCATAAATGTTTATAGCAATTAGATCAACTATATCTCAACAAAATAGATAAAACTTTGACAGGCCATGTCTAACTCATAATCCTAAAGATCACCTCCTTGCTCCTAGGGTTAAGTTTACACTGGAATGTCCCCACACCTGCTCAAGTGGAATCCACACTGCGTCTTTTTATCAACAATTAAAGATCCCAGGAACTTCGGCACAATTTTCATCTACTCAACACAGTGAGTTTCATAAATCTTTCTTTCAAAATAAAGATTCCGGTAAATGATAAGTCCCCTATTACATTACTTCTTGAACTGGATTTTGCTTGATAAACAATTCATTGACACAAGATTTACCAAAACACCATGCAACTTGCAGGAAATGACTGTTTGCATTGCTAACCTGGCCCCACTGCCCAACCATTCCTCTTGCCACCTCTTTACCTTTTTTAACCCCTAACAGAAAGGAGCAGCAGCTCAAGATATGATGGGATTATTTGTGTTGATACTTGACAGAGTCTTATTCACACTATTAGTACTAATGAGGAACCACCTTCCTCGCTCTCTTAACATGTTCACGCAGTATGCCAAGCTATGCAAGCATAATGAACCAGAAGTTACCTGTCCAGAAAAGGGACTAGAACATAGTCATGAACAACAAAATCCAAAGCCCATGGTATAATTATCAGAATGGCCAAAAATTTAGCCTGCAATACAGAGCGGATAGCCACAAAATTAGCATACAGAGCTCATGTGTTTAGAAACTAATCAATTAACAGCAATATATCACTTGGTAGAGGTATGCTTGTATCTGACATTAAGAAACTATTAAACCTCATGATCAGACACAAACAAGAATAGGATAGCCAACATCTTCTTTGTAGTTTACCGTATGTCACTGTTGTAGATACCTTCCCCCCTTAGTTTTCCTTTTTGGTTCAGATGAGTCACAGACAGTATAATACAATTGCGGTTGAAAGGGTGAGGGTAGAAGAAAATATACAGCCTAACTTACCCAGAGCCCTAGGCTTAACACCTAGGCTGAAACCATTTTTCACCTTTAGTGAGTAGACGATGAAGTTTAGAAAAGTGACCGCAATATCACCACAGACAACCACACACTATGTAACCAAAGCATACTTTTTTATTCCTTTTGTAATTAATGGAAACCAGAATTAGAAAATTTAGGAATCTAATATTTAGTATATTTTATGATTTTGGGTTTTTGGACGTTAATATATTGAACTTTTGGGGTATTGGACAATAATACACTGAACTTTGACTTTGGACAATAATACACTGAACTTTGGGGATGTTGGACAATAATGCACCTGTAACAATTCCAACGGTGGCCGACTCGGTGGCGATCCTACGTGGTCGGCCTGCCAAGTAGGATCGCCACTGAGTTAGCCATTGTCAAAATCTTTCCGGGTGCATTATTGTCCAACACTCCCTAAAGTACAATGTATTATTGTCCAAGGTCAAAGTTCAGTGTATTATTGTCCACTACCACAAAAGTTCAGTATATTAGCGTCCAAAATTCCATTTTATTATCTATAGTTTCCTATTCTTATTAGGAATATTATAGTTTCCTACATTTATTAGGAATCTTATGCTAGTTTCCTATTTCTATTAAGTTTAGTATTAGGAAGGTTTACCTATAAATAAGGGCTTTGCTAGCCTTTATGAGATATACATTGATCATTAAATATTGAATATTATGATTTCTTACTGATTATCCACGCGGATGCTAATCTTTCGTTGAATTAAGCACGGGGATGTCGAAGTCCTCTCTTGAATCCAACAGGAGGTTGTCAAATTCTTACCTTTAATCTTTTGTTATTTCCCGTTCTTTATCAACTTCGTATCACAGCAAGTACTCTATCAACTTGGTATCAAAGGAAGTTTCCCATCAGTAGTTGACATAATTCTTTTTGTTTATGTTTGAGTAGAAACAACCACCATTTCCTTTTTCCATTCTTTATCTCTTTTTCTTTGTGTGCATGTGGGTGTGGGTGTGGGTGTGGGTGTGGGTGTGTGTGGTGGGGGGGGGGGGGGGAGTTGACAGGGATAGGCAAGAACAAATAAGGAGATGCGGACAAGATATGAAAAGAACAAATAAGTCCCTCGCTTCTCTCTACCTGCTAGGACTTCCTTGCCGACGTGAGTGCAGTGGTAGGGTTACGGTCAGTCTGCAGTTCTGCAAATCTAGCTAGTCCCTTCAGCTGTTTTCAGGTTGATGGCGAAGAAAGAACGGATCCAGTAATAGACTAGAGGAAGCGTAGACCAAACTCTCACCAACGGAGGAAGAAAGGGTAATAGGAGAGAAGGCCCCGGCGGATGATGGTAAAGATTTCGATAAGACAAGCCTCCTTTTAGCGGGTAAGTGAAGTACGTAAAGACTATTTTGTTGATGCCCTCAAAAAAACCCTAACCCTAATTTGGAGGGTTTAGAATGGTGTCTCCATTAGACTAATCGGTCAAAACCTCATCCTGTTTCAATTCTATGATCCCAATGATAAAGCGAGGATCCTTGAGGGGGGCCCTTGGAACTTTGATAGTCACCTGCTAATATTGAAAGAAGTCCCGAGAGATCTACAACCGTAAGAAATGTCGCTTGATTCTTCACCCTTCTGAGTTTGGGTGTATGACGTACCCTTGAATAAGAGGAATTAGCACATAACTATGGAGATTCGGATAACCTTGGGAGGTTTCTTGGAGTTTAACGCTTCAATCCCTTTAGGGTTAGAAAAACCAATGAGAATCAAGGCAAATATCCTAATCCTAATAAAAAAAACCACTCCAATGGGGTATAATGATAGCAGTTGGCAATGGGAATAAGTGGGTGGATTTTAAATACGAGAGGCTTCCTACCTTTTGCGACTATTGCGGAAGGATTGGCCATAGGACCGCAAAACTATGCAAGAAACGGAGGAAGAGGAAGTAGTGTACAAGTACGGTGAGTGGTTAAGAGCTAGCCCTAGAAATAATACAAGCAAGTCCGAAATGGAAGAAATGAAGAAAAATAAGGGGAAGGTGTCTGCAGAAAAACCAAAGTTAGAAGTGTGGGGCCAATAAGTGCGGCATGGAGGTTGTTTTCCCAAGCTAGGAGAAACAAGGACCAAGGTGCATAGGTGAACAAACACCAGGAGGATCAAGGAGCCTGAGAAGCAGAGGTATTAGAAAAGATAGAGAATGAACAAAGACATAGGTGCAAGAAAACAAAAGGGTGCATGAGAACCAAACAGATGTACTAACGATTTTACCATGGCAAAATATATCTTTGGCAACACTGGAGGAGCATAACATGTACTTGCAGGACACTGTGGTGGATCAAATGGGGAAGCAACGACAAGAATTGGATAAGACAAAAACAAATGATAATTGAAGGAAAAGAGAAGGCAACACATAACTTGAATGCTATACGCCATGCAGAAGATTCACCACTAGCAGCCACACCAAGGATTGCACCTCCTCTACAAGAAGTAGGCCTAGCAGATAAAAGGAAAAAAAGGAGGAAAATGGAAAAGGATTGCAAGAGCTGGTGATCAGGGAACATGCAAGCAACAACAAGTCTAGAACACGAAGAGGAAAAATATGGAAAATGAAGAGCAAGTCGACATGGAAGAGTGGGTGTAAAAGACAATGCAAATGGAGATCGACTCGGAAGCAACGGTAACTGGCAGGGCCAACACCTCCGAGAGCAATGAGGATCCTATGCTGGAACAGTTGAGGGGTGGCAGCCGCCGTGCGATTCAAGTGCTCCAAAAATGGAGCCTAAATAATGGTCCGGACATTGTCCTTCTCTCTGAGGCAATGTGGGATGTAATTTCGAGCTAAAAGGAAGCAATCAAGGATGAAAAATGATCAATCAAGTCAGCTAAGGCAGTTTTCCTGCGACTAATGGAGGTACATGATGGAATTCTAAGAACGAATAGAACTAACACCTAACCTGGATACAGAAACACCACCGGGCATAATGTTAGGGCCCTTGAACCTTCCTAAGGATACGGATAATATTACCGAAGGAAAGGAACAAGACTCGACTGGATCACCACTCTAATCGACCTAATTAGAGGTAAGCTACAGAGAATTTAGAGGGAACACAAAGGAGCTAAGCTCGCCTTCTTTCATAAACTTCAATTTTTGGATTTACAAGCAGCTAGGAAGGTTATTTATAGGGAACCATTCTCGCCAAAACCTCCCTTAGTCATTAAGAAAGCTTAATTATGCTAACACTAAGGACCTTGATTAATTTGCTAATCATACATTTAAACGATAATTAAAATCCTAAACTTGGCTGCGATTGGACCAATACTTAGCATTATTTTCGAAAAGATATGCTAGGCTCTCAGCCTATAGCTTCACTACCCAGAAAAATAACGATGGAAGCTTCTTTTCAGCTAGCCAATGAGAAGTGAGTTGTCACCCACAAGTTGTCCTAGCTGAACTTCCAAGGATGTTGGCGGACTTTTCCATACGGGTGAGGGCATGCCACGCACTAGAGGAAAACCTCCCAAAAGAACCTCCTAGACTCATGCAATCTCGTAAACAAACCCCAACTTGAAACTGAGTCTATTCTGGAGGTTGGCAGCGTGATCATCAAGGTCTTTGGCAAAGACCGCCTGGACTAATCCTTGGAGGTTGGTGTTGCTTACTGGACTTTGGAAGCTCTCAGGCTAACCTACTCCATGCTTGTCTTGATGTCCTTGACCCTCGGGTTGGTCATCTACGGATAGACCTCCATCATCCTCCCATTATTGAGAAGAATTTGAGCCCAAATTCGCCAAAGGCTCATCTTCAAGGTAAGGACTCAAGTCGGCCACACTAAAAGTAGCTGAAACTCTATAATCTTCTCAAGGATCTCAAAGGACCATCTGCCCTCAACATCAACCTGCTCCATTTCTTTTTTCCAAAAATCTCTCTTTCCTAAAGTGAACCCAAACTAAGTTTCCTAGTTGGAAACTCGCTTTCTTTCGATCCTTGTTGACTTGAGCTTGATAAGAGACATTGGATTGCTCAATCTTGGCCTTAACCTTCCCATGCAACTTCTGGATTCCTTCCACTCTTTTGATGGCATCCACACTTGGCTTCTCGGGAAAGGGCCTTACCACTAGATCGAAGAGACTCAGAGGTTCAATCTCACAGACCACCTTGAATTAAAATAGCCTTGTTGTTCTGCTGGGAGTCTCGTTGTAGGCGAATTCTCCATGAGGGAGTCAACGGTCCCAGGCCTTGGCTTTGGATTTGATCAAGGCCCTCAACAAGGTACCCAACGTTCGATTGGTGACTTCGGTTTACCCATTAGTTTGAGGGTGACAAGTGGTGCTCTACTGGAGCATGGTACCCATCTTCCACAAAATAACCCAAAAATGGTTGAGGAACTTTGTGTCTCTATCGGATACAATAGACTTTGGGATATTGTGAAGCTTCACACCTCCTTGAAGTATAACTCCGCAATGATGGTGGCCTCATTGGTCTTGGAACATGGGATGAAACGAGCCATCTTCGAAAATTTGTCAACCACCACAAAGACAGAATATTTGCCACTCGATGTCCTTGGCAACCCAACAACAAAGTCCATGTTAACATCAAACCTTGGTGAGTTGGGCATAGGCAAAGGTGTGTACAGACCTTGGGGCAACATGTGACTCTTAGCTATCTGGCAAGTGGCACATCTCTTCACAACATCTTGAACGTCCTTACTCATCCTTGGCCAATAATAATTTTCCTTGAGCATCGCCAAGGTCTTTGACTCTCCAAAGTGACCAACATGGGATCCTCTGTGGACCTCACAGACCAACAAATCTCTTGATCCACTCCTTGGAACACACATTTAAGCTCCCTTGAATAGGTAGCCATCATGGATCATTCCTTCGAGTGACCTTAACGGTCGTCATACAATTATCCAAAGTCCTTATCACAGACATGCAAAGACTTTAGATGTTCAAAACCAAGGATACAATTATCTAGCTAAAATAAAAGCAAGTACCTCCTGGACAAGGCATCAGCGCCTATGTTCAACTTCCCTGACTTGTGCTTGATGGAGAAATGGAAGTACTAAAGGTGTGGCTTGAGTTGAGCTTGTGTTGGCCTTAGATGTACTTCAAGGCCTCGTGATCAAAATGCAATATGAACTCCTCGGCAACCAAATAATGGCTCCAATGTTCAAGGCACCTCACAATGGCATAGAATTCTTTATCATATGTTGAATACTTCCTCCTTGATTCATACAACTTCTCACTAAACTAGGTCGACGGGTGACCTTCTTGAACCAATACTCTTCCGATGTCAACGCCAAATGCATCACACTCCACTTCAAACACCTTATAAAAACAAGGCAAGGAAAGAACTGGAGCTTGAGTGAGCCTAGACTTGATTTCTTCAAAAGCTGAATGGGCTTTCGCAGTCTACTGGAATGATATCCCTTTGAGGACCTCGGTCATTGGCACTGTAGTGGTGCTGAAGTCCTTGATGAACCTCCTATAGAAGGAGGCAAGCCCATGAAAGCTCCTCATATCATGAATGCTTAGGGGAACTGGCCAGGACTTGATGGCTTCAACCTTGCTCTCATCCACCTTAACTCCTTGGGGAGTCACAATGTAACACAGAAAAGTAACCTGAGGGACCAAATAAGTGGCGGACTCAGGAGTTACTCGGAGAGATTGTTGGAGATGCAAATGTGCATACGGTGGTGGGGGAGATTTTAACGAAATACTATCTATGGAAGAAAAGAGCGGAGGAGTTATAAGGGAGCAAGAGTGACAGACACTGTCAAGGAGGTTTCAGATGAGCTTGATCTCAGAGACTTAGGGTGTGCTGGTGGTTGGTTCACATAGGAGAGGGGGAGACAGGAGAATACTTGCGTTAGGGAAAAGTGGGATAGATCGTGGCCAATTCGGCTTGGTGTAGTAAATTTCCTTTCACCCAAGTCACAATCCAAGTTAGATTATGCTCAGATGATGCTTCGATCGAATTCAATACTGAGTAGAGGCCACGTTTTCACGAGAGATAGGAGAAGAGCGTCAAATTTGAGAACATGTGGTTGGACCATTCCAAATTGTGCAGAAATCATCCGAAGAATTTGGGAAGGGGGCGATTTTGACCATGTTGTAGGCAAAAATCACAGCAGTGTGGTGAGGAGTTAGGAGGATGGAGCGAGCAAGATTTTGGACATATGGGAAACCAAATTAAAGAAGCAGAGAGGCGTCTCAAAGTCGTTGTAGGGACAAGCGATGACGGAGGACATAATTGGGGAGTCTACGCGGCTAGAAGGAATTTTGCAAGACCTCTACAGAAAACAAGAATCCTACTGGTTCATGAGGGCAAAAATTCTGAGCTCAAGGATGGCAATCGAGACACCTCTAACTTTCACCCATAAAGCAAAATCCAGAAAGAGGAATTAGATTAGGAGCCTTATGGATGAGAATGGAAGGATAGTGACGCAGATGGGTAAATTAGAGAGTCGTTTTAGCAAGTACTACATAGACATGTTTCACCTCCTCTCAACCTAAGAATTGGGACAAAGCACTATAAGGGATCAGCGGGGTGGTCATCGAAGACATGAACACAACTCTTCAGCGGCCTTATACAGGTGAGGAGAGTCGAGCAACACCTTTTCCAAATGCACCAATATAAATCTTCAGGCTAGGATAGTATGTATGCTATCTTTTTCCAAAGATTTTGGCATATTGTGGGAAATGATGTTATTTATTTGGTTAAAGGTTTGTTTAAGGGTTCCATTGACCCTCACCCTATCAACAAGACCCTCATTGCCCTAATCCCGAAAACAAACTCCCATACCTCAATCACGAAGTTTAGACCAATAAGCCTGCGTCTAAAACTTTGGGCAATAACATAAAGCCTTTGATGCCCAACATTATTTCAAAAAACCAAAGCGCCTTAATCCCCTATAGGCTCATTACTGACAATGTAATTATAGCCCATGAGGTCTTCCATACAATGAAAAAGCAATCAAATTGTAGGTAAGGCGTCATGGCTCTTAAACTCAACACCAATAAGGCCTATGATAGAGTTGAATGGGGTTCCTGAAGCAGGCTCTTAAAAAAGGTGGGCTTTCATGTTAGGTTGATTGAGGTTATACGATGTATTAGCAGAGTGTTTGATTCCTTTGTGCTTAATGGTGTGATAAGACATAATATTATTTCTCAAAGGTGGCTCCAACAAGGGACCCTATATCACCTTACCTCTTTATTCTTGTGGTCAAAGCTTTTTGCTGAAAATAAGGAAATTCATGGAGTGAAGGCCAACAATCTCCCACTTGTTCTTTGCAAACGAGAGCCTCCTGTGTTACGAGAGCAAACCGACAGGAATGCTTAAAAATTGTTGAAATTCTCAACGAGTATGAAAAAGCTTCCAGACCGAAATTAAACTTGGAGAAATCGGACATCGCCTTTAGTGGAGGAGCCGAGGCAGCTAGAATTGACCGAACAGTCAGAGATGAGAGAGTGGAGAAGCACAACCAATACTTTGGGGCGCCATCTGATTTGGAGCGATCAAAGAAGGAGATCTTTAGAGGAGTGAAAGAAAGAATCTGGAAGAGGGTTCAAGGGCGGGAGGAGAAACTGTGGTCAAGAGTAGGGAAGGAGGTTCTCATGAGCTTTTCCAAGCTCTCACAATCCCTTGTTGATGAACTTCATAGTGTGATTGCAAAATTCTAGTGGGGTAGATGTGGAATAGAGGAAGATTCACTAGAAGAGCCGGAACACCCTTTCCATGCAAGGTGCTTTAGAGGCTTGAATTTTCAGGGGTTGGGCATATTCAATGATGCACTCCCAGCGAAACATAGATGGTAGTGGCTCACAAGGCCCAAATCTCTTGTAAACGAGGGTAATGCAGGCAAAATACTACTCTAGAAGTGGGGTTTTGGAGGCATTGGTGGAGTATGTTCCAAGCTACACATGGAGCATACATGGAGCTATTGATCTTCTCTATAAGGGAATGTGTTCGAGAGTGGGAGACTGCCAAAGCAACCATCTTTCGGGACAGCCATGGCTTACTGACGGTGAAGGAAAAACGCCTACCACACCAAGGGAGGACAACGAAAAAGACATGAGGGTCTGTGAGCTTTTCTATGAGACGAGATCGAGACGGGACATTCAGAAGCTATCTAGCATTTTTAATGATTGTAACCAACAGTTGATCTTAGTGATCCCCTCTAAGCGAACAAAGATAGAAGGACGAGATGGTTTGGTGCTACTCCAACAACGGATGTTTCACGTTGGCCTATTAGCTTGGAATCTCTGTGACTGGGGAGGAGTTTGACGAATTCTTGCCTGATATTTGGAAGGCCCAGATCACTCCTAAGGTAAAACACTTCCTATGGAGCCTTAGGCACATAGGGGGCAACGATCTATGCCCAAGATGCAAAAGATATGCTGAAACACCGCTACAAGCCTTGATTACCTGTGAAGCAATTGAGGGGTTGTGGAGTTCAGAGTAACCCAGAGCAACAGACCTAGCCAAGGAAAACCACCTTCAAAGAGGTGCAAAGACATGGTGAAAGGAGCTCGCAGATGACCATCTCCAATGCACCTTGCTTCCGGTATGGCTTTTGTGGCAGGCAAGGAATGAACAAATCTTCCAACAGAAGTCATACCCATTGAGAGTGCTAAAGGAGCAACTTGATAGCACGCAGAAGTTCTTTGTGGGAGCCTTAGTTTTAAAAAGTGCAGCACACAAAGCTGCATCTCGTCCCTTCATGCCTTATGGTGCACCTTATGGAGCTTTTACTCTTCAACTTATAAAGAAAAAATATGAATGTTTAGTGTATCCTTGAAAAAAACCCCTCTAAGCTATGAAGACACCCTAGACAGCACGACTCCTTCCCCTTCTTCCTTTGTTCTCGCACGACTATACTTGTTTTATTTCTTTAGAAGAATATTTCGGTATTACATTTTATGTTAATAACGATTTGCGTGATTTTTCATCGTACTACTTATCATTTGATGCCCTTTTTGAGCTTATTGCGTGGAAATATAGCTTCCACAAAACTATGCTTTGGTGCGCCTCGCATGCATAAAACGCATGCCTTCGTTATGCGCTTCGCGCCTTGGGGATCTATGCGCTTTTTTTGCACCTCGCGCTTTTTAATCTAAGGTGGGAGCAAATGGGAGACAATCGGCAACAAGAATATGTTTATGGACAGCTGAGTAGTAGGTGCAAGTGCCTCAACTAAGATATGTCAACAGTTCTTCCTATTGATGCCAGATGGCTCTTCTCCTACCCATCGGTCATTCATGGTCTTTTCATGGCCATGAATTACAACCTCGCAATTTGTCTACTAAGGGAGTTTGTTGAGCTTGTTCGATTTGAATGCTTTTTGCTAACTTGGGTAATTATAGAGAGTGCATCATGAATTTGGAAGACGGATACAATTTTATCTTGTTGTTTGGGTTGGAATTCAAGAAATTCCGTTGCCTAATCTTTCCCACTCTCCATCTAAAAAATCAAACTCTCATCACACTCATTCCAGGAAAATTGATCTCCCTCCCACCCCCAAAGAACATATTCATATGGGCTTTGTCTTTGGACCATTTTCACACTCGAAAGTTTGTCAACCTAGGACAAGCACACACAGCCCTCCACATAGCTGAATTAGAAACTTAATTGGTTGCTTCTACAATTTAAAATCCCCATCACCCTCACAACCACTATTCATTAGACCCGCTTTCTTACAATAAGAGCCCTATTTGAGCATCAACATAGTAGTAGCCAAGGGTAGCATGGGCTATGCTCCTCCAGCATTACTAAGTGTCTAAGAAATAGTTCCACGCCAACCGTGGGCAGTGTGACACTAAGGGTTTGTTTGGGATGTAGAAAATATGGTGGAAACAAAATCTCGTCGAAAAACAATTACAAGGAAAAAAATCGATAAAGTAAGTTTCTTTCTATTATTTGGTTTTAGTAAAATCTTGAAGGAAAAAAATTAATTTTCCATTCAATTTTCTTTTATTTGTTTGGTTTAAAGAAAAATGCATGGAAAATATAATTTGCAAGAAAACTTATAAATATCAAGCTTCCTTTTCTAGATCATACAATGTGATTTGGGAAGGGGGGGAAAAGAGAGAGAGAGAGAGAGAGAGAGAGAGAGAGAGAGAGATTAAATTGGGTGCACCAGAGAGTGGTGGAGAGAGAGAAAGAGAGATTAAAATGGATGCTTGATAGAGAGAGAGGTATTAAAATACGTGTGTGTGTGTGTGTGTGTGTGCGTGTGTGAGAGAGAGAGAGAGTGAGAAGGAGAGAGAGAGAAACATTAAAACAGGTGAGAGAGAGAGTGGGGGAGAGAGGGAGAGAAAGAGAATGAGAAAGAAAAGGGAGAGAGGGGACGGAGAAAGAGAGAAAGAGAATTGCAAGAGATGAAGGAGAGAAAGGTTGGCCTTCAAATCCAAAATTTTGTCAACATCCTCTCATTTTTGAAGGGGAATTATTTATTCTTTCTTACCCCAAATTTTCCATGCACTTTTCCAAATATTCTTTTTTCATTTTTTTTTCTTCCATCCAAACGAAGGAGACACTCTCATTCTCCATTTTTTTTTTTCTTTCCACCCATTTTTCTGCAGTCCAAACACACCCTAGAGCATTATGAATGGTGCTATACTGGCTGTGGATAATTCCTAAGGTATATGCTGGCCATAGTCACAAACCAACTCATGTAGCAGCATATATATACTGACTCCCAGAACAACATAAAGTCAGAAACCAAGAAAGAAGACCGAGAACAAACAAAGATCACTGCAGTAAAACATAATTTCTGAATCCTTATTTCTGAACACATTGCAGTAGTTAAAACTTTTTCAGCTTGTGAAGTATAGCCACATTTGATAGACAACATAGGCTAGGTATTCAAAGCAAGGTCTTTCCATTACAAATACATGGCTCAAACAACTCCTATCCCGCGATGGATATTCAGTTGAGCTGCAATGAATTATCCCTTTCCCATTGCTTTTCTATAGCAATCCCACGACTTGGAAGCGAATCAATCACTCATACCAGAGAAGTAGCACAATGATAGTATCATACTAATAGTAACAACGTCAATTCACTATATAGCACATAACCAAAAGCGAAACATAATCAAAAGCAGAGGTGCGAAAGAGAAACGATACCGAATTCCGGGAAGCATAGCCAAAAACACGGTCCTCATACAACAAATCATCGTCTTCCTGTCCAAACACCAAATCCCTAACAGTTTTAACCAAACCCCTTTCAGGGATCATCTCCTCTGGGTCACCAACAACATCATCTTCCTTCAGTTCTCTCACTGCTTCATCATCATCCCTTTCACCCTTTAGAACTCCATTATTTCCCTCCTCAAAAACAAGCCAATCTTCCCAATTCCTACTCTCCTCATTCCTCGAAGCCTCCTGAGCCTCCCTCAGCTCAATTATTGCTTCGGCCCGCTTCTTCCACGCTTCAAATTTTTCTTCCTCCGATAAACCCTCTTCCTTACCAAAATCCTCAATCTCCTCCACACTCTCTTCCATATCGTCCTCCCTCAAACCCAGCCAATTCCCATCGTCCTCCAAGAAAAACCTCTTCCACCAGCTCTTCCAACGCCGCTTCTTCGCATTGGGAATCACTAACCGTAAAAGCCGACGATTTCGCCTCCAAGAATCCTCTCGAACCCCAAAATTGGGATAAAATTTCCTGCTCTTTCTGTGAATCACAGCACTTATGCTGGAACTAAAGACAGTTAAATGATCATATAACACAATGGAGGTGCTCATAACAACTAGCCAACATCATAAGCTCAAATTCCCCACTGGCCAAATGATAAAGTTTGCACCTGGGGTCTCCTCCTGTGCTCAATTCTAATCTTTCACACTTTGCGAGAGAAGAACCAAGGGGACGAGGATCTTTTTTGTGAGATGTCAGCTGAGCGCAAATTGAGTTAAGAGAGAGACGTATGGGATAAAACGGTTTCCATATATTAGAGATAAATTGGGAAATTTCTTTTGTTTATTATGATTCAAAAAGTCTTTCATGCACGTGACATGGAACAAAAATGGACCACGAAGAATTTTGGATTAACGGTGTTTATTTGCTAATTAATATATATTAGATGTTTTTTTAATGGAGTTGAGATGTTGGGGTATGATTTTGATCTTGTTTGAATTGGGATGACCTACATTCTCCAATTTGCTGAGTTTGCCAATTGGTTGTGTCATTCTTATACAGGTTCGCAAGGGAAATATGTTTTCATGAACGATGTCAGTACCTAGATTGTGATTCCCTAGCATAATACACTGTACCAAGGTCGAAGTTGTGATTATATGTTTCTTATCTCCTTGATCACCTACAAAAAAAAATATAGGAGAAAACAGGTGATTAAGTAGAAATTATTGTGCTTTATGAAAGCTTTTGGCCTGATTATGGGGTTGATGTGATGTCTAATTGAGATGAGGGAGTGAGTGTCTTCTTTACATTTGGCAAGTGTGTGAGTTGAGAGCAATAATTGGTGAGACTAACTCCAAGCATGACTCTTTTAGCTCCTCTTTACCTAAATGATTAAAACTCCTTTCCCCTTAACCTAAGCCTCGTTACAACACTAAATACCTCTTAATTGTAATTTATGCATTGCAAGCGGTGGAGAACGAGATTCTTACCAAGCTTATAGTAGGTCCCTTCTTTTGGTCTGAGTCAGTGAATCCACTTAAATTGAATATTTGGGAGTTGGAGTGTTCCACTTTATCCTAAAGTGAGGTTTGCTCAACAGCTAGCCTACGTCCATAACCAACGACACATATTCGCATTTATCTTCAGATGGTTGGTGGCTACTCATCCTTGAACTACTTATCTCTTTCAAGGTTTCGAAAACGTCCTTCTTCCTGTTTTAGACAGGTTTTGTTTTCATCTAGATTGTTCTAGGTAACTGCTTGGCAAGTTGATGTGTTCTAATTTGAGTAGCCTGAGGAGGTGTATAATTGTAATTACAACCTTAACGCTAACCTTCTCTAGGCTGAGGAGGTGTATAACTGGACGTTAGCAGTGCCTCTGCCCTAAATCTCTCGTTATAAAAGGCCGCACCCATTTTGTTAGGTTTTAGGTTATCTATTTCCTAAACAGATACAGATTAATTGGCGGAATATTATAACAGTTATAAACAATTAATCAACACAATTGCAGAGGCTTTAGTAATTATAACTGATCGCTAACTCCTGCTGAAGAAGAGGTTGACCTTCCAGATTCCAACGCTGAAACTCTCTACTGAAAAGTCAACGCAGCACTCTGGGAACCCGATTGCTAGATCGACCCGATCGAGACGAATCTTAATCTAAGATGTATGTGAGATTGTTTCGGGAAACAGATAATGTTTCCTGAAACTAGAACTGCAAACTAAAAGAGAGAGGAACTCAGGAAATCACCCTGTTATCTCTCTAAGAGTCGTAGGCAGTTGGTGTGTAATAATCTCTCCTAGAGACCCCTTTATATAGTGTTTAGAAAACCTAGGGAAAGGGTTCAAAAACCCTAAAGAGCCGAATTAAAACAACGGCGCCTTTGTGGGCCCAACATGGTCCGTGTTGGACTCCAGAAGATTCAATTATTCGGCCCATGGACACCACGGACCGTGGTGTCTCAACATGGACCGTGTTGGGTCAACACGACCTGTGTTGAACCCAATTCGGTTCCTGTTGAGCTGATTTCTCACAGAAATCAATTTCCAACTTTTCTAAACGTGATACAATATCATTTAGGTTACATACATTGTTCCAGGGCACTGACTTGTGTGACCCAGTAGGACCAAATAATATAGTTGTAATTAAACATATTTAATTACTAATTATAGAGGTCTCTAGCAAGACATATAATTACTATATTACTTTGGTTTAATCTCCGTGTATATCGAACATTGTCGGGACATTCCCAACAATCTCCCACTTGTCCCACAAGTGTTCGATTCCTTGAATTCCCTTGTCACTTACTGTCTCTAGTTCGGATAAGGTAAGCTAAAGTCATCCTTATGTAAGACCCGAACGTTCCTCGATCTCCGAGTTTAGACTTTGAAAAACAGACGATCAACTATTGATTCAACTGAGCTCGGCCAAGCATTTTCAGTCCAATCTCACCGAGTGGCCAACGAGACAACTGTCCATAATAGGAGGACAATGCCATCTTGTTCGGACACACATTCTCACATGATCCAATCAGAACCTGCACACCGCCTTTATAGCCTCATTCTGAAAGGCGTTTGACGCGCTCCAAAGTCACAACAGACCATGTAGTCTATGTACTGAACTCAGGATTTAGGAATTTTTTAGTAGTGAGAGCTCCTATGACAATTCCCAACTTAAAGAGCTCCCACTGCGGGTCAGTTCGGTAGTTGTTCTCAACAATACCCATGTGATTGATTTACGATGTCATCACATCACTATGATCACGAAACTTGATCATCACCTCAATCATACATGCTAATTGTGTTGATATTATCACTGTTCCTACGTGATAATACAATTAGGAACCAGGTCGACTGTCGACCAACACTAGCGTTATCAAGTTCACTAATGGGGTTTCAGACATCGAACCTCATCCAATTTCCCATTTTGAATGCGCTAACCTTTTGGACATTTACATAATTCTAAACCACAATTGATGTAAATTTTGGAATCTTATTCTCAATGATGAATCAACAAGGTCATAATTCATGAACAATTCATGCAAATTTGACTTGTTAATATTCCGGAATGTGTTTAATACATATTGCCCATGCATGACTATCATGCTATAACTACAACAGGGGTTTAGTACATAATACTTGCAATGAACCTCGTACATATACCATCTCACTAATGACCTTTCATATAGGAAGATATTTCCGAACATGTTTGGATTCATAGTGAGCTTCAGTTCCTTTGCTTGAGTGATGGCTCCTATCAATAAGGCTTCATTTCTCTCGCAAGGCTAGAAACATCACCCAGTTCTAAAAACGAACTTCGCGATCCTAACAGTTTCTGCCACAACTTCTAAAGTCGTGTCATACTTGTCTTATTTGTAGAATTAACCGCATGTTATGTTAGGAACTTCTTCCAGTTCACCTCAATACCACTCAATACAAATCGTATAATTTTCTCTGACCTTTCAGATAATCATATTTCTCTGCATGAGTGTAGCATCAATGCAACTCTTCACACTTAGCTTTTATCAACCACTTTAGACTTAGGACACATCCTTAGTTTTGCTTATACATATACAATGTATATGTTACGTTGGACTTTGAACATCTCATGGCATACATTAATCTCACGCCTGAAGCATGAGTTATATGTCTCATCCTTTTTAGAACTTCTGATTGTTTTGAGACAATCAAAGTCCGTAAGGATATGCCATGATTTTGGAAATTAATCCATTATGGAAGTGAGTTGAACTATTCAACACCTAGTTAACTTTGATTCAAACAATCAAAATCTTTAATCTATCATTATAGATGTTGTCTCCAAGAAAATTCTTAGCCCCACCAATCCTTCACTTTGAAAATTATTTCCAAGTCAACCTCAGTAGAAGCAACATTGGAATATTCTTCTTAGTAGGCAGTATGTCAATCACATACAATATTAGAAAACGCATTGCTCCCACTGAACTTCTTGTAAACACAATATTATCTTTGGCACTTCCCAGTATGTCAAACCTTTTTGATATCCTGGTCAAGAAGGTCAATGATTCCAACTCCTAGAAGCTTCCTTAAGACCACAGATGGTCTCTTGAAGTTTACAAGTATTCCAACAAAAGACCACTCAGTTGTGTCAAGTACACACCTTTCTTCAAAATCTAATTTTGAAGTCAGTCTTGATGTCTATCTTAATGAACCCATGTTTTGCCTTAAAACCCTCATATGCCTGATGGCTCACACCTTCAGACAAATCAACCAAGTTCTAAACTTGGTTGAATACATGGAATCCATTTTAGACTTGGTTGCATGGAATCTTGATTTACTTAAAGCTTCTTTGATGTAGGTAGAGTCATTACTTTTCTAAAAGTAACATCTCACGTTCATCCATAGAAGATCGATATCTTTGTGGCGGACGGAGTTGTTTACCTGACCTTGCTTGGAGTAATGTTCATGACACCTTCTCCTCAACGTTTTGAGAAACTTCAACTGCCTCAACCTTGTTCTTAATTTCCCGACCAATAGGAAAAAATTTGAATAAGGATCAAGTAGCGGAGTTTCAGGTGATGATTATAGTGTTTTGTGTCTCTCGAACTTCAGTAAGTTCAAAACTCTCCCACTCTTTCTTTTAGAGAATAAAAAATTCTCTAAGAAGAAAGCATTTTGAGACACAAACACTTTCCTCTACAACACTTTGTAGAAAGGATACTCCTTTCTTTCAGAAAATGGTTCAAGAACCTCTTTTCTCTAGTGCTTCAGATAATCTTTATTCAGTAATTAGAGTTATGGTTAACTGCATATATCCCCAAAAGGTAATAGGCAATGTTGACTCAACCATTATTGACTGCACCATATCTAATAAGGTGTGATTCCTCCTATTAGATACGTCATTGAATTGTCGTATTCCTAGAGGAGAGAGTTATGAAACAATTCCACATTCTCTGGAATGGTCAATGAAATCTTTGGCTCAAATACTCACCTCCTCAATCTAATTGAAGGGTTTTGATTTTCTTGCCTAGTTGGTTTTGTACTTCACTTTGAAAATCTTTGAACATTTCAAATGATTTGGACTTGTGGCGTATTAAGTTGATATACCCATATCTACTAAAAAATCGTCACTGAAAGTGATGAAATAGTACAATAAACCTTCTTCTAGCACTGGTGCTCATAGGCCCACATACATCAATATGTATGCATCCTAATAAGTCATTAGCTTATTCACCAATTCCAATAAGAGGTGATTTTAGTCATCTTACTCATCAGACATACTTTATAAACATTGAACTTTTCAATGTTTATGTTTTCAAAAATCCTGTACTATGCAGTTTTCTAAATGCATTTCTGATTAATATGATTTAAGCTTATACAGAATTATGTTTCAATTGAGTCATTTGTTCAAACTCTTGGCTCAACCATTAACATCCTTTCGATCGTATCTAGGTGCTCTCATTGTTTCGCTAAGACTACTTCATTTTAGAAATCTTCAAACTATTTTAACATTTCAGCTTCAGATGAATCTCCTAGACATGAATCACCATGTGTTATTTTATTCATCTTTGAAGATTTGAAGTAATTCATCCCTTGTACTTGTGCTCAATTGGACTACATACATCCATATGCATGAGTGTTTGTTGGCATGTTCACCCTTTCTTGTAAAAGGTACAGTCATGCTTTGCAGACATCACATGCTTCAAAGTCTTATCATTCAAAAGTCTATCACTGTGACGCTTCCGAATGCGCTCTGATTTGCATGACTTAATAAATAGTTACAAGGTTTAAGTTTGAGCATGAGTTATTCCTTTTAAAGCTCTTGGTTTCGATGTGTTGGGTGTGTTTATCCGAGATACTCTCTCTCTCTCTCTCTCTCTCTCTCTCTCTCTCTAATTGAGAGCAAGAAATCAAATTTCTACTTATAATGAGAACATAGAATCACCTATAAATTTCTCTTATAAATCTTGAGGGAATGGATAAACAACCAACTCTTCATAAGGAACCACAACTAATTACATGTTCCTATTTGTAGGTGACTCTCATCCTTCAAAGCATATCTACTTTGCTGTAGATACTGCACATTTGCATAAATGCGAGTTTCACAGCTAGTATCTTATACTCAAAGTGGGTTTAATAAGGGTAGTGTGTATCATATACGCATTTGCCTAGAATTGAAATCATATCTCAAGTCTTTCTTATAGTTATTCACACTCCCAGTGTCATACATGATCTGGTTGTTAACCGGTTGCTGTCATTGGTTGGGTATGTACAACTGTTTGTCCTTACCTTTCCTTTGACTTCTTGTCTTCGATAGATTTCTTAAATCTTATTTTCCCTTTCACTAAAAGATTATCTTTGGTCGCCAATCTTTTGGCTAAAAGGGATCTGAGGTTTCTCATGTTTTAAAATAGTCAAATTATTTCAGAACATGAGCACCAACAATTGGCTCTTATCTAGCTCAACCGAGACTATCTGGTTATTGGTTTCATATTTATCAACTCTAACTAGTTCGATGAACTTGGTTTTGAGTTGGTAATATTGAAATCCTTCCTCTAATCTTCAAACATTTTGAAGTTAAAATTGTATGAATACTATGACATTACATGTATTCATTTGGCTTGATTGACCTCTTAATATTGATGCTTAGCTCAATGTTATGTCAAAGACATGTTTCTTTTAATCGCCTTCAAGACAATCTTGCGATGACAATGCCAATTAAAGAATTGGTGAAAATTGTTTTTCTCTTTCTCAAGGAGAAAACAATATTTTATTAGTGGTGGATGTTTGAGTGAAAAGACATAAATAATTCTACGAGACAAGTTGGTTCATTTTAGTTATTATTCATCAAAAAAAATTAAACTAATTTTAATTTCAAATCAAAACACTTTATCAACTCTCATTTAGTGTTTTAATTTACCAAGACCCACAAGACTCATGGGCTCAAGTGGACTTTGGCCCAACAAAACTCGATCCCATGTTATCTTTGGTGGATCATCGTATGATCAATCATTCAAAATGACTCTTGGCAAGAAATTTGTATCGAATATAATATTTCTCTTCCTCTGCTCTTGCCCAAAACTATTTTGATAGCCAATTTGAATTGACCTAGCTCACACCCTACTTATTAATGACGGACAAATAAGTCGCTTTGGCTTTCTTTATTTATCCATATAAGTGGTGTTTCGATAGGTTGAGCAATAATTCATTTTGAGAGTAGGTTTTATTATCCTAAGCATGCAATTCTAGGTGAACTCTTTCGAAAAGCATAAAAGGTATAATAAAACATGCGATAACAAAATTAAAGCATAAATAAAATCCCTAGTATGACCACCTAGACTTAATCAACTAATTTAACTAAGCCTTGATAGTCTTCAAGAAAACCTTCTTGGGTCTTGCAACTTCATTGGATGGGCTCCCACTCGAATCACCACCTTTATTGTTGTTGGGCTCTCACTCAATTTGATGTCTCTAGTTACAACCAATTTACAATTTTGGACCTCACAATTGAGTCCCTATACGAATTAAAAGAATAAACTTAACTGAAATTTAAATTTAAAACTTAATTCAAAGACGGTACGCAGACCGTATTTTACCCAACCCGGTACGCAGACCGGTAAAACTGACTATCTATGGCCATACTAGAAGCACATGCAAAAATGTAATATTGCAATAAATATATCAAATATAACACATGCTTAAATAACAAATTATAAAGGCATATATATAAATGCAATATAACACATAAGGAAATAAATATTAAATAAAAATTCCTAAAAGGTTTGCATGATAAACAAAATCCGAATTTTATCTCAGTTACCTAAACAGATTTAGTATTTTATACCTATACATACAAAATACTTGACTTTCTTAAAATCAAGGAGTCTAAAAGATACTATATCTTTCAAAATATTGTAAGTTTCCTAAACTTTACAAAATAATAGATTTTATGCCTATTATCTGATTTAGTAGTAATAGGATTTAATAATTAATTTCTAAAATTAATTACAAACCCTAAAAATACACGAATTCACCAAAACTGCTGGCAACACGGTCCGTGTTGGATCAACACGGTCCGTGTTACTTCCCAGTTTCGGTTAATTTCGTGAATGAAAAACTTAAATAAAACTATCATAACTTATCGAATTTAAAGATTTCATATCACAGCGTTATCTAATAACCCAATATGAATATTTTCCAGAATTTTAACGATTTTCAAAAGATTGTAAAATTTTAGGGAATTAAACATTTTTAATTCTCCATTTAAGAGGAAAATAAATAATAATAGTCCGATAAGTCTAAAAATCAAATTTTATAATTTTCCCATACATTAAGTTCATCCAATATGCTACTGTAAAAAATTCAGATTTTTATCAAATTTCGAAAATTAGAATAAAATTCAGAAAAGTAAACAATTTTACTTTTCTGTTAATCTGAAAATTAAAGGAAAATTAGTAAACGATTTCGAAAATTCACGAAAAGTTTATCCAAAACAGAATAGTGACCCAGTAACCTACTGTAAAATATTCAGAAAATTTGCAAATTTCTATAAATATACAAAATTCAGAGAAGCAACGAATTTATTTCTCTGAGATCTGAAAATCTAAATTAAAAAATATAATTTGATCGGATAAATTAACGAAAAGTATGGTTACCCAGTAACTTACTGTAAAAATTTCAAAAGTTTTACAAATTTCTACAAATTTATAAAATTCAGAGAATTAAACGAATTTTAATTCACTTCAGATCTGAAAACTCAATTAAAAATCCATTTTAATTGAGAAAAATCTACAAATATTATGGAAAGTCCAGAACACTTCCAGACACCTCCAGTAAAAATTTGAAAAATTTTCGAGTTCGTTTGATATTTTATTTCGATTTTTCATCTTTACCGTAAATAAACTAAATAAGAAAATTAATTCTACAAAACCCTATTTTGCGAATTTAGACCTATTTCATGTATTGCCTACTGTTTAACAATATTAAACATGATTGTTTCTAAAACATTCGAAATTAAATCGAGCTCATGCTATATTTAACAATTAAACAAACATAAAATCGTTTAATTAAAGGCAATAAGAAATAAGCAATAACAAAGCATGAAATTTTACAATAAAATTTCAGATTTACTATCAAGAACATTAAAAAATTCATAGAGATTCAAAATTTTAGGCATAAATCTATTCTAACATATTCATAACATAATTCAACTATTGACAAAATTAATTATGAATACAAGTACAATACTTTAGCATGCAATTGGTGGCTCTGATACCACTGTTAGGTTTTAGGTTATCTATTTTCAAAATAGATACAGATTAATTGGCGGAATATTATAACAGTTATAAACAATTAATCAACACAATTGTAGAGACTTTAATAATTATACCTGATCGCTAATTCCTGCTGAAGAAGAGGTTGACCTTCCAGATTCCAACGCTGAAACTCTCTACTGAAAAGTCCACGCAACACTCCAGGAACCCGATTGCTAGATCGACCCGATCGAGACGAATCTTAATCTAAGATGTATGTGAGATTGTTTCGGGAAACGGATAATGTTTCCTGAAACTAAAACTGCAAACTAAAAGAGAGAGGAACTCATGAAATCACCCTTTTATCTCTCTATGAGTCGTAGGCAGTTGGTGTGTAATAATCTCTCCTAGAGACCCCTTTATATAGTGTTTAGAAAACCTAGGGAAAGGGTTCAAAAACCCTAAAGGGCCGAATTAAAACAACGGCGCCTTTGTGAGCCCAACACGGTTCGTGTTGAAACAACACGGTCCGTGTTGGACTCCAGAAGGTTCAATTATTCGGCCCATGGACACCACGGACCGTGGTATCTCAACATGGACCATGTTGGGTCAACACGACCCGTGTTGAACCCAATTCGGTCCGTGTTGGGCTGATTTCTCACAGAAATCAATTTCCAACTTTTCTAAACGTGATACAATATCATTTAGGTTACATACATTGTTCCAGGGCACTGACTTGTGTGACCCAGTAGGACCAAATAATATAGTTGTAATTAAACATATTTAATGTGACGCCCCGGAAATTCAATTATAAAAAGTCAAAGTCAAACTAACGTTAACAGACAAAACTTAGCGGAAGACTTCAAATTTAGTTTGGGCGTCACTGCCGTATCCCCGAAGGAATACAAGGCGAGAAAGGAAAACACAACTGTCTGCTAATGGTAACTACTAACAACTCAAAACAAACTTTAAAAATTCATAACGAAAACAATATAAAAGGTTCAAGGACTTCTAGACTCGTCGTCCTCACTTCTAATTCCCGTCCCCAGCATTTAGATCTTCACCTGAAATCAAAACATTTCAGAAAATGAGGGGGAAATCTCAATAATGTCTACCCCTAACGTTTAAAACAATTTAAGTTCATTTCAATTCCTTTTGGGGAGAGGGAACAAGTCAAAACATTTCGCAAACCTTTAAACCCTTAACTGTTTTCCTCAACCCATCCAATCCATATTTTAATTTGCGGGCAGGATACAAAATCCCTTAAAGTAACAAATATTATACCGGATCCCAGATCCTCTGCCTACCACAGGCTACGACCAAGGTCCTGCACTTTGCCTACCACAGTTGCACTGTGGTCCTGCACTTTGCCTACCACAGGCTACGACCAGAATATCAAGAGTTCACATTTCCGCCTACCACAGGCTACGACCAGGGTCCCAGACCCTTTGCCTACCACAGGCTACGACCAGGGTCCCAGACCCTTTGCCTACCACAGGCTACGACCAAAATATCAAGAATTCACATTTCCGCCTACCACAGGCTACGACCAGAATATCAAGAGTTCACATTTCCGCCTACCACAGGCTACGACCAGAATAAACCCGCTTAAATGTTTCACTTTGAATTATTAGTATCTTATGCAAAAACTCAACTCACAACTCTCAAGTCAAACCCAACCCAGGTTATCAAAACCATTAACAAAACTACTTGTAAAGGACCATCACAATTTCTCAACTCATAAATCAAAGATCAGAAAAGTACAAACAGTTATCCAAACAGATGGTCACATTTCAACATAAAGTCCCCTTTCGGGATGCAATTCTTAAAACAGATTAGAAAACATTAAAACACATGTAAAGGGCATCCCGGTGGGGATTAGAGCATAGACATTACCTGATATACTTCACAGCACAGCAAATAGGAGAACACACTTGAGCTCACTAACGTCACGCACTAACTCGGGCCTAGAATAAGAATAATTATCTAATCAAAACGCGTTCTAATGAAGTTAGAATTAACTAACAACTACCTAACCCATCCCCTAGGAACACTTAGGTTCCTAACATTTACGAAATTTTCACTTAACATCTCTAAGATAACACATAACAAGATCACATATTATTTTCACTCAACAATTATTATAAAAAGAAGCAAGCAGAGGGCAGATTATAACGTTCACATAAAACGAGTCACAACTCGACTTCCCGACATCCTACGGGTCTGGTTCTGGACTTTTCGGAAACCTCAGGATGTCTACTAAAACTTCTATGTTGATGACTAAGCCCATATCAGTCCCGAAGGACTCTAAAACTACCCATCTTCCCAATTGGTCCAGTTCTGACATGTTCTGGTAAAAAGACTATATCTCGGGTTATACCAATCAAATGTTCGATCCGCAAAATTCCTATGGTTCCTAACATCTAAGGGAACCTCCAGTTCAAAGGGTTTGATCAAAAGGTAACTACGCTAGCCGTGGCAACCCGATCTTTAGACACTAACAAAACTGTCCCGTTAACGGTTATCAATTAATTTGTTATTTCGGTTCTAACTTTTACCAAACGGTCTCGGGGTTCTAATTTGGACTCGAAACAGTAGCTAGGGTCTAAGATATGAAGTCCAACTTAACTTAGGTCCAAAAATCAACCTTCCCATCATAAGAACCAAATTACAACACATGAAATCAACTTTAATAATTTAATCTAATCCTAAAACATGCATAAAATATCATACACTAACATGGCATACCTTATGTGCATATATTCTAATACTAACCTTAAGAACATGTGAATAAACTATAAAGAACGTATAAATATTTAAACTTCTAATCAAGAATTCTAACAAAACTAATTTCTTTTAAACAAGATTAGCTCAAGAACCAAGAACTAACAAACCATAAACTCAACCTAACTTATTTAGGCAAAATTAAACATGAATTAAACAAGAAAGAACCCTACGAAATAAAAGAACATAATATTTAACTTAATGAAACAAGAAACCTAACTAATTTACAAGAATCAAGAAGACTTAGGTTTTCATGTACAAGTACCATAAAGAACTTAGTAACATTAAACTACTAATCAAGAACCTAAGGTTTTAATAACAAGAAATCAACCTAATTCATGTAACAAACTTTACAAGATTTATTCCTAGGGAACAATAAAAGACTTAGCGATTAAACAACTAAACATTCAAGAATTTAACCTAAGTAATTAAATTCCCAAGTTCGTACATACAATAATATTGTGGTCTAACGATTCATGTAAAGAATATAAAGAATATTAAAGAATCACTTTCAAACCTAATAATCAACTATTACAACCTAAATCTAATTACAATTTATAACATAAAATTACACATAACAATTAGGAAAATTACACATAATTACAACAAGAAAATAATTACAAATAATTTTCCTAATTACAACACTAACAATACAATAATTATAAAAATAGAATATTAATAACAATAATATTTACAAATAATTACAACAGATTAATAATAATAAAACAAGAAAAGAAAAAGGAAAAAGAAAAGAAAAATAAAGAGTTAAAACGGGTTAGGGTTAGGGTTAGGGTTAGGGTTTTACGCAGAGTTTCTCGGTAGTTCTGGGCGGCGGTCGGCAGCGACAGCGGCAGGCGTCGACGGGAGCGGGGCGTCAGACGGGGTGGCAGCGGCGTCAGAGTCGGCGGCGAGAGTCGTGGTGGCGGTTGGTCGAGCCAGCAAGGGCAGAAGCAGCAGCAACGATAGCAGTCGCACGGCGTGGGTTCCTCGCGTTTGGGTGGTATCCGGCGGTCGTCTGGTGGTCGGTAGGCGGCGAGGATGGTCACGGCGCTCCTGGGCGTGACGATGCTGGGGCGGCGGTGGTCGTCCGGTGATGATGGCGCAGCGAGGCAAGGGAAAAGAAAGAAGAGAGAGAGGAAAGAGAGAGGAGGGTGGCTGGCGGTTTCTGGTTGTGGTGGTGGCGCGTTTACCGGCGGTGCCGGTGGCTGAGACTGCTGGCGAGAGAAGGAGGGAGAGAGGGAGGAGTAGCTAGGGTTTGAGGAGGGATTAGTTTAGGGTTTTGAGGGGAAAAAGAGTTTATATATTCTACCCATAATTAGGCCCACTAATCCTATTCCTAACCCAACCCATTTAAAACAATTAAAAACTGATTTTTCTAAAAACCCAATAATTCTAATAGTAATAATAATATTAATACCAATCATCATATAATCACATAACAAATAATATTCACGTAATTAATCACATAATAATATTAACCAGTGGAAATTACTATTCTACCCTTGTTAGCCCCTCAACGGTCCTACGAGCTCAAGCGTTAGCATAAATAAACACATTACGAACAACAGTAAATAACGAAGTCAAACCTATTTTATTAACGACGTCACGGTCAACATCGTTGGATTTTTCGGGGTTTTACATCATTACCTTCTTAAAAGAAGTTTCGTCCTCGAAACTTAAACTTAACCCTAACGGTCCGGTAAGGAAACTAACGGTTCCACTCCTCCTAAAACTCGAGGTTTTACATCATTACCTTCTTAAAAGAAGTTTCGTCCTCGAAACTTGACGTACCTTTAAGAGTAAAACAGGTGAGGCTACTTGCTGTCATCTTCTCTTCTACTTTCCAGGTTCTTGATAACTTAAAGATGAGGCTATCTGGTTTTCATTGTTCCCATCATCTCCATTGCTTTCATTGTCATAGCCCTCCGAGGTCAACTGGGGACAGTGTCTTATGTGATGTTGGGGGCTCCCACATTTAAAGCATCCTCCCCTTACAATCCTTGTTCTACAATCTCGAGCATAATGCCCAGGTCGGCCACAGTTTCGGCAGGTCGGAACATTCGAGGGCGTACGTCCTGAAGACTGATTGCTTTGCCAACTGTTGGGGCGGAACCTCTTCTCTTGGTAGGGTTGAGGTGGGTTGAAACGGGGCGGCTCTTTCCTCTTATGCCCTTGCATGCCAAGTTGTCGCTCCATGTCGTGCATTACCCTTTCTACAGTGAGGGCAACATTCAGCATATTCTGGTAAGACGTGAACTCACGTGATGACATCCGATCCTAAATTTTGCAGTTCAACCCATCCCAGAAACGATCCATCCTCAGTTGCTCACTGGACACAAGAGCCGGTGCAAACCGAGATAGTTCAGTGAACTTAGTGGAGTAAGCAAGCACGCTACGCTCTCCTTGGCGTAAGTCCATGAATTCCTTTTCTTTCGCCTTTTGAAGGGACATAGGATAGAACCGATCTTTCAGCACAACCTTAAAATGGTTCCAATCAAAACCCGGTTCGGTTCGTATCTCCTTCACACTGGCCCACCATAGATCGGCCTCCTCCTTCAGGTGGTATGCAGCAAAATCCACCCGTAGCTCCTCGGGACAACGGGTTGTGTCGAAAATCTTTTCAATCTCTCTAACCCAATCTTCAAAGACTTTGGGGTCAGCTACCCCTGTATAAGTGGGCGGGTTAAAGCTATTAAACCTTTGGAGAAGAGTGGAGGGATCATCTTCCCTTTCTCCTCCTTGCCGATCCACCACCCTCTTCAGAAGATCCTCGTGCTTGTTAAGCATCTCAATCATCAGCAGGCTAGCAAGGTCGTTCTCTGGTGTTGTTGTACTCGACCCTGATATCAAGTGAGGAAGACGTTGGCGCAGTTCAGTCGCGGTTTGAGGGCGCTGTTCGGCTGCAGCTTGCGGGTGCTCCCGATTAACATTGTTGGGTTGAGAACCGTTCATGTCCGACATCCTGGTTCAACGGGGTCGATTTAGACTACTAGGGTTCTTATTCTCACAACGTAAATACGAATTCTGAAGTTAACTACTCTCATTAGACTAAAACATAAAAGAACTCAACAAGTAACAGAACAATAAACATAACTTTAACTCTAATCGCATTTAATAGCATCACATTTCAACACTTTGGTACTTGCAACAAATTTCAAGGGTTCCATCTGTGAGATTAACTCCACATTTCACTTGATCATTTGCCAACATCCTTTCACTTTCATAAGATTATAACAATAGCTCAAGAAAAGAAATTCATTATTTCATATCACTTGCACCCGAGCATAACATAAAGTTCCATTCTCTCCTAACTGGGGCTAACAAAAGCAACAACCACACGGTTATAAATTTAAACAATCAAAAACTAATTACATGTAAGTATTACTACTTGGGACTAATTCCACTACTCTTTTACTAACTCTACTTAGAGTATTTTCATACGAAAGAGGGTTCCTGCGGACCACGATTGGGGTCCAATCAGGATCGTCAAACTCATCCCCAGAGTCCTCCTCGGAGTCTGCTTCCACCTTGAACTCTACCAGAACCTTATCTTAAGGCTCGGTCTTTCATTGAGGCTACCTTCTCTGCAACCTAAAATCTCCAGCGACTACTCCTCGTATGTCCAGCTCTCTTTCAGCCTCCAAGTTCTCATCGGAGGTCTTCTTTTGCTTCCAGACCCTCCTTGGGGTTGCATTCCGTACCCACCTCGGGTTTCAAGTCTTTTAGAGGAGCTAAAGTCTCATGCTCATAGCAAGGGTGACGATATACATTCCAACATATGAAAAGTATAATAATCAAGCACAGACTTACAACATATAAGAAATCCAAGAAACAGACAAACATTCCGTACCCCCGTCCTACACTCATCACTCCGAACGTAGCATCCTAAGGTCTAACTAAACCTAAGGGACACTTAGGAGCTACCAGGTCGCAACCCAGAGCTCTGATACCATTCTGTGACGCCCCGGAAATTCAATTATAAAAAGTCAAAGTCAAACTAACGTTAACAGACAAAACTTAGCGGAAGACTTCAAATTTAGTTTGGGCGTCACTGCCGTATCCCCGAAGGAATACAAGGCGAGAAAGGAAAACACAACTGTTTGCTAACGGTAACTACTAACAACTCAAAACAAACTTTAAAAATTCATAACGAAAACAATATAAAAGGTTCAAGGACTTCTAGACTCGTCGTCCTCACTTCTAATTCCCGTCCCCAGCATTTAGATCTTCACCTGAAATCAAAACATTTCAGAAAATGAGGGGGAAATCTCAATAATGTCTACCCCTAACGTTTAAAACAGTTTAAGTTCATTTCAATTCCTTTTGGGGAGAGGGAACAAGTCAAAACATTTCGCAAACCTTTAAACCCTTAACTATTTTCCTCAACCCATCCAATCCATATTTTAATTTGCGGGCGGGATACCAAATCCCTTAAAGTAACAAATATTATACCGGATCCCAGATCCTCTGCCTACCACAGGCTACGACCAAGGTCCCAGACCCTTTGCCTACCACAGGCTACGACCAGGGTCCCAGACCCTTTGCCTACCACAGGCTACGACCAGAATATCAAGAGTTCACATTTCCGCCTACCACAGGCTACGACCAGGGTCCCAGACCCTTTGCCTACCACAGGCTACGACCAAAATATCAAGAATTCACATTTCCGCCTACCACAGGCTACGACCAGAATATCAAGAGTTCACATTTCCGCCTACCACAGGCTACGACCAGAATAAACCCGCTTAAATGTTTCACTTTGAATTATTAGTATCTTATGCAAAAACTCAACTCACAACTCTCAAGTCAAACCCAACCCAGGTTATCAAAACCATTAACAAAACTAGTTGTAAAGGACCATCACAATTTCTCAACTCATAAATCAAAGATCAGAAAAGTACAAACAGTTATCCAAACAGATGGTCACATTTCAACATAAAGTCCCCTTTCGGGATGCAATTCTTAAAACAGATTAGAAAACATTAAAACACATGTAAAGGGCATCCCGGTGGGGATTAGAGCATAGACATTACCTGATATACTTCACAGCACAGCAAATAGGAGAACACACTTGAGCTCACTAACGTCACGCACTAACTCGGGCCTAGAATAAGAATAATTATCTAATCAAAACGCGTTCTAATGAAGTTAGAATTAACTAACAACTACCTAACCCATCCCCTAGGAACACTTAGGTTCCTAACATTTACGAAATTTTCACTTAACATCTCTAAGATAACACATAACAAGATCACATATTATTTTCACTCAACAATTATTATAAAAAGAAGCAAGCAGAGGGCAGATTATAACGTTCACATAAAACGAGTCACAACTCGACTTCCCGACATCCTACGGGTCTGGTTCTAGACTTTTCGGAAACCTCAGGATATCTACTAAAACTTCTATGTTGATGACTAAGCCCATATCAGTCCCGAAGGACTCTAAAAATACCCATCTTCCCAATTGGTCCAGTTCTGACATGTTCTGGTAAAAAGACTATATCTCGGGTTATACCAATTAAATGTTCGATCCGCAAAATTCCTATGGTTCCTAACATCTAAGGGAACCTCCAGTTCAAAGGGTTTGATCAAAAGGTAACTACGCTAGCCGTGGCAACCCGATCTTTAGACACTAACAAAACTGTCCCATTAACGGTTATCAATTAATTTGTTATTTCGGTTCTAACTTTTACCAAACGGTCTCGGGGTTCTAATTTGGACTCGAAACAGTAGCTAGGGTCTAAGACATGAAGTCCAACTTAACTTAGGTCCAAAAATCAACCTTCCCATCATAAGAACCAAATTACAACACATGAAATCAACTTTAATAATTTAATCTAATCCTAAAACATGCATAAAATATCATACACTAACATGGCATACCTTATGTGCATATATTCTAATACTAACCTTAAGAACATGTGAATAAACTATAAAGAACGTATAAATATTTAAACTTCTAATCAAGAATTCTAACAAAACTAATTTCTTTTAAACAAGATTAGCTCAAGAACCAAGAACTAACAAACCATAAACTCAACCTAACTTATTTAGGCAAAATTAAACATGAATTAAACAAGAAAGAACCCTACGAAATAAAAGAACATAATATTTAACTTAATGAAACAAGAAACCTAACTAATTTACAAGAATGAAGAAGACTTAGGTTTTCATGTACAAGAACCATAAAGAACTTAGTAACATTAAACTACTAATCAAGAACCTAAGGTTTTAATAACAAGAAATCAACCTAATTCATGTAACAAACTTTACAAGATTTATTCCTAGGGAACAATAAAAGACTTAGCGATTAAACAACTAAACATTCAAGAATTTAGCCTAAGTAATTAAATTCCCAAGTTCGTACATACAATAATATTGTGGTCTAACGATTCATGTAAAGAATATAAAGAATATTAAAGAATCACTTTCAAACCTAATAATCAACTATTACAACCTAAATCTAATTACAATTTATAACATAAAATTATACATAACAATTAGGAAAATTACACATAATTACAACAAGAAAATAATTACAAATAATTTTCCTAATTACAACACTAACAATACAATAATTATAAAAACAGAATATTAATAACAATAATAATTACAAATAATTACAACAGATTAATAATAATAAAACAAGAAAAGAAAAAGGAAAAAGAAAAGAAAAATAAAGAATTAAAACGGGTTAGGGTTAGGGTTAGGGTTAGGGTTTTACGCAGAGTTTCTCGGTAGTTCTGGGCGGCGGCGGCAATGACGGAGCGTCGGCGAGGCGGGCGTCGACGGCAGTGGCGTGGCGTGGCGAGTCGTGGTGGCGGTTGGTCGAGCGGCAAGCGTAGCGGCGGCAGCGATAGCGATGCGCGCGTGGGTTCCTCGCGTTTGGGTGGTATCCGGCGGTCGTCTGGTGGTCGGTAGGCGGCGAGGATGGTCACGGCGCTCCTGGGCGTGACGATGCTGGGGCGGCGGTGGTCGTCCGGTGATGATGGCGCAGCGAGGCAAGGGAAAAGAAAGAAGAGAGAGAGGAAAGAGAGAGGAGGGTGGCTGGCGGTTTCTGGTTGTGGTGGTGGCGCGTTTACCGGCGGTGCCGGTGGCTGAGACTGCTGGCGAGAGAAGGAGGGAGAGAGGGAGGAGTAGCTAGGGTTTGAGGAGGGATTAGTTTAGGGTTTTGAGGGGAAAAAGAGTTTATATATTCTACCCATAATTAGGCCCACTAATCCTATTCCTAACCCAACCCATTTAAAACAATTAAAACTGATTTTTCTAAAACCCAATAATTCTAATAGTAATAATAATATTAATACCAATCATCATATAATCACATAACAAATAATATTCACGTAATTAATCACATAATAATATTAACCAGTGGAAATTACTATTCTACCCTTGTTAGCCCCTCAACGGTCCTACGAGCTCAAGCGTTAGCATAAATAAACACATTACGAACAACAGTAAATAACGAAGTCAAACCTATTTTATTAACGACGTCACGGTCAACATCGTTGGATTTTTCGGGGTTTTACATCATTACCTTCTTAAAAGAAGTTTCGTCCTCGAAACTTAAACTTAACCCTAACGGTCCGGTAAGGAAACTAACGGTTCCACTCCTCCTAAAACTCGAGGTTTTACATTTAATTACTAATTATAGAGGTCTCTAGCAAGACATATAATTACTATATTACTTTGGTTTAATCTCCGTGTTTATCGAACATTGTCGGAACATTCCCAACACGTTTCTCAGGGGGTT
This sequence comes from Portulaca oleracea, assembly GCA_029582165.1. Taxonomy (NCBI): domain Eukaryota; kingdom Viridiplantae; phylum Streptophyta; class Magnoliopsida; order Caryophyllales; family Portulacaceae; genus Portulaca; species Portulaca oleracea. The sequence continues at coordinate 37,939,351 of CM055868.1, forward strand.
GATTTTTCCATAGATTATAGTTCAGTTCTTAAGAATATTTTGAGAATTTCTTTGGAATAGACCCTTTTAGCAACTGAAGAGGAGAACGAGATAAACCAGGGATGGCAATGGGTCCTGGACCCGCCCCAGACCCGCTCCATTTAGGTGGGTCTGGGTCCAAAAAATTTGGACCCGTTGGGTCTAGGTCGGGTTTGGGTCCACTAAAAATTGGCGGATCCGAGTTCGAGTCTTAGCACGGACCCGTCAAATTATACATTTATATAATGAAAACCCTAGTGTATTTGTATTCTTAGAGCTGTATAGTGCGATAATCATGAACTGTGTGCGTGCGATAATCATGAACTGTGTGTGTGTGTGTTTTTTTTTTTTGCATTTTATGTTGTTTAATTGCATTCTTAGAGTTGATGCGTGGATGATTTTTGTAATGTTTTTATGTTGAATTTTGCTCATAGCCTCGTACATTGAACTTGGTGTTTTTATTATGTTGACAATATGTATAATTAAATAGATTGATTATTATTATACAATTGCGCACGTATAAAATTAACTCGAAACATTGATAAATCTAGTAAAAAAATATATGGGAGTGTTGGACCCAATAAGGACCCGTTATGGACTCGTGGACCTAGTGAGTCCGGGTCCAAATTTTTGGCACCCATTGGGTCTGGGGCAGGTTTGGGTCCAAAAAAATTGGCGGGTCCGAGTCTGGGTCCAGCTGGACGCGCCCAAGACCCTACCAATTTCCATCCCTAAGATAAACTTAGGTGACATAAGGAGATCGAATTCGACGCTTTGGATATTCGGTTTAAATTCTCTGTTTTCATTATGTTTCGTAGTTTGTAGTTCGTTATTGTTTTGTTAGTTTTTATTGAACATAAGTAGTTAGTTTTATTGTTTAGGAGATGAACTTGATGTTAGTTGATTGATTTATTATGTGTCATTTCAGTATGAGGTTTTAATCCGGTCGTTTGATCTTCATGTTTTGTTTGTCGTAGTAATTGATTGATCACCTTTTTACTTGGTTTAGATTCTTAATGTCGGATAAAAAGATTGTTATTTTGAATTGGATTAACAAAGATTGAATAAGCATAGAACACAGTTAGAAATAATGGGTTCATATTGAGGGTCGTGTTATAATATATTCTTATCTTTAATTGAATTAAATAGCCATGAGGAATAGGTGTTTAGTTTAATCATTGCAACTCACCCCGGATCGAAAGATTATTGTGATAGGGTGCCTTAGAATGGTTATAGACCCCAACACTATCGATTTTACCTATACTGGAATTAGCACCCAATCAATTAGATAACTAGAGTAGACTCCCCTAAACTCCTTTAATCATCAGATAAAACCTAAAAGTTTACTGTTTTACTAGTTTTAGTTTAGAGATTCACAAACACAACAACCCTTTAGACGGCCTAGCATCCTTTGTAGTGAGATAGTTTAGTGCGTAGACTGAGCAAGTCCTTGAGAGAACGACCTTGATATACTACATTGTACACCGTGCACTTGCGGCATATCATCCATTATTCCTATTGGCGTCGCGGCCGTGACTCATGGAGGCGATTCGCAAATGATTTTTCTCCCATTGACCTGTAGGGTTTTAGGGGATCTATTTTCTAAACAGATACATATTAATTAGCGGAATATTCATAACAATTACAAAACAATTAATCACCCAAGATAGAATACAATTTCAGAGGCTTAGTAACATACCTGATCGCTAATCCAACAGATGCAGAGGTTGACCTTTGAGATTCCAATGAAGAAATCCTCTAGCGTAGGTCCACGCAACACTCCAAGAACTCGATTGCTCGATCGCCTCGATCGAGATAGATTTCAATCTAAGATATATGGGTTTCGGTATGATGTAGTTTGTTTCAGGAAACAATAACTGCAAACTAGGAGAGACAGGAACTCAACAAATCACCATGGTATTTCTCTAAAAGTCTCAAGCAGTTCACTCGATCTCAATATGTTAGAGAGACTCCCTTTTATAGTGTTTAGACGGCTTGGGGAAAGGGTTACTGAAACCCTAAATAACCGACTTACGCGATAGCGCAGTTTGAGGTCCAACACGGTCCGTGTTGTAGACACACGGTCCGTGTTGGGCTCCAGAATGTAGATTAAGTCGGTCATAGTTACCACGGTCCGTGGTAGATCACCACGGTCGGTGGTGACCTCAACACAGGCCATGTTGGATCACCACGGTCTGTGGTGAACCCAACTTAGTCCGTGTTGGGTTGATTTCTCATAGAAATCAATTCCCAACATTTCTAAACATAATACGATATTATTTAGGTTACATATATTGTTCCAGGGCACTGACTTATGTGACCTAGTAGGACCAAATAATATAGTTGTAATTAAACATATTTAATTACCAATTATAGAGGTCTCTAGCAACATATAATCATTATATTATTTTGGTTTAAACTCCATGTATATCGAACATTGTCGGGACATTTTCAACAATCTCCCACTTGTCCCACAAGTGCTCGATTCCTTAAATTTCCTTGTCACTTACTGTCTCAAGTTCAGATAAGATAAGTTGAAGTCATCCTTATGTAAGACCCAAACGTTCCTCGATCTCCAAGTTAGACTCTGAAAAGCAGATAATCATCTATTGATTCATCTAAGCTCGGCCAAGCGTTTTTAGTCCAATCTCACCGAGTGGGCAACGAGACAACTGTCCCTAACAGGGAGGACAATGCCATCTTGTTTAGATACATATTCTCACATGATCCAACTGTAACCCAGACACCGCCTTTATGGCCTACTGTTACGAAAGGCGTTTGCGCTCCAAAGTTACAACAAACCATGTAGTTTATGTATTGAACTCAAGATTTAGTGATTTTCCTTGAGTAGTGAGAGCTCTTATGACATTCCCAACTTAAAGAGCTCCCACTGTGGGTTAGTTCGATGGTTGTTCTCAACATTATCCATGTGATTGATTTATGATGTCACCACATCACCATGATCATGAGTCTCGATCCTCACCTCAACCCTACATACTAATTGTGTTGATATTACCATTGTCCCTACGTGATAATACAATTAGGAACCAGGTATCCAATCGACCAAGGCTAGCGTTATCCAGTTCACTTGATAGGGTTTCAGAAATCGGACCTCATCCAATTTCCCATTTTGAATTCACTAACCTTTTTAGATATTTACATAATTCTAAACGACAATTAATGTAAAGTTTGAATCTTATTCTTATTGATGAATCAACAAGGTCATAACTCATGCATAATTCATGTAAACTTGACTTGTTCACATTCCGGAATATGGTTAATACATATTGCCCATGCATGACTATCATGCTCTAACTGCAATAGGGGTTTAATCCACAATACTTGCAATGAACCTTGCACATTTTTATATCATCTCTACTAACGACCTTTCGTATGGGGTTATATCTCTGGAACTCATGTTTGGATTCGTAGTGAGCTTCTGTTCCTTTGCTTGAGTGATGGCTCCTATCAATAAAGCTTCATTCCTCTCGCAAGGCTAGAAACAGCACCAAGTTCTAAAACGAACTTCACAATCCTAACAGTTTCTGTCGCAGCTTCTAAAACCGCGTCATACTTGTCTTATATGTAGAATCAAACTCGTGTCATATTGGGAACCTCTTCCACTTCACCTCAAAGCTGCTCAGACAGAATGTACAATTTCCTCTGACCTTTCAGATAATCATACCTTTCTAACATAGACGTAGCATCAATGTAACTGTTCACACTTAGCTTTTATCAACTAATGTAGACTGAGGACATATCCTTAGTTTTGTTCATACATTGCATATGTTATGTTAGGCTTTGAACATCTTTTGGCATACTTTAATCCCATGCTTAAAGCACAAGTTATAAGTCTCATCCTTTTTTGGTCTCCTGATTGTTTTAAGACAATTAGATTCACCTAAGGATATGCCATGATTCATGGAAATTAGTCCATTCTTAAAGTGGGTTTGAATTATTCAACACCTTATCAACTTTGACTCAAGCAATCAAAATCTTTGATCTATCATTATAGATATTGCCTCCAAGAAAATTCTAAGCCCCACCAATCCTTCATTTTGAAAATTATTCCCAAGTCAACCTTAGTAGATGATTGCAACGTAAGAATCTTCTTCTCATTAGGCAGTATGTCAACCACATACAACATCAGGAACGCATTGGTCCCACTTAACTTCTTGTAAACACAAATGATTTTAGCACCTTTTAGTACATCAAACCTTTTGATGCCCTGGTCAAGGTGATCGATGATTCCAACTCTTAAAAGCTCCCTTAAGACCACATATGGTTTCTTTAAGCTTACAAGGATTCCAATTAAAACCCTTTGGTTGTGTCAAGTGTACATCCTCCTTCCAAATCTAATTTTGAGGGTGGTTTTGAAACCTATCCGCCACATCTCACAGTCATACTATGAAACTATGGCTAGAAGTATCTTAATGAACCCATGTTTTACCTTATTCCTGATGGCTCACACCTTCAGGAAAGTCAACCAAGTTCTAAACTTGGTTTCATACATAGATTCCATCTTGGAGTTCATGGAATTATGACATGCTAAAGCTTCTTTGTAGTAGGTAGAGTCATTACTTTCTAAAAGTAACATCTCACACGCGCCGATCCATAGAGATTGATATCTCTGTGGCTAACGAAGTTGTTTATCTGACCTTGCTTAGTGTAGGGTCCATGGCACCTCCTCCTCAACTTTTGGGGAACCTCTACTACCTCAACCTCGTTCCTAATTTTCTAACCAGTAGGAAAATTTTGAACTGGGATTAGGTAGGGGAGTTGAGGTGATGATTATAGTGTTTATGTCTCTTGAACTTCGGTAAGTTAAAAACTCTCCCACTCTTTCTCTTAGAGACTAACATACTCTCTAAGAAGAAAGCATTTTGAGATACAAATACTATGCTCTACAACAGTTTGTAGAAGTGATGCTCCTTTCTTTCAAAAAACAGTGCACAAACCTTTCGTCTCCATATCATATATGGTGTCTTCTCTAGTGCTTTAAATAACTCTTGTTCAGTATTTAGAGTTGTGGTTAATAGTGTGTGTCCCAAAAGGTAACTGGTAATGCTGACTCAACCACCATCGATCGCGTCATATCTAATAGGGTGTGACTCCTCACTGCAGATCTGAAAATTCAAGGAAAAGTAATTTAACAATTCCGAAAATTTACGAAATTTTTTTCTCAAAAAGTATGGTTACCCAATGACCTACTTTGAATGTTTGTGAAATTTTACAAATTTCTATAAATTTATAAAACTCATAGAAGTAACCGAATTTATTTCTCTTAAGATATAAAAAACTCAATTAAAAATCTATTTTAATTGGATATATTCACGAAAATATTTTCCCTAAAAGTATGGTCACCTAGTGACCTACTCTAAATTTTTCAGAAGTTTTACAAATTTCTATAAATTTATAAAAATCAGAGAAGTAATCGAATTTATTTCTCTTCAAATCTGAAAAAATCAATTAAAAAATCTATTTTAATTGGAAAAATTATACAAAAATTAGGGCAAGTCCACAACACTTCCAGATGCCTCCAGTAATTTTCTTGAAAATTTTCGAATTTGTTTGATATTTTATTTCGACTTTTCATTATACTTATCGTAAATAGTCTAAATCAGAAAATAATTCTACAAAACTATATTTTGTGAATTAAAATTATTCCGGGTATTGCTTACTGTTTAAGAAGATTAAACATGATCGTTTCTAAGACAATTTAAAAATATATCAAGATGATGCTAATTTTAATGATTAAACTAGCATAAATTGATTAATTGAAGGCAATAAGGAAATAAATAATAATAAAGCATGAAACTTTACAATAAAATTCCAGATATACTATCATGAATAATAAAAACTAAAACTTTCATAAAGTTTCAAAATTTAGGCATAATATCTAATCTAGCAAATTCATAATATAATTCAACGATTGATAAAATTATATGGATTAAGGCATAAAACATCAGCATGCAATTGGTGGCTCTGATACCACTATAGGGTTTTAGGGGATCTATTTCCTAAACAGATACAGATTAATTGGCGGAATTTTCATTACAATTACAAAACAATTTTACCCAGGATAGAATACAATTTCAGAGGCTTAGTAGTATACCTGATCGCTAATACGACTTATGTAGAGGTTGATTCCAACGAAGAAATCCTCTACCGTAGGTCCACACAGCACTCCGGGAACTCGATTGCTAGATCGACCCGATCAAGACAGATCTCAATCTAAGATGTATGTGTTTCGGTATGATGTAGTTTGTTTCAGGAAACAATAACTGCAAACTATGAGAGAGAGGAACTCAGCAAATCACCTTGGTATTTCAGTAAAAGACTCAAGCAGTTCACTCGATCTCAATCTCACTGAGAGACTCCCTTTTATAGTGTTTAGATGGCTTGGGGAAAGGATTATTAAAACCCTAAATAACCAACTTATGCGATAGCGTAGTCTAAGGCCCAACACGGTCAGTGTTGGCCTCCAGAATGCAGATTAAGTCGGTCATAGTCACCACGGTCTGTGGTGACCTCAACACAGTCTGTGTTGGATCACCACGGTCCGTGGTGAGCCCAACTCGATCCGTGTTGGGTTGATTTCTCATAGAAATCAATTCCCAACATTTCTAAACATAATACGATGTTACTTGGTTACATACATTATTCCAGGGCATTGACTTGTGTGACCTAGTAGGACCAAATAACATAGTTGTAATCAAACATATTTAATTACTAATTTTAGAGGTCTCTAACAAGACATATAATCACTATATTATTTTGGTTTAAACTCCATGTATATCAAACATTGTTGGGGCTTTCCAACATGACCATTGCGGTCGCTTCACCGGCCGTCATGCTTGCGACGGTCCTTCCCGGACGGTGCCCCCTCATGCAAGACAGCATGTCGCGGTCGCGACGACCTATGTCGCGCCCACGACGCCCCTGCTGACTTTGGTTTTTCCCTTTCTTCATTAAGGGTAGTTTTGTCTTTTCAATTCTAATCAATGTAATTTTGTTTTAAGCCTTTTTCTTCTCAATGTATTGCTGAGTTAGATTAGGCTTTGAGATGTAATTAACTCTTGGGTTAATGGCCCTTTATGTGCTAATCTCTCTTGGGGCTCTATCCCTATCCATACCTATATATGGGGAATTGGAAAAGAGAGGGTCATAGCTTTTGATGAATGAAAATGGTATTTTTGAGACCTGCTCAAAACTCTCTTTGAAATCTTATGTTCTTTATCCATGACTTGCTAATGATGGTGAAATCAGGTCATTCCTTTAGTGATTAGTGGTGGTTTCCTTTAGCTAATCATGATGGAGTGTCAATTCTTGGTGGTGGATCATCCTTTATCCAAGAATATATCAAGTTTTCTTTGGTGATTAGGCTTTTGGTGTTTATCTTCTTTGAGTTACTATTATCTTCTTATTCCATTCAAGATTATTATCATCCATCTTTCAAGAATAACAATGAAGTTATTATGATTAAGCATGAATTACATACGCTCCACTTATCTCATGCTTATGTTCCTTTTTCACCACCTTCTATTTCACCCAAAGGCCAAAACCCTTGAGGAACCCATACCTTATGAAAAGACCTTTGATGCTCAAGTTAATGTAGGATATGAGGTTAACTCTTGTGTTTAAGTAATGAGACCAATAATGTTGTGGATAATCTGTCCTTAGGTACCTTACGAGGGTATGACCCCTCCCTTGATCCATACAATATATACCAAAAGAACTCTCCTAGAAAAATCTTGCAAACCACTTATTTTGGTCCTATTGATTTTTCTAAGGAATTTGATCTGTTGAAAAGAGTGCCACTAACATTTTGGATAAGTTTTTGCGGATTTACCCCAACAACGTTCGTTGTACCCTACCCCACGAACACCTAACTGTTTGAGACCCAAACAACATCCTTTGGCTTCCCCCGTTCCTCGCGTCCCGGTGCCCCAAGACCCACCTCAGCCGGAACCCCAAGACCTACCCCTACCTCATGACCTTTTTGCTACCCAAGTGAGCTTCAACTCGCTTGATGAGCGTCTTCGTGACCACAACCTAGTGCTATGGGAGACGTTTCGACCAGCTCCAATCGACCGTGACTGACATCCGCGAGAGGGTACAACTCTCCATCTCCCGTCAAGAAGCATCCAATGCTCACATGCCCAGGAAGATTAAAGCCATCTTCGAGTCTTTTTCCTCCTGGGCCAACCTACCACATTCCCCGAGTCCACCACCACTTGAAGACGATGAGTCGTGAGTGACCTACCCAACCTTAATCTTCCCCATCTACACTAATCTTTTGTATTGAGGAAAATTCTTAGTTCAAGCATGGGGGAGGGGAGGGGGGAAGGTTTGTATATACTTAATATATTTTATGTTTTATTTTCATTTTTATTTTTATTTTTTTTTCCTAGAGGGAGTGAGTGTCTTTCCCCCTAGGCAAGTTTGTCACTTAAGAGGCAATAATTGGTGAGATTAACTCCAAGCATAGCCTTTTTAGATCCTCTATACCCAAATGATTACCACTCCTTTCCCCTTAACCTAATCCTTATCACAACCCTAAAAAGACCTCTTGATTGTCACTTGTGCATTGCATACTAAAGTTGGAGAGCAAAATTCTTACGAGGCCTATGGTAAGTTGTTTTTTGTGGTCTGAGTGAGTGAACCCATTATGTTTACATAATTGAGAGTTGGAGTTTTCCACATTACCGTAATATGAGGTTTGTTCATCAACCGTCCTACGTTCATAAACAACCGCGCATATTTGCATTTATCTTAAGACTGTCAGTGGTTGTTGACCATCGAAGTGCTTATCTCTTTCAAAATTTTGAAAACATCCCTCTCTCTGTTTTACATTGGTTTTGTTCTTATCTAGAATGTACTCGGTTGTGCTTGGTGAATTGATAAGTTATGTTTGATTAGCCTGAGGAGGATTGTAACTGTAAATGTAAATCTAACCCTAATCCTTTAGTTTTGAATTGTATCCCAGAGTCTTTTGATTTTTATTTAATTTTGTAATATAATCATATCATTTTATATCGAATTTCGTAATTTCTTCACATGGTTTAGAGATTGGTAAATTTTGCAGATTCAATGAAAAATCTAGTAAAAGCCGAGTACGAGTAAAATGAACAAAGAAAAGAATTTGGGAGAGAAGCAACCCAAATTAGAACCGCCCAACCCAACAACATGTTGAAACCAGGCGCTGGTCGCACCCTCCTTGGCGCAAGCGTCGCTAGAGACAAAGAGTTCGCACTACGGAATTCAAGAGGCGCAACCAGCGACCAAAAAGTGCTCGCCGCGCCTAAACCAGCTTTGTCCAGCGCCATCAAGGAATGCAGCCTGGGCTTAGATTGAATCTTGACATGGAGAGGAGAGATGCAACCAACGCCTCCTCCCTGACGCGTTTCATATGAAAGGAGGTGTCGCAGCTGTTTTGGGGGATTCATTCATCTGCCATTTTAACACAAAATTTCGAGCAACTTTCAAAACCAACCATGAAGATGAGAAAAGGAGAATGGACTTGGGTGACACAAGGAGATTGGAATCGACACTTCGGATTGTGCTTCAGTTATCTATTTTTGTTATGTCTTCTAGTTTAGATTTCGTTATTGTTATGTTCGTTTTTATTAATTATGAATAGTTAGATTAGTTGTTTAGGGGATAAACTCGATATTAACTGATTGAAATTGTTGTGTTTAATTTAAGCATGAGGTATTAATTCAATTTGCTTAATCATTGTGTTTCATATGTCATAGTAATTGATTGATCACCTTTTACTTGGTTTAGATTCTTAATATGAGGTCGAAAGACTGTAATTTTGAATCGGATTAACAAAGCTTAAATAGGTAAAAAGAACGTTGTTAGAAATAATGTGTTCATACTTAGGGTCAATTTATAATTTACTTTATCTTTGATTTAATTAAATAGCCATGAGAATAGGTGTTTAGTATAATCATCGCAACTCACCCCGAGTTGAAAGATTGTTGTGATAGCCTTAGAATGATTATAGACCCCGAACACTATCAATATTACCCATTACTGAAATTAACTCCTGGTCAATTATTTAACTAGATTGCACTCTCCTAAACGCCTTTAATAATCTAATAAATCCCCAAAAGTTTATTGCTTGTTTAGTTTTAGTTTAGTAAATTGCAAAAACGAAACCCAACCTTTGGACGACCTAGCATCCTTTGTATTGAGTTAGTTTAGTGCATAGTTTGAGAAAATCCTCGAGAGAACGACGTTGATATACTATACAGTACCCCATGCACTTGCGGCGTATCAAGTTTTTGGCGCCATTGCCGGCGACTTGTTTCTTCTGCTGCCATTAGAAGAAAACACTCTAGTTGGCTAAGTTTTTATTGCTTTTCTATAAAAATTTTAAAAAAAATCAAAAACTAAAAATATGGCAATTCTTGATTTCCCTCAATTTGAACATGAATTATTTTGGCGTTAGTTTAAGTGATTATTTGCTAATCCTTGTTCAATATGGTGTTATGTTAGAGAAATTTGAATTTCTTGATATTGTTGTTGAAGGTATGAATATAAAAACCCGTAGCCTTTTTAAATATTTGAGTTTTTATGATTAATCTATTCATGAAGCTTGGGATTTACATGAATGGCTTGCACATGATACATATGATTAATTGTGCATCTGATTAATTTTTTCGTAATCCTTATGCATCGCATGCTAGTTTATATATCCAACCTCATAATCTAATTTCTTGCACTTTATGTACTTCTTCTGATCATGATGATTCTACTTGCCCTAGTAATGCTAGACTTGAATTTTTAATGAAGGCAATGTAACATAAACAAACTGAGACAAATGACTTGATGCGAGGGTATAACTTGTTGCATGACATTGACCATAGTTCTAATTCTTGCCATTCAAATGATGGAAGGTGATGATAGTGAGTCTGCCACCCCTTTAGAGGTGAGTCTATATGAAATACTTGACCCGCTTAAGGAATCTTTACCAATTATTAATCCATCTTATCCTAGTTTTCCTGAAGACACTATTGATGGTGTCTTTATTTTTTTCCCGATACTCCCTTACCCTTTTCTTAGTCGACGGGGTTTCAGGTGAGTGAGTCCTACGGGTTAGATGTTAGCAATGAAGATGATTTTCATCATGAGTCAATTAATATTATTTATGAGAAACCAAGCGAGGGGGTTGATAGTTAATTAAAATTTTCAAACAAGGACCTTGATGACATTGTACTCTTAGATTCTAGTGATTTATCTCATGCTTCTGTTCCTTTTTCATCACCTTCCGTTTCACCCAAAACGCTTGAGGAACCCATACCTAATGAAAAGACCTTTAATGTTCAAGTTAATGTAAGATATGAGGTCAACTCTTGTGTTTTAAGTGATGAGACCAACAATGTTATGGATAATCTGTCCTTAGGTACCTTACGAGGGCATGACCCCTCCCTTGATCTATATTATATACACCTAGAGGACTCTCCTAGAAAAATCTTGCGGACCACTTATTTTGGTTCTTTTGATTTTTCTATGGAATTTGATCTATTGAAGAGAGCGTTACTAACATTTTCTTTTATAAGTTTTCATGTGCTCTCTTATTTGCTAGCTTGCAGACCACATGATGAAGAGTTTGACAAGCTATTAAGGACCTTGACGGAATCCGGAGCAGAGACCCCAATCTTGAACTTTTGACAGAGTTTATTTTAATGTTTAGAGTTATAATTTTTCATTAGTTTAATTATTCTAAATTTAATTTTCAATTTTAATGTTTGTTTGTTTGCTTGCTTTTACGAAAAGAAAAAAGAAAAGAGGAAAAGAAAGAAAATAATTCAATTAAAATTAGCAGGAGAATGAAAGAAAAAGAAAGACTAAAGGCGTGGGTGGTGCCTGGAGAATGTAAGGGTATCCCAGATAAGAAGGCGCAACCAACACCTCATCAGACATAGGTCGTGCTTCACACAGAGACTCGACTCCAAAGGTAAGGGAGGAGACGTGCGTCTCTTGGACGCGGGTCGCGCCTCTCGATTTCTCCCTTTTATTCCCCGATTCCTTTTTTCTCGGCCATATTTCAAATCCCTAAATCAGACGACGTTGCCTTCTTCTTCTTCCTCCCAGCTCTACAGCCACGCCGTACTCGTCCTTCTTCAACCTTCTCCTTCTTCGATTCTTCCTCTTCCTTCTCCTTTCTTCTTCTTTTCTCCTTCTTTTCTCCCCAACCCTCACCATATTAACTCCTTTTCACTATAATGTTCCCAACTTCACTACTTTTCCCCCTCAAATTCTAGATCTACAACCTCTATTAAAACAATTTTTTCACCATCCTTGCTCTTTCAACTATTCAACAGCAACATGGTATGATTTGTGCAATTTATTCAATTTTATTGTTATTATCTTGTATTTGTGGTGTTTTATGCAAATTTCATAGTTTATACTTGATGTTTTGCTCTATTTCACTATAGTTCACACTCCTTGCTTGGTTACACTTGCATTGGAAATTTTTGATGCTAGTTAGTATATTTAGGTTGCTTAAATTGTTAAGTCTTATGTGCTTGTTGATTGTTATGTATAATCGGAGTATAGTTCTTGTTATTGGGGAGTAATGTGATGGAAGTTGGGTTGAATGTACTAAGTCTCTGTTTTGGGATTGCATAATTTTGTTATGCTCTGTTTTTGAAAATTAGAGTTGGATGTTTAGGGATGGAGATTCAGATACTTACACATTAGTTAGTAATGAGCAAGCATGGGGAAAGGTTAATTGTTGTAAGATTGTTGTATATTGTTGAAATTCGGTTAATCACTCATTCATTGTAATTGTTTAGATGGTTCACTCGAAGAATGTTATCTTCACTGGCGGTGCTTCTAGTGATGACGGTGCCAGCGAAAGTTGCTAGCGTAAGGCTAGCGCCGCGGAAAAAGACAAGCAAAAGGCTGCTCCATCTCGGGATACCTGCCAAAACAACCCATTCAGCTTCGAGAGGCCGGCTAGGAAAGGTATGACTCCCTCTCTAAATGTCGTATAACCGCAACCAAGTACTCATATGAACAATTTTTACGTTGTTGTAGGTTGTTGGATGATGTTTTGTGGTTGTTGCCGGGGTCATATGTTGTCAGTGACTTGTATTAACTTGGATGGGTTAATTTCTTTCCAATTATTAGGGGAGCCCCGCTCCATGACCATCTCTGAGTTTGCCTGGGTGTTTGGTATTCCCAAGAAGACCCGCCGCACCAAAGTTGTCATCCCACATAATTGAGATGGATGTGGATTTTTCATGGCATCTCGACGTATCCTGACTGGGACCCAAGCAACACCCCATCCACCAACATTCGTAACCGACCATTAGGTACACGCACTGTCCTGTCTTGTGGAATTTTTGGGAGGGCAGGTAGTGCAAACACAACGACCAAGCCGACATGCTCATGCTGTATGCCATGTTAAAAGGCAATGATACGGTCGACCCTGCTGCCCTTTTCGCCTCCATATCTCTCGCGTCCCCAACTCTAACGCGGGGATTGCGAGAAGAGGTCTCATTACCCATTTGGCCCGCCATTTTGGCTTCCGACCCAACCCTAACTCCCCCGCTAAAGTCTCGGGTAACATCTGGCTTGATGGGGACCAATGCCGAGCTTATGCCGAGCTTATGCCGAGCTTATCATTGGGATAAGTGTTTGTGGATTTAACCCAACAATGTTGCATGTACCCTACCCCACTGATGGAGACCATCCAGCATCAGTCACAGTAGCAGAAGCAAACCAAGGAGGATTAAACCAGGAGATGGAGGATGATTCAGGAGCAGCAGCAGCACAAGCAACTTCTACATCCTCTTCATCACCAGAGAAAGCTTCACCAGCACTTTCAGAAGAAGATCACGGCGGCCGGCCTTTTGGCATGCAAAACTCAAGGCAGTGCGAGCAATTCAACGAAACAACGGGCTTCCAACATCAAGCCATGGACCAAGGATACTACTGAGCTGACCCACCAACAACATCCATCCAGGCTTGCTACACCATAGTATAGCAAGTCCTGGCCAGCACAGCAAGTCATTCCACCAACATTGGCCAATCAGGTCAATTCCAGTTCCTAGCAGCATCAGTCCAAGCAGCCATCTTTCTCATTGAATTGAGTGAGATTCATCAAAGATTCCCTAGGAGATTTTTGTTCCTTAACGTGCATTTTCCAAGATCAAGTCAATCCCTAGCATGTTCGAGTAAGGAGTCATTAAGTTTCAAGCACTAGAACAAGCAATCCTACAATGGTTGTTTGTTATCAGTTTTTGTAGAACCCCAGTTCTAGCGCTAAGTTATTTTGTTTCAGCTTCAATGAGGGTTATTTAGGTCTTTCCCTACCTTCTTTAAGTTGTTGATATTACATCCAGCTTAGGAAAGGCACGAGAAAGTTACTATGGTAACTTAGTTTTACCCTCCCAGCTAGGAAAGGTTCTAATTGGCTGAAATTACCAACCTCTGGGATTTTGGTCCAATCAGAAGCCAACTTTGTTTTTCCTTTTGTTTTCAATTGTATCCAGGTAAGATAGTTAGATTAAGATGTAATGTAATGTTTGTATTTGATTTCAGCAAGCTTAGCTTAGTAAGGGAGATTAGTAGGTTTCTTATAATTAAGAGCCTCTAATCAAACTATTTTAGGATTAGCTATATATAGGCATGTATCCAGTAGCTTGCAAACAAATCAGTGATATTTTCCATAGCATTTTAAGTGCCTTAGTTGAGCCTCTCGTTTGTGAGTGACAGTAAACTCTCATTTGGTTGAATCTACTTCAGTATCTAGGATTGGCATTCGTAGTGGTGTGTGTAGAGCTGAATTACTTCTGTGGTGGTGTCCCTGTATCCACTGAGGTAATCAAGTCTTTGCCCTTGTGTTTCATTCTATGGTGTGTCTGTATTAGAGTGAACACAAGTCTATCCTTTTCATTCCTTATCGGTTTGTCATCTATTCCAACTAATTGTTTCCAATTAGCTTTGTTATAAGTCATCAGCATTGTGTGTGTGATTCTGTGTGGTGTATTGTGAGGTCAATGCTTTGATCTTGTGACCTTGCATACCTCATCTTGGTATTAGAGCAGTGTTCTATCTTGGAGGGGAGTTGTTTGTGTTGTTGAGATGGCCAAAACTAGTAAGACATAGGTAGTAGAACAGGCTTTGTGAGACAAAGAAGAAATGGAGCAGAAAATGAAGTTCCTGAATGATCAGTTGCAGTATTATATGTAGTTGCATAGAACTGAGCTTAATAGGGATACTGATGAAGAGTATGCAGAAGGAGAAGGTGAAAATCCTTTTAGTAGAATAGGAAGAGGAGGTTGAGGTCCTAGGCCTATCCACAGAAGGAGGAGATATATTAGAAGATCACCTAGGCTTAGTGAACCAGAGGATAATAGTGAAAGTGAAAGGGAGGACAGAAGGGAAAACAGAAGACTAGAGGAGTTAGATTTCAAGATAGATAAACCTGAATATGCAGGAGATCTAGATCCTAATGTTTTTCTTGATTGGTTACAAACTGTGGACAGGGTATTTGATTTAAAAGAAGTATCAGAGGAGAATAAGGTGAAGTTAGTTGCCTTAAAATTGAAAAAAGTATGCTTCTACATAGTGGACTAATCTGCAAAGAAGGAGAATGAAGATAGATGAAGAAAGAGTGAGTACTTGGGTTGAAATGAGGCAGAAGCTGAAGGAAAAGTTCCTTCCTGATAATTATATGAAGGAAAATTACTCGAAGTTGCAACATTTGGTTCAAGGAAATAAATCTGTAGAGGAGTATACCAAAGAGTTTGAGCACCTTGTTTGGAAGTGTAATGTGCAGGAGAATGAGGTGCAAACTTATGTCGGGTATCTTGCAGGTCTAAATGACGGTATCAAGAATGTTGTTGAGTTGCAGGTTTATGATTAACTTGATGAGCTAAACGCTTTGGCTCATAAAGTGGAGTAGCAGAAGAAAGCTAGAGTAAAGGAGTACAGCAACAAGTATCCAACTAAGCCTTTTGCCCAAACCAAGCCTAATCCCTACAACAAGTCCTACATTCCCCCACAAAGAGCCTATCCACCCTCACCCCCACCTCAACCCAGATATCCAACCCCAAGACCACCTTAAAACCAGCCACAAAATACCCCACAAAGAACCCCAGCCTCTACCAGCAGGGCTTTTCCAGAAAGGAGATGCTTCAGGTGTCAAGGACATGGACACATAGCATCTGAATGTCAAAATAGGAGAGCAGTCACCTTGGCTGAGTTTCAGGCAACACTTTTGCTTGATCCTGAGCCATTTGATGGAGAAGATCAGTATGAAGAGTCGCAAGGAGAGCCTGTATTTGATGAGGAGTAGGTTGAAGCAGGACCTGATGAAGGAGAAATGCTTGTGATTAGGAGAATCTTGAGCAGTGCAGCAGTGGATGAAGCAGCAGAGCAAAGGGAGAATATTTTCCACACCAGGTGCACAGTTGGTGGGAAAATTTGTTCTTTGATCATTGATGGAGGTAGTTGTACTAATGCAGCCTCTGAAACCATGGTGAAGAAGCTCAATCTAGCTACCTGCACCCATCCAGCACCCTACACCATACAATGGTTGAACCAAAGTAAAGGTATCGAGATTTCTTCTAGATGCCTTGTGAATTTTTCAATTGGCTCAGCTTATAGAGATGAAGTTTGGTGTGATGTGATTCCTATGGATGCCTGTCACCTGTTATTAGGGAGACCTTGGATGTATGATAGGTCTATTAACCATAATGGGAGAGCAAACACATATTCCCTTTGTCTGAACAACAAGAAAATTACCCTTACTCCTCTTAGACCATCCCATCTCACAAAAAGAACCAAAAACCTTATTGTTGAGCCAGCTCTTGATGTAATCTTGCCAGCTGATCAACATGAGTTCAGTGAACAAAGTGATTTCATTTTGCTTGACATAGAGGAAGATTTACCTCCACAAAATGACCACCCCCTATTTCAGCCTATCCTAAACCAGTACCTACATGTCTTTCCAGAAGAAATGCCCCCAAGTCTACCCCCTAAGAGAGACATACAGCACAAAATAGATCTTGTTCCAGGATCTGTTTTGCCCAACAAACCTGCTTATAGAATGACCCCAGCTGAAACCAATGAGATACAAAGACAGGTTGATGAGCTACTGGAGAAGGGTATGATAAGGGAGAGTTTGAGCTCCTGTGCAGTGCCTACTTTATTGGTGCCTAAGAAGGATGGCAGTCAAAGGATGTATATTGACTGTAGGGCTATTAACAAGATTACTATTAAGTATAGGTACCCAATTCCCAGGCTTGAAGACATGCTTGATGAACTACATGGTTCAATGGTGTATTCTAAGATTGATTTGAGGACTGGTTACTACCAGATCAGGATTTGTGAAGGAGATGAATGAAAACAACTTTCAAGACAAAAGGAGGGTTATTTGAGTGGTTAGTCATGCCTTTTGGCTTGACAAATGCACTATCCACATTCATGAAACTGATGAACCAGGTTTTAAAGCCATTGATTGGTAAGTGTGTTGTTGTCTATTTTGATGACATACTTATTTACAGTCAATTTGAGATGGAGCATGTTGACCACCTAAAGAGTGTGATGGACATATTGAGCAGGTATATGGGAATTTTAAGAAGTGTCAGTTCTTTACAAGCCAAGTCATTGTAGCAGCGAAATTCAGGTGGATGAGGAAAAGGTCAAGGCAATCAGGGAATGGCCTATTCCTAGTTTTATTCAGCAAATTAGAAGTTTTCATGGGTTAGCTTCTTTTTATAGGAGATTTGTGAGGAATTTCAGTACCATCCTAACATCTATGACAGAGCTAGTGAAGGGAAAGAGTTTCTCTTGGACATCAGCTGCACAAAGAGCATTTGAAGAGATCAAGAGGCAGCTTACATCAGCACCAGTCCTGGCTTTGCCAAGCTTTTCTAAAGTTTTTGAAGTGGAGTGTGATGCTTTAGGTGTTGGCATAGGAGCAGTTCTGACTCAGAAAGGCAAGCATGTTGCCTATTTCAGTGAAAAACTAAATGATGCCAAGAGGAAGTACAACACCTATGATAAAGAGTTATATGCCATCATTAGAGCTCTTCAGCACTGGAGACACTATCCAATTGGTGCAGATTTCATATTACATAGTGATCATGAGGCCTTGAAGTTCATTCAACGGCAGCATAAGCTCAATACCAGGCATGCTGTTTGGGTAGAGTTTATGCAGCAGTTTCACTTCATGATCCATCACAAGTCAGGGAAGCTAAACAAGGGAGCTGATGCTTTGTCAAGGAGATACTTGTTATTGCAGGTTCTAGATGCAAGTGTACTTCACTTTGAGCAATTGAAAGCCTTGTACGAGGAGGATGAAGATTTTGGTGTGATATTTCAAAAGTGTCAGGGACACCCTCAAAGTCTGTATCATATAGACCAAGGGTTTCTTTTCAAGGGAGCAAGACTATGCATACCAAAGAGTAGTTTCAGGGAACTATTACTTGCAGAAGTCCATGGAGGATGCTTAGCAGGCCACTTTGGCATTGAGAAAACCCTTTTCATGCTCAGAGAACACTACTGTTGGCCTAAAATGAGAAAAGATGTGGAGCATTGGGTGAAAAGGTACACTATCTGTCAGATAGCTGTAGACACCGGATTTTGTACCGGTATTAGTTTTAGTTATTTGTAAAAATAAGCTAGCCGAGTAATTTAGTGGCATGCAAACCCATTTCTTTTCTAACCTGAAAGCGAGCAAAACTGGCCAATAGAAACAGCCCAAACCCGTCTGGGTTAGGCCCAGGTTATTCTCGCCTCCAGCCCAAACCCGTCTGATGTTCATCCAGTTTTCATTCCATCCTTCAGGCCAAACCCGTCTGGGTTTAATGATTCCGCGGCTATATACTATAACCCTAAACGTACCCCTAATCTCCTCATTCCACTATAAATTAAACCCTAATCTCTCTCATTTGACACACAACATTATGCTAGAGTATTGACGCTAGCATATTCTCTCTACCTCTTCTCTCCCTTTGCATGCTACTTCACGAAAGGTTAGAATAATTATCATTGATGTAAACCATGTAATGTAACCTAGCGAATTCATGTGATTCCTGTGTTTTCAATTCAATATTTTGCATGACATTAATGTTAAACTCGTGAAATTTATATCAAATTCCTCCCTTTTCAATTTATTTGCTTTGATTTAATCCTAGTAGAGTCTATTCGTTTGAATAGGCGGATTTGATAATTTTAATTGTCAAATTCGTAACCTTGCCCCCGAATCCGTCTTTTGGTTCGTAGACCGGAGTTTTTTTATCAAAATGGTTTGTTGTTTTTCTCCTAAAAATTCAACTGGCGACTCTTCATTTGTACTTCAATGTTTTTCTCCTAAAAATCCAACCGACGGGGTTGCTTACTAAAAACCATACGGGTTTTTGTCCCTGAAAACCCAGACGGGTTTCAGTCCCTGAAAACCCAGGCGGGTTTTCCCTGAAAACCCAAACGGGTTTTTGTCCCTGAAAACTTTTAGTCTCTGAAAACCCAGACGGGTTTTTGTCCCTGAAAACCCAGACGGGTTTTCGTCCCTGACATCCGACGGGTTCTGTCTGTAAACCCAGACGGGTTTGGTTCATATAACCTAGAGGGGTTGACCATTTTATCGAGTCTAAAATCATTCTTAAAAGTTAAACCTTATTTAAGGTTAAGCAATCCTAGTCGGCTCCCAATCACTTTTAAGTAGCGTCGCGAAAAAGGTTGTCAATTTTTCGGGGTCTACAATAGCAAAGAGCCATAGCCTACCTCAAGGGCTATACACACCATTGCTAGTTCCTACAAGCCCATGGGAGGATGTTAGCTTGGATTTTATTATTCGTCTACCAAGGACACATAGAGGAAAGGATTCAGTGATGGTGGTAGTAGACAGATTCAGTAAAATGGCCCATTTTATTCCATGCCACACCACCAATGATGCTGTAAAAGTGGCAGAACTATACTTTCAAGAAGTTGTGAGGCTTCATGGTGTACCTAAGAGTATGGTTTCAGGTAGGGATGCTAAATTTTTGAGCCATTTTTGGGTGACCCTATGGAAGAAGCTAGAAACAAAGCTCAAATACAGCACAACATGCCACCCATGGACTTATGGTCAAATAGAAGTGACCTACAGGACACTTGGAACTCTATTGAGATCACTGATAAACACAAACAAAACAGGATGGGACACTCTTTTGCCCCATGCTAAATTTGCATTCAATAGAGCACCTTCAAAGGCAACTAGCCTTTCCCCATTTCAGGTTGTATATGGGAGAAATCCTATCACTCCTTTGGATTTATCTCCACCAACATATTCTATAAATTTCAATTATGAAGCAGGTACACATGCAGAGAAGATCAAGAAGCTTCATCAGCATGTTAGAGAGAAAATCATCACGTATTCTGAGTATGCAGCTACTTCAGCAAACAAGCACAGGAGAAAATTGGTTTTTCAGCCAGGAGATCTTGTGTGAATACATCTAAGGAAGGACAGGTTCCCAGCAAAGAGGAAAGGAAAGTTAGTGCCAAGAGCAGATGGCCCATTTGAAGTCTTGGAGCAGATGGCCCATTTGAAGTCTTGGAGAAAATAGGAGACAATGCATACAGGTTGGATCTTTCAAATGATTATGGAGGGAGTGCCACCTTCAACATTGCAGACTTAAGGCCCTAGTTTCCAGAGCATGAAGACCTTTCAAGTTTGAGGACAAACTTTCCTCAACTTGGGGGGGATGATGGAGACCATCCAGCATCAGTCACAGCAGCAGAAGTAGACCAAGGAGGATTAGACCAGGAGATGGAGGATGATTCAGCAGCATGAGCAACTTATACATCATCTTCATCACCAAAGGAAGCTTCACCAGCACTTTCAGCAACAGCATCACCAGCAGCCAGCCTTGTTGTGCAAAACTCAACAGCTGTAGGAGCAATTCCAACAGAAACAACAGGCTCCCAACATCAGCAGCAGACCAAGGAGACTACAATAGCCACCAGCCCACCAACAGCATCCATCCAGGCTTGCTACACCATAGTAAAGAAAGTCCTGGCCAGCACAACCATTCATTCCACCAGCATTGGCCGTTCAGGTCAATTCCAATTCCTAACAGCATCAGTCCAAGCAGTCATCTTTCTCAACTCTATATCTTTGAATTAAGTGAGATTTAGCAAAGGTTCCCTAGGACATTTTTGTTCCTTGACGTGCATTTTCCAAGATCAAGTCAAGCCCTAGCATGTTCGAGCAAGGTGTCATTAAGTTTCAAGCACCAGAACAAGCAATCCTACAATGGTTGTTTATTATCAGTTTTTGCAAAACCCTAGTTCTGGGGCTAAGTTATTTTGTTTCAGCTTCAATGAGGGTTATTTAGGTCTTTCCCTACCTTCTTTAAGCTGTTGAGATTACATCCATCTTAGAAAAGGCCCGGGAAAGTTACTATGCTAACTTAGTTTTACCCTCCTAGCTAGGAAATGTTCTGATTGGCTAAACTTGCTAACCTTTGGGGTTTTGGTCCAATTAGAAGCCAACTTTGTTTTTCCTTTTGTTTTCAATTGTATCCAGGTAAGTTAGTTAGATTAAGATGTAATGTAATGTTTGTATTTGATTTCAGCATGCTTAGCTTAGTAAGGGAGATTAGCAGGTTTCTTATAATTAAGAGCCTCTAATCAAACTATTTTAGGATTAGCTATATATAGGCATGTATCCAGTAGCTTGCAAACAAATTAGTGATATTTTCCATAGCATTTTAAGTGCCTTAGTTGAGCCTCTCATTTGTGAGTGACAGTAAACTCTCATTTGGTTGAATCTACTTCAGTATCTAGGATTAGCATTCGTAGTGGTGTGTGTAGAGCTGGATTACTTCTGTGGTGGTGTCCCTGTATCCACTGAGGTAATCAAGTCTTTGCCCTTGTGTTTCATTCTATGGTGTGTCTATATTAGAGTGAACACAAGTCTATCCTTTTCATTCCTTGTCGGTTTGTCATCTATTCCAGCTAATTGTTTCCAATTAGCTTTGTTATAAGTCATCAGCATTGTGTGTGTGATTTGTGTGGTGTATTGTGAGGCCAATGCTCTGATCTTGTGCAATAAAGTTTGACACGGGGTTGTAAAGTGGAAAACCCCAAATTGGAAAAAAAATCACGATCAATGCAGAATATCAGAGGAATACAACATTGTTTATCACAAATACCCAAATCCCCATAATCTCTCTCGATATCTATGGAGTTACAACCTAATAGCTCAACACCTACAGTTGATTCGCCTTACAAAACTCTCTCAGAGATACAAAGATTACAGATCAATCTCATGTGGTACACATGAATCACACTTGATTGTTTCATGGGCCTTTATGTGTTTGTCTATGTGTGGGAAGAAATAAAACCTTAACATGAAGGCCCTATATTCGAGGCTAATACAATAATTATAGTTAATAGAAACTTCCTTTTTCGTCAAGCACTTGAATAAAACGACAACTAGAAGGTGAGATCAAACCAATTAGAGGAACATATCAATGCATAATAAGGAAACTAAGAAGAAAATGCAATTTCCGCATGCCACGGCTAGTGTCAACCTTACGCGGCCTGTCTCAGGAACGATACGCTCCATGTCGAACATTTGCTTTGTTTTTTTTACTTGTTGCCCTCATTCATGCTTCAAACCAATTAACCCATACTCACAATTTAAACTCCACACA
This sequence comes from Portulaca oleracea, assembly GCA_029582165.1. Taxonomy (NCBI): domain Eukaryota; kingdom Viridiplantae; phylum Streptophyta; class Magnoliopsida; order Caryophyllales; family Portulacaceae; genus Portulaca; species Portulaca oleracea. The sequence goes on from CM055868.1 coordinate 37,962,036, forward strand.
TTAACTTAACAGTCTGTTTGTATTGGGGGATAAAGGAGGGGATGGGAAGGGAAGGGAGGGGAATTGTCTAATTTTTCATGTTTGGGAAAACAATTAGAGGGTGAGGGTGAGGGTGAGGGGAGGGGAAGGGAGGGGAACACTTAACCCCCATTCCCCTCCGTTCCCCTCCATTTTCTTAACCCTCAAAATGAAGGGGAATAAGGGGGAAGGGAAGAATTTTAACACTTTCCCTCCCTTCCCCTTATTAATAAATCCAAACAAGGTTAACCCTAATCACCTCCCTTCCCTTCCCCTCCCCTCATTTCCCCTCCCTTCCCCCTCCTAAATCGAATCCAAACACACTGTGACACTCTTTACTTTTCCACTATGGAATATTTTAGTCTTGGGAGAATCCAAGCACCTAACATGTAATGCAGTAAATGTAATATTCCAATTATGATAATATAATATAGGGGAATTGGATTCTAATAATACGAATTTTTGGCCATATAAGACTTAATAATACGAACTTTCGATTAGGTTCTGAATAATATGAACTTTGACCCCCTGTTGCTCTAGTAACATGACACCGAGCTAGGGTTATGTTGACTCGTCGGAAAGTCTAGTTGGCGGTTGCGGCATGTGCCTTTGCTGTTTGACATTGCCAGGTCAGCCTTTGACATTGCTCTCTCTCTCTCTCTCTCCGTTGCAATTTTCCAGCTAGCCCTTTTCTTCCTCCATCTTTCTCTTTCCTCCCTCTTTCTCTCCTCTCTCTGTAACAATGGAGGATGAAGACGAAGAAGATTGGGAGAGTTTCTACACTGCAACTGCAAATCCAAACCACCATCCTCCCTTCTCCTCCTCCTTCTCCGATACCTTCTCTCTGCCTCCAGCCACCGCCCCCGGCCGTCACCACAACCACCGCTCCCCCGACGTCTCAATTTTCCCTCCGATCAACCACGAGGGCCTCCACCCAATTCCGCCCTCTCCTCCGCCGCCCCGGGCCCCACTTTCTCTCTTTAGGTCCGACTCCGATTCCGATTCCGATTTTCAGCTGTCTTCTCAACCCAGAAAGATTCAGCTTCAATCACATGTTTGTACTCACACAATGCATCGATTAAATCACAAAACGAAGTATCATCCTTCAAATTAAACTTACCCAGAATGTCAATCATGGAGTTGTACGTCTCGGTGTTGTGTTTGAACCCGGAATCGGATTCGACCCAGGTGAAAAACTCGAGTGCCCTCTTGTAGTCGTTGCTGTAGGATGTTAGGGTTTCGCATACTGTGAAGAAATCTAGAGATTTTGGATTTGAATTTGGATTTGAAGTAGATTTGGGGTTGAAAAAGGGAGTGTTGGTGGTGGGTTTTGTGGGATTTGCAGCAAATTGATGGAAATGGTGGGATTTGAGGGAGATTTTGGGAGGGATTGGATGATGGAAGGAGAATTTTGAAGGGTTTGATCGATGGGAGAGAAGAGTGGAAAGAATTTTCAGTATTTCAACAAGTGAGAGACAAATATTATGGGTTTGATTCTGATGGAGGAAAGAGAGGGGGAGGATTGAAGAAGATGAAGAAATAAAAAAGATTCTGGGTTTGATTCATTGTGCTGGTATTTCTGGGTTTGGGCATGGGGAGAGAAGGAGGAAAAGCCAGGCCATGGCCATGGCTGTCTGGTGGATCGAAGAAGAGGAGGGGAAGAGAGAGAGAGAGAGAGGAGAGAGAGAGAGTTGGTGCTGGCGTGGCTTTTTTTTTAAGACAAATGCTGACCTGGCAATGTCAGACAGCAAAGGCACATGCCACAACCGCCAACTAGACTTTCTGACGAGTCAACATAACCCTAACTCGGTGTCATGTTACTGGAAACAACAGGGGATCAAAGTTCATATTATTCAGAACCTAATCGAAAGTTCGTATTATTAAGTCTTATATGGTCAAAAGTTCGTATTATTATAATCCAATTTCCCTATAATATATTTATTAGGTCAAAATTTAGTGTCTAGCATGCTAGGGTTATGGATTAGTGTTTGGTTATTTAAGATAAATTTTAAAGTTATAAGTTAGAAGCAAATGATGATTAGAAGTACTATTAAGAAAACTCACAAAAATATCGTGATATAGTGTTAAACTATTAATTTCCACAATTTTGAATATATAAAGTGTTACGAGTAAGTAAATGTTATCCGAAAAAAAGGGTTTATGAAGACAAAAAGAAGATGAAACAGTGAGGAAGCACAACAAGTTGAGCTCCTAGTAATACATAATAAATTCTCTATACAACCATGTTCTATCCCTACATATCTATGTCACATCTAATCAAATCTGAGATGATATCCCATCAAAACGTAGAAAATAGAAAAGACTTAAATTTGAACAAAATACCAAATGCCAAGCATGTTTAGTTTGTATATCTATAAACATAAATCTCAGAATCCATGATGCGATGTTGGTTGACAATGAATTTTTCAAGGGAATTGGAAACCACCACCACCGCCTCCTGCGGTGCCTCCAGATTGGAGTTGAGGGTTAAGTGCAATGTAGATTAAAGAGATGGTGATGGCAATTAAGCCAGCCCAAACAAACACAATAGTTGGTGTCTTTCTTCGTCTTCCCATCAACCCTTTGGCAAAGGGATACAAATGAGCCAACACCCAAAAGCTAAAGAATGCTCCTCCTATAAACGCATTCCATGCTGGCACTGCGCTTGTCACTGTTTTAGCAAATGCGTAAAATATGGCTATGATGTTTACCATGGCTATCACTATTGGGGGAAGCATAAGTGAAGTCCATTTAACTAGGTATAGCTCTGCGAATTCATCCTCATCGTCTGCTGCTGACTTTGAGGTCAATGTGAAGGAGATCTCAATACCTGTGCATCTTTACATGTTAGCTTGTTGGAAATAAAAAAAGATGACATTAGCTGCTATGTTAGATAATATACCTGCAATAACCTTGAGGAGACCTTGCACAACAGCTGCAAGGTGTGAGCTAGTTCCAGAAATGAGCCAAAATTGCTCATTTCTCCACCACTCTTCCAACTCAATCCCTGACCACTTAACCTCCAATATTGCAATCCCGATCAAGCAGAGTGTCATGATTAAGAGGTATATTAGGAAAGTGATGCTGAGGCTGGACACAATAAATTGGCCTGAGAATAGGGAGAGAGCAGGAAGGAAGCAGTACATTATGAGGAAAAGAGAGGTGAATGGGTAAATGCCCACATTCACATATGCCAGCCTTTGTAGAACGTTGAGCTTTCGAGATCCTAAGAAGGCGTTGTTCCGAGAGAAGAAGATCTCAACTGAGCCTGTAGCCCACCTCAACACCTGGTGGAGTCGATCTGTTAGATTGATTGGGGCAGACCCACGAAAGGCATCCCGCTTTGTCACACAGTACACAGACCGCCACCCACGGTTGTGCATCCTATATCCTGTCACCACATCTTCTGTCACTGAACCGTAGATCCACCCCACCCTATCTCCCCACTCTGTTTTATCCTCGTACCTGCATGCAATATCATACATATTTATGACTCTATTGACTCAACAAAGTGACCAATAATGAATGAATGAAAGGGCTAATAAATTACCAGCAGGAAATAACAGAGACAGCCTCAGCAACAGTGGTGGAATCAAGGGGATCACGGGGGGTTCTTAAGATGCCAGGAGGACGACCATACTTGACCATGGAATGATCAGCCAAGGGTCGGCCTTGGTACTCAGCGATAGGAATAGACTCTGCCAGCTTTGTTGAGTTCCCAAATCTCTTAGGCAAAAGATTCACATCAAGATCAGGATCAAAATCTGTTGGGTTCAATGCTTGAGTCTCTGAATCCTTATTTGCTGCATTGGCTTTTATTTTGTCAGGGTTTGGTGGTTCAAACCCATATAGTGCAAACCTCCTGAACATAGTTCCCGTACCCACGTACACCGGACCCTGCATTTCAGTTCTTCCAATTATGCTATGCCCACATCATTCGCTATTGTCATGTTAGTTAGGTTTATACTCTAGTATGTTAAATGAATAGAAGAGGGTAGTTTCAAGAAAAATGATCGAACCTGAAGACCATCGAGAGCACGCATATTTCCGTCGAAAAAGACAGTATTACGATTGGCATAGCGATCAGAAGGATCAATACCCTCAAATCTTTGAGGGAACTGGATGTAACAGATATCTTCACCACCTCGATCGAGCATGAAGCACATACCCTCTCGAATGGCTTTGCAGTTGTAGAAGTAGTGATCACAGTCAAGGTTAAGTATGAAAGGGCCATTTGATAGAACTGCCGAAGCTCTAACCAAGGCATTCATTGCTCCTGCCTTCTTGTTATGGTCATATCCCGGCCTCTTCTCACGTGACATGTACACAAACATTGGGAGACGCACGTCTACGTCTGAGAAATCTAACAGTTTCTCATCAGGCTCTCCCAATATTGCATCTGGCCCTGGTGGCTTCAGCATTACCTACATCAACCTTTTCTAATTAATTTGTTTACTCACCCCAACAAATCCAGCAATTTGATCATCCCATTCTTGTTCATTTCGGTCAATAAATTGAGGTCCTTGGAATCGTGATATGTCTGTACAGTCCACACAAGCTAGTACATAGAAGGCCAAAATAAACAAATGAAAGAATTGCTTGGTTTTGTATTGAGATGTCCAACCAACGTCAGCCTGAAGATATCCAGAAAAATTAATTGTACTTCTTTTTTTATCTTTTAAAATATAATGGTTACAAATTTAATACCATAGTATATTTCGAATAATGTAAAATATTTCGTTAAATGTCTTTTCCATGGAGCAACAGCTAGAAAGGCACTGATAATTTTAGATCAATTAGAATCAGTCTCTCGAAATTACATAATTTAGGGGTCTATGATTATTACATCTGACCCTTCATACCCTGTCTAGGCGGGATTTTGGAGTATTGATTTGGTTTGGTTTGGTTAGTATATTACGAATAAATTTAAATAAATTCTATTCAAAGGAAATTGAACATTGGAAACGACAACATCATGAATTAAAATGGTTATTAATCATCTTGAATTTCAATTACACCACTTTAAACAATATATATAAATACAATTAAATCATTAGAACTATATGTTTTATGATTTTAAGGGGTATTACCACTCATAAAATGTAGAAATATCCATTAAATGTAGATTTTATATTATGATTGATATAATTTAACTATCATTTATATTTGTGGACATAACCAACAATTGTTATACTCTTGTAATTACTAGAGAAAATGTTATTTAAAATTGACAAGCAATTCAAGGTGCATGGTTATTAAGTATCTTAATTGAAGACATATATCCTTGTCAATTGAATATAATTAATATGATCAATGGAAAAAGATATAATAGAATTTTATTATTATATTACCATATATATTAAATTATAGTTTAATCTACAATATTTTCAAGGAAGTAAAAGCATCTAAAATGTATCATGTTAGGATTACCAAATTTACCAATATCGCAAATGCATGCTAAAGTTTGTGTTAACTGATTGTGATTGGCACCTGGAGTAGAAACAAAAATAGGAAAAATGAATGTATGGGGTATTATTACCTGAAGAATTCCAGCATGATCACCTTTAGCGTGATCACTAGCAGAAATAGCCCAAGTGCCAGGCCAATGGGTGCCATCTGCCATCCAAGTAGCCTTCTGTACCCGAATGGGTTCGGATTTATCCGCCCCATTATCCCTCATCTGTTTGATCATCTTCATTTCCTCCCTAGCATTAAATGCATCGGATCGCCTCCGAATGGAATCTGGTAACCCATTTATCCTGACCTTAAACTCGTCGTACTCCCTCTTAACCTTCCTCCTGTCTTTCACAAAATCTGGTCGTAACTTATTCTTAGTCGGGTCACCCTTCAATGCGAAATATGATTCTGGGTTTCTGGGCTCAATATCATGCTTCTTACAAAATGGGACCCAGAGCTCCGCAAAACTGGCAGCCTCAGCCATGGCTTCGAAAGTGAGCAAGGCCCCACCGTCGTCTGAGACGTAGCATGTGACCTTCTCGACAGGGTAATCGACGGACAGGATTGAGAGTATGGTGTTAGCAGTGACGAGGGGGGGTTCTTTTTCAGGGTCAGCTGTGGACACGAAAAGATCGATTCCAGGAAGGTCGGAGCGGCCAGTTGGGTTGGAAGGGGATGGCATGTCGAATTTCTCTCTGAGGGCATCAAGGTCAGTCGATCTGTTTACAGGGAAAAACTTGGGAGCTATGTCGAGAAGCCATGAGAAGGCGAACCAGATTTCGCAAATGATGGACATTAACCATAGCCAAACCGCATTCTCGTTGGGATGCCTCACACGCCAAATTAAGAACAGGATTAGGAAGAACAGTCGAATAAATATTAGCAATCTGATCATGATGAAAATTCAAAAAGAACAGGATTAATGAGTTTGAAACATACGTATTACATGAATAACATGATGAAAATTCAAGAATTAATTAACCTGTAGGGACTAATGATGCCACTAGGAATAGGCAAGACCCTGCTGAGGGGCTTAAAAGCCTTTTCATTGCCGTCAAGCATGGGGCCGCCCTTGCTGTTAGGATCACCGTCCATGTCTTCCTGGGGCCAATACGCAGTGCCGTGACCGTAGGTGCCTTGAGTCTCAAAAAGCCACTTGTTATGGTCGAAGTCTGGATTTTTGTTGCGGTTGACCATGCGCCGATCACCGGCAGCCGCCTTGTCAGGTGCGGGAAGAGGGAGAGCCCCAGCAGTGAAGTCCGGTAGATCGTCGTCGTAGTCACCCAACCTGTACGGCTCCTTGCACCCTGGGCATAGTCCTGTATCCTTTTGGGCATCCGCAAAGCAGTCCTCGCATATCTTGAATCTGCATTTTTTACATATTTTTTCTTTATTACTTTATTTATTTATTCTTTTACATACTTGGCCTACTGCTATTACCTATTAGTATTCTGTATTCCACAATTATTTGCTATTGTTTTTTTTCTTAATTGTTATTGCATTCTTAATTGATACAGCATATTTGGGATATAACTTGATCCGAAATACCTGTAGTAAAATCTCTCTAACTTTGAATGTTAGAATTAGCCATGTGGTAGACTTGGTCAACAAAATTTGTTAATTTAATTAAATATCTTAAGCTATTTTTAGTGCAAAATGTTTTTATTTTAAGGTTTTTTTTAGCATAAAATAATAATCAACCTAAACATATTTGAAATTCAAAATATAAAATTATAATAACTCACTGGTTAACTTATTAAGAAAATTAAAATTTTCGTAATTATGACCCACAGGTGTGTAATATCTATAGTGTAATCAAATTTTAGTGGAAGGACAATGATATGTAAAAATATTATGCAGCTCTAGAGACCAGAAGCATAAGATGCAATTTTTTTTTTCAAAAAAAAGAAAACTCAAAATTTAAAATTTTCAACGAGTGCCTAAATTATCCGTGCATGCTGACTTGTAAGTCACCTTCTTTAACCATTTAGGATGTTCTACTATGGGAGAATGCACCCGTTGTTTCTTTAAAGCAAAATGTAGAATCCTACAAAGTATCACAATTTTTTTTTTAATATTTGTTATTATGTAATTTGGAAACTTTATTATTCGGGTTCTTTAACGATGGAACTATGTATCCTACATTATATATTTAGTAGGCTCTTGCTTTTTTAGTACTTCCCGATTTCATATTAATTGTCATTTAGTTGACTGTTACAGTTTTCAATGTAATTCTTTGATTGATAATTAATTTATTATGTAATATTTTATAAATAATTGTAGTTTTATATTTTTAGGAAAATATTTTTTGTTACGAATATAACGGTAATAATTTTATATAACATATTATATATATATATGCGTGTATATCAAAAATTTTATAGTCAATTTTTTTTTAATTTAACCGCTCACAATTTCCAAATACGATAATTTAAAAAGGGTTATCTAATTGTGTTTCATGCAGCCTGCTGTGAAAAATTTAAACAAACTTTTTTTTTCCAAAAAGTGAAAGTAAAGATATTTAATATAGTTGTTCAAACATATAAATTGAATCCTAAAATGATATAAATCTTAGAATAAGAGACTAGTTATTAGTATGAGAACTTGTAAACTTATAAAAAGGAGAAAAATAGCAAGTGGCCACAAATGTGATGTTGGTTATACATTATATTGGGTACCTCACGCAAATAACATGCATACGGGGTTGTTAGTTTGGTTGTGAATTAAAAATTAGGGCAAATTGGTTAATGCCCATGCACATAACATGCGAGAATGCAAGTGACAACAATACATACCTGCATTCGCAAGGAATAATCTCATTTCCTCGTTCATCTTTCATGACCTTGCCATCACAGGCGGGCATTTGGCAAGAGCCGGCCCGGCCCCTCATAATACGGTCAGGGACATTTGCGCCAGAGTCGGTCATTTTGTCCATGAGGTGGGCCCGGGTGACGCTGTTGAACCCACCGGTGAAAAGGGAGTTGGAGACGTATTGCTCCTCGGCCTTGGCAGCCACAGAGGAGTCATCCATGGGTTGATTGTCGGGGGTTGGAGGGATGTGAACTGTGTAATTCATGTAATCCCCCGAAAAGTCCCCAGACTCGTCAAGATCCTCCCTCGAGAGGCTCACATACCTCCCACTTGACGTACGCCTTGCAAACTTCACCGTCTGCCCACCACCTCCGTTTGCTGAACTCCCTTGCCCTCTCATTCCACCCTTTGAAGGATCCGACGATGCCATTACAAAATTTCTTTTTTTCTTTTTGTAATTATATTATTGCTAAGTTATGCTAAGCTCGTCTCCCTTCAAATATTTTTTAAAATTTTTTGCTCGTCGTTACCAGCTACTAGTACATGAGGCTAGTTAACCCTTGGAGAAATAATTAACCTCCATGATGATTGTGATATAGAGGACAATCAAGAAGAAAATAAAGAAAAAGAAATGGAGGTTAATTATTTCTTCTGTTTCTTTTCTTTTTTGTTTTGGAGGGAGATGTGAGAATTAGAAAAGGGTAGGAAGATAGGAAATGATAGGTGCGGCATAAGGGGATGACTTGGTCTATGCTACATTGGTTATTATTAGGGTGCCTCCGTTAATTTTTTGGGATATCATTCGTGATTGAGAAACTAAGTGCATGTTTCATTCGAAGTTTTATTAAATTTATTCCACGTGAATCTAGCTACCTAGGTTAAGCAAAGAAAGAGGGTTGAAATATTGTTGATTTAACTTAAATACTTACTAGAGCCCACAAAGGTGTTTGGTGGTTGGTACAGCTAAATGGATTTACATTTTCACATTTATGTCTCAAACTATAGTCGAAATAGTCAAATATTAAGTTTTGCTTAATTAGTTGTATTATTTTTATCCATTTATTAAATTACTGTTGTTTATGTAATGTTTTACCTTATCGTTTTTAATTTGCAGTATTATTAGTGTTAAACCCATGGGATTCATGCGTGTATTAAATAGTACACATTTAATAATGAAAAGTAAATATCATATAAATGTGCATGTAGTTTACCAAAGAAAAGCATAAATAATATCTTTAAATAAAGGGATAACATAACAAGTTGGTCTGTGAAAAACTTTATAAGAGCTAAATAAAACTGAACAGAATGGCTCCTATGATGGATCATGTTTCTCATCTTGCATTTACGTGTTATTTAAATTTATCATTTACTCAATGACACAATTATATGAAACAAATCATATAAATTGATTTTTGAGTGTGAAGGTTGTATACATGTTGTACCCATATGTGTCCACATGTTATTTTACAAAATCATATATATATATATATATATATATATATATATATATATATATGTATATATAGGGAGTTGATCATATGAGCATTCAATTAAAATGAGCATGTGAGCATGAGAGATGTTAAGAATATGTATTTGATTTTTGGTAGTTTTGTTAGTTAAGTTTGTTTACTCCCTCCGTTCCATATTAATTGTCACTTTAACTAACTTATTTTGTTCCAAAATAATTGTCACTTTCCTTTTCCCAATACTCAATTCAAATTTTCTTTTACTTTTTTAATTTTCAAAATAATTACTCTTTTCCCAATACTCAATTAAATGTTTTTATTTTTTTTACTTTTCAGAATAATTATTTTTTGTTGGGTGTTTCCTCTTTCTTCTCCGTCAATTTCATTTCTTCATCAAAAATTAAACATTTCACATCACTCTCAGTGGCCTTTACTCCTTCTTCGCATGCTCTTTCTTCATTTCAAGCGTATAATCTTTCTTCTCAAACTCTCTTCTCATACTACTCTTTCTTCATAATTTCATTTCTACTAATCTTTCTTCATATCAAAATTACTCACTTTCTTCATATCAAAATTCCCAGTACTCTTTCTTCCAAACAGATTCGTCGCCCCCCCCCAAACCTTTCAATCATGAATCCTGCATGATTCGTCCAATCTAAGCGCCGCCCAAACCCAGCCGCAACTCCAGTGACCGCCAAAACCGACGACAACCCCCAACTTTTTCTCTCTCTAACCCATAAACACCGACGATTAAACCCTAAATTCACTGTTTTTACACACTCTAACATGCGAAATTTCTCCTAGGGTTCCAGTTCTTCTCCCATGAAAGCTGAACAAAGTTTAATTTTTAATGAATTTGAACAAAGTTTGCACCTTCAATCACCGGAGTATTTGAACAAAGTCTACTGGAGACTTGAATCGGAGATTCATGTTTTTTATTCCTATTTCTAACTCAAGAATTCTCTACTTGACATCAACATTGCTAAACCCTCTAAATTCCTCCTGGTAAGTTCACTCTGCCCCTGTTTAATTTCACCCTTCTCAATCACCATTTTGCTGTGACTGGTGTTGGAAGGTGTATTGTTAATTTTACATGTAAAAATGTCACCAAAATTCCCAGTTGCTGTTGGAGTTTCAAGGTTGAAGACGAAGGGTCGGAAAATGAACGAACCCATTTTTGCTCCTGTGTGAAGATATAGAAGAAAGGCAAAGAGAGAGACCAGTAAAAAAGGAAGATACAGTAGCATTTATTGCTATTCTGTGTGAAGAGTATAAGAAAGGCAAAGAGAGAGAGAGAGAGAGAGAGAGAGAGAGAGAGAGACAGTAAAAAAGCAAGATACAGTAGGATTTTACAATAGCATTTATTGCAATGACGGTTTGTACAGTTTGGTCATTGGTATTGCGAAATTGCGGCGCTCCGCCACTTAATTCGGAACGGAGGGAGTAGTTAGTTAAGTTTGTTTTTCTTTTCTTTTCTTTTCTTTTCTTTGTTTTTCCCGCTTTTGTTTTCTAGCCTTAGGTCTTTATATAGCTTTCTCCTTTCTCTCTTTTCCCTTCAATGAAACAGTTTTTCATTCTTCACATTGTGGCATTCCCTTTCTTTTCCTCTTTCCTTTCCAACAGCTTGGCCGAGTTGTTTTTGTTTTCATGGTATCAGAGCAGGTCTGAGCTTTCGGTTCCTGTCCTCCCACCATGTCTGAAATTCCAGAAGAGGTAAACCCAGCAACCCCTTCACCAAGGCCATTAAGCAGGTTACCCATCATTGATCCTTGTGATCCTTTGTACATCCATCCGTCTGATCAACCTGGCCTCTCCTTAGTTCCAGAACCATTTAATGGGGAGGACTTTGATATATGGAAGAGGTCAGCCACGATTGCATTGTCAGCAAAATACAAGGTTGCTTTTGTGGATGGATCTTTACCAAGGCCGGATGATAATTCACCTCTTCTTCCATATTGGAAGAGGGGAAATGATATGGTTCTATCTTGGATATTGAATTCCTTGTCCAAGAACATAAGGGATAGCGTGCTCTACTCCACTTTGGCACAAGATTTGTGGAATGAATTATCTGAGAGATTTGGCCAAAGCAATAAAGCCAAACTTTACTCAATACAGCAGCAGGTTTCAAAGCTCTCTCAAGATTCACTGGACATAGCTACCTACTTTACGAAGGCAAAGAAGCTATGAGAGGAGGCTGGTTCTGTGAGCGACTTCCCAAGATGTCAATGTGGGAGATGCATTTGCAAACCAAAGATCAACAAGAAGATTGAGGACCATTTTGAGGAACAGAAACTGCTTCAGTTCCTGATGGGGTTAAACAATAGCTATACAGCAGTCCGAGGGAACATCTTGATGATGTCTCCTCTTCCCTCACTCAGTCATGTCTATGTTATCCTTAGTCAAGAAGAGAAACAAAGGCAGGTACATGACAACAAACAGTTCCTGTCTGAGTCTGCCACCTTTTATGCTTCCAAAAGTGATCAAAGTAGCCCTTTAAGGAACACAAATGAAAGGGGAAGAAATGAGTCCAAGAAAATTCTATTTTGTGATCATTGCAAGAAGAATGGTCACACGATTGATAAGTGCTACAGACTTCATGGCTTCCCATCTAACCATCCAAGAAACCAGAATAGACAGCAAAGGCAGCAAGGGCAGCAAGGTGGACCTAGGAGAGTAGCAAACAGTGCTTGGAATAAAGCCGAATCAATGTCATCATCTTCTGAAGTTGTAACTACAGAAAGAAATTCAACAATGGGTGGAAACTTACCTTTTAATCAAGACCAAGCCAAGCAACTACTTCAGCAACTTATGGCTAGCTTGAACACACAAGATACAAACAGAAATGAAGGAGATAACATGTCTGGTAATACCTTTCCACCCTCACATCATTTCTTATCTAATGGTGTAAACTATGCCTGTGTTAACCTAGAGAATGCTTGGATTCTAGATTCTGGTGCTAGCGATCACATGTGTAATAATAAGACTTGTCTTAAACAATTAAAGGCCCTTGAAACACCCATTGAAATTACCCTACCAAATGGAAACAAAGTTAAGGTTGCATATAAAGGGGAACTTCATTTCTCAAATATGTTGATCTTGAAAAATGTTTTATATGTGCCATTTTTTACTTTAAATCTTATTTCAGTAAGAAAATTATGCCAAGAATTGCAATGTCACATAACCTTCACTGAGACTCACTGTGTTTTGCAGGGCCTTCCTGTGAAGGGGCCTTTGGTTCTTGGTAAAGAAGCACATGGCCTATATTTCTTGGATGATAATATGATAGAACATGTCTTTGAATTTCAGAATAGTCCATCTTTGATTAGTAGTAATGCTTTAGCAGTTGTAAAGAATGATGTATGGCACCAAAGGTTGGGGCATATACCTCTCAATAAAATGAGATTGATTTCTATCATTCCTTTGCAAGAACAATTTGTTTGTGACATCTGTCCAAAATCCAAACATCATTGTCTTCCCTTTCATTCCAGTAGCATTTCAACTGTTTCACCTTTTGAATTAATTCATGTAGATACATGGGGTCCTTTTCACGTTCCAACACATTCTGGACATAAGTACTTCCTGACCATAGTAGATGATTCCACTAGGTGCACTTGGACTCATTTAATGACCACCAAAAATGAAGCTTTTAGCTTAATTCAATCCTTTGTCTCTATGGCCAAGACTCAATTTAACCTAACAGTTAAAAGAATTAGGTCAGACAATGCTTTGGAAATTGGAAACAGTGAGATGGTTGTGACATATTTTAAACAAAATGGCATCCTACATGAGACTAGTTGTACACAAAGACCACAACAGAATGGGATAGTTGAAAGGAAGCACAAGCACATACTTGAAGTTGCTAGGAGCCTAATGTTTCAATCCAACCTTCCCTTAAAGTTTTGGGGGGATAGTATACTTACTGCAACTTATCTTATAAACAGATTACCCAGTTCTGTCTTGAAGAACAAAACACCTTACGAGGTCCTGTTTAGGAAACACCCTACATATGGTCATTTGAGGTCTTTTGGTTGCCTTTGTTATATGAGCACCCTAAAGCAAGGAAGGCATAAATTCCAACCTAGGGCTGAGAAATGTATATTCATTGGATACCCTTAGGGGAAGAAAGCTTATAAATTATACTCTATCTCCACTCAAAAGTTCTTGTATTCTAGGGATGTTGTCTTTCATGAAAGCATCTTTCCTTTCAAGGAACAGAAATCAAACATTTCAAATGAGTCCATGAACAAATTCTATGAATGCCTTGAAACAGATCATGTGTTTGAGTTTTCTGATTGTACAGATGAAGCTCTTGTTGTTGTCATAGAACAGGCTCCACCCTCTGAGTCTTGCAGAGAAGATACCCAAGTCACTAACAGCAGTATGAAGGAAGAGGAGCCTGGCAGTGCTCTTCCTGAGAAAACAATACAACCGATCAGAAGATCAACATGAACTCACAGACAACCATCCTACCTAAAGGACTATGACACATGTTTTTCAAGTATTACAAATCTTTATTGTGAACCTAGAAACCTTCCTAAACATTGTGTCTTTCAAGTGCAGGTTCCCTCTTTGAATGAAAGAGAGCCAGACACTTATGATGAAGCCAATTCCCTTACAGAATGGAGGGAAGCAATGAAACAAGAACTGAAAGCCCTTGCTGATACAAGCACTTGGGAAATTGTCTCTCTTCGAAAGAACAAGAAACCTATAGACTGCAGATGGGTATACAAAATTAAAAGGAAATCACATGGGAGCATTGAAAGACACAAGGCAAGACTTGTTGTAAAAGGGTTTACTCAGAAGGCTGGAATAGATTACAATGAGACTTTTTCCCCAGTTGTGAAGATGACTACAATAAGAGCCTTAATTTCTGTAGCAGTAAAGAAAGGGTGGTGTCTTCAGCAGTTAGATGTGAATAATGCCTTCTTCCATGGTGACCTTCATGAGGAAATCTACATGCACTTACCAAAGGGAGTTTCTTCTGACCTACCAAATGTTGTTTGCAGATTAAGAAAGTCTATTTATGGTCTTAAACATGCTTCAAGGCAATGGTATGCCAAATTAACCGAGGTATTATACAAAAGAGGATACAAGCACTCAGAAAATGATTATTCTTTGTTTTACAAAAAGGACACTAACAAATCTGTGTATCTAGCTGTATATGTCGATGATATTTTGGTTACAGGAAGCAATGATAAAGAAATAGCCAGTTTAAAAGAGGATTTGGACAAGACTTTCAGAATTAAAGACTTGGGAACAGCTCATTACTTCTTTGGCCTGGAAATTACCAACACACCACAAGGAGTTGTTCTATCTCAAGGAAATTTTGTCAAAGAACTCCTTCAAGAATTTCTCAGTGAAGGTATGAAAACTGTTGTCTGTCCAATGGATATTAATGTCAAGCTTTCTCCTGACTCAAGTACTCCCTTAGAAGATCCCACTGCATATAGGAAGTTGATTGGAAAGCTAAATTTTTTGGTGAACACAAGACCAGACCTTGCCTTCACTATACAACATCTTAGCCAGTTTCTCAAGCAACCGACAGATCAGTATTGGAAAGGGGCTATTCACACCCTCAGATATCTTCAAGGGCATTCCAATTTGGGGATTCTGATCCACAAAGAAGATGACGTCAGCCTCAAGGCCTATAGTGATTCTGACTGAGGTGCTTGCAAGCATACAAGAAGATCAATCAGTGGCGTTTTCGTTTTTCTTGGAAGAACCTTAGTCTCCTGGAAATCTAAGAAGCAGCCTATAGTCTCTCTATCCTCTACTGAAGCTGAATACAGGAGCCTCAGAAGATTGGTTGCTGAACTGGCTTGGCTTAGTCGTTTGTTTCATGAACTTGAAGTTGAGCATCTCAGCCCTATACCTGTCAAATGTGATAACCAAGCAGCAATATACATAGCTAGAAATCCTGTGTTCCATGAAAGGACTAAACACATAGAAATTGATTGTCACTATGTGCGACAGAAGCTTGTTGGTGGTCTTATTTCTCTGGAATACACTAACACCAATATGCAGCTTGCGGACATCCTTACAAAGCCTTTGTCAGGTTTTTCAGCATCACACTCTTGAACAAATTGGGGGTTCACCCACCTCCAATTTGAGGGGGGTGTTAAGAATATGTATTTGATTTTTGGTAGTTTTGTTAGTTAAGTTTGTTTAGTTAGTTAAGTTTGTTTTTCTTTTCTTTTCTTTTCTTTTCTTTGTTTTTCCCGCTTTTGTTTTCTAGCCTTAGGTCATTATATAGCTTTCTCCTTTCTCCCTTTTCCCTTCAATGAAACAGTTTTTCATTCTTCACATTGTGGCATTCTCTTTCTCTTCCTCTTTCCTTTCCAACAGCTTGGCCGAGCTGTTTTTGTTTCCAAGAGAAATTAGCCATTGGATCTTAAATTAAGAGTTGAGATTAAATAGAGAGCTTAACTTTATTTTTTTTACTTTGAGTGGAAGTCTCACGTGAGTTTATTGGGGGGAGGGGGGAATGCATTCAATGCAACATTAGAAAGGGAACAATGTGTGATTGATAATCATGAACCAAAAAAAAAAAAAAGAGAGAAACAGTGTTCGGCCTCGTTCCGAGCCAAAATTCTTCTCTTTTATAGGTATATTTGCTTGTTTTAACCCTTAATTATATATTAGATATAATGAGTTGGTGTTTTGTAGGAAAATAAGGAGTTAGAAGAAGTTTGGGCTTAATTGAAGGTTTTTAGGGAATCCCGAGCTATTTCCCGAGTCAAACCAAGTCAACCCGAGCCGAGATCCGAGTCAAACCAAGTCAACCCGAGCCGAGAGCCGAGGTGAAACTGAAGCCGGAAATTCAATATCAAGATTGGCGCAAAACAGGGGAACGGTACAAACTCAAAGGTTCGAAATACATGTGCCTTCACCCTTTGGGTCATAACTCCTTCGTTACAACTCCGATAGGTCTGAAATTTTGGGAGCTTAAAGTACACACCGAGAACTTTCCATCGATATCTTACGGGCCTAAAACGCAGTTCGGATGAAGAAGTTATGCGCGTTTGAAGTCGATAGGGAAAAACTGCCCAGAACGCTGGCTCGCCCGAGCCAGGCTTCTGGGGCAACAAAAACACCAGCCAGAATGTTGGCTCGCCCGAGCCAGGGGGTGGCTCGCCCGAGCCACTGTCACAGACGCCAGCGTCGCGATTTGTTCTAGGGTTTTGGGTTGTATTTTTCCTTCTTCTATAAATACCCACTTGTATTAATCCAAGAGAGAATCAATTAGCCTAGGTAGTTTAGGAGTAGAATTAGATTTAATTGCTTTCCTTTATTTGCTTTAATCTCTCTTAATTGTTCTTCAAGTTTTCAATTGTTCTTCAAGCTTTCATTGATTTCTAGCATTTGTATTCAAACTTTCTCAAGCTTTCTCAATTCAAGCAAGTTTCCATTGAAGTTTTACAAGCTTTCTCTCTCTCTCTCTCTCTCTCTCTCTCTCTATAATTGCCATTGTTGACTTGTTTTCCAAGCTTTATAGTGTTAGCCACAATCAACTCCATTTTTAGTGGGGAGGAGGGTCAAGGAACTCCAATTCTACTTACTAGTGAGAATTTGGGGGATTCTTGGTAATCCAACCCACAATTTCTTGTTTGTTCGAGGGAAATTCAAGTGTAGATTGAAGGTTTATTGAAGATTAGTCATCGAAGATAAAATTCCTCGTTCCCAATTTTGTTGTTCATTCATTGTCTTCATTCATGCATTTTAATCGCTTTCATCCTTAAGTGCTTTCTTTATTGCTTTCCTTTAATTGCTTTATTTATTATTATCATGTCTAGATTAGTTTAATGCTTTCATTTACATAATTTTTCGTTTTCCGCATCGAGAAAAACCCCTTTACACAAACCGATTATCCTTAATCAAGCCTAACACCCATCCCTGTGGACCGACAACCTTAACTTATAAAACCACAAAATTTACAACCGAACAATGGCGCCGTTGCCGGGGATAGCGTTATTTGGTAGATTAGGCTATTGGTTTGTGTGTACATAGTTTATTGCTTTCTTGATTATGCTAGAAAAAAAATGTAGCGAAAAAAAAATTGAATATCGAAAAAAAAAGTGAGAAAAGAAAAGAAAAAAAATAGAAAATTAGAAAAATAGAAAAAAGAGAGTTATGGATAGTCCCCAATTCCCTCAATGTGAGCATGAAATATTTTGGAGGTATTTTGCTAGATTGCATGACTGTCGTGTTCAATGTGAATTGTATGGCATTTTTTATGATACATTGAATTTGTTGGGAATTGTTAGTGAGGGTGTGAATTATGAGACCCGAAACCTTTTAGATTATTACGGGTTTTCTTGTTTAGGTGAAGAAAAAGCATGGGAGTTACTTGAATGGTTGTCTAGGGATTCCTATGAGTTTGAACAACAAAATCTTAGTCCTAGCTTCCAACCTCCTTATGCACAACCCTTTGGGACCGAAACTGAACAATCATGTGAATACCCCGTGTATGTTGATGATCAATCTTATGATGGGGGATATGTGGAAAACTGTTATGATCTTTCCCAAAGTGCCGATGTTGAGTCTCCTTCCGTGTGCTCCTTGTGCGATTCGCCGTATCATAGTTCAATTTCTTGTTTGCAAGCTACAGTGGTTTCCTTCAAGGCAAAAGTAGAAAAATTATGTGCGAACATGAATGAGTATATGCGTGAATTTGTCCATGAGAGTAATCAAAGGGTAGTAACTCCTTCTTCACATATGGTTGATTCGAATGTTGAAATAGGTCATTCATCGTCTTTGAGTCCTGAAATGCATGTTGATTCTGCTGTGTATGATGAGGATGATGACTATTATAACCGACCATGCCTTGGACTACTTAGTAATTCCTTAGCTCTAGCCCCACCCAGTGAGCATGAGGAACATGATGATTCTGTGTGTGATAATGTAGAATTTGTTGAAAACATGCTAGATGACGAACCATTGTCCACACCCTTGTCCATGCCTTTGTGTGAAGAAAAAGTTGAGTTTATTGAATGCCATTATGCTTGTGATGCAATTGAGCATGATCTTGTTAAGGGTGAAATTGAATCTGTTGTGATTGAATGTGTGCTTGATACCGATTTGTTCACTTTCACTGAGGATCATTGCATTAGTGAGGCATTAGCTACCCTTGTATGTGAGCCTATTTATGTGCATACTTGTGATGATAAGCATAATTCTTTGGGGAATGATCATGATTGTTTGAACTTGGTTGTTGACAATCATGCTTTTGATGATGACATGCTTTATGAGCCATTCACTATGAGTTATGACCCTGAACCTTCCACTTTCACTTTTGATGTTGATGTTGATTTGGATGATGCACCTTTGTCTTTTGATGTTGATAGTTCTTCTTGTGAGTCTGATATTGAAGAAGATGAAGATGTGCTTGTTTATTGTGATGTTGGGAGTGTTATGATGTGGTCTAACCCTCT
This sequence comes from Portulaca oleracea, assembly GCA_029582165.1. NCBI lineage: Eukaryota > Viridiplantae > Streptophyta > Magnoliopsida > Caryophyllales > Portulacaceae > Portulaca > Portulaca oleracea. Next base: position 37,981,219 of record CM055868.1, read on the forward strand.
GTTTTCCTTATCACCTATTGACGATTATGATTATTTGGATGAAAGTTGTGATTTGGAATCTGTGTTTGATGAAAATTGCATGGATATTGAGTTTGAACCATTGTTGGCATCCAAGTATTCGCATGAGCATATTCATGAATGTGTTGTATTGTTCCTTCCTGTTGATTTGTATACCCAATCTCCATTTACGAGTCAATGGGAAGATCCATTTGTCATGTCTCATTTCACCGTGCCTAGAAAAGTCTTGTATATTCATGAATTTCATCAGTTCTATGACTTTTCTAAAGCATTTGATAAATTGTTAAGGGCACTAATGTTTGTTTATGTGCTATTGCGAGTGTGCTCTTACCACCACCATTCTGAGATGCATGAGAGGATGCATGATTTGTTACTCCGGGCGTTGAATGGTTCTGACATGATGCCCGATATCTTGAGGTGAGAAGGAGTGAATTTCTTGATAAGATGCATTTGAGGTAATATCCTTCCTCACCCTTCTTGTATAATTAGTGAGTTGGTCTTTCTTTTCTTCTTTTATTTTCTTTTTGTGTGTGTCTTTTTCTTTTATTTTGGGGTGCTTGCTTACTGCATTTCCATTTTGAGGACACGACAACCTCTTTGTGTTGGAGTGGGAGGGTAGTATGCATTCCGGTATTCGAGTCTAAGAAAAGAAAAAAAGAGTCGTTTTGTAAATATTTTAGTTTGTTTTCTTAGTGCATTAATCCTTAGTGTCTTGTGTAGTTTGTTTTTCTTTTTGATATTGCATGTGAACCATCACGCATAGTATGTTTTCTTGTTTATTTCTAACCTTTGTGTGATGATCTTTGGATCGTGGATTGAGTGCTTTTAATTGAAGATCTTAGGTAATTACTTTCCACTCTCTCTTTATGTGAATATATCGATGATCCATGATGCATGCTTGATTTTCTTTTTGGGTGGCGAACCCCTTGAGTGTGAATGTTGGGATATTATTGTTGTTGGAGCCGTGTGGGCTCGGGTCGCCACCAATTATTGTTTGTTATGTGTTTGTTGTGTGTTTTTAGGTTTTCTACCTTATTTGTGACACCCTTCTTCTCACAATGGGGACATTGTGAAGTTTTGTGTGGGAGTGGGGGTGATACTTCCATTTGTCATGGGTAGATCACCTAGTTTTGAGTCTTTGTTTTCATTTTTCGTAGTTTGTGTCGAAAAATTTGAAAAATTTTGCGTGAAAAGGAGAAAAAAGGGAGTGAAAAACCTTGAAAGTTTTCGTTTTTCGTTTTGCTTTTGCTTTTGCTTTGTTTCTTGGATTTCGTTGTTGAAATCAGGAAGCCGTTCTTAATCTTCTTTGAAAGAAACCGGTTTGAGCATTTTCGACCCTAACTTGGGCGATTGTCATGACTTACCTTAATTAGATTCTTTTCATCAAGTGTCTAGTGAGATTCCTTTTCTTCTTTTTATGTTCTGGTTGAAACTGGGAGATTCTAGGGGTTCATATCCGAGCTTGTTTCCAAAAAGAAAAAGAAAAAAAAGAAAAAGCAAAAGCCAAAGCAAAAGCAAAAGTAAGAAAATAGCAGCAAAATTAAATAATTTGACTAAGTGGGGCGTGTCGGCTTTACGACATCAACCACCATACACTTAGCCAACCTACACGGGCCCGGTATCAGTGGTACGGCACGGATGCCCCTTAACCCTCCTCCTATATCGCTTTGCGACGGAGAGGCGAATGGAAAAGACCGTGTTGGGAGGGTATACCCCTTATATGGGCCGTCCAATTCCCGAAAATAAGGCTAATACCGACATTAAAAAGAAGAAAAAGTTTGAAGTGTTAATAAAGTGAGGGGCTCTTCCTTGCATCACCTGCGGCCCTCACCAAGCCAAGGGCGACCAAATGCGGGGAGGGGCAACTCTTTCCTTTCCTTTGTTCGTTTCGCTGTTTTGTAAGCTCGGGTGTGAGTCTTTTGGGTCGTCCGGGATCGATTAGAACTGTTTAAAACTCTTTCAAATGGGATTAAACTCTACATGAGGTGTAAGGAATCAAAAACTTCTAAGATTGGCAGTTGTTTGAGTTAAGAGTTGTGAGATGCTCATAACGGTTCCTTTTGGAGGATTAATACCGTTTTCTTAATTGAAACGACCTGATTCATTGAAACGAGCAGTTCTCTTTTTCTTTTCTTTTAAACTTGTTTTGTTTTTCACTTTCCCTCTTTCCTTTTTCTATGGCTTTTGTGGGTCTAGTTACTATAAACCCTTACGAGACCTACCTCGTCCACCCGGGCTGCCGGGGGGTTTAAAGGGCTTGATGCATGTGCTAAATGCATCCGCGATTCCTGCGAAAGTGAGTTAGGTTTTTAGTTTTTCTTTTTAGTCCTTTTCTTCGTTTTTAGTTTGCTCGGGGCGAGCAAACCCTTGTGTTGGAGTGGTGTTCGGCCTCGTTCCGAGCCAAAATTCTTCTCTTTTATAGGGTATATTTGCTTGTTTTAACCCCTAATTATATATTAGATATAATGAGTTGGTGTTTTGTAGGAAAATAAGGAGTTAGAAGAAGTTTGGGCTTAATTGAAGGTTTTTAGGGAATCCCGAGCTATTTCCCGAGTCAAACCAAGTCAACCCGAGCCGAGATCCGAGTCAAACCAAGTCAACCCGAGCCGAGAGCCGAGGCGAAACCGAAGCCGGAAATTCAATATCAAGATTGGCGCAAAACAGGGGAACGGTACAAACTCAAAGGTTCGAAATACATGTGCCTTCACCCTTTGGGTCATAACTCCTTCGTTACAACTCCGATAGGTCTGAAATTTTGGGAGCTTAAAGTACACACCGAGAGCTTTCCATAGATATCTTACGGCCCTAAAACGGAGTTTGAATGAAGAAGTTATGTGCGTTTGAAGTCGGCAGGGAAAAACTGCCCAGAACGCTGGCTCGCCCGAGCCATCTGCTGGCTCGCCCGAGCCAGGCTTCTGGGGCAACAAAAACACCAGCCAGAATGCTAGCTCGCCCGAGCCAGGGGGTGGCTCGCCCGAGCCACTCTGTCTGCAGACGCGCGTGCTTCGATTTGTTCTAGGGTTTTGGGTTGTATTTTTCCTTCTTCTATAAATACCCACTTGTATTAATCCAAGAGAGAATCAATTAGCCTAGGTAGTTTAGGAGTAGAATTAGATTTAATTGCTTTAATCTCTCTTAATTGTTCTTCAAGTTTTCAATTGTTCTTCAAGCTTTCATTGATTTCTAGCATTTGTATTCAAACTTTCTCAAGCTTTCTCAATTCAAGCAAGTTTCCATTGAAGTTTTACAAGCTTTCTCTCTCTCTTCTCTCTCTCTCTCTCTCTCTCTCTATAATTGCCATTGTTGACTTGTTTTCCAAGCTTTATAGTTTTAGCCACAATCAACTCCATTTTTAGTGGGGAGGAGGGTCAAGGAACTCCAATTCTACTTACTAGTGAGAATTTGGGGGATTCTTGGTAATCCAACCCACAATTTCTTGTTTGTTCGGGGGAAATTCAAGTGTAGATTGAAGGTTTATTGAAGATTAGTCATCGAAGATAAAATTCCTCGTTCCCAATTTTGTTGTTCATTCATTGTCTTCATTCATGCTTTTTAATCGCTTTCATCCTTAAGTGCTTTCTTTATTGCTTTCCTTTAATTGCTTTATTTATTATTATCATGTCTAGATTAGTTTAATGCTTTCATTTACATAATTTTTCGTTTTCCGCATCGAGAAAAACCCCTTTACACAAACCGATTACCTTAATCAAGCCTCACACCCATCCCTGAGATCGACAATCCTTACTTATAAAACCACAAAAATTACAACCGAACAAACAGTTAGTTGCAGCATTCAATTTCCCCAAATTCCAAAACATACGTTGGGTGCCCAGCAACATGAGTTAATTAACCATTTTGTATTAAATCTTGTTGTTTATTTTATTATAACTTGATGTCCACTTGGTATTTAACTTGAAGTCCACTGGGTATGTATGTTGATGTCCTCATACGATATTTTTGTTGTTGACATCATTCATATGATGTTCATCTTCAATTAACTTGATGTCAACTATGTATGTAACTTGGCGTTCTCTATGTGTGCAATTTGATGTCTTCAATGAAAATACTTGATGTCCTTACAAGAAACACTTGATTTCCCAATGAAAATACTTGATGTCTCCAACGAAAAAAAGAAAATTGATGACTTTTGTAATATTTGATATCCCTAATGAAAATATGTGATGTCCCTAGTGAAAATACTTGATGTCCCCAATGCAAAGATGTGATGTCCACTTGGTATGTATGTTGATGTGCCCATACGATCTTGTTGTTGACGTCATTCATATGATGTTCATCCTCCACTAACTTCCTGTCCACTTGGTATGTAACCTGATGTCCCCAATGAAAATACTTGATGTCCACAATGAAAATACTTGACATCAAGTATTTTCATTGCAGACATCAAGTATTTATATTGTGGACATCAAGTATTTCCATTGTAGACATCAAGTATTATAAGAGACATCAAGACTTTCCATTAGGGATATCAAATATTACAAAAGACATCAATTTTTTTCGTTGGAGATATCAAGTGTTTTCATTGGGGACATCAAGTTTTTCTTGTATATTGATATGTCCTTACAAGAAAATTCAAACTAACTAGCAACTAAGAAAAACTTGATGTCTCCAATAAAAATATTTGATATCTCCAACTAACTAGCAACTAAGAAAAAAAAATTGATGTCTTTTGTAATATTTGATATCCCCAATGGAAAGTCTTGATGTCTCTTATAATACTTGATGTCCACAATGTAAATACTTGATGTCTCCAATGAAAATACTTGATGTCAAGTATTTTCATTGTGGACATCAAGTATTTATATTGGAGACATCAAGTTACATACCTAGTGGACATGAAGTTAATAAAGGAATGAACATCATATAAATGACGTCAACAACAACAAGATCGTATAGGGACATCAACATACATACTAAGTGGGCATCAAGTGTTTGCATTGGGGACATAAAGTATTTTCAGTAGGGATATCACATATTTTCACTAGAGATATCAAATATTACAAAAGACGTCAATTTTTTTCGTTGGAGATATTAAGTATTTTCATCGGGGAAATCAAGTTTTTCTTGTAAGGACGTCAAATATTTTCATTGAAGACATCAAATTGCACACATAGAGGACGTCAAGTTACATACATAGTGGACATCAAGTTAATTGAAGAAGAACATCATATGAATGATGTCAACAACAAAAAGATCGTATAAGGACATCAACATACATACCCAGTGGACATCAAGTTAAATACCAAGTGAACATCAAGTTATAATAAAATAAACAACAAGATTTAATACAAAATGGTTAATTAACTCATGTTGTTGGGCACCCAACGTGTGTTTTGGAATTTGGGAAAATTGAATGCTGCAACTAATAGTTTCTCTCTGTCTTTTTTTTTTTTGGTTCATAATTATCAATCACACATTGTTCCCTTTCCTAAGTTGCATTCAATGCATTCCCCCCTCCCCCTAATAAGCTCACGTGAGACTTCCACTCAATGTAAAAAAAAAGTTAAACTCTCTATTTAATCTCAACCCTTAATTTAAGATCCAATGGCTAATTTCTCTCATGCTCACATGCTCATTTTAATTCAATGCTCATACGATCAACTCTCATATATATATATATATATATATATATATATATATATATATATATATATATATATATATATATATTTCTGGGTACGAAGGATGATGATCGAAATATGTGGATTTTAATGAGGGCATTTTGGGAAACATATAATTGAATCTATTTAATTTTTTTAAAAAAAATCATGTAATATTAATGTGTCCATTAATGTGTGTATGTTTGCATTGATGACTTTTCTTTCTTTTTTTTTCATATGTATTATTCTTTTTTCTTTATTCTTTTAAATAAGAAAATTATTCTTTTTATTTTCATTATTGCTTTTTTTATTCTTTTAAATATAACCTCGATAATGTTTTCAGTTACGTATGATTTACTTGCGTCTCGTGCAATGCACGAGTCTAAGTACTAGTATCATTAAATGATGGGATAACATATTAGCTTATTTTTCAGCTATAATTGATAACATATTAAGTTATTACAAGGAAAACTTCATGAAAGCTAAATAATGCTGAACATGGTTGCTCGTATCATGGATCATACTTCACTTCTTGCACATAGTGTTTATATTTATCCACTACCAAAAATCATTGATTACCCACTAAAACTTTTCCCACTCAAAAAAATCAGTGGCAAAAGTTCTCACTACTTTCCCATTGCTTGACTATTTCCACTGTTCGGGAAATTTCCACTAAATTTCCACCACTTTCACACCAAAATAATTATTTTAAGTTTTGAAATATTATTTTAACTTGTTGCCACTAGATTTTAAATTGAATTTTTCAAAATCGAAAAATCTCATCCAAATTAAATTTTGTTATCTTTCAAAAAAATCAAAAGGGGCCAAAAACCTCAAAACCCAAAAATTTTGAATTGGATTTTCCAAAACCAAAAACACTACAACAAAACAGGGCTAAGATGGCATTTATTTTTTTTCCTTTAGCAGTATTTATAAATGTTGCAATAGCCTATCCTAGCAAATAAATAAATGTCGCTAGATGCAGTGTCGTTGTAACCTTGGACAACATTTATTGTATTTACTGGTGTATGTCTGATTAAATGCTGTTAGAGGTCATTCGTTTCAATAGTTATGTTGAAATAATAATTTTAATTGTAGGGGAAACTGTATTGGGATGATCAGCTAGTTTTCCCTTGAAGTAATGTGAAAAGACTCACCTAAGTGCTGAAAACCAACTTTCTTTCTTCCCCATTTTGCTCAGATTATTATGATTCAATCACTACCACCATAAATGGGAAAACAAAATTGTTCATCTGCAGTAGGAGAAAATAACAGTAAAGAAATATAGAACTATATCTAGACTTAAAATCGGAGAGAGCTCATTTAGAAGTGCAATTTCACTCTATTCATTGTACCCCTAGTCCAATAAGGAGCAATGTAATCATGAATCTAATACTTGTGTCAGGTTAACAGGACTATAAATATTGATCTTGTAGTAAGTAATGTATACACACCTAAACATTTTGAAGGAACTCGAATATGTCCATTGGGCATGTTGGCCACTTCATAACAGTTTTCTATATCTGAGTGAACACCAACCTGAATTCCTCTCCCTGACAAACTTTTGACCTCCAAATGCTCCATCTGAGCAAGACTTACAGAAGTTGTGAGCACAAAGGTTTAGTACCTTACGAAAAGAAGACAGCTAAATTATGCACAAGGCAACTATATATTAGGAAATAAAATAAACATACAACATACCAATTCAGATGTCAAGTTCATGCATAAACATTGTGAGAAATTCAACTTAGCAAACACCTCAACAAAAAGCACATGGAGCTCTATAGAAAAATTCAACTCGGCAAACTTGATGCATTGGATATTGCATTGGATAGGGGCCACCACCATATACCATGTTAGGGTTTTCATAATTTCCTATGTATCCAGATCTCAGACGTAAAGATGAATAATTTGAAAAATAAAGAATCAAATGTTATGGGTGAATATATAATATAACATTAAGTGGCACATACAATTGTGAATGCATCAAATAAGAAAATGATGTATACTTGGATTAGCAGCAGCAGTTGCCCATGCTCTTTTCTCTGTATTACCAAGCTTTGTCGTAAGTCTTTCAATTTCACGCGCATTGTCAATTTGTCATCATGTTTCTTTCCATCGTCCGTCTATGCTCAAGGTTAGCAACTTGTGTCTTCTTCTCAAATTCGATTGCAACTTTGTTCCATATCCCAACAACAACACCACATAAATATGAATACCCATTAATGTACTTAACTCTTAGTCAATTAGTTAACTAGAGTGGACTCCCCTAAACGCCTTTAATAATATGTTAAAATCTAAAAGTTTATTGTTTGTTTCATTCTAGTTCAGTAATTTGCAAAAGCAAACCCAACCATTGGACGACATAGCACCCTTTGTAGTGAGATAGTTTCGAGCGTCCCAAGTCCTCGAGAGAATGACCTTGATATATTACACAGTACCCTGTGCACTTATGACCGTGACTTAGTGACTTATGCCCATGACTCACAAGATCCTAAAACCCCAAAAACTTTAAACTCAAGGCCACATGTGGGTGACGAAGGAGGGTCACGGCCGTAGGCCCCATTCTGTCTTACCTTGTTTGAGCGAAAAAACCTCAAAATTTTTCTAACTCTTTTCTCCACTCTCTCCTTCAAGCGTAAATGCACTAAACCCAAAATCATCATACTCAACACCAAGGCACTCAACCATCTCCAACAATACTAGCTACTCAACCACACTCGTATTTTTCCACATTTGCATCATTTTTCCTTTTTTTTCTTTTCTTTTTCTTGTTTTTTTTTTTGTTTCAAAACTTAGAACTAATACATAAAAAGAAGGAAAACAAAAAAGGATCATGTGTTTCCCATCTTTCCCAGAGCTCGTCTACCAAAAGAAATTTGACATGATTATATCTATCTTATTGACAAGGGACACTAGGTCTTTAAATACCCCAAAGATATGCTCATGTAAAGTTGGTAGGTTGAGTTTATGAGGATAGGACTATCCATATGATTCTATGAATCACACATTTTACAAATTGCAACTCTAAATGGGACCCGCGAGTATGTCCTTGAACATAAATTATGTGGCTATCTTCACAGCTCATTGGAAAGAGAGTTGACTCTTAAGTGGCAATATACATCCATGCCCAACACATCAACTCTTTTCTTTTCATACCATTTGTAGAGACACTGGGATAGCGCAACAACACATGATAACCCAATAGCTTTAATTTCTAGAATCATAGTTGTCTCTATCTCTCTCTAAACCAAACCCAACCACCATTGCTAACACCATTTAAGTCCTTCGTCAGTGCCGGTGATGGTCGGTTAACAGTCGTTGTCGGCATCACCGAGCTCCGATCTACTCAACTATAGTATTTGTTTACTGTTTTAGTCTTGTTTTTTAGCTCTCATTCAATCAAGAGGTCACCAGTGGCTACGAGCAAGTTTCTCACGGTGTGTGTAGCGTTTCGGTGTGGGGCTACAGTTCTCAAGAGCAGTAACTCTCCCTCTCCAGCGACAATCGCGATGATCAGACGGCAGCAATCATGCACCTGAAAGTATCCCGAGATCTGATCGCATTCTGTTACTCGGTTTAGTCTCTCTCTATCTCTTTGTTTATGAGCTTCTGTTTGGTAGATTTAGTTTGGTAGTTGTGGTACGTGATTGTGATTGCTTGGATTGTTACTGCTGTAGACCAGAGACTTTCTGAGTGTTGTTAGGTTTAGGGGCAATAGTGTTCTAAGAGTTGCTTTAGCTACTTGTAATTGTTGTGATTGGGGCAATAGTATTGTTGGGTGAGCTCGTGTTCCCTGTTTGCGACTTCTACTGGTTCCGGGGGATTTAAAGTGCATTGTTGTGAGTTGATACACTTGTGGCAGTGAAGAGTTTGGGGTGTGTTGGGGTAGTTGCCAGCAGGAAGCCTACTATAACTAGTGATCAAAGGTTGATCTTGCAGTTCCTTGGGAGTGCCTCTCGGTTTGGGTTATTAAGGAGGTTGACTGTAACATTTATGGGATCACTCTCAATCCGTAGCTTTGGTGTGTTACGGATTGTCACTCATGCTAAGTATGGAAGACGGAATTAATGAGTAAGTCCTTCAAATTGTGGCAACCATGCCACATCCTAAACATGTCATCTTCAAAGCGAAGGAAATAAAAGAACAAGGAAACAAGTTGTTTAGAAAGAAAGAATTCAATGAAGCTTCTTTGGCATATGATACAACCTTCCAATTCCTTGGTGTAGGGGAACCTTTATGTGAGGATGATGTTAGCTTCATGGCGGAAATGGGCACCTCACTCAGCTTGAACCTTGCAATATGTAGCTTGAAGTGAGGAGATTTTAACGAAACCCTCACCTTTTGCAAGAGTGTTCTAGAATTCGACCCCATGAATGTTAAGGCGTAGTTTCATCGACCAATAGTTTTGATGCACCTTGATCGCCTGGAAGAAGTTATCAAAGATCTTGAACGGGCAATAGAATTAGACCATGATAACAAAGAATTGTATAAGGAGATTAAAAAGACCCAAAAGAAATGGTGTATGAAGTCATCCATAACGGACATGGAGGTGGAGAAAAGTGCTTGTGTGGAAGAAAGACAAAATCTGGCAAACAAAACAACGTGTTTTTTTGAAATTAAGGTTGAGAGAGAAAAGGAAACAAGTGGCTGCACAAAAAGGGCCAAGAAGGAGGTTAGTATTAAATAGGTGTGTGTGGAAATTGATGGGGATAACAAAAAGAAAGACCAACAGTAAGGAGGAAATATTGATGCATGCAACTGTCTTCTAGTTGCAAAACAATGAACCATGACATGCGTGGAGGATAGGGTTAATTGTAGCTCTAGGGAATCTTCGGTAGATGTCCTCTCTTCAGAAGGCGTCAAAAAAAATGTTACATCTAAGTTGAAGTTTTCTAATCAATAAGACGGTCAAATCTTGTCATTGAATGCTGAAGCATTCGAAGTACTGCTCAAGGGAAACCATATTGAAGTACTGCTCAAGAGAATGTATACTCCCGCAGAAGTATACAATAATTTTCGGTTTTCATAAGGTAATAGTCAAGAAAATAATTTACTAATGGGTGGGGGAAAATCATTGTTTTTGAAAGTAGTTCTCTTCATTTTCCGATCACCAAACACCGGAAAATGAAAAATCATTTTCATACCAACCAAACACAGCCTAAATCTTTTATTAAAATATATTGCTTTATTATTTCAATACAATTTTTTTCAACAAACTAACACCTCTGTCTCATTATATTTATCACCCTAATTAATTTGAGAAAACCAAGACACGTTGGAATTGGGGGTATAAGTTCATACCTTACCCAAATTACCTTTACATTTATTAAAACAAGTTTTGATTCGCACGCATTGCGTGCAACGATTTTTAAAATTTTTATTTTTTTGTATATATATATATATATATATATATATATATATATATATATACAAAAAAAAATATAACAATCGATGCACGCAATGTGTGTGAATCAAAATTTGTTTTGTTTAAAAATAAAAATCCTCAATAATAATTCAACTTTGGCTCATGATGGATGTTGGCAGGTTAGTGTAGTTAAAGTTATCTTTTTTTCAGTTGTTTCTCAAAATAAATTCAAGATAAATTTCAATTTGAAAAACAACTCTTTCAAATGAATTCAAATAAGATCAAACAAATGAGTTCAAGTTAGTTAAGTATACTAAGTTCACAATATGTTTAGATAAGTTCAACTTGTAATGAGCTTAGTCAAAATAAGTTAGAATGAACATGTTAAAGATAAAAATATAGTTAGACGGAAGCAATATGATTTATTTTACTCTCAGTATGAACAATTATGCACTATAGTCGATATGGTTCCTCATGATAGATTTATTTTAGTACTTTTATATGATTTTAATTTCTATGTGGCAAATATTATCGAAGACCTTAACGAATCATCACACTTCTATTATTCTTTTGGGACAATGGATTTGTTGATTGTTAAAATTAAGAATGCAATTATGCAACTTAAAACAAAAATATGATAAAGCAAACATTTCTTAGTTAATTAAGAATCTTGCCTTATAAGACAACATGATACATAAGAAATTTATCCAAAACTAAAATCAAAGAATAAAAAAATTATTAGTGATACTCTAACTCTGATATGTAACGATAGTCTTTAAATAAAAAAATATATATAAATTGTATCATATACTTATATGCTTTTTAAATAATTTGATTTAAAGTAATTTGAATACTAAATAAAATTCAAACATCTTTGTCTTTCTCTTAATCTCTCTATGACACAGACACATACTGAGTATATGCATGATTTAACTTAACACCAATCAACATATTAGGTAGATTTTGATTTTTCTCATTTTCGTAAATGATAAAAAAAATTTATATATGCACAATTTAATTTGTTTAACATCAACAAGCATATTAGATAGGTTTTATGATTTTTCTTATTGTCATAAAATAATAGAAAATTTTATATATGCATAGTTTAACTTAACCTTAAGCTAATATATTAGATAGATTTTATAATTTTGATTCTTTTAGTAAACAATAGGAAAATAATTAGTTAATGAACGAGAATGAGAATAAACATGAAAAATGGAAGAGGAGAGGTGTGAGGGAGGTTAATTGAGAAATAAGATTATTGACTAATTTTCTTGTTTATAATTAATTTATAAAGAAAGATAATAGACAAATAAAAAATCATACAGCAATTAGTGTGCTGACTTATTATGTTTTCAGTAAAAAAAAAAGACTTATTATGTTGATACTCTAGGTATAATGTAGTAATTATTTTTTTTAATGAAATTGAATATTTTCTAAAGAAACATAGATATTAAAGTTAATATTATACTTTGCACAAAACATAAAAAAAAATAATGTAAGACAACAACATAAGAACCTAAATTTTTTTTTTTAAGAAAATAATAATATAATGTAAATTCGGGAAAATAGAAACTCAAAAAAAATAATATTAAGTAAAACGACGACGGTTCAATTGTGAAAGATGGAAATACATAATATATCTAAAAAATGTACTAACTAAAGATATAGTGGTTTAGTAGTGTAGAAATTGGAGGATTTTTCTTTGCATTAGAGGTTCAAATCTTGGTGGTAACAAATTTCTTTGATAACTATTTTAGTGCAAATATTATTTATTGTAATTACTATTCTATCCTTATAATTTATCAATGGCGAGGGGTAAAATAGGCAAAGTGAAATTTGCGTACCATAAACCCCTTTGGCTTTATATATTACATAGATTTTATTCTGTCATTTTTCTCTTTAATATCCTCTAACTCTATTTTATTTTTTCCCCTTTGTTTCATGTTTCCCCATATTTGTCTCCACATTTTGCATTTCCTTTTCTAATTGTTTTAATTTTTTTGCCCTAGTTTTTTTTTTTTTTTGTGGTATCATTTTAGTTTGTTGCACACCATGTGAATTGTACATATAGTGTACATAGATATTATAATCGATGCACAACAATAAAAGTACTCTTGGTGTTAAATATACAAGTTTTAATTCGCACGCATTGCGTGCAACGATTTTTAAATTTATTTATTTATTGTGTGTATATACACACACAAAAAATAAATAAATATAACAATCGATGCACGCAATGCGTGCAAATCAAAACTTGTTTTGCTTAAAAATAAAAATCTTCAATTATAATTCAACTTTGGCTCATGCATGATGGATGTTGGTGGGTCAGTGTAATTATAGTTATCTTCTTTTCAGTTGTTTCTCAAAATAAGTTCAAGATAAATTTGCAAAACAACTCTTTCAAATAAATTCAAATAAGATCAAACAGCTAAGTTCAAGTTAGTTCAATATAATAAATTCAAAATAAGTTTAGATAAGTTCAACTCGTAATAAGCTCTATCAAAATAAATTGGAATGGACATGTTCAAAATAAAAAATATAGTGAGACAGAAGCAATATTGTTCGTTATTGTTCGTTTACTCTCAGTATGAACTATTATGCACTATAGATGTACTCTTCAATTCCTCGTGATAGTTTTTTTTTAAAAAAAAAACTTTTACATGATTTTAATTTCTATGTGGAAAAAAAAAATTATCGAATACCTTAACGAATCATTACATTTCTATTATTTATTTGTGATATTGGATTTACTTAATGTTAAAAGAATGCAATTATACAACTTAGAATAACAAAATGATCATAAAACAAACATTTCTTAGTTAATTAAGAATCTTGTCTTATAAGACAACATAATACATAAGAAAATTTTCCAAAACTAAAATGAAGGAACAAAAAGATTATCAGAGATACTCTAACTCTGATATGTAACGACAATCTATAAATAAAAAGATATAAATTATATCATATACTTACTTTTGAAATAATTTTAATTTAAAGTATATTTGTATAATAAAATTATGACATCTCTGTCTTTTCCTCAGTCACTCTACGATACACACACACAGATGCATGATTTAATTTAACATCAATCAACATATTAGGTACATTTTGAATTTTCTCATTTTCATAAATGATAGAAAATTTTATATATGCAGGATTTAATTTATTTAACATTAATCAACATATTGGGTAAATATTATGATTTTTCTTATTTTCATATAATAATAGAAAATTTTATATATGCATGATTTAACTTAACATTAAGTCAATATATTAGATAGATTTATAATTTTGATTCTTTTAGTAAATAATAGGAAAATTATTAGTTAATGAATGAGAATGAGAATAAACATGAACAATGCAGGAGGAGAGGTTTGAGGGAGGTTAATTGAGAAAAAAGATTATTGATTAATTGCCTTGTTTATAATTAATTTATAAAGAAACATAAATAGGCGAATAAGAAATAATTCAACAATTAAGTGTTGACTTATGACATAAAAATATAATAAGTCACGGAATTGAAGAGGAAAATAGGTATAATGTAATGATGATTTTTTTTAATGAAATTGAATTTTTTCTAAAGAAACAGTGGTGATTAAAGTTAATATTATACTTTGCACAAAACATCAAAAATTAAAATAATGTTAGATAACAACATAGGAACCTTAAAAAGATTAAACAAAATAATAGTATAATGTAAATTAGGGAAAATGGAAACCCAAAAAAATGAAGTAAATGACGGTTCCAGTGTGAAAGAAAGAAATAGAGAGAATATATGAAAAAATACTATAACAAAAATTATGTTGGTGTAGCGGTATAGAAGTTGGAGGGTTTTCCTTTGCATTAGAAGTTCAAATCTTGACGATAACAATTTCTTTGATAACTATTTTGGTGCAAATAAAAATTATTGTAATTACTATTCTATCCTTACAATTTATCAATGGCCAAGGGTAAAATGGGCAAAGTGAAATTTGCGTACCATAAACCCCTTTGGCTTTATATATTACATAGATATATTATTACATGCTAAATATAATACTTATACACATTAATTAATTATTATATATTACACACTAATTATTTATGCACACTAACTAATATACTATTGCACGTTAAGTACAATTTTTTTTTTGTAAATGAATTAATATGTTATTACACACTAATAAGTATGCAAATTTAGTGTGCAAATGAGTTTTTGTTAGTGTGCAAATGAGTCCATCCTACAAAAACTTAGTATGCAAGGGAGTATGTGTTAGAGTGCAAAGGAGTTTATGTTAGTCTGCAAATGAGTTTATCCAACTAAAAAAAATGTGTGTAAATAAGCATGCGTCAAGGTGTAAAAGACTATGTGCTAGTGTGTAAAAGAGTCTATCCTACAAAAAAAAAAAAAAAAAAAAAAAAAAAAAAAACCTAGTGTGTAAATGAGTTTGCACACTAACATGTACCACATATGCACCTTTGCACACTAATACGCACTAACACATAAACCTTTGCATACCAACACATACACTTTTACACACCAACACATAAGCTTTTGCACACTACCACATAAATTTTTTCACACTAACATAGACTCCTTGCACACCACAACAAATTCCTTTTCACACTATTAGCACAGACTTCTTTGCACACTAGTGCTGACTCCGTTGCGCCCCAACTTAAATTTCATTTATTAACACTAACATACTCCTTTGATGCTTTGCATACCAACATACTTCTTTGCACACTAACACAAACTCATTTACATATTAGCTTGGACTTCGTTGCACACTAGCACCGACTCCTTTACACACTATATCATTATTTTTTTCACTCACTATAAGTGTGTAAAGGAGTTTGCTCAAGTGTGCAAAGTTTGTTCTAGTGTGTAGAAGAGTCTTTATTAGGATGCAAATGGATCTATGTCAGTGTACCAATAAATATTTTAGTAACTTGCAGATATATTTATATGGGTTGTAACAAAAAATAAATTAATTTAATTAAGTATCGGCTAATATTGCATTTCTATAAAGAGTGAAGAGAAACAAATATTGGGTGAAAAGGGGAGGGGGAAAATTAAACAAGTGAAAACTGTTAGCAAGAGAAATAAAACAACAAGGGTTCATTATCTTTTTCACACATTGTTAGTGTGTAAAGGAGTTTGTTCAAGTGTGCAAAAGAGTTTGTTCTAGTGTGCAGAAGAGTCTTTATTAGGATGCAAATGAATCTATGTCAGTGTACCAATAAATATTTGGAAAATTGGAGTCTAATAAACCAAACTTTATATACATTTTGATCTAACAAACCAAACTTACCTTTTTGCTAATGACATACCATACTTTAACATTGTATTTTTTTTTATTGAACCTCCACCACTTTCCGGTCACCGAAAAAATGACGTGGAATTTGTTGTGCTGAGGTGGACTGTTTTATAGCCAAAAAATAAAAGAAAATTGTTGATGACTTGTGTTTGTGCTGAGGTGGAGTGTTCTGACTCACAATTTCCCCCTCTCCCTCAAAAAACTTACAGTAAAAATTAAACCCAACCCGAACAAAAATAATCCTCCACCAAAAAAAAAATGAAAATCCTCCTTAATCTTAATAGATGTCATATTGTTCCATTAAACACACTGCCATCAACAATTTCCTTTTATTTTTTGGCTATTAAACAATCTACCTGAGCACAAAAAAATTCTACGCCATTTTTCCGGTGACCGGAAAGTAGTGGAGGTTCAATCAAAAAAATATAATGTTAAGTATGGTATGCCATTACCAAAAAGGTAAGTTTGGTTTGTTAGATCAAAATGAACATAAAGTTTGGTTTATTAGATTCCAATTTTCCTAAATATTTTAGTAACTTGGAGATATATTTATATGGGTTGTAACAAAAAATAAATTAATTTAATTAAGTATCGGCTAATATTGCATTTCTATAAAAATTGAAGAGAAACAAATATTGGGTGAAAATGGGAGGAGGAAAATTAAACAAGTGAAAACTGTTAGCAAGAGAAATAAAACAACAAGGGTTCAAACCCATGACCTCCAACACACCATGAATTGCACGCTACCATTGAGCTAGCACTATTGACATGCTTTACTTTTGCAAGTTGTTACATTTAACTGAATCAGAGTGCGGGACTAATTAGGAGATCCATACTCCCGTGGGAGTATGGTCTAAAGACCCTATGAAAACCATTTTATCCCTCTCTCTCTCTCTCTCTCACACACACACACACACACGCATTTTAATCTTTGACTCCTTATTATCAAACAGGTAAAAATCATTTTCTTGTGTACCAAACACAGGAAAATATCAATTGAAAATTCTCTCTCTCTCTCTCTCTCTCTCTCTCTCTCTTCTTTCTCTCTCTCCCTCTCTACCACTCTCTCTCACACTCGCATTTTAATCTCTGACTCCGTATTGTCAAACAGGTAAAAATCATTTTCTTGTGAACTAAACACAGGAAAATATCAAATGAAAATTCATTATCTAAGGCCCCGTTCTTTTATACGGTGCGGTGCGATGCGGTAATGGTGTAGTGCGGTGAAATTTGAAAAAGTGTGGTGAAGTGGGGTGGGTTGTAGCGAGTTGTGTTGAAAGTTGTGGTAGGTGGGATAGGTGAGGAGAGAGAATGTAAAAAATAGAGGAGAAAAGTGATGAGAGAGAAAAGTAAGAATATATTTTGGTAATGATTGGGGTAAAGTGTTGTTGAGTGTTGTGGAGTGTGGTAGAATATTGAGTAGTACATAAAACTAATTTTCCTTTGCACCAAACACACCTTTAGTTAATAGTTAAAGTGATAATTATTATGGAATAAAAGTAGAACTATATATAGAATCAAGTTCATTGCAATATTTTTAAGTGTTGATACTTTGTGATCAATATTTTTTATTTTAACATTACTTTAATTTAGGAGGCGTTATTTTGTTTATTTTAAATTTTTTATATATTACTGCCTAATTGTTTTCCACAGCTCTATGTTGGCTTTTGTTTTTAAAGTTTTTCAACTTTTTATAACTTGAATAATTTTAAAAAATTATCAAAATTAAGAATTAGAAAACTATAACAAATTCCTAAGAAATACAACAAATCATTTATCCCATTTTCTCGTTTCTTTACATTGCATAAAGGAAACAATAATCTTACATAACATCTTCGCATAATTCTTTCTGATGCTGCCAAACATTTTTGTAAACATGGCTACAACATTCGAAAGGTAACAAAATACATTGCTTCAACTAATTATACATATGCTTTTATATCATGATTCAACTACAATCTTATTTTTTTTTACTAATAATCTAGATAGAAAACTATAGACCTATGTGCATAGTAGTTTAGTAAAGTGATGAATATTGTATTCCAATATAAGAATTGCCTAGTTAAAAAGAAGGAAAAGCAAAGTGATGATTTATTTTTACCACTACCACCTATATCCTTTCTCGTTTTGGTCTTTGATTCTCCTCAAAACCCCATCAACAGCCAAATCGACGGCATCTTTCAAACTTGGTAGCCCCTGGTTTGGTTTTGCATAAATAAAGTTTGGGATGAATTCCACCACTTTCTGTCTCATCTTTTTCACCTCCTCTTTGGTGAAGCTCTGGAGAACATTTTTAATCAAGGTCCCATTTTTTACATGATCCCGGTGGATGAAAACGGAGTAACTATTAGGGTCGGGCGGCAAGAACCATCGGCATGCGCAAATAAGCGTAACGCCTAAGATCAAATATAGGCGGCGTGTGGAAGCCCCCTCAGGTTGGAGGCAAAACTCCGACTCCAGAAAGGTTTGGAGTATGTCTGATGTGCCATTGATGCAACGAGTCCCCGAACAGTTGACAGCTTTGCAAGAACCCCCCGATTGACGGCACTGCTCCAGCAGCAACCCCCGGAAGTCGTTTGGGTATTTACGACGTGGAGCACCGGCGAAACAGAAAAGCGTAGGGCGGTCATGTGAGAGGACAAAGTTCTGCCAGGAAACGACCTCGGAGGGTTTTTCCGGGTGGAATCCGGTGGGGTAGGGAACCCCGATATCAAAATAGTCCCAATGGTTGCGCTCAATGAGGAGGCGGGTGATGTTACGCATACGCGGCATCAGAATACAGCTAGACCCCCAATCCTGTTCCTTGGTCCGACGAAAATCCCATGTGATCCTCCCCATCACTAGAAAGTGATCCCAACCCAGTGATCTGTTGAAGTAGGGCATCTTCCCCTGTACCCAATCAAGCATCTTCTCACAATGTTGGTCTCTTTCTTTGGAGGTGTACCCATACCCATCCCACAAATACTTGCCCACCGCCAGTCCAGCGTAGAATGGGATGTAGTATGCGACAGCCGATTCCGCCTCCTCGCTTCGACACTTGTGATGGAGCATACGTTGGTGGAAGATGATCTCCGCCGCGAATTGGTCCGTCCAGTACCAAGCGTTCGATAAATTCGTCGGGATAATGCCTTCTACTCTCACGGCTTTCTGGCCAAATCCACTGTTCGATAGGGCCCCACACCGGGACCCCCATGGAGAAAGTTCATCACAGTTTTGGTGTATCTCCGCGTTGAATTCCGACGGTAAGTCATAGACGTAAAAATTCCCGTACTCGCATTGCTTATCTGGAACTACCGTCGATGCTTTGTTGAAGGGAGAGCCACAATTGTCGTCGTTAATGTCGCATTGTTTGTGGGTTTCTGGATTTGGGGTTGGGCTGGGTGGCTTTGGCTTTGGCTCTGGCTCTGGCTTTGGCTCTGGCTTTGGCTCCGGCTCCGGTGAGGAGAAAGAGGAGTAGGTGGAGAGAGGGGAGGAGGTGGATGAAGGGGGGTGAGGAGAGAAAGACAAGGAAGGGAGGGAGTGAGAGAAAGAAAGGATGAGGAGGTGAAGGAGGAGGAGAGAAAGGATGAGGCAAAAGCGTGGATGGCGAGATAGAAGTGTCAAAAAGTATGTTTTGAAGAGGACTACATCAAGGGATGGCGATGGGGATGAAGAACATGATGATGGGGATGAGGATGAAGATGAAGATGGCAAATCAGGGGGAGTTTTTGGCTTCTTGAGGTCAAGGGAGGAGGAGTTGGAGATGGGAAGCATGAGATGATGATAATGACGATGATGATGATGATGATGATGGTGATGTACGATTCAAAAAGAAGAGAGAGAATCCAGAAATAGAGAAAAAGGAAGCGAGTCTACGGAGAGTCACAAGTTTCAATGAAAATTCTTCAGAATGTGTTGGAAATGGATGGGTAGTTTCTACCGATTTCTGCGAGTTCTAGGAAGCCTACAAATACGATTGTTCGCCCAATGACATCTTTTTTTCTTGTTTTTTTTTCTTTTTTTGTTTTTAATAAGATTTCTTTGGTGTTTATTTTGAGTTCTAGTTCAATATACTAATCCTTTTTATTTATTTATTTATTATTATTTTAAATTTTTTTATAGTTTTCATGGCATTCTTTTTTATTTTCTTTGTAATGTTTTTTTTTACATTGAGTACGAGTATTTAATATTAATTATATTTTTAATATTGGATATGCATTTTTTATGAGCATTGTTATAGAACCAGACTTTTTAAATTTTCTATTGTTATTATTAACACGCTCTGATGCAATAAAGTTTATATAAGCATTGTAATATATTTTTATAAACATTTTTATGGGGTTTATGTACATTGAAGTTGAGTTTGGATGATGGTTAAAATTTATGAATATTGTAGTATATATTTATGAGCATCTACTTTACAAATTATGAACATTGTATGTGAAATAATATGAGCATGACTATTAGCCGCTATGAGCATTCTTATTATGCTTGTGAGTTGTGACATGTTATGAGTATACCAGTCTCGGATTCGATAAGTATTATGGTTAAAGTTTATGAGCATTCTATTATAGATTTTTAAGCATCCACATCATAAATTATGAACATTGTGTGTAATATACTATGAGCATGGCTATTAGGTGTTATGAGCGGGCCCCTAATACGGATTAGGCTTGGATTAGTAGGATTAGAATGATTAATGAGATAATCAAGTGTTCCTCCCTATATTCCCACTCAATGTTTGAGGATTTTGGTGCCGAGAGGTTATGAATCCTTCCCTTAATATTGAGTTGGGAATCTAGGACGGAGTAATTAGTTCATAATTCACTCGAGAGAGGAATTTTGGAACCGTTTTGTCAGGATTGAGTTCGAATACTATCAAGGTCCGTCATATGCATCGATTTACCACTCAAGAGAGCGAAATCGATGCCAGCTTATCCATGCAATCCTCACATTTGACAACCGAATACAGATCATCCCTAAAACTACGAAATCCATGCTTAGGTTAGGTTGGGTGGTTTCGACTGATTCTGTGACTTGTTTGGCACATCTTACCATACCTCTTCATTAGATGTCAATATTCTTGGTGCCAGAGGTTATAGAGTATCTCTCAACATTGAATTGGAGGGTTATGGATGGATTAATTGGACACTAATATACATTGACGGGTGAGTAGTGTCCGATTAGGAGAATTAGGCCATCATTCTATCTGGAAACCATTCCTATGGGAATAGTGGTGGAATCTAGAGAGTAAGCATTGAATCCTAACTCTGGCGAGAGGGATTTGATGCTAATTCACTTACCTATTTCCCGTGTTGAATAACTTGCCCGTGAATCATTTCTAAACGTCTTTACCGATCCATTTTCTCTTGTTAGGAGGCCTGACAATACCCCCGAGCCCTTCTCCCTTTTTATTGTGTTCTTTTCTTTTGCTTTTAGTCTATGGGTCTACCAAACAACCAATTAAAACCTCAAACTTTAAGCCTAAAGGTGAGAGCTTGTTAGATTTTTAGGTTTGGAAGCGCTAACTCTCTGTGAATATGGCAATTACACCTGCACTATGCTATGACTAACACCCATGTCCTTGCTTCCTTGGCAAGAACCAAGAAGGGGCGATTGGATTAGGTTTTAGGCTTTCTTTTTGTCATCTATCTCGGTTGCAAAAAAAAAATATTATTAAAGATATTTATTTTTATATCCAAACACACTTTGTGTGCAAATCAAAACTTAACAATGAAAGTAAAAATAAATATATTACATGAAAAATACCGTTGCAAAAAAAAGATATCATTCATATAGTAGAAAAGAGAGTTGATGTGTTGTGTTGTGAAGGTTGTTTGTCTGACTGCTAGCTAGCTTGTGTTCACATACGTAATTATTGTTTTACACTTCATTATAATAATACTAATCTTTAGACCCGTGCGTTGCACGGGGCGGCAACTAAATTGTATATTTTATGGAAAAAATATTTGATTTATCCATTTATTTTAAAAAGGGGGTTATCTATTAGTTATTTAGAAATGTTTCTATTGTTGAATATTTTGTTTTCATATGGAGAAGACGGATATCATTGTAATGTATAAAATTGAATAAAATGTTTTAATGTAATTATAAGTTAATATTTGGATGCTTAAAATCAAGTTAATGTAATTGTTTTCGGTAGTAGAAGTTCTGTATAGAATTTCAACAAATAAACTACAAATTATTATAGTTTCATCTCAATATTTTTGTTTGCAAATAGTCAGTGTAATGGGATTTATAATGCTACTAAAATAAGTCATCAAAACTATAAATATAAAGGATAAATAATATAGATAAATATTCGGTTACAAAGCAACTGGTAAAAAATTATATAACGATGAATTAATTACAAATAAACACAAATATTATTTAATTATTTAATTTGCCTAATTCACTATTTACCCAATTAGCCTTAGGTTGAGGTTATGTAGTACCATATCTTCAATACATTAGAGGATAAAGTTATTCAAGTTATACGTTTTTCAACTATAATTTTATTTTTAATGAATTCCAACTGTAACACAACTTTGAATAGCCCGAAAAAATTGATCATAAAACAATTAAACAATTAATTTGACCTAAATGCTATATTCTTAATATCTAATTGTGACAAAAAAACAAAAGTGTCAAGGATGAACTTATATAAAAGCATAGAGATTTTTTCACCTCAAAGCAAAAAAATAAATACATATAATTTTTTTTTCTCTTCAAAACAAAAAACTAGAAGCATACAAATTTTAAATTAAGAATTGGGAATAAATAAAAAACAATAAATGATCTTTTCTTGATATTAACTGACAAATATATATAAGCATGTTGTAAATACATTAATTTTTTTAGGGAAATATATTAAATTAGTAAGGACATTAAAGGTGTAATGAGCAATAAATGTATTAAATAACTTTATTAATTCACTATTAATACATTATTTTTAAGAAAAATTAAAATTGAATTTTAACTTTCCTAAATTGCCCCTATTAAAATACACACATTCCTATCTTCGTCCTTTATACCTAGAAATATATATACTGGTACTTAGACACGTGCGTTGCACGGGACGCAAGTAAACCATAGTTATTGTTAAAAATATTATCGAGGTTATATTTAAAAAATAAAGAAAAAACAATAATGAAAAATAAAGAATAGTGTTCTAATTTAAAAGAATAAAGAAAAAAATAGTGCATATGGAAAAATAAAAAGAAAGAATAGTCATCAATGCAAAACATACACCCATTAGGGAATGGATGGACATCAAGTATTATTTTCATGACATTAAATATGAATGGTGGACATCAAGTTGGATATTTGATGTCCATGAAAACAATACTTGATGTCCACCAGAAATGTTTTGATGCTCACATTCTCATATAATACCCATGCTTATGTGATCTATTCTCATATATACATATATATATATATATAAGTTCTGAGAATCCCATTTGTAAGTTCATGCTTATGTGATGAGAGTAAAATATATATTTCTAGGAATTTCATTTTTTCCACAAGTCTTGTTGGCCCTATTTCTTTCGATAAGAGTAAAGTACACATCATTAGCTTCCAGCGCCTTTTGAATTGCCTCAATCGGAGTCCGGATGAAAAAGTTATGGTTATTCGAAGTTGCACTTAGTCAGTTTCAAAAGCCCAGCGGGTTTTACCAATTTCCAGGCCCAGAAATCCGGCCCAGCAAGCAATTCCGACCCATTTTAAATTACAAAACCCGCAGGGGTTTTGATTTCAATAGCGACCTGCCAACTCTCGCCACGTCATCGATCCATGCCAAGCATTATTATAACCCGCCGGGGTTTTAGCATTTTCTCTTATTTTAGCACCATGATCACCCCGTGCAATCCCATGATAAAAGCCCGCGTGAGTTGACCTTGCTTGACTGTGATCAAAACCCGTAGGGGTTTTATTTTTCCATGGTGAAAGGGCATGATCCTAGGGATGTGTCTCCCTCCATTTCCCTCCAAAGACATCCATCATTCACCTATAAATACCCTCATTTTCACTCACTTCAATCAACTATCATCATCATTCTACCTAAACTCTCTCAAAACTTCATTATCCATACTCCCTCTCTAATTCTCTTATAATCATTCTTATCATATCATCATTCTTACACCACCCTTCTCACCACTCTCATATACATTCTTCCATTCAAGCTCCAAGTCAAGGTCAATTCAAGGGATAAACTTTCATCTCATCCATCACCTTTAAACAAGGTTTGTTTTCCATTATTTTTATTGTATTTCATCATGTAATTTTGCTTTAATTCTCTTACTTGTACATATTTTGTAAAGAAAAGATCATGTTTTAACCTTGCATGTTCGGAATAATAACATCGTGAAATTCATTTAACTTCTCCCTGCTCTTTTTCTTTTCAAGTTCTAAGTAGAGTCTGTTTTCAAACAGGCGGATTCGAGAATTGTTATAATTCTCGAGTTCGTAACCTTACCCTCGAACTTAGAAATCGGGTTTCATAAACCGGAGTTATTTACTTTATTTTATGGTTTGTCGATTTTCTTAAATCAGCTGACGACTCTTTATTCTTTTTACAACTCGTTTAATTATTTAAAATACATTAATTTACATCGAAATAATTAAAAATGATTCAATACATTCTTCTCACCAATCCAAGGCTAAACCCGAGAAAATGGGCCGGAAATTAATAAAACCCCCGCGGGTGTTATCAATTTCTACCCAAATTTCTCTGGGCCGAGGAAATACACGGCCCAGTCGAGGGACTACCAAAACCCCCGTGGGTTTTGACAATTTCTGGCGGCCCGTTTGCTTCTTCTTGGGCCTAGATCTGATGTTTGGGCCAGTATCGAGTCATTATTAAAATATTTCGGTGCAATTTCGAGTATTTAAATAATGAAAAACGGATTTGTAAATAAATAAAGTTTCATCACGCCGAAAGCGAATTTCGAAAATAAACATATCCTTATATAAGGATTAAGCAACCTTAGTCGGCTCCCGATCACCTAAGTATCGCATTCGAAAACGATTCCCCGAACGGGGACGATTTTCCAGGGTCCTACAATTGTAAGTGTGGCTTGATAATCATTACAGTTGATTATGCTTTTGGATTCATAATTGAACGGTTGGAGTTTGTATTTATTTTTTTCTTTAACATAAAAACATTCATTTTATTGAGTTGATGAATTTTAGCCACATTCGGTTGAAGTGCTTTCCATGAATGAACATGCGAAAACTCATTTTCAATATATATAAATACTCATCGAAACTAATGACTTGATGTTCAGCTGATGTTCATATTAATTACATGTGATGTTCATTTCGAGTACCCTTGAAGATCATCTACATATAATTGATATTCATTTTATAACCAAAACTCATACCCAATTGATGAGCATAAAATGTCTACCTGATGTGCTTTTCAATATATATATATATATATATATATATATATATATATATATATATATATATATATATATATATATATATATATATATATATATTCATTTCAGTATGAGTTGATGTATTTTCATCTCAATATGATGTCCACTTTCATTGCCACTTGATGTTCATTCCACTATACCTTGATGTTCATTTCATGATCGGTTGATGTCTTTTTGCATATTACAAATATGTTCCACGCATTGTGATGTTTAATTCAATTATAACTTGATGTTCATTTCACAATACCTTGATGTTCTTACAACTAACACTTGATGTTCATGTCAATTTTACAAAGATATTTATTTCATTTTGAATCGATCATTGTTAAATGATTTTCATCACATTACCCCAATGTTAACATTAATTTATGAAATGAGCATCATCAATTGAAGGTGGAATGAAAATAAACGGGATACAAAATTGAATATGATATTCATTACAATGTAACATGATGTTCATTCCTGTGTAACATAATGTTCATTTTCGTCTCAATATGATGTCCACTTTCATTGCCAGATGATGTTAATTCCAATATAACTTGATGTTCATTTCAACAAGTTATGAAATGAGCATCAATTGAAGGTGGAATGAAAATCAAAGGAACACAAAACTGAATATGATGTCCATTCCAATATAACATGATGTTCATTTCATGTAAACAGTTGATGTTCATTCTAATATAACTTGATGTTCATTTCATCAAGTTTATGCTATGAACATCAATTGAAGGTGGAATGAAAATCAAAGGGATACAAAACTGAATATGATGTCCATTCCAATATAACTTGATATTCATTTCATCAAGTTTATGTATGTTCATCTCTATATGATGTCCACTTTTCATTGTCATTTGATGTTCATTCCAATACAACTTGATGTTCATTTTTACAATAGCTTGATGTTCATACACCCAACACTTGATGTTCATTTCATGCCCACCTGATATAAATATAATTTCATGTTTATTTCATTATAACTTGATGTTCTTTTCACAGTATCTAAATGACCATACAACTAACACTTGTTGTTCATTTCGTTATAACTTGATGTTCATTTCACAGTAACTCAATGCTCATACAACTAACACTTGATGTTCATTTCAGTTTCAATCGATGAAGTGACACATGATACAAAACTGATTATAATGTGATACAGAACCTGATACAAAAGATAGCGGATACAATATTTCAGTGTCCAACCAAATATAATAGGAGGAAATAACGTTGCAAGGGACATCCTCGAGGATCTGCTTCAAACGGAAATCTAAGAAACATTTTCTTGCCGGACGTCCACCCTTGTTTCGAACAGACAAACACCTTCCATTCTATGCCATTGCGGTCTTTCGTGTAACTATAGCTACGAATGTCGAAATCGAAGCTAACTGCGTACTGTTCATGATAGAACTTCTTCCCCTCTTCAATGTCATCAAATGTAATCCCTTCGGTTGGAACCCATAATTCAACATCACAAAACGAAATATATCCGCCTTGCTCGTTCATTTGGTAGCTTAGTGGCACCGGCGGGGACAACACTTCCGGCCCTATCCCCACTTGCAACGCTTCAGCGACAGCACTGCACACCCGAACATCATCAGTGATCATCAAATACAATGAACACCAACTGTCACACTTACAATTAACAACAAACAAAAATGAAAATGAACAAGTATTCCTAGAATGAACATCAAAACATTCTGGGATGAAAATCAGTGACTAATGGAAAAATGAAAAATAAACATCCAAATGGGGTATGACATGAGCAACATAGTGTATCAAAATGATCCCCAAGTGTTCCGGCATGCATATTCATACACTAGTAATGAAAATGAACAACAAGTGGTCTTGGAATGAACATCAAGTATTCTCGGATGAACAAAATATAAATAAACATAAATTTGAAACAATATGAACACACAAGTAGTTCTTGGATGCCCATCAATGAACACCAACTGTAATGATTATCAAGTCACACTTACAATGAACAACAAATGATGATGAAATGAACAAAAAAATATTCCTGGAATGAACATCAAAGCATTTTGGGATGAATAATGGAGAACTTAAAAAATAACATCCAAATGGGGATGACATGAGCAACATAGTGTACCAAAATGATCCCCAAGTGTTCTGACATCACATACACTGAAAATGAACACCAAGTTGAGAGAATATGAACATCAATTAGTGCTTGAATGCCCATCAGTCATTATGGGGGTGTCAACACTTGTAAATCATGAAAAATGAACATTTGGTGACTTTAATGAACACCAATTGTAATGATAATCAAGCACCCTTACACCGATCAACAAACAATTATGGAATGAACACCCAACATTCTGGGATGATCATCAAACCCCTTACAACAAACAACAAAATTGACCATCATGTGGTTGTGTGTACTAATCTTTATCAACATATGAACTTAAACTAAAACCACTGAAACAGTATTAAAAAGATAAAGATGATCCTAAACAGTATTCCAACTACAAAACTCCATTTTTTGACAACTATGAACAACAACACAAAAAAATGAACATCATAATACAATATGTGCATCAGGATGACCTAATTTGCATCTTTCAACCTAATTATCGAACTCACCACCATAAACCCACTCAAACGCTCATGAGAATATATACCAACACCTATTATCCAACAATGAACATCAACAGTATAATAAATGAACAACAATTAGACTACCATAGGATGTGTCAAAATTGATGAATTGCAGTCGTCCTATCATTACCCAACCCCCATATTGAACAATAAAAACCCAAAATTGATGAATTTAATTCAATTGTCCGCAATCACACTTACATCTTGTTCTTGCTCTGTTCATTCTCTGACTCACTCACTTGCTTTGACACCATGTTCAACTGCGCAATTCGCCTTCTATCCTGACAAAAACACATTCAACAACTCAAATTCAAACCAAACCTTCACCTAATATGTTCTGAATCAAATACACGTACCGAATTAACCCCCAACCACCTATTTTCAAACATAACGAAAAAAAAAGTGCAAATTAATACCTTCAAGCTGCCGAAATCGCCTAGGGTTTCTTGGTTCGAAATTGGCGTTCACCGAACCCACACAAATTCACTCTCACTCCCGCCTTTGACGATTACCGGATGAAGTTTCAAAAAAAAAATTAGCGTTTATAGAGAAGATGGATGAAGAAGCTGCAATGACATCTACAGAAAACAAAAACAACATGGAGAAGAATTATGGAGAAGCAGCAGTGCACTTGGAGAAGCTGGATGGACATCTCGTACATGGCGTTGGGGATGACATGCGTATGAATTGCTCCAGCATACAAAACTTTGGGTTTCTCACTCACGTAAGATCCCAAACAATTAAAAAAATCTTTAATTTCAGCCAATCATTATTAGAAGCATCCTATAGAAATAAAAATAAAACACCTAATTTATATCTACCCTTGATCTTGGAACTAATGACTGAGATTGTCCTTGCTTTTATGCTCACAAAATGCTTCTTCTCATTATATATATATATATATATATATATATATATATATATATATATATATATAATATAAAAGCAGCTAAGAGGAGTTTTGTCCCAAATGTTGATTTCCCCTTATACCCTTATCCTAAATATTTATTTTCTCTTATACCCTTTCAACCAAACCCTCATAATGCGCACAAACATTCGAACCAGGTTTTCATTGTTACACTCATTATTGCTAAGAGGAGTCAGGTTCGAAAAAAAATCAATGAATCAGTTAATAGTTCCAATAGATTTGTAATATTTTAGTTTAATTTTATGTGTTTGCATGTTGGGTATAATGTTAACTTTTCCCTTTGATGGTGATTTTGTTGTAGTGGGCTATCAAAGTGGAAGACATGCAGTTTAAGTATGTGATATTGGTAAATTATGCCAACTATTGAAGGAAAAAGAAATAGTCAGAGAAGTATTGGCAAATGCCCAAGTTGTTCTTGCTACCAATATTGGAGTTGCAGATACCCAATCCTATAGGGAAAGCGTTGTATTATTGCAAGTGACCATTGCCAACTTGCTCCAGTGGTGTTGTACACAAAAGCATTGGATTGTGGACTTGGAATCTCTCTGCTCGAGGGAGCTGCAAATATGCATGGACGACTGCTTGTGTCCAAGCTGACAACACAATATTAGATGAATGATGTCATTGCCAGTTGGGCTTCCAAGGAACTCTATGGTGGAGTGTTGAAGTCAGCTGCAAGTTTCTGGTCCCATCTTCTGATAAATTCTTCCTTTGTGAAGGTAGCCTCTAAATTACTATTACATACCTGTGGATATATGGATACGTCCTACATTCCATTTCATTTTTAGCTTTCTATGTCTCAAGTACAACTAGGGGTCCTAATGTCCTTATTCTCAACTACAGTTATCATTTCTCATTGGTTCCTTTGTCTTCCCGATCCTTTTATATGTCTTGATGTCCTTATTAGGTTGCTTCTCATGTTTTCTAATTTTTTTTTCTATTTTACCTCTTTGACATCCACTTGGACAATTAAGACCATATCTTTCATTGATTAAATCCCATTGTGAAAAGCTTCACATAAATTAATTTAATGAGTCTGATTTGTGAAGGTTTGTATGAAAAAAAATTGCTTGCTTCATCTTCTGCTGTTCGCTCAATTAGATCCCTGCTTATTTATGTTTCTCTGATTTTAATATCTTTCTTACCTTTTTCTTTTTCTTTCCCTTATGTCCTTTTTGGGTCAGGAACTTAGTCGGGCCACAAGTTATGGGTTTAAATGTACTTACCTTTGACTATTTATGAGTGATACTACTTTGCAACAGGTGTGAGTTTGTTGATCTCCATGGTGTGTTTGTGCCTTATGAAAAGGGATTGGCTTTATGGAGTGTTCGGCCTCGTTTCGAGCCGAAATTCTTCTCTTTTATAGGGTATATTTGCTTGTTTTAACCCCTATTTATATATTAGATATAATGTTTTGGTGTTTTGTAGGAAAATAAGAGAGTGACCTAAAATGGAGCCAAAACGGAGCAAAAACTCACCAAATAAGGGGTGGAGGCAGAAGGGTTGCTCGACCGAGCAGCATGTTGGCTCGCCCGAGCAACACCTCTGGAAGGACAGCAGGATCTGCCGACCGATTTTGAGCCAAGAAGAGGAGAGACAGAAAGCTGGCTCGCCCGAGCAACATACTGGCTCGGCCGAGCCATGCTTCTGCACAGCGACCATGGAAAGTTCGAAAAATATAGCTAAGGCAATGAAGAAACAGAGGGCCAGCTCGCCCGAGCAAAGCCCCTGCTCGCCCGAGCTGAGCTTCTGAGCTGTCGAGGAAAAGTCGCCGAGGAACAAGAAACACGCGACCAGAATGCTTGCTCGCCCGAGCAGTATTCTGGCTCGCCCAAGCCGATTCAGTTTTCTGCGTACAGACTGGAAATGAGATGCTGCGTTTTGTGCAACTAACTTGAGTCATTATAAAAGCCTTAGCTGCGACTCCATTGAGAAGATAATTAGAATATATCAATTAGCCTAGGTAGTTTAGGAGTAGAATTAGATTTAATTGCTTTCCTTTATTTGCTTTAATCTCTCTTAATTGTTCTTCAAGTTTTCAATTGTTCTTCATTGTTCTTCAAGCTTTCATTGATTTCTAGCATTTGTATTCAAACTTTCTCAAGCTTTCTCAATTCAAGCAAGTTTCCATTGAAGTTTTACAAAGCTTTCTCTCTCTTCTCTCTTTCTCTCTCTAATTTCCATTGTTGACTTGTTTTCCAAGCTTTATAGTGTTAGTCACATCAAATCCATCTTTTAGTGGGGAGGAGGGTCAAGGAATTCCAATTCTACTTACTAGTGAGAATTTGGGGGATTCTTGGTAATCCAAACCACAATTTCTTGTTTGTTCGGGGGAAATTGCAAAGGTAGATTGAAGGTTAGAAGATTTTGGTCATCGAAGGTATAATTTCTTGTTCCCAATTTTGTTGTTCATTCATTGTCTTCATTCATGTCTTTTAATTGATTTCATCCTTAAGTGCTTTCTTTATTGCTTTCCTTTTATTGCTTTCTTAATTATTATCATGTCTAGATTAGTTTAATGCTTTCTTTACTTAATTTATCGCTTTCCGCATTTGAGAAAAACCCCTTTCCACGAACCGATTACCTTAATCAAGCCTCACACCCATCCCTGAGACCGACATCCCTAACTTATAAAACCACAAAAATTACAACCGAACATAGAGGGTCATAGTTAAAGAGAAAAAAAGCTTTGATTGAAAGAAATGAGGAGTACTTAAATTTTGATTGAGAAAAAAAGCTTTTATTGAGAGTACTTATGATATTAGAACTGAAAGGGGTGGCGAAGTTACTTACCATGGACTTGAGCTTTGCCTTTCAAAAGTCAATTCATCTAAAATTTTGAAGTGTTAACACAAATAAAGAATTATAAAAAAATCTTCGCCTCAATAAATTTGCTAGAGCCTAGAAGTTATAGAAATCCATTTACAATATGAAGCTCGCATGCCATTCTTGGAGGTTTATGGTATTGTTTAGATTCTATGATGGCTGATGGGAACTAGAGTTGTGCAAACTCAATGCTATTGAATTTCCAACACCACTGCACTGAAATTCAACATTGATAGCATTGCCCCGTTATTTCCCCTATAATAGCAGAACTAGCTAAGAGCTTGGTCATTTGGTACTGTAAGACGGAAGAGATGAAAACGGAGAAAATCCTCTTGAGGCTTGCATATTGAATCACATCATGGAAGAGAGAATTTATGAGTTCATCGAATGCATTCTTGAAAATGTTTATACTTGGCTTAAATAAGTGTGAACTATGAACTTTAGAATTGGGAATATGTGTCTGAGTCCTCACTGCTACTATTTATTTTACTCAGCCAGTGCAACATGGTTCTGTCCAGGTACTGATTTCTCTTATTTCTACTCTATTGTAAAGTTAGTCACGCATAGTTATGTGTACGTTGCGTGCTTTGTTCATTCACTGTTTACTTTGAAGATTGCTGCTTTTCTATGTTGCAAGTAATAGACATCTCAGAGTGTCTGTACTGTATAAGTAGACTTTAATTTTCAGGTTTTTTATGCTATAATTATTTGTGACGTTTATTACATGAAAACTACATGTACGCCATCATGGAATGTTTATTCTTGTTTATGGAAGAATATCGTCTTTGTTGAAGAAAGGAAATAAACAAACGAGATCATGCTTGGTGCAAACCCTACTAGTTCAGGGGTAGGGTGCATAACTAAATGTCCTCAAACTTCCAGGCAGTTTTAGTAGACTGACCATGTTGCTCAAAATCATATTTGTCCTCTGCTATGAACGTTTCCTTTTCTTTCCATTTCTTTTTGGGGCATTTCACCGAGGCTGTAAATTTTAGTGACGAGTAGCATTTTTGAGGCAGCTCTATAGTGAAAAATAGAATGGCCATCATAGAATCCTATTTAACAAAATTGAGGGATTCATTGCGATTATTGTAGGTAGGTGATTGTTGTTGAGACTACATATGCCATTATATTGGAATTGGAATCGTTTGAGAATTTTCGGTTGTTTCTATTGTTTTTACTCTTCTTTTTTAGTAAAGATAAATGTGGTCAACTGTTTCCTTTTCAGCTTGGATGATGCAGGTGACCAAGATGGTAATCCAGAGATTCAATATCGGACTGAGTGCTCAAGCAACCACGGCGGTAACATCTTATTCTAAACTTAGCAAACTTGCATTTTTTGTTGTTACTGCTGATACTACTATTATTGTTTTGTTTTTTTTAAAATTTATTTTTAAAAAAAAATTTGAGTGTTGTTGCTACTATTACCATATTGTGTTAGTTGTACTTGGTCCTCGATGAATTTTTTCAATAT
This sequence comes from Portulaca oleracea, assembly GCA_029582165.1. Classification (NCBI taxonomy): domain Eukaryota; kingdom Viridiplantae; phylum Streptophyta; class Magnoliopsida; order Caryophyllales; family Portulacaceae; genus Portulaca; species Portulaca oleracea. The sequence continues at coordinate 38,014,795 of CM055868.1, forward strand.
CTCCAGCTTCATATGCTTGGTTGATTTTCAGTAGTAATTGGGTTCGGTTGGCTTAATGCGGTGAAATAACCATTTTAGCTACAAGATTAATGCTGACGCAACTGTTAGACACCCAATGACAGTGGGACTACTTGGCACGAACCTGGTTGTGCAGGATTTTCACTGCGGGAGGAAAAATGTTATGCTTCAGGAGAATAGTTAGTGTTTGTTAGGGGCCAAGGTTCTTGTAGGCTGTTCGGCCTCGTTTCGAGCCGAATTTCTTCTCTTTTATAGGGTATATTTGCTTGTTTTAACCCCTATTTGTATATTACATATAATGATTTGGTGTTTTGTAGGAAAATAAGGAGTTAGAAGAAGTTTGGGCTTAATTGAAGGTTTTTAGGGAATCCCGAGCTATTTCCCGAGTCAAACCAAGTCAACCCGAGCCGAGATCCGAGTCAAACCAAGTCAACCCAAGCCGAGAGCCGAGGCGAAACCGAAGTCGGAAATTCCATATCAAGATTGGCGCAAACAGGGGAACGGTACAAACTTAAAGGTTTGAAATACGTGTGCCTTCACCCTTTGGGTCATAACTCCTTCGTTACAACTCCGATGGCTCTGAAATTTTGGGAGCTTAAAGTACACACCTAGAGCTTTCCATCGATATCTTACGGGCCTAAAACGGAGTTTGGATGAAGAAGTTATGCGTGTTTGAAGTCGGCAGGGAAAACTGCCCAGAACGCTTGCTCGCCCGAGCCAAATTTCTGCTCGCCCGAGCCACACTGTCTGCAGACGCGCGTGCTGCGATTGTTCTAGGGTTTTGGGGTTGTATTTTTCCTTCTTCTATAAATACCCACTTGTATTAATCTAAATAATAATTAGCCTAGGTAGTTTAGGAGTAGAATTAGATTTAATTGCTTTCCTTATTTGCTTTAATCTCTCTTAATTGTTCTTCAAGTTTTCAATTGTTCTTCATTGTTCTTCAAGCTTTCATTGATTTCTAGCATTTGTACTCAAACTTTCTCAAGCTTTCTTAATACAAGCAAGTTTCCATTGAAGTTTTACAAAGCTTTCTCTCTCTTCTCTCTTCTCTCTCTCTCTCTAATCTCCATTGTTGACTTGTTTTCCAATTCTACTTACTAGTGAGAATTTGGGGGATTTTTGGTAATCCGAACCACAATTTCTTGTTTGTTCGGGGGAAATTCAAGTGTAGATTGAAGGTTTATTGAAGATTAGTCATCAAAGGTATTATTTCTCATTCCCAATTTCATTGTTCATTCATTGTCTTCATTCATGCCTTTTAATTGCTTTCATCTTTAAGTGCTTTCTTTATTGCTTCCTTTTAATTGCTTCCTTTATTATTATCATGTCTAGGTTAGATTTAAATGCTTTCTTTACATAATTTATCGCTTTCCGCATTGTGAGAAAGCCCCCTTTCCACGAACCGATTCCCTTAATCAAGCCTCACACCCATCCTCGAGTTCGACATCCCTTACTTAATAAACCACAAAATATGCAACCGAACAATGGCGTCGTTGCCGGGGATGGCGTTATTTGGGAGTTTAGAATTGGTTTGTTTGTGATTAGTGTGAATAGTTTAATTGCTTTGCTTATTTAGTATCAAGTGTAAAAATCACTAAAAATCAAAAAAATAGAAAAACCAACTAAAAAGGAGAAAGTGCGTCATTCGATAGGATGGGTTCGACAACCGGAAACTAGTAGACTGGTTAGGGTAGAGAAACCTTTAGTCGATCCGTCTAACATGGGTGAGGAAGGACCGAGGGTTACCTTGAGCGACCAGCTCTATCCATCTTATGACCCGCCTCCATCGTGCTTTGTGTTACCGACCCTACCTCAGGGAGTTACGTTTGATCCTGCATAAGATCATACTCAAAACCTACCTCTTTTTACTGGGACAGGGTTGACACTTATCTGGACAGCAGAGTATAAGGAGTACCTTAGTATGGTCACACCACCTGGGGTACCTTTAGATTATGTTCTGTTGAAATATTTGCCCTTCGCTCTGCGAGATTCGGCAAAGAGGTGGATGTATAGTATCAAACCGGGGTCCATAAACTCATGGGATAGTTTCTTGAAGGTATTTATGAAGAGGTATTTCCCAAATTCCATGGCAGTTCAAATGAGAAATTCCATCTTGGAGTTTAGACAGGATAAGGGGGAGCCTTACTGGAAAGCTTTTGAGAGGTTCAAGAATCTTTTGTCCCAATTTCCCCACCATGGGTTTGACCTAGTGAGACTGTGCCAGATAGTGTATGAGGGGATAGATCAGGAAACCCGAGTGGCCTTAGAATCTATGTGTCAAGGGGGATTTATGGATAAAACTGCGGAGGAAGCTTGGGATTTTTTGGAGAGTATGTCAGAAAGAGTAATGCAATGGGGAAACACTAAGGATGAGTCCATAGGGGCACAGTTGTCTAATGCACGGGGAGGGGTTCATGCGGTGAGTGAGAGTACTGGGTACGAGGCTAGGTTTGCTTCTCTAGAGAACATGATAAAAACCTTAGCTCAACAAAGAACTAGCGCCTAAGACCCAACCAAGGCCCAAGTGAATTTCAGAGCAACCGGTGTCTCCGAACCCTCAATCTTCTTTGATTTGTGCTTGGTGCCAAGGACCTGACCATGTATATGCTAATTGTCCTTTGTATTTGCAACATGTGTCAACTAATGTGGAAAATGTGAATGCTATGTTTAACCAGTACCGGCCCTACCAATTCCCTGGGGTGCCAAAACACCCCTTCTTGTCTTACGGGCCGGATAACCAAAATGTTTTGAGGCCACCGATGCACCAAGGAGGAGGTTTCCAAGGAAACCCACCTCTCCCTCACCAACATCAAACCCAACCAAGACCACCGCCTCAAGTTGCTTATCAAGCACCTCGAGGACAGACCGTCCATCCCCAGATAGCCCATACCCGACCTCTACCAGGATACCAAGGTGAGGATAGAGGGGATAGGAAGTACAAAGAGTTAGAGTCTGGTTTGAGTAGGGTTGAGGATACGATGAGTGACATGGCGAAAATGGTGAAACAATTGAATGAGAGTGTAGCCCAACTCATGATGTCTAATAGGGATAGGGGAACTTTTCCTGGACAACCAGAGGCGAACCCTAAGGGGAAAGCTTCTAGTTCGTCCTCTTGTGACCCAAACCATGTTAGGGGGCTTAATGCGGTGATTACTCTTAGATCAGGAAGGGAAGTGGACAATCAGATTAGAGAATTACCTTCAGATTCGCCTAGGAAACAACATGTGAGTGTTGGACCTTGTGATGAGCTAGTGTCAGTTGAGGATGAGCCGTATGAGGAAGAGAGGTTGACCAACTTAGGTGACAACCCGAGTCTTAAGACCTCACCTAGAGTACTTCCTGATTCCAGTCCTGTACAACCTGTGGCATATAAACCTTCCCCACCTTTTCCTCCAAGGTTGAGGGGAACTAAGGATTAGAAATTTCTTGAAAAGATTAGGGAGACTTTTTCTCAAGTCAAGGTCAACATTCCCTTGTTGGACGCTATTCAGCAATGTCCTTCCTACGCTAGGTTCCTCAAAGAATTGTGTACAACGAAGAGAGCAACTCAGGTTCCTAAGAAGGCCTTTTTGGCCTCTAATGTGAGCTCCATCTTGTCTAGTCAGGTTCCAGTGAAATATAAGGACCCAGGATGCCCAACTATCTCCATTACCATAGGAGACAGTCAGATTGAGAGAGCCCTCCTTGACTTAGGGGCGAGTGTCAACTTGCTACCTTTACATGTTTATGAGACCTTGGGGGAATTGAAACCTACAAGAATGGTTCTCCAATTAGCTGATCGGTCTACGAGAGTGCCTAGGGGGGTAGTTGAGGATGTGTTGATCCAAGTCGGGACCTTTGTCTTCCCTGTAGACTTTGTTGTGTTAGAGACAGCTAGGGTTCAGAGTCCTCGTGACAAGATTCCGGTCATTTTAGGTAGACCCTTTTTAGCTACATCTAATGCTTGGATTAATTGTAAAGATGGGAGAATGAAACTGACTTTTGGGAATTTGACTATGGAATTGAATATTTTTTACCTACAAAAGTCACCATTAGGACATGATGAGCAAGAGTGTAATGTTGTGAATTGGATTAGTGACATTGAGAGTGATAACCCTGCTGATCTGGATGTTGCCCCTTGTGTGAGTGATCTTGTTGAGTTAGGATTCGACCCCGACTGTGTAACCTCATTATTTGATTCTGATGTGTTTGACGATGAATTGCTTTATGAATCTCTGTTTGCCTCTCAACATGTGCCTGATATCATAGAACCTGAGCCACCATCTTCTAGAACCCTTGAACTTAAACCCCTTCCTTCCGAGTTAAAGTATGTTTTCCTTGGCCCTAGTGAGACTTACCCGGTTATCATAGCTTCGAACCTAGGAGAGGACCAAGAAAACAAACTAATCGAGGTTCTTAGGATAAATAGAGGGGCTTTGGGATAGACGATTGGAGACATTAGGGGGATTAGTCCATCTATTGTGCAACACAGGATATTTTTAGAAGATGATAGTGTAGCCCAGAGGGACTCTTTAAGGAGACTCAATCCCCAAATGAAGGAGGTGGTTAAGAAGGAGATTCTGAAATGGTTAGATAATGACATCATTTACCCGATTTCTGACAGTAAGTAAGTTAGTCATATACATGTAGTCCCTAAGAAGGCCGGGTTGACAGTGGTGGAGAATGAGAGGGGTGAATTAGTGTCGACCCGCATTCCATCGGGATGGAGAGTATGCATAGATTACAGGAAACTCAATAAGGCTACGAGAAAAGACCATTTTCCATTACCTTTCATGGATCAAATGTTAGAAAAGTCATGGCACGACTTCTTTTGTTTTCTAGATGGCTATTCGGGGTATACTCAGATTTCTATAGCCCCGTGTGATCAGGAGAAAACGACTTTTACTTGCCCATTTAGTACGTTTGCTTTCCGTAGGATGCCCTTCGGACTTTGCAACGCCCCCGCTACTTTTCAGCGGTGTATGGTATCTATACTCTCGGACCTTGTTGATGACTGTGTTGAAATTTTCATGGATGATTTCTCAGTATTTGGCACCACCTTTGATGATTGTTTGTCCAATTTGAGTAGAGTCTTGAGTCGGTGCCAAGAAAACACTCGACTTTAAACTGGGAGAAGTGCCATTTTATGGTACGAAAGGGGATAGTTTTGGGCCATGTGATTTCAAAAGATGGAATCGAAGTGGATAAAGCAAAAATTGACCTAGTTAGGAACTTGACCCCCCCACTTGTGTGAAGGAGGTTAGATCCTTTTTAGGACATGCTGGGTTTTATCGTCGATTCATTCGTGATTTTAGCAAGATTGCTAAACCCCTTTCTGCTTTATTGGCCAAGGAGGTGGCTTTTGACTTTTCTGATGAATGTTTGAAGGCCTTTAATGCACTTAAAGATGCCTTGATATCGCCTCCTATTCTCAAACCTCCCACATGGGGGGAACCGTTTGAGTTGATGTGTGATGCTTCTGACTTTGCTATAGGTGTGGTTTTAGGACAACGAATTGACAAAAACTCCGCGTGATACACTATGCAAGTCATACTTTAAATGAAGCACAATCAATTACATCACACCGAGAAAGAGTTCTTAGCTGTGGTTTATGCATTTGAGAAATTTCGGGCTTATTTGTTGGGGTCTAAAGTGATTGTTTTTACTGACCATTCGGCGATTCGCTATTTGATGGAGAAGAAAGAGTCTAAGCCTAGGTTGGTTAGGTGGGTGTTGTTACTCCAAGAGTTTGATTGTGAAATCCGTGATAGGAAAGGATCTGATAACCCGGTAGCGGACCACCTTTCTAGGATAGCACCTGAACATGTGATAGAGTCTCCTATTGATGCTTGTTTTCCTGATGAACGCATTCTTAGCATAGGAGTAGAACCGTGGTTTGCTGACATTGTTAATTTTAAAGTCACGGGAGAAATGCCCAATGATTGGAATAAGCATGATAGAGATAGGTTCCTTCACATTGTCAAAAATTTCATATGGGATGAACCTTATCTGTTTAAGTATTGTCCTTATCAAATTCTTAGAAGGTGTGTTCCGGATGAGTCTATCATGGATGTTCTTTCGTTTTGTCACGACCAACCGTGTGGGGGGCATTTTAGTGGGAAAAAGACAGCGTATAAGGTTTTACAAAGTGGATTCTATTGGCCTACCATCTTTAGAGATGCCCATACTTATGCCCAGAGTTGTCTTAGATGTCAGAGTTTGAGTAAGATCTCTAGAAGAAACATGATGCCCTTACAACCCGAGATCTTTGTGGATGTATTCGATGTTTGGGGCATTGATTTTATGGGACCATTTCCTACCTCTTTTGGGAATGAGTATATTCTTCTAGCAGTGGACTATGTGTCAAAATGGGTTGAAGCGATTCCGTCGAAAAGAAATGACGCTAAGGTTGTGACTAGATTCCTTCGAGAAAACATTTTCTCTAGGTTTGGGGTACCTAAAGCCATCATTAGCGACCAGGGGACTCACTTTAATAATCGTTCTTTCACAGCTTTGCTTAAGAAATACTCTGTTGAGCATAGAATGACTACCGCCTATCACCCTCAATCAAATGGCCAAGCTGAGGTTTCCAATAGGCAGATTAAACAAATTCTTGAAAAGACAGTGTCAAAGAATAGGAAAGATTGGTCCACTAAATTGACCGATGCTTTATGGGCCTATAGGACAGCTTACAAGACTCCCATAGGAATGTCACCGTATAGAGCAGTCTTTGGGAAACCTTGTCATTTGCCTGTAGAGCTCGAACATAGGGCGTGGTGGGCTTTGAAAGCCTTGAATCTTGACCTGTCAGCAGCTGGAGACATTAGGAAGTTGACCTTGTGTGAGCTAGAGGAGTTAAGGAGGGAAGCTTACGAAATGGAAGATTAAGTAAGGAGCGATCGAAGGTCCTACATGGTAAGGTGATCCTTAGAAAACCTTCGCCCGGGCGTAAAGTCCTCCTTTATGACTCACGCTTGCATTTGTTTCATGGGTAAATTGAAGTCTAGGTGGACCGGTCCATTCATTGTGACATTGTGTTTCCCTGAGTTGTTGAAATCAAGGACCCCACTAATGCATCAATGTGGAAAGTTAACTGGCCACAGTCAAACCCTTTGGAGCTTCCAGAGAAAGTGGATGTGGAGTGTGTAACATTCCATGTCCCATATGTTGATCAAGAACATTGAGGTAACATCTTTGTATATATTGTAAATTAGTTCATTTTTCTTGTTTGTTTCTTTGTTTAATTCTCTTAACTATGCACTAACGAGAAGGAAGGATCATTTATTGCTCACATATATTCACCATTTCATGGCTTGCATACTCAATCTCCATTTACAAGTCATGTGATGATTATTTGAGATCTAATCAGGTATTATCCTTCTTTTTCTTTGGAGTTGGTTGGTGAGAAAACTCTTTTTCATTCTTTTTGTTAGATTTTAGATTTTTATTCTTTTAGGGTGTTTGTCTTCCTTTATTTCTTGCCACAATGAGGACATAGTGTTGCCTTTTTGTGTGGGAGTGGGGAGGCATGCATGCCGGCTTTTCTTTTTATGTGAAATCTTTGAAAAACCCAAAAGATTTTGTTTTGTTTAGGTTAGTTTTTAGATTATTGAGTTTGAAATGTCCCGGGAGGTTTTTGCGAGATTGAGGTTTTGAACATATTTTTAGTAGAGGTGAGAAGGTTTATTTCCTTGAAAAATTTTAACTCCTTGCATTGTTGGCAGAACACCTGCTCGGGCGAGCACAATTTTGGCTCGGGCGAGCAGACTTACTGAGGAGTTTTCGCGAGTAAAGAAGGAAGAGAAGGAAATATTTCCAGAAGGACTGCTCGGGCGAGCTTGCCCACTGAAGCACCCGAGGGAAGAAGTTTGACGGACATGCCTAGCGGTCCAGTAGCAACGCTCGGTCGAGCAGATTATGTGCTCGGTCGAGCGACCCTTCGGACAAACTTGTGTTCGCGACAGAACATCTGCCGCGAAGGCAGATTTCGGCGAGCCATGATGTGATCCGATTCTGTCGGGGTTTTAATTCGTTTTTCATTCTTTCTCTCTCATCTCTCTCTCTCCCTTCCTCCAACCCCTAGCATCAAGCCCTAATCCCTAATCTTTGCTAAATTCTTCAATTTTTCCAGATTGGGTTGAATTTTTGTGCCCTAATTGTGCAAAATGCGCCGTGGTTAGTGCCAGGCGCGCGATCGGGTTACTTTGTGCGCGCATCGCTGTCGTTGCCGGGCGAGCGCCGCGTGGTGCCGTGCCGCCAGGCCGCGCGTGGTCAGCCGCGTGATCGCTTGTTGCCATCGCGCCGCTCCTATGCGCGCATTCGCCGCCGTGCCTGGTGTGTGGGTTGTTCTGAGGTTTGGGGGGAAAGAAGGGTTTTGCCAAGGTCGGGAGGTCTCAAGGTCCCGGGTTACTTGCTCTTTGCCCGATTTGTGTTGCCACTTGGTATTTGGTGCCTATTTGGGAGGTAACATTCACACTTAGTGTTTTCAAATTTGATTTTAAGGTTAAATTGGGTGTTACTTGTGATTGTTCCTCAGATTTAGGGCTTGTGTGTTGTGTGTATTGATTGCTATTTGGAGGTTCTTGAGTTGTTAGTGTGTTTTGAAGTTTACAATGGTTCGATCTAAGAGAGCCTGTACCAATGAGGAAGGTACACCTTCCCCACCGCCCGAGTCTTCATCAGCGGCGGTGGATAAAGATCGTTACAAGGCCCAACCGCCCACGCTTCTTCAGGCTAACCCGGAATTGCGAATTCGGTTCCGGGATGAGCATCATCGCGAGAGATATGAGCTTTATCAACACCGGAAACTTTGTGCTCCGGACGTTTATGATGAAGCCACCATGAAGAGGGTGTATTGTGGCCCTAGTTTTGATTACATTATAAGGGTCTTGGGTTGGGAGTCCTTCATCAAGATTGACGAGTCTCTTTACGATCAACCAATTCTTGAGTTCCTCAGTTCCTTCCAAGTTGAGGATGTCGATACACGCCAAGCTAAGTTTCGATATAGGGTGGACAACAAGGAGAAAACGTGCACGGTGCAAGAGTTTTGTCAAGTACTCGGGTTACCGACAGACGGGTTGTATTATGAGGATAGTGCGCATTTCGATGAGCAAGCTGCTATGAAGAGTCTCACTTGTTGGCGCTGAAACATCAAACGCGAATGCTCTTGAGGATTGCTTATTCTTGACCAGAAATTCCAAGTCTCGTGATTTTTGTAACTTAGCGATCCGAATCTTTCATCGCATAGTTTCAAATTCGGTCTTCGGAAGAGACGATGGGAGGGCAAATGTGCGGAGGGATGATTTGTTCATCATTTTTAACACCCTCCAAGGGAAGCGGGTGAACACGGGGTCATGCATCTTGCATTGCTTCAAAGACATTACCTCTAAACACCTAACCTCTACAATTGGAATGGGGCATATCATTTGCCACTTTTTGATGAAGAAAGGTTTTGGAGGATATATCCACAAGTTCACCCCGAGGTATTTTCCCGACCCCATCGATGGTATTAGATTGCAACGCATGGGTATCTTTGAGCGTCACAACACCAAGCATATATACAAGCATGGCTCAGATAAGTATGCAACTTCCATTCATTTGGACCACGCGCGAGCTGCACGTTGGTTGGATGTGACCAATCAACATAACTGGTCATGTGGCGAAGATCCAAGGAGCAACCGTCGAGTTGGGGGGCCCGATGACCCATTTGTGAGCGAAAATGTGGAAGAAGAGGAGCAACCCAAGGTGAAGCTAGTGGTAGTACTTCCGTGAGATTACGATGGGGCACTTGGCAAGTCGGTTAGACCAATCGAGTGTCGACCTCAATGAGCGAACTTTGCTACAAAGTACGCACAACTTGATGGAAAGTCAACAGAACTCCTTCGCGGCGCAATCGACCCTTGAACGGCACGAAGGATACTTTCAGCTATGATGAGTACTTCCATCAACGTAATCAATATCGAGAGATTGGGGTTATTATCACTATGCTATCGACTACGACCGCACCACCCGACTATGCCAACCAGTATTACCCGACTTACTTCCCCTACTATCCGTACCCTCCTCCGGGAGGTGATGAGCAGTGATTGTGAGCATTTCGCACTCCCCTCTGTTATTTTGCATTCGTTGTGTGCTTTCATTTTGAGATATTCATATGCGAGGGGTTGTGTAATGTTTCTGGGCAGTGGCACGGCATTTCACCCTTGATTCCCGCCTCATATAGTGAGATTCGGGGTTAAGGTTAGTCAATGATCATGTACATTTGTGAATATTTGAAGTTTCTTTTTCTGACATTGCGTTCGTGGATCGTGTGCTTGGATGTGCTTAACTTGGCGATCTTCAGGTATCATCTTTTAACCATCCTTCTCATTGTGAATATATTGTTGATCCATGATGCATGCTTGATTTTCTTTTTGGGTGGCGAACCCCTTGAGTGTGAATGTTGGGATATCATTGTTGTTGGAGCCGTGTGGGCTCGGGTCGCCACCATTTATTGTTTATTATGTGTTTGTTGTGTGTTTTTAGGTTTTCTACCTTATTTGTGACACCCTTCTTCTCACAATGGGGACATTGTGAAGTTTTGTGTGGGAGTGGGGGGTGATACTTCCATTTGTCATGGGTAGATCACCTAGTTTTGAGTCTTTGTTTTTGTTTTTCGTAGTTTGTGCCGAAAAATTTAAAAAAAAATTTTTGTGAAAAGGAGAAAAAAGGGAGTGAAAAACCTTCAAAGTTTTCGTTTTCGTTCTTTTTTTTTGTTTTTGCTTTGTTTCTTGGATTTCGTTGTTGAAATCAAGAAGCCGTTCTTAATCTTCTTTGAAAGAAACCGGTTTGAGCATTTTCGACCATAACTTGGACAATTGCCATGACTTATCTCTATTAGACCTTTACATGGAATGGGAAAGCGGAATCCTCAAATCTTACACGCTTTGACTGTGTCTTCTTACCTAAGTTAGACGATTTTAGTTGTTCAATTGCTTAAGCTCTTAACTAATGCATTAAATAATTATTGTCGGGCCTACCGTCATGGGTTGGTTTGGGTGGATCGGCACCCTATGCCCCTTAAGTGCAATGACTCACGTATGGAGAAACCCAGCAGGGAGGGTAACCCTTTGCGAAGGCCGGTGCTTAAATCCCGCAAAACCCGACACAAACGCTCTAAAAGACACAAAACGAATTGAGTGGAAATAAAAGAGCGTAGGTTTTGAAAAAAGAAAGAAAAGTGCGAAGCAAGAAAAAGGAAAAAAAGAGTTGAGCAAAATAATGGTAAGAAAGAGCAAAGTAAAAAGAAAAGAGCAAAGTAAGAAAAAGAAAGAAAAGAGAGGTTAAAAGAAAAACCAAGAGTGAAGTAGGATAGATAATTCCGAGCTTGAGCATGAGAACAACTCTGATTGTCTGGTTTAGGATAGGAAAAACCGACTAGAGCCCACTTGCACATATGCACAAGGTATTTTGCTCATCAGGAAGTGTTTTGGTTTAAAAATTTCTAAGATTGGCAGTTGTTTGGGTTAGACGTTGTGAGATGCTCATAACGGTTCCTTTCGGAGGATTAATACCGTTTTCTTAATTGAAACAGCTTGATTCATTGAAACGAGCAGTTCTCTTTTTCTTTTCTTTTGAACTTGTTTTGTTTTTCACATTCCCTCTCTCCTTTTTCTATGGCTTTTGTGGGTATAGTTGCTATAAACCCTCACGAGAACTACCTCGTCCACCTGGGCTGCCGGGGGGTTTAAAGGGCTTGATGCATATGCTAAATGCATCCGCGATTCCTGCGAAAGTGAGTTAGGTTTTATTAGTTTCTATTTCTAGTTCTTTTCTTTGTTTTTAGTTTGCTCGGGGCGAGCAAACCCTTGTGTGGGAGTGGTGTTAGGTCGTTTGAAGAATTCTTCTCTTTATTAGGAGTTTTGTATGTTCTAACCCGTGCGTTATTCTAGTTATGAGTTTTTGTAGTCTTGTAGGAAAATAAGTAAGTGATCGAAAAAGCGACAAAGCGGGCAAAAACTTGCCAATCGGGTGAGCGGAAGGTGCGCTCGGCCGAGAGAATGGTGGCTCGCCGGCGATGTTCTGGAGAGCAGAAAAATAGTCGAGTAAAATTTGAACCAGGAGGTGAGGCGAGAGCACGCTTTCGCGAGCAAGAATCTGCTCGGTCGAGCCAAGCTTCGTGCATCAACTAGGAAAAATTCGATGAAAATCGGCTAAGGCATTGAAGGACAGAGCACGCCGCCCGGCAAGAATCTGTTCGGCCGAAGTGAGCTTCAGCCGAAGGAAGTCAAGAACGAGGAGCGCGTTACGGTCACCGCCGCCTGCTCTTGGCCTTCCTTCGACAAATCGAAGCTCACTTCGAAAGCAGATTCTTGCTCGGCGTGAGCTCTGTCCCTTCAATGCCTTAGCCGATTTTCATCGAATTTTCCTAGTTGATGCAAAGAAGCTGGCTCGACCGAGCAGATTTCGCTCGAGCGTGCCTCGGCTCCTCACCTCCTCGTTCAAATTTTACTCGACTATTTTTCTCGCTCTCCAGAACACCGCCGCGAGCCACCATTCCGCTCTGGCCGAGCGCATCTTCCGCCCACCGATTGGCAAGTTTTTGCCCGCTTTTTCGATCGCTTACTTATTTTCCTACAAGACTACAAAAAACTCAGAACTAGAATAACGCACGGGGTTAGAACATACAAAAACTCCCTAATAAAGAGAAGAATTCGGCTCGAAACGAGACCGAACATAGGCTTTGGCAGTCAATGAGTTAATCAAGTATGGAGGGTTAAGCTCTGTACACGTAGTATCAAATATTTGATTTCACTAAGTTCAATATTGTAGTTAGTGGATTCCAGATTTAAAGTGAATTATTACGTGTGACTCTAGGATCAAGGAGCACCTTGCGATGAGGATGCCTTCTTTGAAGTCAGCTCTAAGCAAGAAATGTTGAATGATGGACATGAACAGAGAGAGAGAATGAGGCAATGTGTAGCTACATGAGAAAGGTGAACTTTATTACTAAATGCTTTAAACTTTTGAGAGCATATTGATTTTCTTTTATTTAACATGAAATTGTTCTCAAAATCCAAAAAACATGAAATTGTTCTTTGTATCATAGGCTGAGCAAAGATCTGGTATTGTAACCCAAGGTACTAATGTAGTCTGGAATACATGCAAAAATATGTATCGTTGAGTGCTAAAGTTGCTAATTACCTGTAGACCTAAGCAAGTTTCGACAAGATGGGTCCCAAACATTGGCTCCAATAGGTACTCCTACAAATGTCGATTCCTAAAGCAGTGTGAAATCCCAAATACAAAGCTCTGGTAGGTACGAATCCTTGCAGTCTACCACCAAGTAGCTCTTGTGCTACTATTGAGCAGACTGTTGGATCTGATTTCCAAGTTTCATGCACAAAATACCACCAGAACTACTACGGCTGTTGAGTACTGAATAGTAAGTTAGAAGGCCAAGTCCTTATGAAATTTGAACCAAGAAATCGTAATTATGCTGAGATTTTAGAACTCATAACTTCTATGTATTTCGGTTTGTCAAATTTATGCATCACCAATTCACGATTCGGGAGCAAGATGCAGGTAAATGAATCCTGATCGAATTTTTTTTTTAAAACTCTAACACATAGCTCTTTTTCTTTTTTGGTATCAGATTTTGTGTTCATTTGCTTTTGGTTTTTGTGTGCGAATTTATTTGCGTAGAAGAGGATATCTCTTCCCTCAGTGAAAAATGAAATGACCATTGTAGAGCCTCTTCCCTCAGTGAAAAATGAAATGACCATTGTATAGCATTTCTTCGCAAAGTGATTGACTGATTGTCTTGGAGATATGAACTTTTTCATTTCTTATTGTATTTTTTTTTACATTAGCCCCAATTTATCTTCTTTTGTTTTTCTTTTTTGGTTTTGTTTCAAGAACGTCATGTAACACATATTATGTAAGATGATTGTTGTATCTACATATGCTTTATCCAATTGAAAGCTATGATTATTAATCTTTTTTTTTTCACAGAACTATGATTTATTAATCTACTTCCATATATATATATATATATTCAGTGGCAAACGAGGTCTCAGGCAAGGAGACCCCATGTCCCCCCTTCTCTTTGTTCTAACAATGGAATATCTATCACGATCCATCCAGTACTTTGTCAGTAATCAGGGGAGATTTAAGTCATCCAAACTGCAGGCCCTTGAGACTTACGCATCTTGTGTTTGCCGACGATCTCGTCCTGTTCTCAACGGCAAATAGAACCTCTATCCAAACTCTCAAGAAAGCTTTTGATCACTTCTCTGCAGCCTCGGGTCTGATCGCAAACAATGGGAAATCTGAAGTGGTCATGGGGGGAGTGACCCCAAATGAAGCTTCTGCGCTCATCGCGGAAACTGGATTCCAAGAAGGAACGCTTCCCTTCAAATACCTGGGGATCCCTATCTCCTCATGTAATCTCACAAAAAATGATGCCAACATTCTTGTGGAGAAGATCCTTTCGCGAATCAAAACATGGGAAAGTCGGCACATATCCTATGCGGGGAGAGTCACACTCATAAACTCAGTCCTGATGGGGATTTATAGTTTCTGGGCAAGAATACTAGTCATCCCAAAGCATGCCATAGAAGAAATTAACCGATTTTGCCGCAATTTTCTCTGGGGATCATCCTCACATTATAGTAAAGCTCCTATGGTTGCCTGGGGAGTTGTATGCAGACCAAAGAAGTTGGGTGGTCTTGGGCTCCGAGATCTAACTTCCTGGAACAATGCCACCATTGCCCGACTAGTATGGGCGATTCAGAACAAAGAGGATAACTTATGGGTCAAATGGATACATGCAAAATATATTCGTGGGTCGTCCTGGTGGGACTACCAACCCCCGTATGACGTTTGCACTTACTTCAAGCACGTTTGCCATATTAAAGATTGCTTCAAATGGGGTTGTGAACCCGGTCATAGATGGCACTGGAAAGGTGGAGGGGTTACAACCGATGGAGATTATAGTGTCACAGAGGGGTATATATGGAGCCTTGGAACCATGAACGAGGTTGGATGGGCATCGATCATTTGGAACCCACTATCAATCCCGAGACATGCCTTCATCAGTTGGGTCCTCTTACATGGCAGGCTTCCTGTAAGAGCAAGGACGATGCGTTGGAAGCCTGGAGGGGAATCCAATTGCCCCTTATGCAATTTGGAGGTTGAAACAATCGACCACCTTTTCTTGGAGTGTTCTTTTGGGAAGGAGGTGCGACAAGAAATGAGAGTCTGGGGGCTTAGACATATTTCCACCATTCAGGATTGGAGAAACCAATTGGGCGAACTTCGGCAAACGAGCACAGAAGCGCATCTGAATTGTGCTTTCCTCACAGCGTATGTCTACCACATTTGGATTGAGAGAAACAACCGTGTCCATAAAAAGAATGAAGCTGCACCGCAGGTAATTTCAAAAATTGTAAAAACTGATGTAATCAACAAAGTCCTACTGGTAGCAAAATCTAGGAAGAAGTACACGAGTCTTGTAGACAAGGTGCTTAGTATGTGATCTCGGGGTTTCTATCCCCCGCCCTCTTTCTACACTACACTTGTTTGTTTAATATAACATGATTTTCTGTGCAAAATATATATATATATATATATATATATATATATATATATATATATATATATATATATATATGGGAAAAGTTAGGGTGAAAAGGGAGATTTGGTGAGAATGTGAGAAGGATATCTAATAGCCCTTGGATCATAGATCAATGGTCTTGAAAAAAACATCAGCTTCCCTTTTAATTAGCCTCTCCTCACATGAGCAAGAGTGAACAAAAAAAAAGAGAAAAATGGTATGAGTATGTGCAAGAGTGGTATGAGGCAACAGTATCTATGAGATTGATATCATTCTCGACTACCCTTTCATCTCCCCCATGACCTTAGCTTTGATTAGAACATTAATCTGAAGAAAAATTGATGAAGTCTTTCTCCTTACTCCTTCATCTTTCTCCTCTTTCGGCTAGAATGGCGATCGAAGTTCGATAAGGTTTTACAGTTTCATAATTCTATTTTTTCAATTCTGAGATTGAGGGGTTTGATGGATATCATATGATTGAATGTTGCTCACTTTTGTTTGGTAAGGTTTTCTATTTGCAGTAGATGAATTTCTTAACCCTAAAAAGATTCAAGTAGAAAGAGCATGGTGAAAGCAGGTTGAGTTGGTGGAACACAACAATAGAGTTCCAGGCAAGTTTCAAACTTTTCATTCTATTAAGGGTCTATGAATTGGGATAGAACAGGGAAATTCGTTTCTGTGATTGTTGAATGGGTATAATGTGGTTTGAGAGTTGAAGGCAAGTTTCAAACTTGTTGAATTGGGATAGAGCAAAGAGTTTAAGGGTCCATTTGGTTTAAACATGATGTCCATTTTGAGTTAAATGCGTAGTGTATTTGGTTTACACATGATGTCCATTTTGTTTGAACATGATGTCCACCTGGTTTGAAGATGATGTCCATTTGCTGTAAACATGATGTCCATTTATTGTATACATGAAGTCCATTTGATGTAAACATGACCATGTTTCATTTTCTAATTGCTTTCAAGTTCAATAGAATGTTAATGATGGATGTCACAAGTTGGCAAGGCAGAAGAGCAAGACAAATGGATGTTGAGACAACATCCCCATTTCCTACCCCATAATAAGCTGAAACCATCGTATTTTCAAAGGTTTCTCACTGGAACCGAAAAAGTTCACTTGCCCTCCTCTGATGTTGGTGTTTCGCCGTACATTGATGATTAGAATTTTAGCCATCCCCCTCATTGCCTCTAGTTATATGACATTTTGTAGGATCAGAATTGTGTAAAATAAGCAACATATTGTCATGTACTTTTTGTGATACTTTTGGTTCCCATTATGATTGATGTTCATCGTCAGTTGTTGGTGATGTCCTTTCTGTTATAGCAGATGTTCATTTCCGGATGCCTAGCTTGTTGTTCGTTTGTTTTCTTTTTTAGTTTTTCATCTTTGATGTTGATGGATGTTCATTTGTTATTGTATACACAAATGTACATCATATAGCATACAAATGGACATCAATTCCAAATCAAATGGACTTTATGCAAAACACACATGGACATCAAGTCCATTTCATATAACCCCTGATGTCCATATGGTAAAACATTGGTGTCCATTTTTCAGCAGCATAGATGTCCAACTTGTAAAACATTGATGTCCATTTTTTGAACAACTTAGATGTCCATCTTGTAAAACAAAGTTGTCCATTTTGAAGAACTTTGTTGTCAATTTTGTGCTACTTGGATGTTCATTTCGCACATCTAAATAATTGTTCATTTTTGTACGAATTTGGATAGTCCCCCACTATACTCCATGTCCAAAATATAATATTTGATGTTCCTGAAGATAGTATGTGATGTTCTCAATGACAATACATGATGTCCCCAAAATATATACTTAATATCCATCCTACACTTTTGATGTCCCCCAAGAGTAATAATTGATGCTCTTCATTGTAATTACCGTGTTCATTTTTGTATGACTTCATGTTCATTCTTGAGTGACTTGATGTTCATTTTGACTTTGGTGTCTATTTTTCAAAAACTTTGATGTCCATTTTATATAATCTTTAATGTCCATCTTTTAAAACATTGGTCTCCATTTTTCAGCATCTCAAATGTTCATCTTTTAAACAACATTGATGTCCATTTTGAAGAACTTTATTGTCTATTGTGAGCAACTTTGATGTCCATTCCGTACATCTAAACAATTTTTTAGGCCCATTTGAATAAGTGGGGAATATCCTTGAATATATGGCAACTCCAACACAGTGACCTCCTTTGATACCAACAACATCTCTTATGAGCTGCGGTGGAGCATGACTACACTATTGTCTTGGTTCGTTCCCAACATTTGACATCTCCTCCATGATTGAAGTGACCACGTCCCAAACACTATGATCACCATTTGTGCCCTGACCTCCACCCTTGCATGATCAACCCATAAGCCCATTATACATATAGAATGAAAACAAGCACTACAACAGAACAGGCCTAAGGCGACCGTTACTATCGATCGCTAAATGGCGTTATCGGTCGCTGCAGAGTGCGGGCGACCGATATCAGCGACCGATACGTATCGGTCGCTGGATATCCGTCGTTTAGCGAACTGAACGACCGATACGTATCAGTCGCCAAACTTGCGACCGATATTAGCATTAGCGACCGATATAGTATCGGTCGCTAATTATCGGTCGCACGATTAGCGGCCGATACTGTATCGCTCGCTGATTATCAATCGCGAATTTAGCGACTGATAAGGTATCGGTCGCTATTTATCAATCGCAAATTAGCGACAAATAACCAGCGACCGATATGTATCGGTCGCAGATTACAATTTAAATTTTTTTAAAAAAATTCTGGATTAAATCGAATAGGTTATAACCATACTGTATTTGTCGACATATCGGTCGCTGCTATTATTATATTATCCATATCGGTCGCTGCTATTATTATATTATCCATATATATATATATATATATATATGTATATACATATATATATCAATATATGTATATACATATATATATCAACCACTTAGTTTTTCCCCTGTATATTTCAAACATAACATACTAAACATATATAATATTATATATCAACCACTTAGTTTTTCCCCTGTATATTTCAAACATAACATACTAAACATATATAAAGTGCATAAGTTCAAGGTTGGGGAGGGAATTGCGGGGATCCTGATAAGTTCAGATATTGAGATGGGGACGAAAAACTACCGCCTTGTTGTTGAGTTTGGTAAACTTGTGTCAATTGACTTTGAATCTGTGAGATGGCGGATGTGTGAGCAGCAAGTTGATCCCGCATAATAGCATCAGTGGACGGAGTTGCGCAGGGATGCCTCGAAGAAGAAGAACTGCCCTGGGTAGGGGGTGGAGTATCATAGAAGTGCGAGGTCGCACTCCCAAGACCATAGACAGCATGGTCTTTGGGTTTGTACCCCCCTGCCAGTTGCAAGTACAACTCCCTAGCTTCCGGGGAGTTCTCAATTATGCCACGCTCCTCACACTTTTGGCGAAAAGTTGCCTGCAATCATTCATACATAAGTAGCGAAAAGTACAATGCAAACACAACCTAAACTATTCACGGCCACACGCGGGAGTTCAAATACAATCCAAACACAACCTAAACTATTCACGGCCACACGCCGGAGTTCAAATACAAACCAAACACACATAACACATGCACGGCCACACGCCGGAGTTCAAATCCAACAAGTTTATGAATATGTTTAAATGAAACTTACAGCAAGTGTGGCATCATGTTCAGAACTCCACTGCGGATTCCCCTCAGCATCTCGCCCACAATGAATGTGAGCGTGGACTTCAGACAGGGTCATGAATGTCCCCCCGGCCATCTACAAATTAAGATAGTAAATGCAAACAATTGTTTAGAAAGTTCGTGATTGTTAATGCATACCTATAACTTTAATTAATTAATTGTGCCAAGTTACGATTCACCTGCTTTTTGTAATAACTTGCCGCTGAAACCGAGCCCACCCGCGTTTTGCAATTGGCGGAGTTTTCGTTGTTCCTGTTTGCTTTGGCGGCATTGGACCGCCGAATGAACTCCTCAGTCTGGGATTCCGCATCTAATGCATCCCGCTGCTCATCGCTCATGTAAGGTACAGGTTCCGTCCTCTTCTTGGTCCTGACCTTGTACCTCGTATCAGAAGCCCGGTCGCACAATTTCGTGTGCCACCCACTGAACACATCTTTTGTAAATTCTTCATCCCAAACATAGTGACGCTGTATAAAGTAATTTATTAGTGATTAGTTAAACGACTATTAAATAAAAGAAAATTAATAGACCCAATTTGCATAATTACTTACACAGAAATCCAACCACAAATCTGTTTTTTCTTGTTTGGACCACTGGGAAGCAGGCTTTGGATTTGGATGGCCACGAAGTTGCCCTCCAACAAACCGTGCTAAACGGGGATCGGCGAACCTATGCAATCGTTATGGAAAAACACAGCTAAAGTTAGTAAGACCAATGATAAATCACTGTACATATGATTTTATGTGATCATCTTACCAATCCTCCCCCCGTTCAAGTCGTATACGGTTTGGGTATAGAGCAGGGTCGATTGGAGCTGCATTTTGCCAAACACTATGTGGTTGTCTCCCCCTAATATAATAGTTAATATAAGGTAAAATCAAAACACAAGTTAGTTCCAAACTTATATATATATATATATATGACTAAAATTGCATGCGTACGAGTAGATTGCATTGGCTTCAACTGAGTACCTAAAAAATATGTACCAAGTTGTGAATATAATAAAAGTTCAATGACTAGTAATGAATATTGACATGATAATAGAATTAACTACTCATACTCCTCTTCATCCTCACTACTAATAATCTCGGTACAAATAGGGTCTAACATATTATCCTCCTCTATTCCCACTCCCTCTACCCCCATAATGGATTCATTAGCATCATCGTGCATGGCTTCCTCATCACTTATGTCATCTCGATCATCGCTTTGGTCCTCATCAATGCTAGATAGTGTTGGAGGATTTTCAGTGCTATCCTCTTGATATGCGGCATCATCAATGCCGTCAATCGTTGACCTCGGCTTTATGATGAGTGTTGCCCACCACTGGTTTGTATCTCGCCTTGTACTAGGATAATGAGTATAGAACACTTGCATTGCTTGGGATGCCAGCACGAATGGTTCATATACTCGATATCGTTTTGTGTGGTTCACATCCACGAGATTGTAATGCTCATGTTTGTTCAAACCATGGACGGAGTCAAACCAATCAACTTTGAACAAAACAACTTTGTAATTTCCAAATCTTCCTAGGTATTCCAACTGTATCACTTCTTGGAGCGTCCCATAGAAGTCTACGCCGTGCATTCCTTTGACATATATCCCAGAGTTGGCGTTCGACTTTCCTTGTCGTTGGACTTGGAAATTGTAGTTGTTAATGTAGTAATGGTTCCACCAACGCACATTTTTGTTGGGACCGTTTGCTAACGCTCGAATAAAGTCATTCGCTTCATTTGAATTGATAGCCTACATAATATAATTTTAGCAAAGTCGTCAACTTGAAGTGGACAACATTATGATAATTGAACTCGAATATTACTAATTCAATCAAACTTGATCGTTCACCTTTCGTTTAAACCATTCGGGAAATTGTTTCCCAAATTTGCTCCACAAATCCCCTATTTGTGTGTGTGGATGTGATACGCACATGTCTTCTTCAAATTGCCTTTCAACAAATAATTTAACATGTTAACTAGGTAATTAGTTACATGGGAGCATGTACATACACATAGCGGCGTGCAATTGTACATACCTTTCATACTTTTCCAACAAGTCGCTATTTGTAACATATGCATGCGCAACAAACTCTTGTTGGTTGAGATACCTCTTTTTACCCTCACTAGGCGCATATCCAATGTTTGAGGAAAACACATCAGGGAGGGGTTCGTTAACATCGTTAACATGTTTTACATCAGGGCATGCGTTTCTTTTAAGTTCCCTAGACTTAGTATGAACTTCGGGTGCAAAATATGCATCACAGAAGTTTGCTATCTCCTCTGTTAGGTATGCATTGCAGATAGACGATTCCACTCGCGCCTTGTTCCTCACTTTTTTCTTTAAATGGTGCAAAAATCTACAACATTTTACAAGTAACAAACATTGATGTTTCCTTGTAATACATAATTCATCTCATAATAAATATGAAAGATATGTAAGATTAGTTGTACCTTTCAAAAGGATACATCCACCTATACTGCACAGGTCCTCCCATCGCTGCTTCATAAGGAAGATGTACTGGAAGGTGTTCCATGACATTGAAGAAGGCAGGGGGAAATATCATTTCCAACTTACATAGAATTTTCGGTATGTTTCTCTCTAACCGGATCATGTCACTCACCTTTACATTAGATGCACATAAATCTCTAAAGAACTGGCTGAGTTCAGTCAATGGCTTCCAAACTTTTTGAGGAAGTAGCTCCTTGGTTGCAATTGGTAACAACCTCTCCATGAAAACATGACAATCATGGCTCTTTAACCCCTGCAACTTTGAATTTTTGGGATCGACACATCTACTCAGATTGCTCGCATAGCCATCTGGGAGTTTGAGGCCTTTCAACCACTCACACAAGGCCTTAACCTCTTCTTTACCCATTCATAACCTAATTACTAATTAATTAAACTAATTATTCTAAATCCAATTAAGCTAATTAATTAAACTAATTATTCTAAATCCAATTTCAAACCCTAATCTTGATTAACACTAAACACTACCCTAAATTTGAATATCTAAACATAACCACACTAAAATTACTCAAATAAATTACTCTAAAACAACAATATATATGAATTTTAAAATTAAACATCAACAATTTAACATCATATACTCACACTTTACTAACCAACAATAATCTAACTTTAATTTCAAACTCTAACATCCAAACACTATAATAAACCCTAAACATTCATAATTCACCCTAAAAATTTACATTCAAAACACAATTCTAAATTGAATTTCAAACCCTAAACTTGACTAACACTAAACACTACCATAAATTTAAATTTCAAACAATAACCACAATAAAATTACTCAACTAAATTACTCATATACAACGATATATATGAATTTTACAATTGAAAATCAACAATTTAACTACAAAAATTAATTAGGGGACTCACATTGGTCGTCGGTGGTAGCAGCGGAACGGTGCGCACGAGTGAATGTGGTTGTCGGTGGTAGCAGCGGCGACCGGCGTCGACGGTCGTGGCTGGAGTGAAGGTGGTTGGGGCGGTGGCTGGCTGCGGTCGGGGTGTGAGAGAGATGAACGACGAGAGGAACGACGAAGAGAATTCAACCAGAGCGTAAATGTTTGGGATTCTGCCCGTTGTCGCATTTAAAGGGCCAGCGACCGATACGCAGCGACCGATAGCGTATCAGTCGCTGGCTCAGCGACCGATACAAAGTCAGACGAAATAAATGTTACCGTTGAAAAATTAATTGAACGGCGCGACCGATACCCAGCGACCGATATGGTATCGGTCGCTGGACTAGCGACCGATACGGAGATTTAGCGACCGATACTATATCGGTCGCTGATTAGCGACCGATACGGTATCGGTCGCTACGTATCGGTCGCCCGTGTCGATTAGAGCGACCGATATGTATCGGTCGCTATGGGTCGGTCGCCGTAGACGTTTCATGTTGTAGTGAAGGAGACAAAACAAAGACCCAAGATAGACATCACTCACATCGGTATTAAACCAAATGGACCTCATGTTCCAACCAATTGGACGTCATGTACAACGAAAATGGACATCAAATATGCAATTTTCAGTAATTTCCCTTTGGGGTTGAATGATATGCTCACTTCGTGTGCACTTGATGTCCATTTTGTCTGACCATGATATCCGTTTTACGTTACACGACGTCCATAACTACACCCAAAGAGCCATTACAAGTTGCCGCTTAAAAATAACCCTTCACAACCTCCAATTTGTGTTTTCCAAAACCCTAATTTTTTCCGAAAAGTTTCTATCACTAACATATAGAATGTGTAAGCAGATCTGCCTAACCCCACCCCCCCCACCCCATCTCCGACCCAGAAAAACAAAGCCTCGCCAAATTGTGACATCCATCATTTACACTAAATGGACATCATATTTATAGCAAATCGACATCATGTTTACATCAAATGGACATCATCTTCAAACCAGGTGGACATCATGTTCAAACAAAATGGACATCATGTGTAAACCAAATACACTACGCATTTAACTCAAAATGGACATCATGTTTAAACCAAATGGACCCTTAAACTCTTTGCTCTATCCCAATTCAACAAGTTTGAAACTTGCCTTCAACTCTCAAACCACATTATACCCATTCAACAATCACAGAAACGAATTTCCCTGTTCTATCCCAATTCATAGACCCTTAATAGAATGAAAAGTTTGAAACTTGCCTGGAACTCTATTGTTGTGTTCAACCAACTCAACCTGCTTTCACCATGCTCTTTCTACTTGAATCTTTTTAGGGTTAAGAAATTCATCTACTGCAAATAGAAAACCTTACCAAACAAAAGTGAGCAACATTCAATCATATGATATCCATCAAACCCCTCAATTTCAGAATTGAAAAAATAGAATTATGAAACTGTAAAACCTTATCGAACTTCGATCGTCATTCTAGCTGAAAGAGGAAAAAGATGAAGGAGTAAGGAGAAAGACTTCATCAATTTATCTTCAGATTAATGTTCTAATCAAAGCTAAGGTCATGGGGGAGATGAAAGGGTGGTCGAGAATGATATCAATCTCATAGATACTGTTGCCTCATACCACACTTGCACATACTCATACCATTTTTCTCTTTTTTTTTTTTTTGTTCACTCTTGCTCACGTGAGGAGAGACTAATTAAAAGGGAAACTGATGTTTTTTTCAAGACCATTGATCTATGATCCAAGGGCTATTAGACATCCTTCTCACATTCTCACCCTATCTTTTCCCATATATATATATATATATATATATATATATATATATGATAATCAACAACTTGATTGCCTTGTAGTTTTGTTCATACAAGAATTTATTGCTTTGCTTAAAATATAATATTTAATTAGCAGTTTGTCTTGTATCTTTTATTGAGATACAAATTTACTATATTGCCCTCAAATACAAGGGTAATATAGGCAAACTCACAAAAATTTGAGTTCTTAGATAAAAATGCCACTACGCTTTGTAAAAATTGCAATTTTGCCACCTGAAAAAAAATATGTAATGAAAGTGCAAAAAATTGCTAAAGGGTGCCATACATTCTGAAAAAGTGACTATTTGGGCACCACTTTATTTTTTTTTACTACTTGGGGACCAGATTGTTGAAATAAGTAGCTCGTTGGGGATTTTCCGTCCAAAGTTAACGAAATTAATAAAAAGTCCAATATACCCCTTGACTTATGCGCGCATTGACCAATTTGCCCCTCTCTTCTTCTCCTCTGCCCTTCTGCTGCCATTGTTGCCGTTCCTTTTTCTTATGATAATAGAGACATTTTATTATGAACTAATAAGTAATCAAACCATCATCTGCACTGAAACTCACTGATGTAGGAGCAAACGAACCCAGATAAAAAGATTCGATTTTTTTGTTTGTTCTTTCTGAGAGAAACAATCAAGACCTAAAATTTGAATACTCAAATTTTGTGATTTTCGACAGCAACCCATGTAACCCTATATTGGACGAAAATTCCCACCAAATAACCTTGCAATTTCGTCTCAAAAACCCTATATTCTTATTCTCATTCCTCACCTGACCTCTATAAAATCCCTTTCAAATCCCAGAAATTTTCACACCCAATTCAGATTTATCCTTGCCCTTTTCTGGGCATCTCTTAAATTTGCCTTCTTTTTTTACATTGTTTTGAGATTGTTGCTTTCTGGGCTATATTAAGGTCCTCAGAAAGAGAAAAAAATGGCCATTCCTTGCGCTCATTTCATGGCTTCCGAGAAGTCAGGATTGGACAATGGCGTTCTCATGGGTTCTCCACCATCGACACCCTCTCCAGTGATCATCAGCCAGGACGAGTTGAAGAAAATCGCAGCTTACAAAGCCGTGGAATATGTAGAATCCGGCATGGTTATCGGTCTCGGAACAGGCTCAACTGCCAAACATGCCGTCGACAGAATCGGAGAACTTCTACGCCAAGGTAAGCTTCACAACATTGTAGGAATCCCCACTTCGAAAAAGACCCACGAACAGGCAATCTCTTGTGGGATTCCATTGGCAGATCTCGACTCATACCCAGTTGTGGATCTCGCCATTGATGGTGCAGATGAGGTCGACCCCTTTTTGAATTTGGTGAAAGGGAGAGGTGGGTCGTTGTTGCGGGAGAAGATGATTGAGAGTGCCTGTATGAAATTTGTAGTTATTGTGGATGAATCGAAGATGGTTAAGTACTTGGGTGGGAGTGGGTTAGCTATGCCTGTTGAAGTTGTGCCATTTTGTTGGAAGTTCTCTGCTGAAAGGTTGAGGATTTTGTTTGAGGATTCTAGGTGTGTTGCAAAACTTAGGGTTTGTGCTGAAAATGGTGAACATATGTTACTAACAATGGGAATTACATCGTAGACTTGTATTTTGACAAGGATATTGGGGATAACCCCAAAACTGAAATAAACCCAGAAAAGAGGAAGATGGGGTGCGAAGGAGGAAGATTATGTGGACTAAAGAGGGTATTTTCGTCACTCAAGCTTCCCAAAATCAAAAAAAAGTTTGACTTAGGGCTATTTTAACGGTTTCCGTTAGTTTTGGACGGAAATACCCCAGGTAGCCAATTACTTATACAATCTGGTCCTCAAGTAGTAAAAAAAAATAAAGTGGTCCCCAAATAGTCACTTTTTCAGAATGTATGGCACCCCTTAGCAATTTTTTGAATGAAAGTGCCATCAATTTATGTTAACTGTGACAAAAATGCCACTTTACCGGATGATAACTTGTTTTATCCGGTTTTAGATAGGTGAAGGGTGTTTAATGTTTTGATTAGCTATTAAGCTTCCCCTAAGCTACCTACCCTAATTAATTACTCACCCAAATTTTTTTACAGTTTAAATTTACTGCCCCCCACCCAGAAACTTCATCTTCTTCTTCCTCAACTCTCTTCTTCAATCTCCCCTCCTGCGTCTGCCATAGCCCAGCTCTTCCACAACTCTTTCTTCATTTTTAGGCAAAAAAATTAGGCTTTCAGTTAAGTTCTTCAATTTTCTACCCGAAAACCCTAGTTTCACAGTTTAAATTTCTTTGATTTCTCATTGTTTACTCCAAATATACAACCAAATCCAGACATTTCCTTCAAATGGTTATGCCCTAAATGAGGGAAATCCATCTGGGTTTGCCTCGGAATACAGCTACGAAACTTCGAATTCGATGGGTAATAAAGCATAACAAGTGAAGGAGGAAGTTAGAGAAACCTCGTCGAAGAAAAAGGTGATGGCCATGGTGGAAATTGCGTTGGAGGAAGAGAATGAAGTCCATAAACTCTTGGCCATGGTGGAAACTGCCATAGCCATCTTTTGGTCTGCTTTGGTGAAATCAAGGAAGAAATATTGACACTTGGGGCATACTATTTGGGTTCTGGTTATTGTCTGCTACAATTTACTCTACTTTTGAGCCTATAACAAAGGGGGAGAAGGTGAGGAGAAGGTGTGGCTATGGCAGGGGAAATGGGGTAGGGCTGAAGGAAGAAGAAGATGGGGGTGGGGTGGGG
Organism: Portulaca oleracea; assembly: GCA_029582165.1. NCBI lineage: Eukaryota > Viridiplantae > Streptophyta > Magnoliopsida > Caryophyllales > Portulacaceae > Portulaca > Portulaca oleracea. The sequence continues at coordinate 38,042,094 of CM055868.1, forward strand.
TGGGGTGGGGTGGGTGGGGATCTATCAATTTAAAAAATAAAAAAGGGGTTGGGTAATTAATTAGGTAATTGAGGGAGGGAGGGGGTAATTAACTGTTAATTCAATTATAAACCCCTTTAATACATTTATAACCGGCAAAAACAAGTTATCATCCGGTAAAATGACATTTTTGTCACAGTTAATATAAATGGATGACACTTTCATTACATTTTTTTTCGGGTGTCAAAATTGCAATTTTTATAAAGTTTAGGGGCATTTTTATCCAAGAACTCCAAAAATTTTCACCTCAGTAGATATATTGAACTTCTCAAATTAGTTAGGTTGACAATCAAATTGGGATGGAGGTAGTATGTATGGCCAATATTCATTGACTTTGACTACAAATTATCCAATATACATAATAATTAAAAAAATATAACATTAACCTTATTTATCGCCATATTTCAGATGAAATTAAATTTAAAAACATTAAATACTTTTTTCTCTATATGTGTAATATATTATACTGGCTATTATTATTGAATATGCCACAAAAATTCAGTCATAAGATTATAATTTTTCGGTTTTGCTAATCATCGCCCTGGGGGCGATGGTTAAGAGAGAATTTTATCTATTTTTTATTTTGTAAATCTTATATAAAATAATAAAATATTACTTTTTCAATAAAAAATATTATATTATCTAATCAAATCTACAAAAATCTTATCATTACCTAATTAACATTTTCAAATTATCTTATTAAATCTAAACTTTTTGGAAGTATATAATATACTCATGCATATTTTACACGTTGATTTTGGAACGGAGTATATTTGGGTTAACCAATAACCAATTTTAGGGTTTAGGATTTAAATGTCAAGAATTTTAGCAGACATACAGAGAGTTGGGTCACTCACGAGGACACCTGTGTGACGAGTTTTTTTGAACAAAACAAACCATCGATGAAAACGTGAACAAGGTTGTGACAGACAGAGAAGATGAAGCACAGTACACAATTAACTAACTTGGCTTTGATCAATAGCTATGCTTCTCATCTTCTCTATGAAAGCAGTTTTATGAAGTATGTGAATAAATCAGCTATGTACTGTATATGTTTTGTTTCTGTTTCACACGGTCCTTGGAGAACCAACATAAAATTCTTGTTAAAATTCTTGGTAAAATTGATTATTGGTTAACCCAAATATACTCCATTCCAAAATCGTGTAAAATATGCATGAGTATACTATATACTTCCAAAAAATTTATATTTAATAATATAATTTGAAAATGTTAATTAGGTAATGATAAGATTTTTGTAGATTTGATTAGATAATATAACATTTTTTATTGAAAAGGTAATCTTTTATTATTTTATATAAGATTTACAAAAGAAAAAAATGGATAAGATTCTCTCTTAACCATCGCCCCCAGGGCGACGATTAGCAAAACCGATAATTTTTTTTCATTTTAACAAAATAAGATAGATGATTTAAATAATTACTCTGTCCAAACACAGTTTGTGTGCATATCAAAACTACTTTGGTATGATTAACTACTGTTATTAAAGATATTTATTTTTACATTCAGACATATTTTTACATTCAGACACACTTTGCGTGCAAATGAAAAGTTATTAACAATGAAAGTAAAAATAAATACATTATTACATGAAAAAGACGTAGAATTTTTACTTCGTCCTTCGGTATGCTAGCTAGTCTATGCTAAGTTGCACCTTCGGACATTCAATATCTATTTCTCTCTCTAGTTTCCCTCTCTATCAACCCCATTTCATTTCCCTAAATTGTATTTGTCTGTCCAATTAGCTTTTCCCCCCCTTTCTATATTCTGTAACATCTTCAGGTAATCGATCTGCTGCATACACTCTCAACCTCTTTCTCTTTCTCTTTCTCGAGCTCCTTCTTTATGTATGATTTTAATTCGTTTTTAAGATTCTATCTTATCAAACCTTTTGAAAAAAAGGAAAAATTGTGATTAGGGTTTTGGGTCATTTCAACTCGGAGCGTTTTCTGGCGTGTTCTGTTATCGGGCTTGCTCGTTTTAGAATTTAGGTAATATAGTCGATCGAGTATGGGTCATTTTCGGTTAGGGTTTTTGGTCGAGACTTTGCCCTTGAATTTATAAATTTTGGGGATGGGGAATCGGTTATTGTTGTGTTTTGGGATATTGGCTTGTTTTCAATTTGTGGGTCTTGATTCGGGTTAGGCTTGTGGTAGGATTTTGGTTTGAATTGGATTATGTCTTTGTGATTTTGTCTTTTGGTAAGTCTTCCATTTTTATGGAGGTCAGCTGATGCAGGGTTGAGCTATGACTGAATTTGCTTGTGCCCAGTTTTCAGTGTATGAGAGTGTATTTGCTACTTTGTTGCTTTATTGGAGATGCTTGTCTTATTCATCTTCTGTCCACTGATGTTTCACGGGCAATGTTTCTAATGAGTAGGAAGAGTTGAAGAAAGGGCGTCAAAAAAAAAGGATTTTGTGTTGGGAATGGCAGGAACTGTGGGTGAGGAGCCTGCTGGTGGAAGGTCATTGGAAGGATTGTCGAGTGGGCAACGTTGTCCGTCAAGCGATGTGCTGGCAGAATATCGGTCTTCTGACAATGTGGAGAATGGCACCCCTTCAACTTCTCCTCCATATTGGGATTCTGATGACAGCGATGATGATGGAGGTAATGATGAATATGCTGGCATTAAGCCCCGTGGTCTTGCTGACTGCTGTAATAAATTTCATGCACTAATATTTCATAACAATTGACTGTCCATACTGAATAAAAGTTGAGGTATTTCCTTTTTTTGTTGCCTGTAAGTTTGATTTGCATTCTCGCCAGTTGAACCTTTTCTGATACTGTTCCATTCTTGGTTGACCTTCTCCATTCTGTTCTATGCCAACCTTCCATTGCTCATTTGTCTCGACGCCCGAGTGTTTAATGCATAGAGTCAATGATATGTATGTTTAGACTTCCACCGTATTTAGTTTATCAATTGCACCATTTTCTCTTCTTATTATGCTCCTGGCGTGAAAATCATCACACATTGGTGACTCGATATGTATGTATAGAATTCCACCGTCTTTAGATAATCGATTGCATTATTTTCTCTTCTTATTATGCTCTTAGCAAGAAAATCGTTGCACTGGTGACTCTGTGTGCGCACCATTTGGAATTTGAATGTTCTGATTAGGAAAACATGATGTGATCATCAGAGTTTCACCTTTAAATTATGGCTGGACTGAAATATCTATTTGTACTTCAGAGTTGATTTTGTTGGCATGAGGATCGTAATGACTTATGATTATATGTTGGCACACATTTTTTATTTTCATTATGAATTTGATGCGAGGTTTAATACTTTAATTTTAATGTCATAAGATTAGCATGGATCATGTAGAGCTAATGTGGTGATTTAAATGCATGAAACCGGGGGGAAATGACAATAACTTACTGTTAAAGCACTGTTTTCATGTGATATTCCATCAGCAGTAAATGCAAGACTAAATCCTCTGATAACTTGCATAAGAGGCCATTGACTAATGATATTTTGTGCGCAAATTCTAGCGTAAGACCGTCTCACGTAAATTTATCGTGAGATGGATTCTTTCTAGGGTGACATTTTTAATATTTTACCATGACTAATAAGTGATATTAGAATGACTTTTTAATACGAATATGACTAATAATTTATTATGGGGTGACTTTTACGTACCTCGGTCAGTTCAAATAAATTATTAGTCACCCCTCTATTGATAAATAGTCACCACAAAATTATACGTCTTACGATAAATTTATGGTAAGACGGTCTTATATAAGAAGGTCGCTTCCTTTGATGAGGTGTGGAGTCAAGGGGCCGCTGGACTTGGTAAGCCTGGGAAGAAAAGAGTATCCTGAGCTTGTAGGGATTTTGGGATAGTCTGCTCTCTTTTGAGAATAGTATTGATAAGAATGGGAAGAATCGTTTTAATAAAAAAGGAATGGAATATCAGAAAAAGATGAAACTATTGCAGTGCCAAACTTTTAGGAAAGCTTCCTTTTCTGTGTATGGAGAACTGGCACCATGTCATTCTGATCTCTACATTTAGCATGTGATCATGATCACCCTATACCACCAGAATTTTCTGTAGGGGAATTAAAGAAGAAACCCGCCCGGGGGGGTGGGGGGGGGGGGTTGCGTTATAATTTGTTCTTTCTTTATTAAGTGCTTTTGGTAATTTTTTCTGGGTTTGTTATTCACTTCCTTTTAGGGCCAAAGCCTTCAGAGCTGTACGGGAAATACACATGGAAGATTGAAAAATTTTCACAGATCAACAAGAGAGAGCTTCGCAGTAATGCTTTTGAGGTTGGCGGCTACAAATGGTTAGTTTGTGCTCTCCGTGTGTTTTTTCCTGTTTACATGTTCATTATTAATTTGTTTATGATTGCCAAGCATGTAAAATGGCTATCCATGCCATTTGTGAGTGGTTTCAGTTGCATGCTGCCTGCACTGATTTTGCCTCTTAAGATGCTACTTCAGGGATCAATGGTTACTGAATGCCTTTCTACTTGTGCTTCTGTCACAAATTTTGATTTGGTTTCTTGTGATACCCATAAAATGAGTGTAAAAGAACCACCATGGCGTATCTCTCTATTTAATGTTGTTGAATCTAAGTAGTCCCATCCATTGTTTTTCTATTTAAATGAATGGGTTTTTGAGTAAGGATACACATCATATTCATATCATATGTAAATGGTTCACATATCAAGAAGCGTGCCGTGAAATTGTATTATGCAAGCAGTTGTGGCATTGGCCTCAGTGAAGGGTAACGTTGGAATATGTTTCCTTATGAACTATTTTGTAATGTCTTTGAAATGTAGGATTGCTAATTTCACAATTGTATGTGATCTCACTGCTGTTTTTGACAGGTATATTTTGATCTATCCCCAGGGCTGTGATGTGTGTAACCATCTGTCTTTGTTTCTCTGTGTAGCTAACCATGATAAACTTCTTCCAGGTTTGACCACTTTGGCTTTCTGTGCAATTCTTATTGCTTTCTCTCCCTTGTCATTCTTACATGCATAGATTTATTATTCTCATTTTTGTCTGCTCTTTTTGCTACAATAGGATGGAGTCACTTTGCTCAATTCACTATAGCTGTGGTGAATAAAGATCCAAAAAAATCGAAGTATTCTGGTTAGTAGATGTTTGTAATGAAGTTAAAGGCCTGCTTTGTCTGTCAAAGGTTTCTATGGTTCTAAAATAAAATGTGTAAATGGTTGCAGATACACTGCATCGGTTCTGGAAGAAGGAGCATGATTGGGGTTGGAAAAAGTTTATGGAGCTAGCAAAAATCGCTGATGGTTTTCTAGATTCGGACACTCTGATCATAAAAGCTCAAGTGCAAGTGATAAGGTGACGAACAGTCTCTTTCATTTCCTGACTCTTTGACTTTTTCCTTCTTTCATCCCTTTCCCTTTTTTTTTTTTTGGGGGAGGGGGGGGGGGTGGAGGCACAATTCTTGTTGGCTGGAAAATATGGAATGATTTCTGTATTATTGCCAAGGCTTCTTTAGACAGCTTAGAAACTAGACTTGTATCCTGAATGAAATTATGGTAACTGACAATGTTGGACATCAGCTTGGGAGAAATATTGAACTAGAAACGGATGACTGTAATTCAACATGAAAATGGGTGGGCAAATTTGGATCTCTGGAGAGTTTCTGGCAGTATGCTGTGCCCTGTAACAGAGTTTAACTGTGGGGTATATCGCCGAAGTTTGTTTGGTATTACGTCACTTTCAAACTCACTCTCTATTTCAAAGTGATCGTTGGTTGATGATTCAATGATGTCTTTTACTGGATGGCCAAAGTTGCAGTTCAGTATGCATGCAAATTTGCAATTTACTTAATTCACTTTTTGTAGTGCTCTAAATCTTTTTGCTGCTCATTTGATTTTCTCACTTGCTTTCTTTCGGTCTTTTGTTTTGTATTGTTTTGTTTTTGTTTTATGTTTTGTGTTTTGTGTTTTTTTTTTTCTGTTTTGGGGTGGGGAGGGAGAAGGGGGGGTGAGGGTGGATAAAATTTTAATGCCATAGTCCATACTTCTTTGTTCCTGTATCACATTGTTACCCACACACATACACACACACACACACACACAAAAGTCTTGCTTCCACATTTTTAGTTCTAATATTATGTTCAATGTTTTCATAGTTTTGTGAAATTGGGGTTGGGGCTGGGGTTGGGGGGGGGGGGGGTGTTGGAGCTTGTGAATGGCCATGCTGTCCAATTTTGGACAAAATTTTCATTCAATGCAGGAATGGGGATTCTGCATCTTTCTTTTGGAGTTATTTGCTGTGGGTTTCTTTTTCTCAAATAAGTGCCTGAAATTATTCTTTGGTTGCAGTTCATTTGGTGACTCATCCATGTACCCCTGATCGTTATGATTAAGCAGGGAGTTTTGAATATCTTATGATTGTTTTTGCTGTTGCTTGTAGGGAGAAAGCGGATCATCCATTTCGTTGTCTTGACTGTCAGTATAGAAGGGAGCTTGTTCGAGTTTACTTAACCAATGTGGAGCAGATCTGCAGGCGTTTTGTGGAGGAGAGAAGAGGGAAACTAGGAAAGCTTATAGAGGACAAAGCTAGGTGGTCAAGGTGGCAGCTTATTTTTGCTATATACTTATTTATACTCATTTCTGTTCTAAGTTGACTGCATTGTGAAGATATATCTTTGCATGATTTCCTCATTGTATGAACTGTTTTGGGTGTAACCGGAAGTTATATCTTAGTTGTAGGTGCTCATGAGCCTCACGTAGTGTGAAATCCTGAAATTCATGAATGGGGTGCTTAATGCATGTCTTGCGCTCACCTTATATGGCTGCATTCATCTCTGATTTTTTTGTCTTCTCTTGAATTTGTTATGACTACCCCTTTTGTGTTTTTTCTCTCCCATGTTTGTTTACCCTTCCAAGTGCCGTATGTTGTCACATTGTCTGATACAGAAGTGAACTGCAAAGTGAATTCAGCATCCCGTGCAGGATTCAGGAAAAGATTAGCATCCCTGTGCAAATAAAAATGCGTAGTATTCAATTATCAATGTAGTTTGTCTAATAAATGGAGCGTGGGCGTAGTGGGGAGAAATGAGATAATGAGAGAATAACCCTTGCTTAAGCATTGATTGGAGATGGCGAACGGATGATAATGATGTTCTTGATTGTCGATAATAACTTGAACCCAAATAAATACAATAATCTTGAGATATAATAATAGAATCACAACCCAAAAGAAGCAATCAACAAGGAACTTGCACACCAAAAGGAACTTGGATATGATCTTGGATAAAGGAGAATCCACCGCCAAGACCTCACACCCACCATGATTAGATAAAGGAATGACTTGTAACACCACCATTAACAATGTAATGGATAAAATAAACAAGATTTTAGTGGAGAATGTAAGTTATAAGCTTCACCATTCCATTCATAAACAATACTTAGCAAAAGTTGAATCGAAAGTCTCTTACAAAATAATAACAATAGCTGTTTATAGGGAGGGGGTTTAAGAACAAAAGTTAAGCCGGATTAGGGGTGTCGCGGCCGTGACGTCTGGTTCTTGCGCAAGGGGTCAATTCCCCACAGGGCTTCGTGGGCGTGACGTGGAATGTTGCGGTCGCGACGACAACCCGTCGCGGGCGTGTCAACACCAGTCGCGGGCGGGATGCTGCGGACTTGGGAAGGGGGCATTGGGCGTCGCGGGCGTGACGTCTGAATTCGCTGCCCCGACGGATTTCCCCAACTTCGATCTCCAAGGAAAACGGTCATGGCCGTGACGCCTAGGTCGCGGGCGCGACACGCTCAGGTCTAAGAGCCATCGCGGTCGTGACATGAGGGTCACGAGCGTGGCAAGCCTCTGTCCAAAACAAGGCGGGGTGATGGGAAGGTGGTCGGGGGCGCGACATGTGACGTCACGGCCGCGACTCCCTGTCGTCAGCCCAAACATCCGTGTCTTGCAGAGTCACGATCGTGACTTTAGGAGTCATGCCCGTGACTAACTGTTGAGCCTCCCTTTGCTTCTTTAACCACCTATCACCTTAACCCGGCCTTCCTCCGTTATTGGTGCCGAGATGAAAAAGGGGCCCTACTAGAGGGTGTCTCGGGTCTCTCCAGGGATGGTGTTGATGCCTCCTTTCGGTCCCAGGTCCATTTCCTTCTTCCGGTCCCGGGTTCACCTTGAAATGGACCCAACACCCAACCCGGGACTTGCTTTGCTCGGAAAGTACAAGGGATGTACGGGTGGAGGTGATGGCTAAGAAGTTTGAGGTCTGGACCCTACCCCGATACAGTTCAATAAAGGATAGCAAAACCCTTATTTAAAGGTACGACCTTCCTATACTAAACCTAGTAGAGTCCTCATCAAATTTGAAAACTATAGTACTCTTAATTATAGTAGGAAAATAAAACATATAAAATATCTAATTATTACTACCTCCGTCCCGACTTGTTTGTCCTCCTATCGACTTTGTCAAGATCAAAGCACATTGGTAATAGGTTGAAAAGTTTGCGAGTTGTCTAAATTGCCCCTTAAAATCTTTTGTATAGAAAAAAATTAGAACTGTTGGAATTCTAAATAAATTTATTTAAGGGTATAATGGTGTTGTAATTTTAATGTGTCAAACAAAAAGGGACGAAAAAATTAGTTATTGTGACAAACAAATTTGGACTGAGGTAGTATTATTCTTGATCTTCTTCCTAAAATAAGTCTTCAATCATTATCTTGATGTCTATTGCGGCCCTAGTGATGTTGTAAGTTGATTTTTGCATTTGGCAACCTGCAATTGATATTCTTGGTACAACGTCAGTTTCTTGTGATATTGAACCCTTTCCTGTACCAACATTCATAATAATTTTACGACACCGTTTGTTTGCAGCTTTTGTGCCTTTTGGTTAGGAATGGATCAAAATGCCAGGCGCCGGATGTCTAGGGAGAAAAAAGACATGATATTGAAAGTTGTTGTGAAACATTTTTTCATAGAGAAAGAAGTCACATCTACTCTAGTGATGGACTCTTTGTACAGTGGGCTTAAGGCACTCGAAGGCCAAAGCAAAGGCAGGAGAGGGAATGCAAAACTACTTGAAGGCGAAGAGATACCTGCCCCAATTGTTCAGGTGGAGAAGGATATGTTTGTTTTGGTGGATGATATCTTATTATTACTTGAGAGGGCTGCCATGGAACCATTACCCCCGAAGGATGAGAAGGGACCTCAGAATCGTACGAAGGTTAGAAGAAAAACTTTTCTAAGATTTGGTTTCTTTCCACAACATACTGGATGTAGTTTCCTCTGAGACTCCACCTTAAGTTCTCTTTCCTGATACTACCGTGCGTATTCTTTTGAAGGTAAGGTTGGGTAAATTTAGGTGACTTTGAGTAGGGTTGGTAATAGTAAGTTTTGATAAAAAAGTAGAAGTGATGGGTAAATTTAGGCCAGGTAAATTTGGGTAATTACCTCCAAAAGAACACACCCGCTGCTGATGACATAGCCAAATGATGTTGATTCCTTAGTATTATGGTAATGAGGCTGTCATAAATTATAATAAACATATGCATTGGTGGGATGCTGTTCCCTGTTAGTTTTGATATCAGATATTACTATGGTAGGCCTAAGCGCTCATAATTTGGGACTGTATTTACAACAGATGTAATTGTCGACAGATAAAGCCCTGTACCAAGTGAGTTGTAGCATGGTTTCCTCGGTGTAAGTATAATGGGTGTGTTTCTACGTCTTTTGTCATACTGTGTATTGGCATCCTCTGACTGCCTCATTCCCATCATTTATTGTGCTTCTGTTTTCATTCATTCATGCTCCCGCCCTTTATTCCGTTGGATGGATTTTTTGGTTGGCTTTGAGCATAGGTGTTCATATTACCTGCATGTGGGAATTTGTGTTATTGATGCTGTGTGTGGTTTTGCTGATGCTTCACTTGGGTGAATGATTACTAGAACCTGAATGGACTGGACTGGACTGGCCTGTTTGTCCCATTTAAACCAGACAATGCCCTTCCTTGCCTGGTCAATGAACCAGTTCACAGACAACTGGGAAATTTCCTGGTAGAGCTATAGGTTTTAACTTTTTAACCTGGCCTCGTTGGTGTGCATATTCTAAGACTTCGCATAAAGAATAATTGTCATCGAACTAGGGATGCTTATCCTTCAGTCCAAGCTTTTGTAGTTCAGCTGAGCTGTCAGCACAATGATGCTGTAAGCTTCCATTGATCATTTAGTACCTCCATGGTGAACCTGGTGCCTCCCTGGTGGCAGTTTGGTCAATTCTAAATGTCTGCTCTGTTATTTTTCAATTTTTTTTATTTATTATTATGTTAATTTCTTCTTCAACTCTATTTTGATTTGCTTCAAAATAACATGATGCTTCTGATGCTTTCTGTAGGATGGAGGAAGTGGTGAGGACTTCAGTAAGGAAGCAGCGGAGCGTGATGAGAGGCGTTTGACAGAATTAGGTCGTAGAACGGTGGAAATTTTCGTGCTTGCTCATATTTTCAGGTAAAATGAGTACTTTTTGGTGTATTCCTCATTGGAATAACAGTCAGGATCCCAGCATTTTCTTTCCTAAAATTTTCTTGGTGCTTCAGCAACAAAATTGAAGCAGCCTACCAAGAGGCTGTCGCCTTGAAGAGGCAAGAAGAACTCATACGTGAAGAAGAAGCTGCTTGGTTGGCTGAGAGCGAGCAGAAAGCAAAGAGAGGTGCTGAAAAGGACAAAAAGTCAAAGAAAAAACAGGTCCATTTACATCTCTGTAGAGCCTTATTTGTTGTCATGTTGCACTGCTAGTATCTTGGTGACAGTGTGTAGATTTGGTTGGCATACTGTATTTCATGGCTTTGAGGAACTGCACGATGAAGATATGATGGTTAATGGTTTTGTCATTTTATCTCATTTGCTCCAGCGTCTACACAAGCCGTGAGACGATTGGGGATAAATGCTTGTATGTTTCACATATGATGGGGGCTTTCTTTACATAATTTTTTTTTTTGGGGGGGAGGGGGGGGGGAGAGTGTTTGGCCAAACGCACTTAGTGGAAAAGCTTTCCTGGGCCTCTTGCTTGGCATCCAGATCTTATGATCCTATGCATTTGGATGTAGCTTTGCCCTGGGGGTATAATTCTGTGTTGATTTGTATCTACTGTTGCCTAGTCACTTTGTTGGTAAACAATCTTTGGTTGATGTGGCTTCAGTGTGCAAGATTTGTTATGATTTAAGTGGTCATTTTAAAATGAATGCTGATATTCTTTTTTCTTAAATTGATTTTATGAATAGGGTAAGCAAAAGCGGAACAATCGCAAGGGAAAAGACAAAACAAAGGATGACAAGCCTATTGTTTCAGGACAAGACAAGCTGCGTGAAAATCCTGCCGCTGACAGGAAGGACCTGGTTGAGGCTCAAACCATACCAGAAAAGGATGATGGGCTTGAGGATGCATCTGATGTGTCTGATTCTCGGGAATGTTCCGCAGATGTACTACAGCCTGATTCAGAAGATCAAGATAGAGATGCAAGTCCTGTTAACTGGGACACAGACACATCAGAGGTTCAACCCCCTGCAGAATCCACTGCTAATGAAATTATCCGCATATCAATGGTGCAGAACGGAGTGGATAAGAGGAATTCATCTGTGATGGATGATAGCTCGTCAACATGCTCTTCAGATTCTGCTCCCTCAGTAGTGATGAATGGGTTGTATAGAACTGGTTCCTCAACAAACTACAAGAGTCAGAAATCACCTAGAAGGTATTTGTTGAGCCATTCGTCTCCTTGGATCAAAACAATACCCAGATTTTTTTACTGGGAAGTTTCTGTTTTGCAGAGGGAAGAACCAGGGAGGCAAGCCATCAGAGGGACACAATGCTGCAAACGAGGCTGATAGTCGGCCATTTGAAGCTACTGACACTGCTTTCCGAAACGATACTTGTTCAAGTCGCAAAGCAGTTGAACAAAATGAGTCTGAGGGCATTGTCACTTTGTTGCAGGATAGGACCAAGTGGCCAGAACTGAATGCAGTAAAGAAAGTCAGTGAAACTATCCTTTATGTTTTCTTCTGCTATCTGCCCTGCTTTTGGGAGTTGTTTTTGTTTATGACCGGGATGTGCTGTGTTCCCCAACCAAAAAAAGAAAGGAGAAAAAGAATGCATGACAAAAATGCAGAGCATATAAGAAGAATCGATAATTTGGTCAAGTCTTGATAACTTTACATTTATGCTATGCCGATTGTTTAGCATTATATGTTGAGAAAACTGTGACCTGTGTGGTTGTCAAACTTGCATGGGTCTTTTTTCCCCTTGCCACTGGTGCTTAATCCTTTGTTGTTTTTTTTTTAAACATCTAGTTTGACTTTTTTAAGCTATGCCTATTCTTGCTTTTGACTGCTTTATTCTTCATCTGAAGAAAATTTATGCTTCTTGGCTGCAGGAGGATGAGGCTGTCCTGCTGCAAAAGAAAGGAAGCAGGAAGGACTCTGTTGATATGGGATCTTCCAAAGAGAAGAAGGCTCTAACACCACGTGTGGCTAAGAGCCCTCCAAAAAATGTTACCTCTGCTCCAACTCAGGCCAAGTCAGACTTGAAAAGTAATGTAAAATTAGAAATGGTTTCTGCCAAGAAAATGTTCTCAAATGGACAACAACAAACTGATAAAATGACAACGTTGGCGAATGCATCTCAACCAGCAATTGCTTCAAGACCTGATTCTACAAAAGCTGTTGTTCCAAAACTGGTGGAGAAAGTTACAGGGCAACAAGTGGCTGGATTGTCAAGGCCTTCAAGTGCACCTCTTATTCCTGGTACACTGCCACCAGCTGCTCCAGTTGTTTCTGCAATACAAACAGTAGCTTCAAGTGCTCCTTTGTTGTCCCGCTCAATTAGTGCTGCTGGGCGTTTGGGTCCTGACCCCTCTCCTGGAGCTCAAGCCTACATTAGTCCGTCCTACAGAAATGCCATTATAGGTAGCTCAATGACTGTAAGCTCAGCTGGTTTCACACATTCTCATCAGCCAGCAACTGCTGTGGTCAATACATCAACAACGTTCTCTCAACTGCAAGGTTTGATACCGACCTCAATATTTATTCCTCAGGCACCTCAGGAGGAGGTATTACGTTGTCAGCCGTGGATGAAGAGTCCTCGGCGGGATATTAGTAGAAGTTCACTGTTTGAGTCTCCATCCTTGATTGATGATATCCCAAAATTTGACCTCTATCGTCCAACAAACAGTGGGATCCATGAACTCTTCCCTTCAGAAATGTCTGTTGGGCCATCTGGTCGCCAAGTTCAAGGTGCTTTGGCTGATGAATTCCCACACCTAGACATCATCAATGATCTGCTTGATGATGAACACAGCATGGGAAGGGGAACCCGAGTCTTGCAGGGCATCACCAATGGTCCTACACTGTTTAACCGGCAGTTCACCTACCCTACTGATACAAGTCTATCAAGTGAGATGGGCTCTTTGGGGCCCTCTGGTCAGCTTGATAGATCAAGGACCTACCACGAGAATGGTTTCCATCAGGATTATGGGTCTGGCACTCAATACAGTTCAGTGAGAGAGTTCATCACTCAGGCTCAAGGGAATTCTATGCCTTACATGAATGGCCAGATTGATAATGTGGTACCAAATCAGTGGCAATTGTTGGGTCCTGATCTTTCGTTGCTGGGCATGAGAACTTCAGGGATGGACGGATACCCGTATAACATTTCTGATTACGCCAACATGGTATGTAGTGTGCACGATTACGGAATCTTCAGGCCTTCAAATGGGCACTGAAAGGTCACCGGTGAAAATTAGCTATTATGTATGCAGGGAATCTGTTGGTTTAGAGTTGGGAGGTTGTAATCCTTTTTCTTTGTTTATTTTTTTTATGAGAGAAAAACATTCTGTAAAGAGTGATCCTTTGGTGTATTTGCTGTTGTTTTTAGTTGATACAAATGAGGCTTTTTTTAGTTTTCATATTTATGTGCGTTTCTCTTACCCTAGATTGCTCCAGAACACATTCACAATCTGCAAAAGCCGTTTTGGTTGTTGCTCTTAAATACAATTCAAGCTTGTGCTTAGTGTTTTGTCCTGCTCATCGTCTGCATATTTGCAGTATGATGAGGGACTTGACCACCAGTCATTCGGACATTACATGCAATTATGCAAATCAGGTAATGGGGTGTTAGCCAGAAATACTAAGCTATACTGTTACATTTCAAGACATAAGGGTTGCCCAAGTCCTGTATTCGAACCCTATTTATCGTAGAAGCAATGGTGTTTATTTTAAGCTTAGGTTTTTTTTTTAAATACAAATTTCGCTTTGCAAATCCATCAATTTTCAATTTAGATTGATTTGAGTATAGAAATATTACTCTAGTTGCTATTAATTAGTTGATGTGCTTGAATGTGTATCAAACTTGAAAATTTAGCCTAATAAAGTTTTTTAAGTTTTATTTTGTTCAACTCTCTTGTCATTTTCAATTAGTTTGGATTATTTTAAATATAATTAGTTTGAATGACATTTGCTTGAATAATTGTTATTGTAATTTTGACCTTATGAAACGTATGGGGATCAGTTCACTTTTGGTTCGTCTCTATCGGACCATTCCTGAGCCTTCTAAGGGGCTTCAGAAACATCGGCAAGAATAAACACAAGGCGGTGAAGGTGTTCAAAGGCTAGAAATGCGCATGCCTTCATGCTTTTGATCATAACTCCTTCAATATAACTCCGATGAGTCTCAAATTTTGGGAGCTTAAAGTACACATCTAGAGCTTTCCATCGATATCTTACGGGCCTAAAATAAAGTCCGGATGAAGAAATTATGTGCGTTTGAAGTCGACAGGGAAAAGCTGCCCAGAAGACATTCGCGCCCGAGTCGTCTTGTGACTCGCCCGAGTCATTATTCTGCCCGGAAGACGCTGTTGTGCCTGATTTTCGTCGCGCCCGCGACAAACCCTGTGGCACCCGCGACCCCCCACTGTTCGGTTGCTGCCTGCGCGTGTCTTTGGTGTTAAATGTTATGTTTTACTGTTTTACCCCCCATTAGTATAAATACCCCTTTAGCTTATTTTCCAAGATAGTTTTTGATGATGAATGTTTAGGAGCTAGGCTCAAGAAAATCCTCTTAATTGGAGAGCGTTGTAATTGTGGGTTTTCAAACCCTAATCAATGAAGCTAATCCTTTGGGTGGAAATTGCTTGGTGAATTCTCTTCTTTGTGAGTGAGTGGTTATCCTACACTCTTTGTGAGATTTCTTGGGTGATTCAATACTCTTTGCTTGTGGGAGATCCTTGTGCAAGTGTTTAAACATCTAAGTTCAATTTGGTGAGATTTCTCTCTTTAGAATTGTCCATATCTTTTAATTTCATATTTATCTTCATTAATCCAAAAACCCCTAAAAATTGGTTCATAGTATTTATGAGTTCTATGGGTGTATTTCTATCATCCACATGCTTGTTTAGACCCTAGGCTTCCGCATCGTCCCCCTCTCTATTTGGTATTAGAGCTAGGCATAGAACTCATAGTTTGTTGGATATTTGTTGTTTGTGCCTGAAATTGTTCTTGTTGATATTTGGAAGTGATATTTGGTGTTCTTGGTGTTGTTGATATTGTTGAGCAATTTGGGTACCCCCATTCCCTGTGTTCATCCATTGTTGTTGGGTGTTATTGTTGTTCTTGATTGTTATTGAATGGTTGGAAGTATTAATGGAGCTTTGTGGTGAAAGTTGGAAATTGTGCACGGAAGGTGTTCGATGAAATGATTGTGAGGATTTGTTGTGTTGGTGGTCGTTTTGTTAGTGATGGTTGTATGGCCATCCGGGTTTGTTCTTCTTGGTGCACTCCCCTTGCCAGTTTCACCCCATTTTCCTCCACAAAACTAGCCTCGCAAAAACCCCCTCAAAATTTCCTAGCTACAAAGAACCCAAGCCTCCATCCGCTCAAATTATACGCCCCACAAGAAAACCAAGCTCCACAAATGGCCTCCATGTTCTATGCTTCGGGTAAATATGATGTCCCTTTTTCCCCTAAACCCAAACCCAAACCAACTTTCGAGGAGACTCTTCAACGTATCGAAGAGAATGTTCTAGAAGTGCAACGTCGAATGAGTGACTTACTCCGCGCTACCACCCCTACACAACTAGAGTCATTGAAAATGGATCGCGACATTTTAACTCGGTCTCCTAGACTCACCATAGTGGTTATTCGAGGCATTTTTATGATTATCGTCATGGTGGTTCTCAAGTTAGGAGACTGGAAGAGAAGGTTACTTCATGGCCTTCTAGGAAGGGAAGTGTTCACTGTTGGAGTAAGGCTTCATCCAAGGGAAGTCGAACTTCAAAGCTACCCAAACCATCTTCCCGAGCTCATAAGGAAAGTGCGGAATATCTTCGGAAGCTCAAGGGTAGAAAATGCTTCACATGTCAAGTTTATGGTCACTACCAAGCCCAATGCCCAACAAATATGGTTGAAAGTTCCAAAGTAAGTGAGGTAGCCACACCGGAGGCTCCAAAGACTAGTGTTGAGGTTTACGCGCAAGAAGGGGAGAGTTCGACTCCTAGGCGATCCTTTATCTTGACCAAGGATTCCCGGGATAACTCTCAACGGGAGAATATCTTCCAAACTCGGTTCACTATCGACGAGAAGGTAGCCAACGTCATCATCGACAGTGGGAGTTGCACCAACTTGGCCTCTACATACATGGTTGAGAAACTCCAATTGCCGATCTCGGCTCATCCTCAACCGTATAGCTTACAAGGGCTAAGAGATGGCGGCGACTTCGAGGTAACCCAACAAGTCTTGGTCTCTTTCTCTGCTAGTTCTTATGAGGATAGTGTTCTTTGTGATGTTGTCCCCATGGATGCTTGCCATTTACTACTTGGTAGACCTTGGCAATTTGATCGGCATGCTATCCACGACGGTCGGAAGAACACTTACACTATCCGTATGGGAGAAAAGAAACTCAAATTCACTCCTTTACTTCCTTTCGAAACTAATACACCACAAGCCGAGGTTGGAAATGAGAAGAGAGACCTCCAAAAGAGTGAAACACGGGATGAGAGTGCTTTGAGCAAAGGAAAACCACATCGGGTTTTACTTTTGCGAAGAAATGACCCTAGTGAGGTTGAGCGATCCTTAGCTCCACAAAAATTTCCAACCTCCCTCCCTTGGCCCTCACCCTTGCCCACAACTCCTACCGAGCTCCGCATAGAGTTTCCAAGTGTTGGGTCGTGCTCAATCACTCCCCAGCCTCACCATGGAGTTGAGTTGCATGAGGACACATCCTTGACAAATCCCCCGAGCTCCATTATTTCCACATCGAGATTGAACGAGGAAGAGGTTGTTTCCAGTAGCCTTGACCCCGAACTCTCATGTGAAGAATTCCTTGTTGCTTTCAACAAGTTGACGGGTGCTAGACGTGTTCGGGTCCTTCATATTTTTACTTGGTCCCTCCCCGCCAGAATTGCTACATTTTTGAGAAGGACGGGTTGATGAGCGTCACTCTACTTCGATTGTTGGAGACTTGAAGTACATACTTTTGGGTTTGCATGCGTATGCGGTTAATTTTGAACCCCCAAGAGTTGAAGGAAACTCTTTTCGAAGAAGGGAGTATGAACCGTATGGGGATCGGTTCACTTTTGGTTCGTCTCTGTTGGACCATTCCTGAGCCTTCTAAGGGGCTTCAGAAACATCGGCAAGAATAAACACAAGGCGGTGAAGGCGTTCAAAGGCTAGAAATGCACATGCCTTCACGCTTTTGATCATAACTCCTTGAATATAACTCCGATGGGTCTCAAATTTTGGGAGCTTAAATTACACATCGAGAGCTTTCCATCGATCTCTTACGGGCCTAAAATGAAGTCATGATGAAGAAATTATGGGCGTTTGAAGTCGGCAGGGAAAAGCTGCCCAGAAGACATTCGCGCCCGAGTCGTCTTGTGACTCGCCCGAGTCATTATTCTGCCCGGAAGACGCTGATGTGCCTGATTTTCGTCGCGCCCGCGACAAACTTTGTTGCACCCGCGACCCTCCACTGTTCGGCTGCTGCATGCGCGTGTCTTTGGTGTTAAATGTTATGTTTTACTATTTTACCCCCCATTAGTATAAATACCCTTTTAGCTTATTTTACAAGATAGTTTTTGATGATGAATGTTTAGGAGCTAGGCTCAAGAAAAATCCTCTCAATTGGAGAGTGTTGTAAATGTGGGTTTTCAAACCCTAATCAATGAAGCTAATCCTTTGGGTGGAAATTGCTTGGTGAATTCTCTTCTTTGTGAGTGGGTGGTTATCCTACACTCTTTGTGAGATTTCTTGGGTGATTCAATACTCTTTGCTTGTGGGAGATCTTTGTGCAAGTGTTTGAACATCTAAGTTCAATTTGGTGAGATTTCTCTCTTTAGAATTGTCCATATCCTTTAATTTCATGTTTATCTCCATTAATCCAAAAACCCTAAAAAATTGGTTCATGGTGTTTATGAGTTCTATGGGTGGATTTCCATCATCCACATGTTTGTTTAGACACTAAGCTTCCGCATCGTCCCCTCTCCACCTTTTATGTTTGACTTTAAACCCACTTACTTTCATTTCTGGATTCGCCACTGTGTGCAACGCATGAGTTTAAGACCTAGCATACTGTATTTTGAATATATGAGACAATAATACACCCGGAACAATTGTAACAGTGGTTAACTCAACGACGATCTTCCATGACAGTGGAGATTGTCAAATGAAAATTTTAAATTTTTAACTAAATGAACATGATGTCAACAAGCCTCTATAATAAAATATGCATGAACTTAAAGTTGTCTTTGCTTATTTGTACTTGCTAATATGACATTAATTTAATCAAAATATTATTTATTTATTTATTTTAATTTTTTTTTGCCAACGGAGACCGAAACATAATAACAAAACAAACACCACTAAAAACAAGTAACTAACTAAACTAAACGAGAAACAAGCTAGGTCGTGCTGGTATTACGAACTGCCTGCTTAGCCACCAGGTGAGCCGGTTGGACCATTAGGCGCGTCACCTTCAGGACCTGTCCATGTGCAAACTTGTTCATCTCAGCTTGACACGCCAACACAATACTTCTGCTTTCAACTGGAGCACGGTCAACATTCTTCAACGCCTCCACCGCTAAAGCCGAGTCTGTCCAGATTGCCATCGCTTGCATCCCCCTCCTGCTGCCCTCCTGCAAAGCCAAAAGAACCGCTAAAAGCTCACTCATTAGCGCTGACTCTCCCACCCCATTGTAGACTCCCCTTTGGCCATGCCCCTCCGGCCCCGTAAACACCCACGCAGCCGCCAACTTCCCCCCATCCTTGATAAAAGCCCCATCCACTAGAAACACCCCTTCCTCCTCATCCACAGTTTGGCTCCCCCACTTGTGTGCACAAGGCACCTTCACCTTAACCCGTTGTTTCCTACCCCTCTGTTGCTGCTCCTAGACCTTCCTCCACCAGACCATTTCCCTATCTTCCCGCTGAAGCGCTTCAATCAACATCCTTTCGGATGCCCTCGCATCATTTAAGCAAATTCTATTCCTTACTTTCCAAATGGCCCATATTATGCTACAGAAATCTCCAACCATCCTCTTTCCATCCTCCTTCCCCTTAGCAAGATACAAGAACCAATTTTTCAGCCACTCCCTCCAGCCTACATGCTGGTTCGTTTCAGAGCAGATTCCAAACTTTGCTCCTCTCCACATGTGTGTTGCGACAGTACAAAACCTAAACAAGTGCCCCATATCCTCCTCATTTTCCCCACACCAACAAATTCCTTCATCTACCAACTTCCTCTTTTTCCTATTCACACCTGTCGGAAGAGCATCCACCGCCGCCCTCCATGCGAAGGTTCTTATTCTGGGAGGGGCATCACAATGCCACAAAGCCTTCCAGAATCTAGTCTATTCGTCCAGGGGATATTGCACCAAGTTGCCTTGCATCAAAAATTCAAAATATCCACCCTTAACAGTATAAGTAGACGAATTCCTCCTTGGCCACCCCAGCATGTCCTGCACCCCTTGTTGAGGAGGATAGACCATAGCTATCCTATCTACCATCTCTGCAGAAAATATGTTACGGAGAAGATCCCACTTCCAGGCGCCCTTCCCCCCAGCCCCCCATTGCACTAAATTGTGCACCTTCATATTCACCAGACTGCTCCCCTCATTACCCTCTCTGAGTTCAATGGATCCCCCAGGGATCCATCTCCGATCCAAAATAGGGATCCTCTTGCCATCCCCCACACTCCAGCGAAGCTTTCCTTTTACCCCGTCTACCACTTTACTGAGCCCCTTCCAAACCATCGAAGAAGACGCCTTGATTTTTGCCTCCCCCTGATATTCAATAGGAGAAGACACCCCATACCTTGCCTTCCATAACCTGGAGATCAGCAATACCTTATTGTAATAAGTACGCCAAGCTTGCTTTAGCAGCAACGCCTTGTTATAAGCTCCGACATGCTGAACTTCTAGACCCCCAGCCCCTTTCGGCTTGAAAACCGTATGCTTGTCTTTCCAGTGTATGGAACGACTACCATCCACCTTTCCCCACAGGATTCTAAGGATGAGAGAATTAAGCTTATTAACCACATCCTGTGGAATAAGGTAAACATTCAGAATATGCTGATGAAGGGCCACCAACACAGCATTAATCAAAATCACCTTCCCCGCCTATGATAACATGTGAAAACGCCAAGCATCCAAACGCTGGCGGACCTCCTCCACCATAAAACCAAAATGATCAATGCGTTTCCGTCTGATAGAAGAAGGTACCCCTAAATATTTCTCGAAATACCCCCCTTCCGGATACCCAAAGACCACCTTCATCCCCTCTTTATCCTCCTGGCTCGCCCCTTTAGAGAAGCACATAGACGACTTCTGCATATTGATGATTTGCCCAGAAGCCAAGCTATACCTATCAATAGTATTTTTCAAAGCCAAACACGATCCAGCCTCAAGCTCTGTAAAGAATAGGGCATCATCAGCAAAGAAAAGGTTTGTTATTGACGGCGCCCCATGAGTAATTCTAACCCCTTGCACTCTCCCAGAACTAGCCTCTTCCTCAATTGTAGCTGACAGAGCTTCCATGCAAAGCAGGAACATATAAGGAGACAGAGGATCCCCCTAGCGGAGAGCGGCAGTCGGAATAATCGGATCCGAACGAATCCCATTTACAAAGACAGAGTATCGAACAGTAGACACGCACCTCATCATGATAGACACCCACTTCTCCGGAAACCCCATCTTCCTCAACACCGCCTCTAGGAAATCCCATTGAATTCTATCATATGCTTTGCTCATGTCAACTTATAGGGCCGCGTATTACTTACCCTGACGTTTGTTCGCCAAGTAATGAAGAATCTCATGCACCACCAGAATGTTATCCTCCTTCAACCTGCCAGGGACAAAAGCCGCTTGGGTCTCAGAAACCAAAGACCCCATAACTTTTCGTAGGCGCCCCCCCAAGCAAATATTATATTACCACCTCATCTTGTCAGCATGTGCAATTTATTACATTCTTGTGGAGATCCAAATAGGGTCATTATCCACCTAAAAACATAAATGATACTAACTCTAATATTGTAATGGTTCATTTATATGTAACTTATAATACAAACTCCAGATGAATATAATACGTGACTGTAGGATCATAATCTCTTATTCATACATTGTTATATCTAAAATAGAATATATTATTATTCAAACATTTTTTTTTAACTATAATAGAATTTTCAGATACTAATATTGAAAATTCTACCATGGTCAAATTAATGCCAATTGTTTTTTTTTTTTTTGAAAAATAATGTCAGTTGGTTTTACATGTGAAGCAAGCAACTCAATGCCGCGTTGTAACAAGCGACTTGGTGTTTTCTCCCTTTTGATAAATTTTTAGTCCGAAATTCAGAGCCAGAGCCTCCCAACTGAAAGATGGGGAATACGTTTTGTGGGGCTTGTGCGTGCGTAGACCAAGCTAGCATCGGTGTGATAGAGAGATGGGGCCGTTTTGAGAGATTGGCTGAACCAGGCCTCCATTTCTTCAACCCTCTCGCCGGTCAATGGCTTGCTGGGATCTTATCTACCCGGATTGCTTCTCTAGATGTTCGTATCGAGACCAAGACCAAGGTAGTTATACCATTATTAACCCCCCCTTTTTGTCTCTCAATTTTTAATGGTATGATTATCATATCTTGAGTCTTTTTGTTTATGTCGGTACTTGGAAGTCTTGATCAATCTCTCATCGTTTTTGAGCTTTTCTTCTTCTGGGTGCTTGGACAGTGAATTATGAAATGAATGCGGTGCCTTTCAATGGGTACGAATTGCATTTGGGGGCGTTTTGATTATAGGTATTTCAATTTGTTGTGAATTTTTGAAGATGAAGTGATCTTCTATCGTTTTGCTAGTTTGCTGGTCGTTTGGGATTTGACTTATTATTGTTTCATACTAGAGTTTTGTGCTTTTGGTAGTGGCTAAGAGGACACCAATCTATTGATATGATGTTTCGTTAGATAGGTATTTGGACTAGTTAATTCTATTGAATCATACCCAGAACTCATGGTCTTGAATTTAATGAAATTAGAAATCTCTAGTTCCATTTGTGTTGGTGCATATGATAATCTGCTGGTATGCATGTCTATTTGTGCCATTTAACTTCTGGTTTTGGTCAGAATTGTCGCCCCAATTTTTTTAGTTAAAATTGTCACTCAGCTTTTTAAACTGATCAAATTTGCAATGGCTACCAATTACTGCGGGTGGATGAAGAGTGTGTGACCTACAATTGTCAGTGGCATAGCTCGTGATTGGAAGAAAATGTTAGTTCCCTGAGTGTTGATTTCTCTATATTCTTCCCTCCAACTCTTCTTATTATGCACGAGTTATTCAGTCTTTCTCCGATAGTCCAGACATTTTAGGGTTAAATTTGCTTGAAATCACCAGTCAAATAGAACCCCTAACTCCATTTTGAATTTTCCAAGGACATTGGATGTGAAATTTGGTAATGAAGTTTTAGTTGAAAGTGAATAAGAAAGATGATGAATAATGAAGGGGAAGTGTGTGGCTGGTATTTGCATTGGAGGTTCCTAATTTGATTTGTGTTATCCCGAAAAGAATACAGATAAATTAAAAAAATAAACCTGTAATAGCCCGTTAGTGTGATAGTTTTAATCAATTTAAAAAAATGAGTTCTGTTTAAAAAGTTGAGAGGCAGAATCAATCAGGTATTCTAATCTACTGGTATTGAAAGAATTTGTGATTGTTTATGCTGTGCTACATCATGCACATGGTTCAGAACTTTTCTGTTTCTCACAACAGCAAGGATGTTCTGTTGTCTTTTGATATTGTGCTTTTGTATCTAGAAGACAATGTTGTGCATGGAAGAAGGAATTAGTAGTTGAGTTTACATGCAAGAAGCAATCTGTAACAATGATGCACTGGAGAGAAGGAAGTTCTCTTTTGACAATGATCCCTTGCTTTTCAAGGGAGCTATGCTATGCCTTTTGTTCTTCTTTTCAGCGGTGTTATGCTTGATTAAAGCAATTGCTTTATTATATCCTTTGGCCATGGGTGGACTTTTCGGAGCCAAAGCTGTGGCAGTTACACTTTTGCCTACTCGATGTAACTGCAAGTGATTTGATTGGAGGTGCTACATTGACATGTACTTCTCCAAGTGAATACCATCCTCGAATTACAAGCATTTTGTGGTCAGGACACAATACAATTCTTATTCAACATTATTGGAAGACAACTTCTGGTCCATAAAACTTAGTACGCTTTTTAATTAGGTTGAAGGCTACAGTGCATCCTTTTAGCCAATTTTGTTGGTCAACTAGCCCTAATGGGCTTATTTCAAGGATATGGTTCGGCTGGGAAGTGTAGGAAAATTTGAAGTGGAGATGTTTATGCCCCAAGTAGATTCACAATATGCATCTTGCTAGCTGGTGCTTGTCGCATTTTCTTGGCTCCACCATTAAACAGTAGACTAAGTTGCAAGGTCATTAGAGAAAGAGGATAACTGCTAATCGTGTTTGTATGTTCTAGATGGCTTTACAATGAACTAAATGAAGTATCTTATGGTTGGTTTGATCTGTTCTTTTCTTTTCTGCATTGTGTTCTGACTTCTAACCTTCACCATTAACAAATAGAGCAAACTACAAAAACTATTAGAGAAACATAAAGGAAGCGAAGGGGGGTATTGCCAACCTAACTGCATTGGATTGTAAACGTACAGCTTGCAACAAGGATGGCGTCCTTTTTGTTTGCTTATGTGTTCTGGGCTACTGAAGTAGACAATATTGCTGAATAATTGTACCGAGGAGTATCCTGCTTTTATTTTGTTTCGCACTTAACTAATATCAATTATATGAAGGGGTACCTAATCACAAAAATTACTTTTACGATGAATCTCCCTGATTGGTTTAGGATCTATTGAATTGAATTTATCATAAAGTGTATGGAATGGAATTTATTTGCATGGCTTATTTCTACTGTGATATTTTTTTTTCATTTTATTGATAGGCAGTTTATTTGCATGACTTATTTCTACTGTGATATTTTAGCTTTCATTGATTTCTTGTGACTCGATCCCATACCGAATTTCCGCATATTTCCTAACACCTTTGGATATCATCAAGCCATGACTAAACTCTTGTATTTTGCAGGATAATGTGTTTGTGCAATTATTATGTTCAATTCAATACCGCATTGTCAAAGAGCATGCCGATGATGCGTTTTATGAACTTCAAAATCCAAGAGAACAGATTCAGGCTTACGTGTTTGATGGTAAGTGTCAAACTTGATTTTCTGTTTTCACAGTCTTCTCATTTTCTCCTTTTAGGGTTAGTTCATGTTGTCATCCACTGCACAATACATAGAAAGTCGTACCCCCCCCCCCCCCCCACCCCAAAAAAAAAAAAAAAAAAAAGAAAGGAAAGGAAATGAAAAGAAGGAAGAGTAGAAAAAGGAAGAAACTTTGTAGCTGCTGATGGTTTTGCTACATGTTTATATCTTCATCTTGCTCTCTTTTCCTTGATATGCTAAACTATTGCAAATTTTTAGTTGTCCGTGCTCTTGTTCCAAGGATGGGTTTGGATGAGCTGTTTGAACAAAAAGGTGAGGTTGCTAAAGCTGTCCTGGAAGAGCTTGGAAAGGTAATTTGTATACATATGCTTGTTTTCTGCGTTTAGATTTCTCACTGTCTGTTCAGGGCCTAGGGTTTATAAGATGAGAAATACAATCCAATGGAGCACTAACATTTTTTTGTAATTGGCTCTTATCAACTTTTCCCTCTATTTTTTTTAGCTCGAGATAATAAAAAACCACATATCTTGCTATGCACATCCGTAAATGTAATCATTGTAGAGATGCAAAAGGTTAAAGATGTAGTTCTTGAGTGAGAAATTGGTGGCTGAATGACTTGAGGGGAAACTTGGGGAAGAGGCTAAGAGGGAAAGAGTTGACGTTGGAGGATGATGATGAGATTGAGAAGAGTGGGGATATGCCTTGATTTGTGTTATTTCCTGTTATTGGGAAATGGATGTGTAATGAATTCAGCAGTAGCTGGTTTTAATTAAATGAAACTTTGAATAGGTAATGGGGGAATATGGATACAGTATAGAGCACATTCTGATGGTGGATATTGTACCGGATCCAGCAGTGCGCAAAGCGATGAATGAGATCAACGCAGGTCATTCCCTTTATTGAAATGCTTACTCCATTAATCTGTGATGTCGCTTGGATACATATTAAATATAATGGGAATGGTATGGATGTTGCAGCGCAAAGGCTTCAACTAGCAAGCGTATACAAAGGAGAAGCTGAGAAGATATTGCAGGTGAAGAAGGCAGAGGCAGAAGCAGAGGCCAAGTATCTTGGTGGGGTTGGGGTGGCAAGACAGAGGCAGGCCATCACAGATGGGCTTAGAGAGAACATCCTCAACTTCTCCACTAAGATTGAGGGCACCTCTGCCAAGGAGGTCATGGATCTTATCATGGTCACTCAGTACTTTGACACTATCAGGGACCTTGGAAACTCATCCAAGAACACCACTGTCTTCATTCCACATGGCCCTGGTCACATCAGGGACATCAGTGATCAGATACGCAACGGTCTAATGGAGGCTTCCACTGCTAATCTTGTTGATGTTGATTAGTGCTTCTGTCTTTCCTTACTTCACCCTGGCTTTTCTTATGCAACTATATATGGTGTGGTTTCAACAGAGAATATATACTATGGTGTAAGTAACAGGCAACCTTCAAAAGATCCTCACACTACATTTAATAGCTTCCGACAAACACCTACACACATGTTTGATTAGTTAACCACAACTGGTTTTCACTATAATACCTGTAAGCTTGATCCTTCCCTGTTTGTGTGCATTGACAACATCAGAAAGGCGGAAAGCGGAAACTAATGTTGCTTTCCCCTTGTTTTGCTTTTATTTTTTTTGTTTCTTGTTTAATTTGGGTTTCCAGCTAACTGAGTCACAAGTTGCATTAATCCTTGTCTGTAGCCTGTAGGAACTTGCTATGATTGTTTGCAATTTAGGCAATCAGAACCGCTGCTGAAGTATTAATAGCTCCCTAATACAGAACAAGAAAGCAGTACAAAATTACTGATAACTTTGACCAAAAAAAGGGAAAACAGCTGAGAATTTGTTTAGTGGAAGGAAAATCATTTTGAAGAAAATAATTCTCATTTTTAGTTGTTTGGCGGCCAAAAAATTGGGAATGTCATTTCCAGTGAATTATTTCTCTCATTCTCTTTGTAAAT
This sequence comes from Portulaca oleracea, assembly GCA_029582165.1. NCBI lineage: Eukaryota > Viridiplantae > Streptophyta > Magnoliopsida > Caryophyllales > Portulacaceae > Portulaca > Portulaca oleracea. The sequence goes on from CM055868.1 coordinate 38,068,859, forward strand.
TACTTTTTTGAGGCCAACATTAAGAAAACCCAATTTTTTGTTCCATGTTATTCATGGTAGTTTAAGTTTTTCGCGTTTGCTCCTATCTCTACTGGAAACACTTAGGACCTATTTGGAGAGGTAAAAAGGAATTGAATTAGAAACCTAAGGACTCTAATATATTAAACTTTGCAAAAATTGCAATTTTGCCACCTGAAAAAAACATGTAATGAAAGTGCCATTAATTTATGTTAACTGTGACAAAAATGTCACTTTACCAGTTTGTGACTTGTTTTAGCCGGTTATATATAGGTGATGGGTGTTTAATGTTTCAATTAGCTATTAAGATTTCCCCCCACCCTAAACTATCAACCCAAATTAATTACCCACCCAAATTAATTATCCTCCGAAATTAGTTTTTTTGCCCAAAAAATGAAGAAGAGATGAGGAAGAGGTGGGTTATGGTGGACAAAGCAGAGGAGATTGAAGAGGAGGGTTGAGGAAGAAGAAGGTGAACTGGGTTGGGGAGGGGGGGCAGTAAAAAAAATTGGGAGGATAATTAATTTAGATGGGTAATTAATTTGGGTAGATAGTTTAGGGTGGGGGAAAGTCTTAATAGCTAATCAAAACACATTAAACACCCATCACCTGTCTACGACCGGCTAAAACAAATCACAAACCAGTAAAGTGGCATTTTTGTCACAGTTAACATAAATTAATGACACTTTCATTACATGTTTTTTTCGGGTGACGAAATTGCTATTTTTGCAAAGTTTAGTGACATTTTTATCGAAAAACTCATATCTTTTGTGTTTGGAGAACCTCTTTGGCATGGAATTGTAATTCCATGGTATTTTCTATCCCACCCAAATGAGGGGGATTGGATACCTCCTAATTATGAGAGGTATCAATTTCTGTAATTAAGGGATAGATAACTACATTATAGTCCCTCCGTCCCAAATAAATTGTCAACTTTGTTTTTTTCATGGTCTTCGATGTTATACTTTGACCATTAATATTTTAAGTTTTATCTTGACAAGACTTATAATATTATATTTAAATAAATTTTTTGTAACTTAAAAGAAATCTATAGACTTTCTCTCTCTTCCTGAGACTCTCTCTCACTAGGAGATCTCGACCGTGGCAGGAAAAAAGAGAAAATCTGCATTGAAAAAGAAGAATTCAAAGGAAAGGTCGATTAGAATCACTCGATCGGTTGCAAAAATATTTGATTTTGTTCTTAATGAAACTATCCAAGATCAAGGTAATGAAGATTTTTCGTCTGTTAGGAGTGAGGAAATACAAGAAAATGTGGTATCATCTTTTGCTTCTCTTGTCAATCCGGATGTTGATTTAGCTTTGCACTTCATTCCATCTGAATCTATCAATGGAATAAGATGTGCGAAAATTTCCTCAGTAGACTCCCTGGATTCTACAAATTGGGATAAGCAATTCTATACTTTGTTTTAGGAGCTAATCCTCCTATTCGGATTTTGGAGGAATATGTGAAGGGTTTATGGCAGAAGGGGAAGGTGATTCGAGTTAAAAGGGTTGGTATTGGAGTTTATGGAGTTCAGTTTGCTGAAATTTGTGACAAAAATGAAGCAATTAGAAGAAGAGTATACTATTTTGGAAAGAAACCTTTTATTGTTCAAGATTGGAATGAGGAAAAATGGATTTATCTAATCTTGAATCTCTTCCCATCTGGGTCAAGTTTCATAATTGCTGCGAAATATTGGAATCAAGATAGTCTCAGTCGCACTGATAGTTGTTTGGGCATTCCTCTGAAGGCGGATAAGAATACTTAGCATAGGAAAATAAAGTTCCCTGCGTGTGTTCTCATTGAAATGAAGCTTGATGGTAATTTTCCTAGTCATATTGAATTTGTAGATGACAAAGATGTGGTAATTTCACATAAAGTTGCTTATGAGTGGCAACCGGTTTATTGTCAACATTGTAAAACGTTAATGTCATGTGGAGGAGAAATGTAGAAAGAAGAGTGGTGCTGGTCATAATATAATTCAAGAGGATAATGTGAATACAAAGGATACTGTTATAGAGGATGCACATTATTGTTCTGGTGATAAGGAGGAAATTGTTAAAGAGTTGGCTCCCTCTAAAAGACTGCTGACAATTAATTCACCTTTATCAAATCAGATCAAGAAATGGATATAAGAGGAGATAATGAGGTTGATTAAAGAAGTAGGTGGGGAGATTGGAAAAGATCATGGATAAAATTTTTAGTTGGAATGTTAGAGGGTTTAATATCCCTTCTAAACAATTGGAGGTTAGGCTTTATTTGCATAAATTTTGTATTGGTTTGGTGGCCCTTTCTGATACAAAAATGAGGACGGAGAATGAAGGGGCCATGGCTAAAATACCTTTTCCTAGTTGGAATGTTCATACTAATTCTGATGTAAATAGAAAGGGGAGGATTTGGGTGGCTTGGGATCCTAGGGCGTTTCATGTAGAAGTTCTGGATACTCAAGATCAATATATACACTGTAAGTGTATTCGGCTGAATTTTGGTTCTCAATTTTTCTCCACATTTGTATATGGTGATAATTCAATAATTCATCGTCTAGAAGGAGATTTTTATGGGATGCCTTAAAGGATTTCAGCGGAATGATGGATGAAGCGTGGATGGTTATGGGTGATTTAATTCTATTCTTTATGAAGGGGATAGAATTGGAAGGATGGATGTGGTTTATTATGATATTGAAGATTTCCAGGAAATTCTTACTGCAAGGGTTTATATGAGCTGAGTTTTAATGGACAATACTTTACTTGGTCGAATGGGCACACATGGTCTAGAATTGATAGAGTTATTGTCAATTCTGAATGGAATCATGCCATGGGTTTTACAAATGTTAATTTTAGAAACTTTTGTTTCTCTGACCACTCTCCCATCCATATGGATTTTGTTAACAACCCTCGACATAAGTCGTCTTTCCATTATTGCAGAATGTGGTAGCTTGATGATGATTACAAAGGGATTTGTGAGTATGCTTTCAAGAACCAAAGATAGGGGTGTGCCATGTTCAGGTTATTTCTTTTATTGAAAGAGCTTAAGAAACCTTTAAGATCTCTTCACAAACAGAAATACCATGATCTTTATGTACAGTTAGATATTGGGAGGGCTTCGCTGGAAGAAAAGAAATTATTATTTTATAACAATAAGGAGGTTTTGGTTCTTAAACAACATGTTGATGAGGAAAGAAGGAATTACAGCAGAATTTTAGTTTTGCTCAATCCTTGATTGTCCAACAATAAAAAATGGAGGGGGTTGACAGGGCCACAAGCGCACGGTGTACGTAGTAGCACGTCAAGGTCGATCCCACAGGGACTCAATTAGCAGCACAAAAAACTAATCTCTATCGCGATTGCTAAGCTAATCAGGATTTGGGTTTTGGTAAGTTTAACAATTAAATAAAACTAATAAAGCAGGAAAATTCAGTCAAAGAATCTATCAAGAGAGAAAGACTTCTAGGGAGATGCTAACCTAACAACGAGTTCGATTACTAAAACCTAGCCTGCACAATCATACATTCAAGAATGAATCAAGAATCGATAACATCTGAATCCTATAGCCCTTTCGATGCTAAATAGAATTATTCTAAACAACCTAATCAACAACTTTCGTGTGTCTTTTAAGTTAAACAGAATTGAAGGTCTCAAAATGTCAGGTTATCTAATGATTCCCTAGTTCACTACTCCTTTTTCAACTTTCGCAATCCTAGGTAGACAGGTTGGTAGTCAAATTACCCTAATTCACCTTTCAGTACCTCTTAGGTTAATCTCAAACTTACAAATATTCAAGGCCTTAGAATATTTATAAACATGGAAAAAACAACCTTCTATTGATTCTAATCAAGAATTGATGCACAAACTAATAACAATCAATCAAACCACATTGTTTCGGGTTGCAAAACCCTAGAATTCAAAGAAACTACTCACTCATATTCAATGAAAACACGACACAAGTTCCAAACATCATAATTAATTCTTAAAACAAAGAAAGAATCGAAAAGAAATACAAACTACAAGGAATACGACCGTCGAGCCTTTTGAACCCGGGGCGGAGTCTTCCTCGCGAGTGATGAAAATTTCTTCCCGAATCTTGATTTTAATCCTTCTTGAATCAATCTTGATATTGGTCCTGATGGAGTAATTGATGAGTGGAGGGATAGATTGGGGGTATTTTTTCTCTCTTCCAATGGATGGATGGATGATAGTTGAATGGTCGATGGGTGAATGATGAATGGTAGGTCGCTGATGATGAATGGTAGGTGATCTTCCCAATAAAAACCGCTGTTGTTGCTGTTTTGCTTGCGCGTCACGGCCAAGAAATTGCACGCCACGGACCGAGGCCATTGCCACAGTCTCCCTGTGATACATGCTACCTCTCCTCTCCATTCTCTAATTGCCACGGCCAATGCGTGGTTGACCGCATGAATGCAATGGCCCTCCATTTCTCTTGGTTTTGATTGGGCCGATGGAAGGATGGCCCAATGAAATAGTTGAAAACCGAATTTAAATAATTGCCTCCACCTCTCCCTTCTTCCATTGGACTGAATGATGGAGTTAGTGGGCTGTTGAGTCCATTCAATTGCCCCACTTCCTCACTTGTGATTGGGCAGAGTATGGAGGCTAAGTGAATGAAATGAATTGATCTCCAAAGTTGCTTCCACATCTCCCCTTTCATTGTGATTGGGCCGAATGAAATTCAAAGCCCACTTCTCCTCTTATGTGATTGGGCCGCGTTAAATGAAGGGTTGACCGAATGAATGGGTGAAGATGAATGAATGACATGAATTAATGGCCCAATTAAATGCTGCTGTTTGCTTTTCTTCAAGCGATCCAGCCTGTGGCAGATAGGACCGTGGCAGCCACCACGGTCAGACCGTGGTGTGCACTGCCCGGTCATCCCTTGATCCTTTCCGTCCGAAATTTGTGCCACGGTCTGGGTTCATTCACTCTTGCTTGAAGTTGAGAGAAAATTGGTGTTATGGCCTCAAAACCTACAAATTCACATCAAAAACAAAAATGCCAAGTGTAGTAGGGAAATTGAAATAAAAATCAAGGTCACTCAAAAAATTATCCCTAATTCACTATTAAAAAAACCTCTAAAAATATAGTCATGAAACACAGTTATTAGGGGTTCAATTAAATGATGTATGTTCTTCATTTTTCTTTTCGAAAATGAAAAAAAGGCAGCATCAATCATATATTTACTCTCTGTTGAACAAACATGGAGAGGAGGTGATTGGTTTCGAGGAAACTTCAAAGGTGATGGTTGATTACTTTCAGGAGTTGCTCGGCCAACTGAATGTTACAAGAAGTCCTATTGATAGCACCATTTGTGAGAATTATAGGAGTCTGTCAGTTTCTCAACAAGTAAATATGATCAGAGATTTTACTAAGGAGGATGTCCATAAGGCTATGTTTGCTATCCCGGTCAACAAAGCCCATGACCCTGATGGATATAGCAGTTCTTTCTTTCATTTTCATTGGAATGAGATTGGTGATCTTATCAGTGAAGCAATTTTGGAATGCCTGGACAAAGGTACAATTCTCTCGGCTATTAATTCCACTAAAATCACTCTTATTCCCAAGAAGGTAAATCCTTCTAAGCCTGGTGATTTTAGACCAATTTCATGTTATAATGTGGTTTATAAATGTTTGTCAAAGATGATTTGTGAAAGATTAAAGGAGGTACTACCTTCTTTAATTCATTTGAATCAAGGACCTTTTGTCCGGGGTAGAGACATAGTGCACAATGTTCTTTTATGCCAGGAGGTTGCTCATGATTATGGCAGGAAGACCAATTCCCTACATGTATCCTTAAAATTGATCTATTGAAGGCTTATGACTCGATATACTGGGAAAGTATTGAGGAAATTTTGATTGCTTTAAAGTTTCCTCCTACTTTCATCCATTGGATTATGATGTGCATTACATCCACTTCTTATACAATCCATCTCAATGGGGGAAACGCATGGGTTCTTTAAAGGTGGTAGAGGATTAAGACAAGGAGATCCGTTATCCCCCTTAATTTTTGTGATTGTTATGGAGTACTTATACCGGGGGTTAAATTCTTTGAAAGAGGATCCTTTATTTCATTTCCATCCAGGATGCGAAAAATTACAGATAAATCATTTGATGTTTGCAGATGATTTAATGGTGTTCTATGCGGCTGATGAATACTCTGTGTAGAAAATTATGGATGTGTTTGAGCATTTTGGATTAACTACGGGTCTCAGAGCTAATCCTAGCAAATCTCAATTGGTTATTGAGGGATACGCTGAGGAGGTCAGAACCAGAATCAACTATATTACTCAATTTCATGAAGATCATCTTCCTTTCCGTTATTTGGGAGTTCCAATCACGGCAAATAGATTATCATCTATTGATTGTGCTGTTCTAGTGGATAAAATGGCAGCAAGGATTAAGGGTTGGTCCTCGAGGAAATATTCATATGCTGGTAAAGTTGTTTTGGTGAACTCTGTCCTTCTTGGCATTTTTGGTTACTGGGCAAGAATCTTCATGCTTCCAAAAGCTGTTATAGACAAAGTTACTCAAATTTGTAAAAACTTTCACATGGAGTGGTGAGAGTAACTACAAGTGTGTTCCTTTAGTGAAATGGGAGACTATGTGCTCTCCTACAAATTTTGGTGGAATTGGTTTGAGAAACCCTCAAACTTGGAACAAAGCATGTATTGGAAAGTTAGTTTGGAAAATTCAGAATAAGAAGGAGAGTTTGTGGATTCAATGGGTCCACACAAAGCATAATAATAGAAAAGTATGGAAGGATACTAAACCAAGAGGAGATTCTTGTTGGTATTGGAAGAAAAATTGTTAAGAATGATTTAGTGAGAAACAATAGTGCTTTGTATGATCAGAAGGAGTGTACTGTGTCTAGAGTTTATAGGAGGATGAGTAGTAGTTCTCTTAAAGTTCCATGTGCGAGAACTGTTTGGTGTGCTGCTGCACAGCCAAGACAGTCTTTCATATCCTGGTTGGCACAATAGATTACCAGTGGCTGTGAGATTGGCTGAACACGCGATGGTACAATTAATAAGGAGTGCAAAATGTGCACAGGAAATGAAGAAACAGTTGAACATATTTTGTTCAATTGTAGTTTTGCTACTGAAGTCAGAAAATGCATAACACAGTGGCTGGGAATTAATGATTCTTTTGATTCTTTGCAGCAATGGGTGAGTAGATGGGGTCATGCTCGAAAGACTAAAGCTATAAACATAATTACAGCAGCGAGTATTTCCAATATCATATGTTCAGTTTGGGACAATCAGAATGCTATGAGGTTCAAAGGAAGTCACTATAATGTGGATTAAACTGTGAAGAAGATCAAAACTCAAATGTTGTATAGATTTCTATAATTAGCTAGGAAATCAAAGAAGTATGAAGATTGTATTAATTTCATTTTAGCTTAATTGGGGGATTTAATTATTGTTATGACGATGTATGTTTGTATTTGGGGTTTGATATCCCTTATTCTTGGGATCCTTTTAATGAAAGTGGCGTCTACATTTTTGCCAAATTTTTTTTCCGTCACAAATCTAATAGTGATAGTCTTACACTATAACTCAATGTGTAATTTGATAAATTAACCACCAAACTTTATAAAGTTTGATCTCATTAGTCAAACTAAAACAATTTTTTTTTGGTATAGAGGGGGTAAAGAAAAGGAAAAGTTGAATTCAAATTTCATTTTTCCCAAACTCATCGTCCTTTTCATCTTCCAATTCCAATTTGTCCATTTAGTTTAGACTCTCATGCAAAATTAGGGATTCAAAGATGATGATGATGATGATGATGATGATGATGATGATGCCAACGAGATGATAGAGGAGCCGATGACGATGGAAGAGGAACTTCCTCGTCACTACTACCATCGCAAGTTCTCTTCCACCCACAACGCACCATCAACCATATCTTGTTCCTTTTGAAGTTGATTTCACCAAATTTAACCCACCATCAACCCACCACCATCAAGGAGCCGATGACGATGGAGGAGCCGACCATTATTAGGGCTTCCTTGATCGATACTCACGCGACTCTTCGATTTCAAGATCATATTGTTGATCTCACAACAGGGAGTTTGATTGGGATCGTGAATTTGTGGTTGTAGTTGCAGTTGTTCTTCATCGGAGTCTGAGTTTGAGTGAGTTGTAGTCTCATCTGCGCTTGATCGTGTAGCACTCGATGATCTTGATTACCCCCTTCCTCAAATCTTCTTCCTCCTGACATTTCTCCCCAGTCAATTTTTTTATTTGTAATCCCTGATTCATTTTTTTTAACAAAAATGATTATTTGGAAAAACTTTCTCTAAATTTTTTTCTTGTTTGAAATGACAAAAATTAAAATATATATATTATAATGGCTAATTATGAAAAGTAAAAAGATTTATTTATGTTTTTTCACGAAAGTAAAAGTTTATGAAAATAAAAATATAAAAAGATCTGATTCCATGCCATAATTGCTCACCAAACAATAAAATTGGAATTCTATTCCATTCCAATGTCTAGCCAAACAATTTCAATTTTTGGTTTCTAATTCCACAAGACCATAACCATCCCCTTAGGATTTTAATTTCATACTCATTCTATACCTGAAATCTCTCCAAACGGACCCTTAGTAGAGTTTTAGGGGGCTAGGCTAAGGGTCAAGGAAACGGGTAGGCAAGTTAACGTGTAGGGGGATTCGGGTATGACCTTACACAAAGTTTGAAATAATTAAATTATTTTCATTTTTTTATGTTGAACTTTTTTAATAGGTTAAGAACCTCAAATTGACCAACAATAGAAGTCTATACTAAAGAGCTAATTTTTCACTCTTTTTTTTACTGAACTTTCTAATTTATCAAACCAATTCTTTTTATAATTTCGTAAATAAAAAGGAAAATAAACAAAGCTAAACTAAAAGTGTTAAAATAATTATTAAAAATGAGATGAACGACTAAAATACGAGGTTTAAAGTGATGCAATTTAGCCCCAAACAAATTCATCAACACTTTGACTTTTACTCATCCTAAGCAAAATAAACAAAATAAAAGAAACAAAGAAAAGAAATGAATTTGAAGAACTTCACTCACTTTCGTAGGAATCACAGTTAAGTTTAGCATATGCAAATATCCCTTTAAACCCTTTGGCTGTCCAAGTGGATGATTGAGGTCTCATAAGGGTTTGTACAAATTATACTAACAAAAACTCGAAAGAGAATGAAAAGATGGGGAAAGACTAAGGAAAAATAAAAACTATTCATAAAAGAATGAAGAAGTTATTCATATATACCACGGTGTAATCAGTCACTCAAACAACCTCGCTACCTAATTAAAAGCAATCACTATTTCAAATCGAAGACACTTTTACAAGAGTGACAACGAGCTTTCAAGCTTTTCATTTCTCACACTTATATGAATAATTATTTGCTTTCCTCAAGTGAATGTGTCTCTAGTTGTTTTGATCAAATCATGGTCAAGTCAGTCAATCTAGGTTGCTCACATAATCATGCTCATTTATTTAGTTAGTTAGTCATTATGCTAACCTAGCCTTTAACCATTGGTCAGTTCTCCGATTTAGTGTCGTCTTTAGCTTGGTGACGGTCGCAAGTTACATCAGGGGGCCAACTTAGCGATCCCTTGGCTTATTCCCAAAAGGGGTGGTAAATTGTGTAACGTCCGTACTTTTCTTTGTGGTGTTTTAATTATCGTGTCATGTTGTCTTAGATGCATACTTTTCTTTGTGGTGAGTCCACATATTATCCATAAAGTGCAAGTGAGTTCAGGATGTCCATGAAATTCTTGTAGATTTATGGTATCCATATGAGTCCATAAAGTCAATACATTTCAAATATCGTTGGCTCCTTGCCATGTGACCTCTTCCATGTTAGAGTTTATTCATTAAGGTCATTCTATGGGTTGAGTGAGGCCAAATGGGGCTTTCTTCCCAATGGAGACAGGTGGGCAGTCCTCACTTTATAACTCCTAAGGGAGTACACTCATAACTTCAATCTTCCCTTTTATGTTAATATTACCAAGGTTATCTTGTGGGATGAGCATGACCAAGTGGAGCTGAAATTATCTAGGGTGAAAGTGGGTAATCCTGACTACATAATTCCTGCGATAAGGCACCTATGACTTAAACTTTCTCCCGTATCCCATCTTTATGGTGATTTAAGTTACGGGAGAGGGTGCTCATTTTCATTAGCGATCCTAACTTAATTACATTTTATATCGCAGTTCATAAGTAGTGATAAATATATATGAATCTAAGTCATAAGCAACATTAAGAAGAACACATGTTTATTTACTACTAGTCTTTAACATACCTTTATGCCTTTATATGGTTGACCCTTAAAACTATGCACACAATGCCTTGGCCTTCATGCCCCCTTCTTTAATTTGAAGATCTCCCAACATCACGCCTCCTTAGAAGGGTTAGTACCTAAGAGGAGGACATAAACATGGATTAGCTGAAGCTAAGTATGGAGATTAGTATCATGTGACACGATAAGAACACCCATTGGGTCCTTACTGGGATTGAGTCACAATGGGCTTTATCATTTTTTTTTTTGCATTTGTTTTATGGGCTCAGATCCGAATAAAAGATACAATAGGCTTTAGACACGAGAATATCATAAAGGGCAAGACATACCAACAACTCACAACTCGGACTAAGAGATCCAACTGGTTGGCCCAACAAGGATTAATAGGCCAATTCTGTCTTAGGGTCGTTTGACCTACAATCTTTACTTGGGCAACACAATTGGGCTCTCCAATCAACAAAAGTGGGCTTAGGAATCAGCTCAAGCTAAACGGTCTTAGCTTCTTTTTGGGCCCCACTTCTTGGGTAGTTTGTGTGATTTTGTGTGGCTAGGATGATACCCAACACAGTCTGGGCTTTGGACTGACTCAAGCTTTTTCTTACGAAAAAAAGAAAGAAAGATTCACATGGAGAAATATAGCATGCACATCAGGGGTTAAGCTTAACCAAGGCTCTAGGTTTATGGATTACTAACTTTAGGATAGGATAGGGTACCTCATGTTCTCGCTTTGGTGCACTTTACCTATATGGAATTTATAGGTAAAGTGTGTCAGGTGTTGCTCTTTGGACTTGATCAAGTAAGCCTTAGACTTAGGGCTGTTCATAATCTAGTTTGGATCGAAAAATGGAATGGACCGAAAGGACCGAATTTTATCCAGTCCTCGGTCCAGAAAATATCGAAGTTTGGTCTTCGGTCCAATTCCCTGACCGAACTAAAAGACAGAAGACTGGACCGAGGACCGAATGAGAATAGTCCTTAGGGTTTTCATATGAGTCACTTGAGTGACTTTTCTCCACCATCCACTATCTAAGGCACCTCTCTTTATTGTTTTCAATTTTCATTTTTAAAATCTCCCATCTCCCTCTCGCTCTGTCTTAGTCTCTTACCGTCGCGGCCTCGCTCTTGCTTCTCCCTCAGCCGGTAGCCGAAGTCGCTCCGTCGTCCAACTTGGTTTCACGTCTGAGCGCCTCTCTCACTGTTCGAACTGTCAAAGTCTCTCCTAGAAGCGTCGAAGTCTCTCCGGCCTCCACCCGCACGACCTCATCACCGCTGCTCTCCGGCCTCCACCCTCTGTGTCTCTCGACTCTCAGCATCTCTCCGCCCGTCGTCACTCGTCAGATCTGGGTAAGTTCAGATCTCTAGCCTTGTTGTGACGTAAATGTTTGTTCAATGGATTCTTTTAGTTTCATTGCTAATTTGCTATGATGTTTGTTCAATGACTTCTTTTCGTTTTATTGCTATGATGTTTAAGTTCAGATATTGTTATGATGTTTGTTCAATGCCTGAAGTATCTACTCTCTACTGATATACAATGTTTGGTGAGTGAGTATCTATTATTCCATTAGCTAATAATGTAGCAGTTGATGAAGTAAATTGAAGTAAATTGAAGATACTTGATGGTTATACATTGTTCAGAACTAGTTATGGGATTGGCTTCTCTTGAAGTCTTTTTTGCAACGGAGGCTTGACTTTTGCCTGATTATCCATTAGCAACGCCACTATATACTTGTTCTTGCTATAGTATAGACGGGGTGTATTGTCGTATCCACAGGGAGTTGGGGTACCGAACCTAAAAGTCACTTGAACTCTCACCTACTAGGTTGGATTTTTCATAAACTTTGGAGTCAAAGAACTATCAACTAACAAAGCAAATAAAGTCTAAAAAGAACTAAATACATAAGTTAGAAAGAATAACATAAAAGAGGACCTAAATACCAAGTCTAACTTAAGCAAATTAAGTGATCAATTGCCCATGTTAATCCACCAATGCCCCTCTCTCAAGGGTGCAAAGGCTAGTTTAATTTTCTTAATTACTATTCTCATGTAATTAATCAAATCAGACTACAAGATAGCAATCTTAATGATCTAAGTAAAGATTTGAATATTCTCATAACAAACCCTTACTATTCTCCCTACTCACACTTGGCAATTCTCATTGCTTAAAGGATAAAAGTTTTCTCAAATCATTTATCAAATTATGTGGTGAGCATGAGAAACAAAAATAGCAAAATCAGAACTTGGCTTTTATTAAACTACCTAAGCTTGTGGACTAAGGACTTGGACCATTTCTGGCCCAAAACCTAAACTGATCCATCCAATAACCAAAACTCAATAACCTAAAGACAATAATCTGCCTTGACCCAACCTGGCCCAACTAAACTAAGACTTACTTGACCCATTATATTAAACCTTACGATTGACTGACCCAAATAGCAAAACTAATCCCAAATAACCTAAAATGCTAAACTAGCCCAAAACCTTATAACCTCGAATCTATGCCTAACTAATTATCCTAATTAAATACTTAAGAATAAACTGACCTAATTAATACTAATCACCTAATAACCAAACTGACTACTATACTAACCTAATATAACTAATGTCCCAAAATTACTCAAAATCTACTTCTACTATTACTGCTTGATACCGAGAAAAGAAAATAGGAAAAATAGAAAAGGAAGAAGCAGAGAACCAAGAAACAGATACAAGAACAGGGGAATAAAATGAAGAAAAGAAGAACAAAAAGCGAAGCGATCAAAAACACAAAATCATGCATTAATCTGCACTCAGAATCAAAACTTCATTTAAAAGCAAACCTAAACTATCATCATTCAAGAACGAACAACTGAAAATCAAATCCGGAAAATAACAAGATTCAAAGACACAAAATTAAATCTGATGCATGAAAATAAAACCTAGTAATTTCTGAGATTGAACATAAAACAAGAATTAAACTCTAATTAAATCTAATCTATTCCTAGGAACTGATATAAACCCTAAAAAGGACTAACCCTAAAACTGATGGAGGCTTGGGTCGTTACTTCCCCAAAAACCGACCATGACCTTTAAATCGACATCTCTTCCTCTTTTATACTTGAGCTCGGGACCTCTCCTTCAAGTCTCGACCGTCGATCTTCCTCAATCTGGATGGTTGGGATGCATTTAAATGGCACGAAGACGGTGATGATGATGGTGTATGCATCGAGGTCGAATTTACAAAAGAGAAGAGAGAGTGAGAAATCTATTAAGAAATTGAAATGAGATGAATGATGATGGTGGTGTGGATGTATGTCGGGTGAGCTGGATCAGATGAGAAAAGAAGAAAGAGGTGAAGAGAGAGAAAGAGAAAGAAGAAAGAAGAAAGAAGAAAGAAGAAAGAGATGGGGAAAGGGGAATTGAAGAGGAATCAACGGGAAAGAGAAAGAAAGAAGAAAGGGAAAGAATAAAGAAAGAAGGAAAAGGAAGAAAGAGGAAAGGAAAAGGGAATGAGAAAGGAAAAAGGTACGGGAAAGAGAAAAGAAGGAAGAGAGGAAGGAAGAGAGAGAAGGGAGAAAGGGAAAAGAGGTTAGTATTTAGGGTTTGGGTGTGATGTTTTGTCGGCTGAGAGGGAAAAGAGAAATGGGTCGGGTTTTTGGGTTTGGGTGTGGGTAGGCGGGTAGCTGGGTTTTGATGTGGGCTGAGGGAGAGAGTTGGGTTGGGTGAGGTTTTGTGGGCCGAGGAGAAAGAAGAGAAGAGGGAATTGGGTTTGAGTTTTGGGGTTTAGTTTAGGTTTTTATTCTTATTTATAATTTTTATATTTTTTATTTAATTTTAGACATAATAATAACTGAAACAATAAAATGATATAAAAACTAATAAAAACATAAAATTAATAAAAACATAACAACAAACCTAAATTAATTATTCAAAACAAGCAAAAAGTCATAGAATAAAAGGGATAAAAGTCATACAAAATACGGAATAATCAATACTCCACAAGGGCCCTATCCGCAATCTTTGATTCTTAGTGGTTGCATAAAGATGCTTATTACCATTTCAATGAGTGTTTGTATTGTGAGTTTGATCATTGATGTTTTTGATACTCCACAGTATACTCCACATACCTAAAGATGATCATTCTTAGTGGCTGCATAAAGATACTCCATAGTATACTTACTTTTGTAACCGTGTTAAAGCTTTGAATGATGTTTTTTATGTTTTTTATGTTTTTGGTCTAAACTAAAATGTCAATGAGTGTTTGTATTGTTAGTTTGATTTTTGATGTAAATAATAGTCTCCTGATGTTTATTATGTTTAATTTATGTAGCTTGCGCTGCCTCTACATCTAAATCATGAATGTTGAGTGTTTTTTTAAATAGGTGTATTGTGTAAACAATAGACTCAGTACTATAGCACGGAGCCTCCCTCAACTTGGTCTCGAAATGTATGTTTGCTATTTTTAGACTTTGCTATTTTATTTATAATGGTTATATCTTATTTAGATTTACTTAGTACATTTATTTGCTTTACTAGATGAGCCCATAAATAGAAGAGCTTCAACTGAAGAGGAAGTGAAGGATGTGGGAGTACAAGGAGGTCCTCAAGGGGATGAGAGTGACACTGAGTAAAACGTGGAGAAGGACGATGAAGTACCTGAGCCAAGCAACAACAAAGGGCCAGAAAGGGCAAGAAAGGCTCCGTAAAAGAGGTTTGAATGTTGGAAGCACTTCAATGAAATCAAGGTAAATGGTATTTTTGCAAAAAGCTGTATGCAAATGGTGTCAAGAATATAATGCCCATACTGTTAAAAATGGCACAACAAAGTTGAACAAACATTATAAGAACTATGCACACAACCCATTAACCAAAGTAAACAATCAGAGTCTCTTACACAGATTACTTTGGTGTTTGGAAAAGTTGGGGATGGGGACAATGAGACATTGAAACCATAGGTATTTGATGCGATTGTTGTTAGGTAGACTCTTGGTGAGATGATAATAATTGATGATTTGCCATTTAGATTTGTCGAAAATGTGGGGTTTAGAAAATTTATGGCCAAAGTTTGTCCACAATTTGTCTTACCTTCACGCATTACTATTACATGAGATATCTATGATATATATGTAAATAAGAGGGTGAGATTGAAAGAATTTCTTGCAAAATCATGTGATAGGGTGTGTGTTACTACTGATACTTGGACTTCTCTTCAAATGATTAACTATATGGTTGTAACTGCCCATTTTTTTGATTATGGCTGGAATATGCATAAGAAAATCTTAAGTTTCTGCACAATTTCTAGTCATAAAGGGAATAACATAAGGAAAGTCCTTAAGAAGTGCTTGGATGATTGGGGTCTAGCATCTAAATTGTACACGGTTACTATGGATAATGTTGGGAGCAATAGTGTTGCATGTAGAGCTCTTGTTCAGAATTAAAAGCACTGTGTTCACCATCTTTTTTCTAATGGGGATTTCTTGCATGTTAGATGTACGACACACATTCTTAATTTGATTGTTTGGGATAGTTTGAAGGTGGTTGGGAAATATGTGAAATAGGTTAAAGCTGTTGTGAGGTTCATTAAGCGATCGCCAATGAGGTTGAATAGATGGTTAGAGTGTGTGTAAGCCAAAAGGATTGAGAGCAAAGCATCCTTGTCTCTTGGTGCTCCTACCAGATGGAACTCCACTTACAAGATGCTTAGCACCGCAAAAGTGTATGAGGTGTATTTTTTTTTGTATGCTCAAACAGACCCATACTTTGTTGCAGATCTTCCAAAGAGGATGAAATAAATAGACCTCTCAATGCCAATGATTGGAAACTAGTGAAAAACTTAGTGATCTTTTTGGAGGTCCTATAACTTTACTTTGACATTGTTTGGCACTTCTTATGTGACTTCGAATATACTTTTTCTTGAGACTGTGGCTATTCATAAAATGTTGACTCATTTGGAAGAAGAAGTTGAACACATTGATGGGAATGAAAATGATGGTGAGTCTATGCTTAGGCTTTCAAACTTTGCAGAGATGGCTAGGAAGATGAGGGAGAAATATGAAAAGTACTATGGTGACCCTGAAAAAATGAGTCCCTTAGTGTTTATTGCTCCTATCTTTGACCCTAAAGTGAAAGTAGACGGTCTTGAGGTGGCTCTTTGTAAGGTATTTGGTGAAGAAAAGGCTCACTCTTTAGCTATAAAGACGAAAGAGAAATATGAAAGTTTGTTTAATGAGTACATGCGATTGTCCAATAAATTCAGTGATGATAGTATGCCAACGATGGACAATTCAAATGTAAGTGGCTCAAGTACTCCAACTATGGGAGGTGATTCCATTTTGGGTGAGTTATTGAGGGATTGAAAGAAGGATGGTGAGTCAAGGACAGACTTGCAAAAGTACTTTAATGAAGCACCTGAAGATGAACTAGCCAACAATGATGTTTTGGGATGGTGGAAACTACATAGGCTTAAATTTCCTATTGTTGCTAGTATGACTCATGATATTCTATCTATGCCCGTTTCGACAGTTGCATTAGAGTCTGCATTTAGCGCTGGAGGACGCCATTTGGACTCATTTAGGACAAGTTTATCTCCAAAGGTAATTGGTTTTAATTATTGTATCTGAATTGTCCATTTTGTTTACGCTTTAGATATTATATAACTTTATTGTATTACCTTTACTAAGTGATTGATTTTTGTTTTATTATGGTTGCAACTTTGATAAGTAATTTTTATATAGTATTTTTAGGGCTCAAAACATATTTATTTCATGCTTTTTATATCCGAAATCCCGAATTTTTATATCAATTTCTGTGATTTCTTCACTTGGTTGCGGGATTGGTACATTTTGCAGGAAATATAGGAAATACATCAAAAAGCATGGAAAATCGATGAAAAATGGGAAAAATACAAAGAAAATAAAAAAGAGAGTTAAAGAGAAGAAGAATCGAAGGAGAGGAGCGGCCCAACAGGCGTGACCCGGCCCAACAGTGAGCGGAATACAGAAACGCTGCCAGCGCCCTCAAAGCGCTGCCAGCGCCTCTTCCAGGGAGTTCGAGTGCTGAATAAATTATAAAGTACTGCCAGCGTTTTTAGAACACTACCAACGCCAAGACACGGAGAACGCTTTTTAGGTGCACAACGCTACCAGCGTTTTGTGCCCTAATCGTGCATTATAAAAGGGCTTCTTCGCCGTTCAGTTTGAGACATCATTGACTATTAAGAGTTTTATTTCCGTCGTTTAGTATAGGGTTTCCTTTGTATTTTCCTCCCTTTGGGGAGTCGTTCTATTAGTTTAGGAACAAAAGAGGAGAAGAAGGAGATCGAATCGAGTGACACGAAGAGATCGAATTGGACGACTCGAACGTTCAGTTTAGTTTCAATTTACTTTCTGCTTCGTTATTCAGTTTTTACTATTGTTTTCTTAGTTATTATCATGAGTAGCTAAATCCCTTCGTTTGGGGGATAAACTCGACGTCGTTTGGTTGATTTTGAATACAGTTTCGGTGTTAATTATCTTTTTATTCTTTTGATCTTCGTATATTGTTTGCCATAGTAAAATCTGGCTGACCGCCTTTTACTGGGTATTAGATTCTTGATAACATGACGAAAGTTTGAGTCTTGAATTGGAAAGACGTAGATCGAATAGGTTTAGAAAATATTTAGAAATAATGATTCTTGCCTAGGGTCGGTTATAATGAGTTCTTTATCTTTGATTAGATTAAATAGTTAGAAATAATGTTTAGTTTAATCACTGTAACTCACTTCGAATCGAAAGATTACTGTGAAAGGGCTTAAAATGATTATAAACTCTGAATTATCCTTTTATCAATTTACACCAAGATGTTGATTAGTTAATTGATTGACTAGAGTAGACTCCCCTAAACTCTTTTAATTATTTGGTTGAATCCTTAAATTTCCTGCTTTCTTAGTTAATTATCTGAACCATTACCCACAACCCCTTGATTGGCCTAGCATCCTTTGTAGTGAACTAGTTTAGTGCGTAGTTGAACACAAGTCCCTAAGAGAGAACGATATTTTTATTACTACACAGACCCGTACACTTGCGGTACACAGACACCTTATACGTTTTAGGTCTGTCAAACTTGTATGGAAGATGGTCCAAACCCTCATATGTGCTCAAGATTGGCTTAAGCCAAGTAGTAGGATCAAAGATGTTGATGAGACATTGCACAATCTAGAAGATGTGGAGAAAGGTAATTTTTTAACTTTGAAGGTTATTGTTTTGAAATATGAGTTAGTTTATGATAGTACTTCTTTGAGTTCTTTCATTATTGTGATTTTAATATGCTTGCATATTCTAATACTTGATCTTTTGTTTTTATTTTAATAATGTAATTTAGATGTCACTAGCTTTAGTGGGAAGGATAATGTGATAGATGTTCTTGACAAGTTGACGGTTGCTTAACATAATTTTATTGATTACTAGTCTTCTGACCCGTGCGTTGCACGGGACACTATTAGATCCATCTTTTTTTTGTTAAAATTATTTGTATGATAAATTTGTTATAGCTTGTATGTTTTTAAAAATATGTTCTTTCTTTATTTAATGGAAATTTGAATATTTTTGTCAACTTCATTTAAACTCATAACTAATTTTACAATTGTTCTTTAATTTTAATACATAAATCCCTCTCAAATGAATGTATACTTATGTTATTACAAATTAATGCAGTTTTATTAGCCTCATTAGCTAAGAAGTTAGGAATTACATTATTTAAAAATTCTAAAGCAATAGTTCCTCTCTTTTTTTAAAAAAATAAATGAAGTAAACATTAACAATTCATAGATTGATGGTATGATTATTCATATAAATTGTTCATAATGCATATATATGAATTGAAGTAGAATATACAGTACGTTAATTACAACTTATGACATTGTACCTCAAAAAAAAAAAACTTATGACATTGAACTCTTTGATTTTTTTTTTAATTAAAAACTCTTTGATAGTCTTATTAGCCAACAATTAAATTAATAGTTTAGAAAATTTTTGTTTGAAAAAAGTTTAGAAATTACTTTAAGTAGACCAAGTGATCATTGGTAGATAGGAAAAAAGATAGAAATTTTATGAAAATTATTGAGTAACAAAAATAACAACTTAAATTGCTTAATGAACAATTGTCTACACAAAACTAAATAATTAAATAGATAGAGTATGTATAAATAGAAAATAATTCATGGGTTATAATTTTAAAATTTAATAAAAAAAATGATATGCTATTTAATAGATGAAATCTAGGGAATATATATAACAATAATTGGTTATAACTTTAAAATTTAATTAAAAAAATGATAGGCTATTTAATAGATGAAATGTAGGAGCTATATTAGATATTACTTTACCAACATATCCCACATAGACGAAAACGAAGAAATATAAAATTGAGTTAATATATGAAAGGATGTCAATTATTGTGATTCTATTGTTAGAAAATTGTACCAAGCATTTTAATCATCAACTCAAACATATTAATTGTGATCGTTAATAAAGCAAGTTTGACTATCTTACATATATTACGATACATATGGAGGAAGAAGTTGAACACTTAAGGTTAAAAGTTGTCAAATGATGATAGAAAATGGTGGTAATTAAAATGAAGCAGAATATTAAATAAATAAATAAATATTTTTTAAAATTATAAACACCTCTATTTATATAAGTATGAAAATGCTTACTAAGATGATAAGATGTTTATATTAAACTAAAGTAGCTAAACTAAATTAAATTGTAACTAAAATAAAAATATAAATATATTACAATGTTATTTTGAATTTGTTAAGACAAATAAATTAAAATCCATTAGAACCAAACGTTACAATGTTACTTATCATTTTGCTTCTCAATAAAATTGACCATTATGTTCAATCTTTAATTGACATTTAAATACATACATAAATTAATAGCTATATTATATTACTATGACAATATATATGCATATGATTTTGTAAAACTGAAAATGTGACAAATTCTAACGTGTCAATCAATTATTAATATATGACACCTAAAATTCAGTTCATAATATTTCATATGTATCAATTCTTTTCAATCAATGTTAACATGCAGTTTCATTACATTAACTAACTGTAAAACGCAATAATCCAAGCATCTAAACAACAATGCATGTAGTTTAAGTGAAAACACAAACAAAATTTTAACATATTTACATATGTAGTGGCAATTAAAACATAACTTTTTTAGTTCGAAGTAATACATAACTTCATGATATAAAACAAATCTACATAATAGTTAGTGGAACAAAGTTGATAAATCTTAAAATGATCGAAATGAAAATACAAACTCACTCTTTAAAGCAAGTGAAGACACCCAAATTGAAAGTAGAAGCTCATGAGCCAAACACTTTTCAACCTTCAAAATAGATTTGCCTTCTTCATACATTGTGACAATTACTGCAAAATAGTAAAATGAAATGTATAATTATCAATCTTATTAATCTAACAACAAAAAAACAAATACTCAAGTTTGAAAAAAAAAACCTTAGATTCGATATGATAATTGTATTGAAAGGACAAAGAATATATTTTTATGCTAAATGAGTAGGTTGTCACAAACAATTGATCCAACCATTTATACACCATTTTTTTAGGGGATTTATACACAAATCGTTAGAGATATCAATGGACATCTATGAAGACATAATATCCATAGGTTACAAAATTTAATTTGAATACATTAACTCTATTTGTAACTTAAAATATATTAACTTATTTTGTAACTTACAACATTTACTATTAATAATTAATAATTATTTTATAAAATTTAAACTTGATATTAATATCTTTGTAATTGAAAAGAAGAACAGAAAAAACAATAATTTGTTTGGAACAGAAATTAGGTTATATGTTGTGTCTTAAACAAAAATTTGAAAGACATTTTATGAAAGTCAAAGTTGATTGAAAGCCAATGCATGGCAAACGTTGCTACAAACATGAGTCAAATGCTATATCTCCCTCCAAAAAAATGTAAATGAATTTAATATAATGTCTTTTCAAAGATAATATCACTTTAAAAGCCACATATTATCACCCTAACATATGAAATTAATTTTCTCTCCTATTACTCTGTGCAAAGTCTAAATATTTTTTTAAATAGCATAAGTGGTCCTTTTATATTAACATATTTTTGATATTAACACATTTTTTATTAAATTAAGGTCAATCAACACCTTATCTATATTAATTTATCATTTTACTGCTATATATTTCATTTTATACAATTTCCCTTTTTGTTAAAAAGAAGATTACTTTAATAAATATTCTCTTATAAATATACTCTATTTTATATGGAAGTAGTTTTTTTTAATATTATGATATTTTTATAATAGTTAGGTAATATTATTTATTAGTTGTTAACTTGTAGTAACTCTCATTGTAAATTAATATATATAAAATAACTTTTCTTTAAATTTTCATTTCAGTATGTTTATAATATTATATTTTTAAGTAGTGGTATTTTTTCATTGTTAGAAAGTTAGTAGTAACTTGCCACATCAATTAGTATATACAAAAGAATGTAATTAATGTAAGGAAAAAGGTAAAAGTAACCAATTAATGTTTTCCAAAAATACCCTTATAAAATCACACAAATTCCATCATTGCCCTTTGTACCCAGTTTTATATATATATATATGATTACTAATTAATTATCAATTCATCATTACATTTGACAATAATATATTTTTTCAACTTTTTAATGACTAATTTGAACTTTGACTATGCAAGGAGTGGACATCAAGCAAATCATAAACAAATGTACTCATGTACTTATCATTAGTGAACGATAGGCTCGATGCCAAGATTCAGGGGCAGATCCTGTATATATTTAGTGGAGTCAAGTGACTCCACTAAAATTTTTGGGAAAAAAATTCTGTTGTAGAAAAAAAATATGTATAACTAATATATACATGGTAATTGCATTAATGGATGTTAATTAGTAGTTACTCTAGTGGTCTGGGGGTTCATGTACTTGCTTTGAGGTGCGAGTTCGAATCTTCATTTATGAAGTTAGTGGGTTTTTTTTAAAAGAAAAATTGAAAGGAAACCGTTTATGATATTGTATATACGTTAATTGTGTGCATGATTGCATGTACATGTCATAGGTAATTTGTTTCAATACATATTACATGCACCTGGAGCATGTGCTCCGAGTAGACATTAATGAACAATTATGCTATAGAGAGTGAACAACATACATGTATTAGTGAACAATTATGCTATTGAGAGTGAACAATGACCATATTTGGAGCACGTGCTTCAGGAGCATGTAATAAATTGCAAATTTGTTTAGTAGCTTGTGCATCGAATTAGTAGCATTAAGTTGTGAGTTCAAACATTCATAGACATAAATGTGGTGGTTTTCGTTTTTGTTTTTCTATTCGATTTTGTTTTGCAAAATTTGGCTTCATAATTGAACTATCATACAATTTTGGTTCATGGAATCTCCATCATTGTTTTGGATCTAAACAAAAAACTCATCGTCACCGACATAATCCACATTAGCTCCGAAGACCAAAACAAGCATTAAAAAATCTAAAATTCTAAGCAAAACAAGATACACAAATACACTCACCATCTACTGTTTTCTTTGTCCTCCAAACTTAAACTGAAAGATTTTATGAGAAGTGGCCAGAAAATTAATATTTAAGTTTTTCAGTGTTGTTACATTTTATGTTTTTTAGCCAATAAATTTTTGACTCCACTGATTATAAATCCTGGATCCGCCACTGCCAAGATTGCAGGATGCCAAGACTTAATAGTGAAGACTATGCTAAGAACTTGCTTGTTACTTTCTAGTTTTATTATTATGCATTTATGTACTTTGTTATTTGAATTGTCATCAACTTATTAATGGTTATTTAAGGACTTACTAGTTACTACTTACTAGAGTATTGGACTTTGTCAAAAAGTCCTCGGTCTAGTACGTTTTTCGGTCCGGATTGGAGACTTAAACTTTATGTTATGTAGTCCTACTTTCAAGAGGCAAAACGTTCGAATTAAGTATTAGTTTATATGTTGAGCTATTTGCACAGGTTTAGTTCACACAAAATTTGATAGCAAAATGCCCCTTACTCAGTCGATTTCGGTCAGTCCAATTCGGGACCGAAAAAAGTTCGGTCTAGTCCTCGGTCCAGATCAGTCCCTTGTTCGGTCTTCGGTTCAGTCCGGTCTAATCCCGGACCGACGAATAACCCTACTCAGACTGTAACATGGGTGAGAGGAGAGACCAAATGCTTGGTGATGTAGACTGCGCTACATAAATAGTGGTCACTCGCTCTTGGGATAATTCCTGGGTTATAATCTAAACCAACGCTTTTGTGCTCCCTTGTCATACAACCCGAGATTAGCATGGTATGCAAGATGCCTATGGGAATAATAAAATCGCGAAATAAATTAACCTTTCCCTTTCAAATTTCATTCAGAAAATTGATTCTTTCAAGTTTTACCCTCTTTTTAAGTCTAAATCGCAAATAGAGTCTCCAATCAATAAATCCCAAAAAATTCCCGTTTAGGAAATTACTTTTGTCGATGCTAATCGAGGGATACAGAGTTGAATGAGGTTGCTTAATTCTTAAATAAGAATGCTTTTCTTTCAGAAGGGTTTAACAATTCTTAAGAATCATAAGTTTATAAATTAAATTTTGAAGTTTCACCCATTTGAAAGATCAACGAAAATCCTTTACCTGGGAATCACCATACCATAACCATATAGGATCAAAAGAGTCATTGGACTGACCCTAAAGGCCAAATGGCCTACACTGGATCAAGCTAGTGATCCTTTGATCACTGGACCCAGAAACAGGTTACAAAACAAAGCATAGGTCGTTTGGCCTTGGCTACTGTTTCTACCAATTTCTGTTCCTTAGTCATTGCATTTTGATGGTCGAGATAAAGGTTGGATTGATCAAGACAAACAAACGAGAAAATCCATAAACCGAATTATGTACAGTGTGATTAAAGGAGTCGCCAGTTGATTATAAGGAAATCAATAAACCTTAAAGAAGAAAACTTCGGCCTGCGAACCCGAAATCCAAGCACGGGTGTAAGGTTATGAGTCCAAGAGTTAGACCAGCCTGTTTCAAGAAAAGGCTCTACTAAAACCAACTTGAAATGATAGAGAGCGGGGAGAAGTTTAGAAGAATTTCACGGTAAATATGTCCATATCATGCATGTTTAAAGAATTTTTACAAAATGCATAAGTATAATAAAGAAATGTTACATGATTATAAAATAATGAGAATAAATATGAACATTCTAACCTTGCTCAAACATAAAGCATATAAAACGAGATTAGTATGGAGGGAGACAAAAGAGAAAACTTTGAGGTAAATATGTTGGGAATCTCTTGTATGTCGTTGAACATGGAATGGAGGGGGGTATTTATTGGTGGAGTAAAGGTGGATGAATATAGTAATGGAAGACAGGATCCATTTGAGGGCATCTCTACATGCATTTCCAAACTAAGACCCCAGTAACACCCGTTCCACTTATATTATGAACTCCATAATTGGTATGCCCAGCACATTTTGTCTTGTGTGAATTTACGGAGGGCAGGTAGTGCAAATAAAGCCACAAAGTCTAACATGAACATGTCATATGCCATGTTGCACGACGATGATAATGTTGAGCCCGACGCCCTCTTTGCCTTGCATATATCATGGATAACAAACTCTAATGCAGGCATAACAGTACGGGGTTTCATTACTCACCTAACCCGTCACTTTGGGTTCCACCCTAATCCCTCTACACCAGATAGAGTCGAGGGAAACATGTGGCTTGATGAGGACTAGTATCGTGCCTTTGGTCTGTGTACTTTTGATAACAATGATCGGTGTTTGATGATCTATCCTAATAATGTACGTGGTCTTCTTCCCCATGGCCACCACAAAACATCTTATGGCTTCCCTTTACCCCACATGCCCCCAGACCCTGAAATGCCACCTCACATCCAACCCCGATTCCAAGACCCACTCCAAGAATCCTTCGACACCCAATCGAGTATTCACACGATTAACAAGTGTTTGAACAACCCGAGCCTTATTGTGGGCAAGTTTGGGAATTAGTTAGATGAGATGCATTCGACCATTACCGCCCTCACCGAAAGGGTTAAGCTCTCCCTGTCCCAACAAGAATCATCCCATCCGTACTTGAGGGGGTTGATTTAGGCCATGTTTGACACCTTCACTCCTAGTCTTACCCACCACAACAACCGTTCCACCCACCACCACCACCCAAGGATGAGGAGTCCCACCCTCCTACCCTTCCCTTCTAGTTCTGTCCTTTGCATTAAGGACATGATGTATTACGGGACAAGGAAAAGACTCCTTAATCCAAAAATACATGAAACACGTGCAACCAAACAGGAAGATGGGAGGGTTCACGAGATTAAGATGGAAAGAAGAGGGAGGGATCTCGTGAGAAGGTTCTTTTGTGGAAGTTGTTTTGTCGTGAGGACTTTTGTGGTTTCAAGATTCAAGAAAGATTGAATCTTGAACGGGAAAGGGATGAATCTTGGATGGTGGTTATGGAGGAGGGTTGACGTGAGGTGGAGGGGGCACTACAACAAAACATGGCTATTGTAACACTTATTAGAGTAACATTTTTCATAAGTATTACAATAGATGCCCTTATGTAACATTTTTGAAAAGTGTTGTCTTACACTTAATCTATTGCAACACTTATACATTAAATGTTACAGTAGCCATCTAAGGCAACACTTCTTAAAATAATACTTATAATTTTTTTGTAGAAACTCGTTATTATAGTAAATTTTTGTTTTTTTATTTTACTTATATTTGTATTTTTGAACATCTTGATTAATTAACTATTTTATGTAAAAAGTGCAAATATATTACCAAAATGAAACTCATGTAATATTTTTAAACCAATTAAATATTCATTTAATCATTTCTTGAATTTTCTTCTAAAATCAAATTATTTAATGAATTTTCATTACCTTATGATATTCCTAGTGATGGCAATGGGGCGGGGAATCCCCGAACCTGCCGGGGCCCCGCCCCGCTTTGGGGAAAAATCCCCGCCCCCATTGGGGATGACGACGATTTTCTAAAATCCGCTTGGGGACAGGGCGGGGATGGGGACAAAATTTTCCCCATCCCCGTCCCCATTTTCCCCGTCGGGGAGAATTCCCTGTCCCCATCCCCGAAAATGTTAAAATTACCAAATAATCTTTATATATATTGAATATATATATTAATGGGAAGGACAAAATAGAAATTTTCAAATTTATTCTCAGAAACCCTAACCTAAATTGGCTGCTGCTTCCCTCCTCCTCCATTTTCCATTCGCTGAATCTCTCACTGCCTCACGCGGTCGCTTAGACGCTCACTGCCTGCCTCACTCGCTCCTCCCTTCTCTAAAATCTGAATCGCTGAATCTCTGCTCTGCTCCCTCCTAAACTCTTCGGCCTTCGCTTTACATGTTTTGTTGGTGGAAGATTTCCAAGCATTGGACTGCTCTTATGCGTCAATTTATAAACTGTGCTCTTATGCTTCAATTATTCGTGTTGTTTGTAAATTGTAAAACTAAAGGTCTAACAAATGATGCTATGGTGTTAGTTCATATGTTCATGTTCAATTATTCGTGATGTATTATTGTTTGATTTTGATGTATTATTGCTTGAGCAAGTTAAATACGTTGTATTTTGAACATGTTAAAAACCGGGATCGATTAAAAGCCGGATCCGATTAAAATTTAGTTAGATTTTTGATAGGTTTAAAAAATTTCCGTTGGATCCCCGTTGGGGATGGGGAATCCGGGGGATGAGGATGGGGCAAGAATCATTCCCCGAAGCGGGGATGGGGATGAGTTTTGGGAACGGGGATGGGGACGGGGGTATACTCCCCCATCCCCGATCCGCCCCGTTAGCATCCCTAGATATTCCCTTCTCAAAATATTAAATAAACTTGAGCTTTAAATTTTCCAATAATTTTCCCTCCCAAATTTTAATCCAATTCAAAATTTTCCAAAATACTTCAGACTTGTACATGCTCAAAATTATCTCCCTTTCCTTTGAATTCATACATCTCTTTCCTTTGGGTAGTGGGTAGTGAAGATGGCCGCACCGACCACCTCCTTGGACGACATCGATCGTCCCCCCTTTATTCGAACCTGGAACTCGAGTTTTCAATTCCAGTTCTCAAACATCTTCACCACCCACGACCCAGTTCACATACTGACAATCTCGACGCTGGTGGTGGTTCGCCGGAACCTACTATGCATGGGCCGCCCAATGAAGGTTGGTCGCATGTCCACCGATGGCTGCTCTCTGTAGAGAACTGGAATTGAGAACTGTAAGTTCACTTCTTTCCCTCTTTTCTAGGGTTTTTTCTTTTTATCATGATTCATGATTCTTGCCGGTGGGAGTGTTTGATTTCGTTTCACTTCAATAAGCAATATGTTTTGTTGATTTTCTATTTCATCCATCTCCCATACTTCAGGTGAATTACAAGCAAAAATGATGTTGAATCTGAGTATTTTGATGCTTGAAATCAGTACGTTTTATGTGGGAAATACTTGCAAGTTAGAGTCTTTCGTGTTAAATCTAGTCTAAGTTAGTACCTTAAGGTATTGTCATCATTTCTGGGAAGCTTGAATCGATTTGGTTGGATTTTGATCAATTTATACCTAGTTTTTATCACGTTTATCAAAACTGATGCAATATGGCCATTTTGAGTTATACGGGTTATTTTAAGGAATGAAATTGCTCCCCTTATTAGTTTGTTGATCCTTAGGCCGCATAAGATCATAAAGGCTAATAGTTATCCACCGAAACTAGATCATAAATGCTAATCACAAGATCATCATGTGATTCCACTGATGTTTGTTATTGCTTATCGTTTGCTTTCAGATAGAGAAGAGATTCATCATTATTTAGAGGAATAAAGATGGAAAAGTTGAGTCTGTCTGTAATTCTACTTTCATGGAGGTAAATGAATGTGGACTGTTTTTTTTTTTCTTTTGACATATATGAATGACTCAAACAAATTCCCATAAACTTTTGAGCTTTTTGTAATTTTTGAATCTATTT
The DNA here is from genome assembly GCA_029582165.1 of Portulaca oleracea. NCBI lineage: Eukaryota > Viridiplantae > Streptophyta > Magnoliopsida > Caryophyllales > Portulacaceae > Portulaca > Portulaca oleracea. The sequence goes on from CM055868.1 coordinate 38,097,244, forward strand.
CTACTTTGCTGGGTGTGTAAATTCATTCAAGGTAGTTCTTGGGGTGTGTAAATTTGTTGTCCTGGCGATATGTAGGAGCAGACAGACATTACGAGGTATTGCCTTTATCTTTTCTTTGCTGGGTGTATAAATTCATTCAGAGTAGTTCTTGGGGTGTGTAAATTTGTTGTCCTGGTGATATGTAGGAGCAGACAGACCTTACCAGGTATTGCTCACAGTTGAGATGCTCGATCCTTTTTCTCGCTGGAATGGGTTCCACTTTTTCTCTATTGTCTATTCTTGGGCCTTACTAGGTATTTCTGTCTCTTTTCTGCTTTCACTTCAAGTTGGTGTTCCAATCTCATGTCATATATTCTCTAGACTAGAGTTGTAGCATCCAAACTTAACCTGGTTGATATCTACTTGCTTCGTTTCCCTTTGATTTTGGATTTCTTGTTTTCTTTTGCTTAATTAAATCTTCATGCAGGTTTTTTTGTAGTCACATCTTCACTTATACAGTGTCATTCACATGAAATATGTACCTTAAATATTAGACATCCAAGGACTTAAATTAGGAGGATTATGAGTTGAATTGTTTGTATCGTGTAAAAAATCTGAAAATATGAATTCTGTGCAGAGGCCCATTCTTTGCCCTCATTCTAATCCAACCTCAAAAAATCAGAATGCAGACCAGAAGAGGCTTCGTTTGCAAAGGAGGCCTACAGAAAAGGCTACATAAAGAAGTAGCAAGGTCGAATTATAGTTCCCCCTCGGTCGTATTGCTTGTTTCTTGAAGGTTGGAAATTGTGCCTACCATGTCGGTGCTGGAACTCTGGTCTACCTTGCTGCTATCGTAGAGTACCTTGCTACAGAGGTGATTTTCTTTCTCCTCTCCAATTTTGATTCTTTTTGTAGTTTGATTCTGATATATTGTTCTTGTAGTTCCATTATTGTAGATTGTTGTGATTCGGTTCTCACTTAGATTTCATGAATTAGTTGATCCATCATTTTTGTTCTGGTTTGATTCGATTTGATTAGAGACTAACTGCTTTTGTTTGCTCACATTTATTCATTGATATGAGTAAATCTAGGTTCTTGATTTTGGTTAAGAATTGGATTTAGAATATCATACTATCTAGATGATTGTTAATTATCATGTTGGACATAATTTAGATTTTGCATTTAAAATTTGCGCCGATTTCATAGTAATTGTTGCCTTTATGGATGAAACATTAGCTGCAGTCTATTTGTCATCCTTGTTGATCCTTATTCCTTGGGAACTTGTGTCTTTATTATGATATTTTGCAAATGTCTTCCTTTTGAACTTTACTGAGTTGACTCAGGTAGTCCAAGGTGTTAGAATTGGTTATACTTGGTGGTGGTTTTCATTTAGCGAGACATAACACATATAAGCAAGGATACATGAGTCATAAAACCATGGTTGAGGAACCTAGATGCCCAAGATAAGTTTGTTTTTGTTGAGGTCTAATTCTGTCTTGAGACCTTGAATCTGTGGTTGGCTTATACAGGTCATATCCAAGTCTTTCATATTGCTAAAAGCCTAAACGTCGACGATGGTTAGTAGGCTAACGTTGTTTCTTTTGTAACAAAATCAAAAAGTCAAAAACAAATAGGGTAAGCCTATCTTTACTCATTGGTTTGCTTAAGGTGGTTGATTGTCTTAATTACCTTATGTATATGAAGTATAGTTGTTGGATTTTCCTATTTTGAACCTATTTTTGCTAGGGTGATTTGAGATTTGATATATGCCAATTGTCATGATGGGCTTCTTTTTCTTTTTCCATAGGTACTGCGGTAATTAGTTTTCTTGTTGTATACTAGGTACTATACTGATTGTTTTCTTTTTCCAAATTTCAGGTATTGTGATTCTAATCAACAACATTTACTATCAATGATATGGGTTTCAAACCTCATTTATCTATTCTTAGAGATTCAACAAGGCCTAACATAGGCCATGGTAGTAAGGATAACAATAACGAGATAACCAAGTAAGGATTCCTAATCTTTCCTCTTATGGGTATGCAATCCGATAAAATTTTGAAATACATAGCAAATAAAAACTCCATGATGGAAATGTGAAAATGTGGTACCTAGGGGCTGGCAGGGGTTAGTCAACTTCAAAGTAGTGTTTGTATGATGTAGCCTTACGTATATGGAGGCTTTTGCTCCAGATACTATATCCTTTAGTGATTAAATGGCGGGTCTTCAAATGGACAACTTATAAGATTAAGCTATATTATGAGGAAGAATGAATGCAAATACTATTAAATGTACAATAATGCATATAATGTTATTAATTTTTGATGAAATTACCATGTACACAATGAGTAGTGTTATAAAAAAAAAAAAAATTCTAGAAAGAAATAAGTCACTTATGGATTTTAAATTGAAGGTAACTTTGTTGTTACTTAGTTACCTTATTTTTATTTTTGTTTTACAGGTTACTTGGTTGATGTTGGATAGAACACAATGCTTTTGGATAATAAAGTTCACGATCAAGTTCAAGGTCACTAGTTACATCCATCCCTTTTTGTTTATATTTTGCAAATATAAGAACCTTTTTTTTTTTTTTTATATGTGTTTGACAGTTTGAGTAATGAAGTACAAATTATTCAAGTTTAAAGATTGTCTAGATTTTGACTTTTCGGTGAATGTTGAAAAGGTTGTATGGTGAAACACTAGGATGATCTATACAATTGTAATGATACATTATTTTCAATCCTAATTTAATGGAATTTTTTTAAATGTCAATTATAATTTATCATATTTTGGTATTTTTTTTCTTAAAAGAATAAGTGTGTTACAATAGACAAAACTCCAAGATCACAAAACACATAAAGTGTTGCTATAGGATGGAATTGTTGTCTATGATAACACCTAAGGCAACGTTTCTATTTGTATGTGTTACAATAGACTAAATACCTAGTGTAACATTTTTCTTTATAAGTGTTACAATAGCCTAAATGCCTATGGTAACGTTTTTTCTTACAAGCGTTGTAATACCCTAAAATGTGTTGCAGTAACTTATTGCAACACACATCTAATGTAACACATTGCAAAATGTTGCTATAGACCTAAGGTAACACTATTTGAATCTGAAGTAACACTTTTGGTGCGTTGCTGGAGCCACATTTTGTTTTAGTGGGGGAGAGAGAGGGTAGACGTTGGGATTGGAAGAAAGGGAGAGGGTAGTAGTTTGTTGGGAGGAGAGAGAGGGAGTTTGTTATGGAGAGAGAAAAGAGAGGAGGTGGCATTTTGTAGGAGGAAGAGGGGGGGGGGGGGGACGTTTATGAGGGGAAGAGAGGGAGGGGAGGTGGCGTATGGTTGAGGTAAATACGGAGGATAGGGTTTGTTCTGTCTTAACTATATTGATAGAAAGACAACAATGTAATTACCTTAACTGTATTGACAGAAATGTAAGAACGGATAGAGCTAGGTTTCGAACTTGAATCCACAAGAAGGACAACCTAGGGATAACTTGATTTAGACCACAACCTAGGATCAAGCTCTTCCTAACCACTTGGGTGCCATGCCAAGATACAATAGAAGAAAAGGGGTGAGGGTTTATCCAAACACTCGAGAGAAAGCTAAAAGCTCAATGGATTTCAAATTCAAGGTTGATTGATTGCCTTTGAAAGGCTACATACCTATCTATTTATACTACTAGAGTCCTAAAGGGACTAGAACTCTCCAACTTGGCGTGCAAGCCAAGGAGTTCTACTACTAGACGCCTAATCTATTCTACTCCTCCTTAGATTAGGATTCCTTATCCTAGTGGTAGTTTGTTACATCAATCCTATCCTATTAGGTTTAGGCTTTCCTAATCCAAGATAGATTAGTTACAAAATAAGCCAACCTTATCTAGGAGAATAATACTTGGCGCCTAATCTAATGAATTCACACACCTAAACACACACACACTCACTTCTAGAATATTCTAGAACAACTTAGAATATTCTAGACTAATCTAGACTCCTAATTAAATAAATCACACCAAAATAAAAAGCTATAAAATAAAAGTTACATCCAAAGATCAAGATTGTAAAATTCAGGTTGGATTCTTGAACTTGGACGTGATTGGGCCTTTGGACGTGAACAATAGCCTTTGTTGGGCTTGATTGGCGTGGACCTTGATCCCTCTAGGATGTTTGGACATCCTCTTGCCATATGAGGCACGCCATGTGAATGGGCCTTTGAATCTCCAACTTGTATCCTTCCTTCTTAGCCTATCTTATCTCCATGTAAAAAGACTGAATCTTCTTTGTTGGGCCTGTGTAGAATGGAGTCTTTTCATAAAGGATCCTATCTTTAATTTGGTGTTTCAATTGGGCTTCCTAGATTGGGCTTGGGGAACTTACCGTGGGCTGATTTCCATCATTCCCCCCTTGTTGAAAGAAGTTTGTCCTCAAACTTGGAGGTTCAAGTCTGAAGACTTCAATGGACGCAATAGTGACCTTCACGTGAATCAAGACCTTCATGTGAACCATCGTTTCTTCAATAATCTACACGTGAATCAGTGCCTTCACGTGAACTGTGACCCCTTCGATAGATTGACCTTCGTTATCCTCCATGAACCTAGGGTCCCCAAAGGTGAGACCAAGGCTAGGCAGATCTCCTTCATTCTTCCCTGGTTGCCAAGAATTTGGCTTTGAACTCGATGGACTGAGAGAGATCTTCTTACTGTATAGGCGGAGTTGGCTTCTATTATCTTCCATAAATCTAGGGTCACCGAACTTCGCCCTGTAATAAGCTAAGGAACGACCTTCCTGAGACAGAACAGGTAGAACAGTTCCAATACCAACTCCAGAAGCATCACACTCAAACTCAAACTTCTTCTCTACATTTGATAGAGCTATAACAGGTGTGGTGCAGAGTTTTCTTTTGCTGATGTCGAACACTTGCTGGATTGTTGGAGTCTATGAAAACTCCTTAGTCTTTAGTAGCTCGGCCATTGAAGATAGAATAGTGTTGAAATTCTTCACAAACCTCCTAAAGAAAGAGGCCAAGCCGGGGAAGCTTCGATCATCATGAGTTCTAGTTGGAGTAGACCACTCCTTGATAGCTTTGACTCTTTCTTCATCAACCTTGAATACTTCAGACGAAAGAGCATAGCCAAGAGAGACTATGTTGTTGATGAAGACGCCATACTTGGGTAGATTCTGATGTAGATTCACATGAGCTAAGGTCCCCAAAACAGATGGGAGGTGAAAGATGTGACCTTTCTCACTCTTGCTATTCACAAGTATATCACCCAAGTAGATAACAATACACTTGCTAATAAGGGGCTTCAAAACCTGATTCATTAGTCTCATAATAATAAAGAGAACATTAGTTAGACCACGAGGTGTGACTAACCATTCATAGAGATCTCCTTTGGTTTTGATAGCAGTGTCCCCTTCTTGAATTCGAATCTGATTGTACCCACTTCTTAGATTAACCTTGGAGTTGACTTGGGTACCATCTTGCTCGTCCATTAGATCTTCCATTCTAGGAAACCTGTACTTGGTAGGACTCTTGTTGATGCACAGACGTTGGTTTCCTTCTTCTCTTGGGACCAAAAGGGTAGGGGTGGCGCATGGACTGAGTTTCTTTCCGATCATACCCTTTTCTAGAAGATCTTCATCTTGCCTTTGAACCTTTGGAACATCACTAGGGTTCACGTGTTGTTGGACTTCACGTGGAGTGGACATTGTTTTTTTGTGAGCTTTTCGTGGCTATGATCTGTGTTTGGGTCTAAGGGAGTGATCTCCTTATGCTCACTAAACTCAGGGCGTTCAGAGGTCATAGAAGTGATGGGATTTGGATCGCTCTCTTTGGGTGGGGACGGATTGGCTATTTTAAGTGGAGCTAGGATGATTTTCTTGTTGTTGAGCCTGAATGTGTAAGTATTGGCTCTTCCATCATGCATCACACTCCTGTCAAATAACCACGGTCTTCCAAGCAGAATATGACAAGCATCCATAGGCCAAACGTCACACCATGAAGATTCTTGAAAAGATTTGTCAATGGAAAAGCTTACCAAACATCGTTGTGTCACTTGTAAACCTTCACCTTGATTGAGCTACTTGATGGTGTAGAGATTTGGATGGGGACTCGTTTCCAGTTGAAGTTTGTCCACCAAAGTAGTTGACGCCACATTGGTGCTGCTTCCACCATCAATCATAAAAGAGCAAACTTTTCCTCGGATGGTACAACGAGACTGAAAGATAGCCTCTCGTTGTTGTTGATCTTCAGGAATGATCGAATTGCTGAGGATCCTTCTCATGAAGAGCAATTCGTGTGCCATGGTAGGGTTAGGAACGTCCAGAGTGACGTTGGGTAAGGAAGGGAATGTGTTTGGGCTGTTTGTGGAGTTTAGGGTTGCAGGTTGGTACTAAAGATTTGAAGGTTATGTGTTTGGTACTGCAGGTTAAGCTTTTGGATTTGCAGGTTAAGCTTTGGATTTGAAGGTTACGTGTTTGGTTTGCACTCAACACTAACCTAGAGCTCTGATACCACTTTTGATGTATTACGAGACAAGGAAAAGACTCCTTAATCCAAAAATACATGAAACACGTGCAACCAAACAGGAAGATGGGAGGGTTCACGAGATTAAGATGGGAAGAAGAGGGAGGGATCTTGTGAGAAGGTTCTTTTGTGGAAGTTGTTTTGTCGTGAGGACTTTTGTGGTTTTAAGATTCAAGAAAGATTGAATCTTGAACAGGAAAGGGATGAAACTTGGATGGTGGTTATGGAGGAGGGTTGACGTGAGGTGGAAGGGGGAGAGAGACAGGGTAGACGTTGGGATTGGAAGAAAGGGAGAGGGTAGTAGTTTATTGGGAGGAGAGAGAGGGAGTTTGTTAAGGAGAGAGAAAAGAGAGGAGGTGGCGTTTTGTAGGAGGAAGAGAAAGAGGGGGGGGGGGGGGCGTTTGTGAGGGGAAGAGAGGGAGGGGAGGTGGCGTATGGTTGAGGTAAATACGGAGGATAGGGTTTGTTGTGTCTTAACTATATTGATAGAAAGACAACAATGTAATTACCTTAACTGTATTGACAGAAAGGTAAGAACGGATAGAGCTAGGTTTCGAACTTGAATCCACAAGAAGGACAACCTAGGGATAACTTGATCTAGACCACAACCTAGGATCAAGCTCTTCCTAACCACTTGGGTGCCATGCCAAGATACAATAGAAGAAAAGGGGTGAGGGTTTATACAATACAGGATTTGGTATCTTGTATGGGTTATGTGCCAGGAGACCAGGGGCAGCATATCTAGTCTTCAACACTAAAACATTGGGTTCACCATTGCCACAATCAAGCTTATTCGATGCATTGAGAACTGTCGGCTCAGAAACTTTCACCATTTTGGGGACTCTAAGGTATATAATACCTGGGAAGCTGCTAGCCCTATAGCCATTGAAAAGGACACTTTTACTAAAACACATTGCTTCCCCTGTTATTCTATAGCTAAATGCTTGGCAACGACAGTCGCTTAAACATGAATTCCTACACTGCTCAAAGCTGATCCCTTTAGTATATTGGAGATCGAAACCATAGTAATCAGCATGAGTCAGCTGAACAAAATCAGAGTCATTGCAACTTCTCTTGAACTTAGGCTTACAACCTTGGCCCCAATCAGTTGTGTTAGAAGGCTCATGGTAAGGTGGGCATACACATTTTGGCTTGGGTGTGTAAACACACATCCCATTCACCCCACAAAGACCATGCACACTGCATGGTTGTAGAACAGCTTGCCATGTTATGACCCACAATCCGGATGATTCATTCAAGCTATAAAGCCTTAAGTTCCCATCATAATCCATTGTTAATCTTCTCTTTATCCCAATAATCCCCATGTCAGCAGCACTAAATCCCTCTTGATCACTAGAAACAAACACGCCCTTATCATCAAGAATAGCAATCCTAGTACTATTATAGCTAGTTCTCCCATTCTGAAAGATAGTATTATCAGGGTTAGGCCAGTAAATGCTCGAAATCTCAGGACCATCATATATCATTTTCAACACATTATCACTATCAAAAAAGAAACTGAAGTAGCCGGAACCAAACCGGTGTGGAGAAATCCGCGATACCAACCTTGTGTTCTTAGTGAAGGGCTGATTTGGGAGCAAAGTATCCGTCGGATGATCAAAGCTTTGCCACAAAACATGCCCAATTGAGTCCTTGAGAACAAGGTTGCCTGAGTCAAGAAGCTCGGCCTTAACAACATTTGTGAATGTTGTATTTGTTTGCCAAGATATTGACCCATCAAAGTCGGTCAAGACCATGGCTCCATCTTTGCGCAGCGTGAGCCGCGAGCCATGGCCATTGACTGGGTTGTCTCGGTTAGCCATCCACACTGCTGTTTTGTCCTTAGAATTGGTGAACCAAATCGCGAGCCAGTAGGCATTGGCACTAGAGCCATAGAACCCAAAAGTGAAGGTCTCATAAGGAGAAACAAGGTTCCCTGATGAGGATTCTAAATTAGCAGCATCATTAATTGATATGTGAGATCCTCTTAGGAGATAGTTTGAGGGTTTAGCATATGCTATAAAGGTGAATAAAGGAATTTGGAGGACAAGGACAAAGGTGATGATTTTAGTTTGCATGGCGAAGATGAATTAACGAAGAGATTAGATGGTTTGGTTTCTGAGCATAAGACAAGGACAAAGGCAGAATGACAAATTTATAGGGGATGCTTGTAGGGGTGTTCATATTTTGGTCCGGACCGGTTGACCCAAAAAGACCGGACCAAAAACCCGGACCAAACCCGGACCGAATGGTAACCGGTCCGGTCTTCGGTCCAAGCTTTTTACGTTTTTGGGTTCCGGTCCGGGTTGGTCCAAACCCAGAAAAACCCCAACCCGGACCGGAAACCCAATTATTATAAAATTAAATTTATTCAAAAAAATATTCATGATATTGTAGGCACTAATCTCACAAAATAAAATATTATCACCTAAAAAAAATATTATATCCTAATTCAACGACCCCTCCCACAAAATTAGAAAGATAATTATTTTGACATATATTCATCCTATTTTAACTTTGTATAAATTCACGTAAATGGTAATTAAATTTAAGCCAACTTTGTATGTATTTGTGCGTGACTACAAATTCTGTCATATTTGTTATGTATTCTACCCAATTATTATATCATTTAAATTTTTATAGTTCATTACTTTCTAAAATTTCCCACCATAATTTCATAAACAATAACTTACATTAAAAAAATGTAATTTCTAACAAAATGACATACATTAATTAACTAATCAATCATTTTACAAATTTGAATGGAAATTTTTTGAAAACATCTCAACTGGTCCAAACTGCAGTTGTTTCGGTCAGTCTTTGGTCCAAAGTTTTGACTATTTCGGGTTCCGGTCCAGTCCGGTCTGGTCCGGGTTGGTCCGGGTTTGACCCAATGAACACCCCTAGATGCTTGGCTACCCAACTTTTTGGGTAGCCTTTAGTTTTTTTTATAACTTTTAACTTTTTGACCAAGACTTGAGATTTCTTGTAAGTAGTTTTTTATATTAATTTTTTGGACCCAATAAGCTAGTTTTAAAAGCTACTTGATGAAACTTTTTGAGGTAACTTTTCACAAAAAAAACTACTTTACCAAACACTTTTCCTGCAATCAGCTAACTCAAACAGCTAAAATCAAACAGTTAATCCAAATGGTTACCAGCTAACAACTACAAGCTACCAGCTACCAGTTGGTTGCCAAACAGGGTCATAGTCCATGCTAGTCAGCAAATTAATCAAACATGGACAATACTAGGCACGTTACATTATGGCACAACTAAAATTCATTGAGGAAAGACTGGAAAATGCAACCTTGTTACGTCGTAATTAACTCCTTAGACTACTAATCAAAAGAAGTTTCTAATGGGGACAACGTAGTAGCTGTCTTGGACTAGAATGGTTCCATGCATGAATCTACGTACTGGTCCGCCATCTTAGATGGCTATGGTTTTCCATGTCATAAATTTCTGGGTGGAAGATTCGAATACCACTATACCTTTTCTTCACGTTATTCTGATTTTGACTCATTTCTTCTTTTAGCTCAAAATATCGTGTAATTGTACTACTACCTTACTCGTCACTTAATGTTTATCATGAACACTTCCGTTTTTAGTACTCTATCAATATTTGCCTTAATATATAACATACATAAACTTTATTTTAAAGTTCTTTACTTTTCACAAAGTTCAATATATCACTATATGTATTTTATCCATTTGCTTCATTTTACTCCAATATTTGTGCGGGTTTTTTGCGTTTTGGACCCTGAACTTTAGGGGTATTTATATTCTAAATTATAAGTTTTCAACTTTAATTTTTTGGACCCTAAAGTTTGTAGAATGAAAAAATGACCATAAAGTTTGTGATGTTGAAAAAAGCCCGTTTCCCGTTTTTCTTTTTCGTTCCATATTTAAATTTCTCTCCCGATTAGCGTCAAACTTCAAAGTTAAGATTAAAATTGATATTAAAGTTATAATGAACCTCTCTTATTCATGTTGGAGTTACTTAAATTCTGTGCTCAGGGGTCTAAGTAGCCTTGACATGAATAAGAGTGGTGTATTATAGCTTCAATATCAGTTTTAACCATAATCCTGAAGTTTGACGTCAAACGGGAGACAAATTCAAACATGGGAGGAAAACAAAGAATGAGACAGGGGCTTTTTTTTAAACTCACAAGCTTTAGGGTTCTTTTTTCTTCATTTGACAAACTTTAGGGTTCAAAACATTAAAGTTGAAAACCAAGGGTTCAAAATATAAATACCCTTAAAGTTCGGGGTCCAAAATGCGAAAAACCCATATTTGTGCACTGTGGCTTTCTAATTTATGGTAAATTTGACAAATACATACAGGCAGAAGTAGTATATACGATTTTTTCTAGCGCAAATTCTGCTATTTTGTCTGTCATTTATTAAATGTTTCTCGCCATTCAATATCCCGATTTGACTGGTTATTTCTCAAAAAAATAATTCACAAAAAATTATAACATTGTAATATCATTCTTATAACAAATTTAATGCTGATAATCTTACACTATAGACCATTCCTTACATTCGTTAACAAATTAATAGCCAAAATTTTCAATATTCGATGCAGGAAGAATAAACCATAATGGTCAATAAAATGGAAAGAAGAAAGTACATATTAGTGCACAAAATATCGACACCAATAACTAATGTGCATTTCATTCATTGTATGTGATACTCCCTCCATTCATTGTAATATCAATCTTTGATAATTAAAATCAATTTTCCCTAAAGTTACATGGGATAGTTATTATAAAATTATTTAAATGTATTAAATTGAAATTAACTTTGTTATTTTAATCAATGAAATTGTTATTGGTAAAATAAAAAATAATAATCAATATATTACTGGGACAGTAAAGTTATAGATAATATAAAACGAGAAAAGTTAGTTGAAAAGTTCGATAAAAATGGAGGGACCACTAGAATATAAAAATTAATAACACCAATAGTTCATGGAATGTTTGCACAAAAATGTCACTCAATTTACCATATTAGTCAAAAATGTTATCGATTTTAAAAATCGTCATTAATGACACTCAACTTTTTAAAAACGTCAAAAATATCAACTCAAATTTCCGAAATATTCAAAAAAGTAAAAAATGTTAAAGAAGATAACATTGACATTTTTTACCATTTTGGAAAGTTGAGTGAAATTTTTTTATTTTTTTGAAATGTTGAATGACATCATTGAAAAATTATAAAGATCAATGGTATTTTTTTTTGATTAAAATGGAAAGATGAGTAGCATTTTAATCCAAACACTTATTGTTAATGTGCATGTCATTTGACTCAATAGAATTTCAGGAAAATTACAAATACTTACATGTGTCCCCAAAAAAGAAAGAAATTACTATTTGGTCTCTAAAACCGACATTTTTCCTAGTTCAAACACTTAAAATACTAATCAAAATAATGTTAATGTTAGTTTGTTATCATGTTTCATTAGTTTTGTACATAATATGAGAGTTTAGTGAATAATGGGCCATTATATCCACATCCAAATGATTACATTTTGGTGAATTGATGTTTTGAGGGTTGCACAAGGCGCCAAGGAACATACACACAAAATTTCGGGGCAAACGAACAAGAAACAAAGAAATTATGCCACTTTCATGGGTTGCACTTGCAGTTTCATCTTCATAATCAGTAAGAAGTTGGGCAATAGACTCCATTGGTGGCCTCAGTCATCCTTTACACATGAAACTCCCACTGTTAGACTCAGATACCACTTGTTAGGGAAAAGGTAAGTAATCGCGAGGTTACAACAAAAGCGAAATAAATAGAAATGATGGGAATTACGACAAAATTCAGGAACAAAAAATAAGCGATAAAATCGAACACCAGGTTTACGTGAGAAACCAAAGAACTCGGAGGAAAACCCTTGGAGGACAACAACCAGAAAAATAGTCCACTGAGAGGAGGAGTACAACTCGATCACTATCACAGGGTGTGATGCGATCAACAGGAAAAAAGATTACAATATAAATATCTGTAACTTTCAACTCACAATCTTTCGGGATACACTTGGGAAAATATTGGTGAAACAAACTCTCTCTCAATATTTTCTCCCTCTCTGACTCTTTGTCAAACGATGTTGTTGTTCGCCGTAAATCGACGTCGTTGTGAATTAGGTGGAGAAAACTAAACCCTATTTATAGGGTGGTTAGGATAAGAAACTAGGTTAAAATACAATTAACCTTCGACCCAAAATTAAAACCCGCCGCGACGAAACAAACTAGACCCGAGACACTGGCCGTGCCAAGAGGCGCTGGTAGTGTGAAGCAGGTTATACTCACTGGAAGGTGACGCTGGCGGCGTCCGGAAGCAGGGGGTAGCGCCTGGTTTTGCTTCGGCGCCGTAACATGACGTTGGTGACGTCTAATCCCACTGGTCGCGTATCTCTTGTTGCTTCTTCTTCTCTCGTTCTGGACCCCATCGAGGATCCAATGAGTTACAAAACCCAACAAACTCCACCTTGGACCATGATCCGAGTCATCGGTCCAGATAAACATTTTAACTGCCGCCATCAACACCCCCCTCTGTTGGGCGTTGTCCCGAAGGGTTCTCAAGCGGCATCAAACATCATATACCGCTGCCTGGATGCCTGTTTAAGACCATCTGTGCTGTCGAACTCATCAAGGTTTGAGACTGTCGCTGCAGTTCTCGTCGTTGTAGACCCCTGTAGGGTGTATAGGTTGCCCTTCCTGATTCCCTTCATCTGAACCATGGAACCCCTGCATACTTTTACGACACCATTTTCAGCTTTGTACATGCAACCGTTAGCCTCAACACAGGTGGTGCGGTTATCCTTACTACTCTGCTTCTGGTCTCTCATATTTCTCCAATAATCACTCTCTACATGGCCCTTCTTGTGTATCCATTCTTCAGTAAGAGCTCGTTGCCCTTTAGGCAACTCACATAACTTCCATGTATAATTCTTCTGCAGACTCTCAATCTCCTTTGCAACACTCAGCGCATATGCAATCAGAGCATTGGCTTCTTCAGTATACCGTGCTGATCTCCTGATCTCCCTCCTAGGACGATCTCTTGCAATGCTCGGTTCTTCCTCCACCTGAGGAACTTCAATCTCAATCTCAAGTTCATCAACCTGAGCTGTTTCAAAAGCATCATCAACAGCTTGCTCCTAACTGCAGGTTCTAGTGGCTCCACCATGAGCCACAACTTGCTTCACCTCGAACTCAACTCTTCCTGTGTCCTCATCGCTCATTGTTTCATCAGTCTTCGTGCGGGGATACTCAATCACATCCCGTACCCCGTGCTGAATCAGGACCACCTTCATCTGCGGTCTCCTCGTTCCATCGAAGTTTGGAATCTCGCACTTCTGGATTGAAGTCATCTCCACCTTGCTCTGATACTACTACTTGTGAGGCTCTGATACCACTTGTTAGGGATAAAGTAAGTAATCGCGAGGTTATAGAGGAAGCGAAATAAATTGAGATGACAAAAATTACGACAAAATTCATGAACCAAAAATAAGCGCTAAAATCAAACATCAAAATTTACGTGGGAAACCGAAGAACTCGGAGGAAAACTCACGCATTTACGACAACTAAAAATAATCCACTATGAGGAGGAGTACAACTCGATCACTATCTGTTCTTTTTATCCGTCATTCATGGTTTTCAGTGTCAATCTTTAATCAATAATTTCTAATATAAAATTTTTATAAAAAAATATAATATTATACTTTTTTAATAGTATTTCTTATTACGAATCTAATAACATCAATTTTGTATGATGAATCATTATACAAATTAAGATATTAATGATAAAAAATTTTAACACAATTTTCAACGCGACAGATAAATAAAAATTAAAAACGGAGGGAATATATATTTTTATGAAAATAATACGAGTCTAAGAGCAATACACTCTTTAAGTATCCTATGTTGATATAAAATCTATATATTTGAACACTAAATTTTTGAAAAATATTATATGTGTTACTTTTATAACTATAATACCATATATAAGGTATAAAAAATTTTATCTATAATTTTTTAATTTATAAAAAAATGCATAAGACATAACTAATGTGCATTTCGTTCATTGTATGTAATAGAATTCAAGAAGCATTAACACCAATAGTTAATGAAGACTTCATTTGACTCAATACAATTTCAAGAAAATTGTAAATAATTATATGCATCCAAAAAAAGGAGATAGAAACATACAACATACAATTAGATGAAGCCCAACCAATGGGGAAAAAAAATCTATCGAATGAAGAAAATTGAAGGCTTAGGTGGTTCCATGATTTCAATGGTACCATCAAGCATCTTAGCCACCTTCCCCATGGAAGGCCTCATCTCCGGCTTCTCTTGGACGCACCACATAGCTGTTTTCACCATCCGATCCACCATTTTAAGGTGCACTTTGTCGTCAAAAGAATGCTTAATTTTCCTGTCTAATATTTCATCGATTCTTCGTTCTTCGAGTGCCATTTCGAATGCCCACCTGGGAAAATAAAATTCTTCACTCGGTATCCCGGCAGGCCCGGGCATTGTGTTCCTTACTCTGGTCACGAGCTCTAACAAAACCATCCCAAAACTGTACACGTCGACTTTGGGTGTTATGGAGTCGTACTTGGTCCATTCTGGGGCTAAGTAACCCCTAGTCCCTCGAACTCTAGACCTGGTGACGAGTTGTTCCTTTTTCCTTAGCTTTGAAAGCCCAAAATCCGCCACTTTTGGACAGAAATCATCCCCTAGAAGGATGTTTTCGGGTTTGATGTCGCAATGTAAGACCCATTCTAGGCATTCTTCGTGTAAGTACGCAATTGCCCTTGCTACCCCGAGGGCAATCCTGTACCTAATGCTCCAATCAAGCAATGGGGCGCGCTGATCAATGTTGGATTTTGATGAGTTGGTCTCTTGACTATTGCTTGTGTCAGTAGACCCGACGGGACTTGAATCAAATAGATAACTATTGAGGGACCCGTTAGCAACATACTCATAAATTAAAATCCGCTTACTCTTCTCGTTGCAGAAGCCCCACAATCGGACCAGATTAAGGTGGTGCATTCGGGCTATGATCGTCACCTCGGCCCAAAACTCAGAGTCCCCGCCCGTGACGTCCTTCAATAACTTAACGGCGACCGGCCGCCCGTCTTGGAGCTTCCCCATGTACACGTCACTAAATGCGCCCTCTCCGATGAGATTCTCCTCTGCAAAATCATTGGTGGCCGCCTTGATCTCGGCATAGCTAAACCTCTTGGGCCCGGCCGTGGGTAAAAGCCCAAGCCCAAGAGTTTGGGCCATGTCTCTATACTTGACGTACCTTTTGAGGAAGGCCCAAAACATGAGCACCCCACTTGCTATCTCAACGGCAAACAGGGAGGCTATGATGGCGATGTTTTGGGCCGTCTCTTTGGACTTTTTGGGCGGGTTGGGTAGGCTGACTTGAACCGGGCACATTGTAGTCAACACCTTAACCAAACCGGTAAAGTTTGATGGATCCTTTTCGGACTCATCGACCCGGATGTAAAACACGGTTTGGGTAACCGGAGCCCAATGCCCATATAATAACTCATCGAGCTGGAGCACACAATAACCCGTGCCATCGTACTTGAACCCAAACCCGAGACATTCTGGGTTTTCTAAGCACTTAGACCGGCACTCACTAAAATCCGGGATCTTCAAATCGGGCTGGTTCAACCCACCCCCGCCCGTGTAATTTACATAATCAAGGCTTATAAACCTGCTTCTATTCAGCTCCCGAATCGGAGTCTTCCTCTCGCACGAACCGGGTCTCGCCGTGCTCCATTTGAACCCGGGCGGGCACACACAATCATAACTCGCCTCGGACGACCCGTTGCTGTAGCAAATCGAGCCTGACCCGCATAGCCCGTGGGCCAGGCAGACCTCGAAATAAGCTTGCCAAACCTTGACCCACTTGTTCTTATTCGGGTCGAAGCTCCAAACCCGGAGATTCCCATCATCATCCAATGTGAATTTCCGGGTCCGGGTCAGCCCGGAATCCGCCGAAATCAGCAACCCACCAGCATCCTGGGCCAGTTTCCCATCAAGCCCAAGAATCACAAACCCTTGACCCGAACTCCAGTAAGTGCTCGACCCATTAAACGCCAGATTCTTCGACCCGAAAAATGTGTACCTCCCATTTCTGGACGTCAAAACGGTGTCGTTCGTGATCCGTTGACCCGCGAGAATCGTGTCCGTCGGGTGCCCAAAACTCTGCCACGACCCGAACGTCAAATTTCCGTCGTCGGTGAGCAGTAATCGGGTGGAGCTGAGGTTCACGGAAGGCGGGTGTGGCCAGAGATTGGGCCCAGATGAGCCGTTGATGAGCTGTAGATCGCCATTGGAGGTGATGGTAAGAGCACCAGAGGAGGAAACCGGGGAATCCCAGTTAGCAGACCAGATGATATTCTCATCGGAGTTCAACGGGACGTTGAAATA